>CM036753.1:94975433-95615433 GCA_020796225.1 Arion vulgaris | reverse complement strand
CGTAACTGAGTTGTTCGTATGTGTCGATTCCTCCCCGCCAATAATGGCTGCCACATTCCGTTTCTGAGGACATCTTTTTTGAGGTTGTTCTCTAGACAGTAGCACAAGACCAAAGCAGTAGAACAAGACCAAAGATTCTAGCAATTACCATACCTCTCGTTGTCCGCTATATGGAGGTAATGTGTTCTCTTCTTGCTCCAGGGACAGTCGGATCGTTCATCTTGTGGAGAGATCGAGATATTTTTCCAGAGATTCCTGATCTCAATGTGAGATTGAGTTCTTAGTTCTATCGGAGACGGACAATAAAACGTAGGTCAGGTGTTCAAGTTGAGCACGTAATATAACCCTTCGCAGTTAAAAATCGATAAGAGTAGACTGCAAAGCCGCTGCCTAGTAAGATTCATTAAAAAAAGATTATAATAAAATACTACAAAAATTTCACCATCTGTAAAAATTAAATCGGGAACACACGCCGGTGCTATGTAGTTTGTGCACCATGGCTGGTATTTTTGGAGGCATAAAAAATGATTATTTTCCGAAGTGCAATTTTGATGGTACTGGCAATCAATCACTCAATCACTCAATCACTCAATGTCTTGTTGTGCTTCTGCCGTATTGTGTTATTAAACTGCTGTCTTGCTACGTAAATATCTAACTATGCAGTTATGTTACTGGAGTGTTATATTTATAATAAGGAGAACATTAAAATGCAAACTACTGAACGTTTAAGTGGTGCCCAGAAAATCAACAACTCGTTTACTGGGGTTGATGGCTACGTCATGTAAGGATATGCCCCATTTTTATTTCAAAGAGAAACGCAGGACTGGAAAGACCATCATGGAAGAGGCATCCCGACAAGAGAAAGAAAGACCACAGAGAAGATGGATTCAGGATGTAACTGATGGTTTGATCGTGACGGTTGCAGAGGCGGACATCTGGCCTACGAGTGAGAAAATTTCTGAAGGACTGTTAAGGTGGTAGAGTTCTGCTCAGGATAAGATATTTGATGATATTTATATTTAGCTATTTACTATTTAGCGAAAGTCGAGATGACTTTATTACTGTTCTTGTCTATGCTATATTAAATCTTCTTCGTACCACTCTTCTTTTTTGCGTTCGTTCTTTAACCAATTTTAATCACTCTTTGTGATATGTTTGATCTTTGCCAAGAACATGTATACGTTGCACATTGGTTTGTAGGCCCCTAAACGCATAGACTTCTACACGTTTAGGACATGTTCATCCGATTTCAGCCAAACTTCGTACCACTGAATTGATATGGTAAGTCTCCCTCTGATTTCAGCCAAACTTCGTACCACTGAATTGATATGGTAAGTTTCCCTCTGATTTCAGCCAAACTTCATACCACTGAATTGATATGGTAAGTCTCCCTCTGATTTCAGCCAAACTTCGTACCACTGAATTGATATGGTAAGTTTCCCTCTGATTTCAGCCAAACTTCATACCACTGAATTGATATGGTAAGTCTCCCTCTGATTTCAGCCAAACTTCGTACCACTGAATTGATATGGTAAGTTTCCCTCTGATTTCAGCCAAACTTCGTACCACTGAATTGATATGGTAAGTCTCCCTCTGATTTCAGCCAAACTTCGTACCACTGAATTGATATGTAAGTTTCCTCTGATTTCAGCCAAACTTCATACCACTGAATTGATATGGTAAGTCTCCCTCTGATTTCAGCCAAACTTCGTACCACTGAATTGATATGGTAAGTTTCCCTCTGATTTCAGCCAAACTTCATACCACTGAATTGATATGGTAAGTTTCCCTCTGATTTCAGCCAAACTTCGTACCACTGAATTGATATGGTAAGTCTCCCTCTGATTTCAGCCAAACTTCGTACCACTGAATTGATATGGTAAGTTTCCTCTGATTTCAGCAAACTTCGTACCACTGAATTGATATGGTAAGTTTCTCTGATTTCAGCAAACTTCGTACCACTGAATTGATATGGTAAGTCTCCTCTGATTTCAAAACTTTGTACCACTGAATTGATATGGTAAGTTTCCTCTGATTTCAGCCAAACTTCGTACCACTGAATTGATATGGTAAGTTTCCCTCTGATTTCAGCCAAACTTCGTACCACTGAATTGATATGGTAAGTCTCCCTCTGATTTCAGCCAAACTTCGTACCACTGAATTGATATGGTAAGTTTCCCTCTGATTTCAGCCAAACTTCGTACCACTGAATTGATATGGTAAGTCTCCCTCTGATTTCAGCCAAACTTCGTACCACTGAATTGATATGGTAAGTTTCCCTCTGATTTCAGCCAACTTCGTACCACTGAATTGATATGGTAAGTTTCCCTCTGATTTCAGCCAAACTTCATACCACTGAATTGATATGGTAAGTTTCCCTCTGATTTCAGCCAAACTTCGTACCACTGAATTGATATGGTAAGTCTCCCTCTGATTTCAGCCAAACTTCGTACCACTGAATTGATATGTAGTTTCCTGATTTCAGCAAACTTCGACCACTGAATTGATATGGTAAGTCTCCTCTGATTTCAAAACTTTACCACTGAATTGATATGTAAGTTTCCTCTGATTTCAGCAAACTTCGTACCACTGAATTGATATGGTAGTTTCCTCTGATTTCAGCCACTTCTCCACTGAATTAATGGTAAGTTTCTCTGATTTCAGAACTTCGTACCTGATTGAATGGTAAGTCTCCTCTGATTTCACCAAACTTACCACTGAATTGATATGGTAAGTTTCCCCTGATTTCCTTTATATATTATGTCATTTGCAGAACGTCGTTGTCTACATCGAACTGCCAGCGTGTTCGTAGCGCATTGATACAGTGTGCAAGCCTCGTGGTGCGTTACAATTCCACGGGCTGGCAGAAAAAGCCACAGGTTCTTCAGATTTACGGTGTTCGTGACACCGAACCAAAGGTTACAATGTCCACGGCACTGAGCCGAAGAGCTGAAAGCTCAAGTGCTTCTGGATCGGCTAAAAAAAAAATATCCAGTCAGTTTTTACACTTTTCCGTCGTATTCAAGTTTTCCGTACTTATTCAATTGTCACCATCTATATTGGCACATGACCTCCGATAACATTGACTGGCGGGCTCAGGTAAAAATTATAAGAAATAAGACCACAACCGTCACGTAACCTCGCATTCCAGTATTGTTTTATATACACCAATTAATTTTAGAAACAACACCACATGTTAGATCTAGGTTATATTACGTTACACAATACGTTACAATATTACGTTACAATATTACGTTACACAATATTACGTTAACAATATTACGTTACACAATATTACGTTACACAATATTACGTTACACAATTTACTTAACAATATTACGTTACACAATATTACGTTACACAATATTACGTTACACAATATTACGTTACACAATACGTTTAACACTAATGAATTATTATTATTATATTTCCATCATTAAATAACCATGGACTCATAAAATTGAGTAAAATTACAAAAAGCTCACAGTGTTCTATCAAACATTTACAATAACCAGCCCCCATTAAACATGAATTTTCGATTTCCCGTCTGAGCTAGTCGGCCTTATGTTGGTGAGGGCCACGATCGACCCCTGCTTCGTCTTCCAGAAATCGGGACATCCATCATTGTTTCCTCCTTTTCTAAACCAATGTGACATTTAATATAACCAACATATAATTTATGAGTCAATGTGACATTTAATATAACAACTATGATTATGAGTCAATGTGACATTTAATGTAACAACACATGATTTGAGTCAATGTGACATTTAATTAACCAACATATAATTTATGAGTCAATGTGACATTTAATGTAACGAATTACAGTTAATGTGACGATTGAGTCAATGTGACATTTAATGTAACCAACACATGATTTATGAGTCAATGTGACATTTAATGTAACAATTACGTTAATGTGACGTTGAGTCAATGTGACATTTAATGTAACCAACATATGATTTATGAGTCAATGTTGCTCAATATTCAGGTTTTGTATGACATGTATTTTTCTTTGTTTTTAAATTGAAGCATTTTCTGCAATCTATTATAGGACTTCCTTTGTCTGGTGTTTCTGTAGAGTAAGCTTTTCTAGAATCTAGAATTTTTGTAGAGTTATCACCCTCTCACATATAATCTGGACTTTTTGTAGAGTTATTTTCCTCTCAACTATAATCTAGACTTTCTGTAGAGTTTTCTTCCTCTCAAACTATAATCTAGACTTTCTGTAGTTATCTCCCTCTCACATATAATCTGAACTTTTTGTAGAGTTATCTCACTCTTACATATAATCTGAACTTTTTGTAGAGTTATTTTCCTATCACCTAAAATCTATAATGTCTGTAGAGTTATCTTCCTTTCAACTATAATCTAGACTTCCTGTAGAGTTATCTCACCTATAATCTGGACTTTTTGTAGAGTTATCTCACCTATAATCTGGACTTTTTGTAGAGTAAGCTCACCTATAATTTAGACTTTCTGTAGAGTTACCTCACCTATAATCTAGACGTTCTCTAGAGTTACCACACCTATAATTTACACGTTCTCTAGAGTTACCACAGCTATAATTTAGACTCTGTAGAGTTACCTCACCTATAATTTAGACGTTCTGTAGAGTTACCTCACCTATAATTTACACGTTCTCTAGAGTTACCACAGCTATAATTTAGACTCTGTAGAGTTACCTCACCTATAATTTAGACGTTCTGTAGAGTTACCTCACCTATAATCTTGTCTTTCTGTAGAGTTTCATTATCCGTTGTCTAAAGTGTAACCCCAGTAGACTCAAGGATCTAGTTGTTCGTCACCAGATGTTTGCCATTAGTCAGAACCGTGTTTGTAGAAACCGGAAATCACGGATCCAGTATCTCGGCTTCTAGAGCAGGTACGATTTACTTGGTTGCAGACATTTGTGTTTTCTTAGATGTGACCTTTAACAACCCTTACTTCCCTAAGATTGGAACAAACCAAAACAATGGGGGAAATGAAGAACGTTTGATTGTATATGTTGTTAGTAACATACAGAACATATAACTGTACATGTTAACTGTGTATGTTGCTAGTAACATACAGAACATATAACTGTACATGTTAACTGTATATGTTGCTAGTAACATACAGAACATATAACTGTACATGTTAACTGTGTATGTTGCTAGTAACATACAGAACATATAACTGTACATGTTAACTGTATATGTTGCTAATAACATACAGAACATATAACTGTACATGTTAACTGTATATGTTGCTAGTAACATACAGAACATATAACTGTACATATTAACTGTTATGTTGCTAGTAACATACAGAAACATATAACTGTACATGTTAACTGTATATGTTGCTAGTAACATACAGAACATATAACTGTACATGTTAACTGTATATGTTGCTAGTAACATACAGAACATATAACTGTACATGTTAACTGTATATGTTGCTAGTAACATACAGAACATATAACTGTACATGTTAACTGTATATGTTGCTAGTAACATACAGAACATATAACTGTACATGTTAACTGTGTATGTTGCTAGTAACATACAGAGCATATAACTGTACATGTTAACTGTATATGTTGCTAGTAACATACAGAACATATGACTGTACATGTTAACTGTATATGTTGCTAGTAACATACAGAACATCATATATTTCTAAAAATAGATCAATGTTTTTCTGAGTCTGTATTGAAGTATAAAATAAATCAGCAGATTGTAATTTATTCAGGGCACGTACAGCTTCAGTAAACAGAGTAAACATGTGCCTTGCTAACAATAAGATCTTCTTCTTCTTTAAACGCTCCATATCGACCACTTGTTAACCACTCTATGTGATTTGTATGTTATCTGAGCCTAAGAGCGATTGTACGTTGTGCCAGTTATGAGCCTACAAGTAGACCAGGATATCCGATTTCTGCGATGCTTTTTATTTACTAGGGCAACTTCCCTAGGCCCACTACCTAAGTTGCCTCTTACGACATGCTTTATAGGGCGCAGTGTTACTATTCTTTGCTCCCCGGCAAACCCCGGCAAGACACGGGTGACAATAAGATCAAGACATAGACTAGATCTGATCACGACAACAAAGACAACTATAAATGAGGAAAATACATGATAAATTGACGAGTATAGATCAAAACGGAAGATAGCTGACAGCGACAATGAAGATGAGAAGGTTATCAGAACCATCAGTGGCAGCTAAAACTACAATATCGACAAAAAACAGTGTCACAACAATAATAGTGTCAACGACAACCACAAAAATGCAATGTATAAGAACAACAACATAATCCTTTACCATTGAAATAAGTGTATGCGCCAAGGCAAGACAGAGAGACATATAGAAGAAGTGGTTGTAGGGAAATATGAGAAAATTCACTAGATTGTATTTCGTAGATGTACCACATATATCTGGATGTTTACCAAACCATAGAAGGAACTACATAGAGACGATTCTATCGAGTTCCATCTTACAAGTTAGTCTGAGTACATAGAGACGATTCTATCGAGTTCCATCTTACAAGTTAGTCTGAGTACATAGAGACGATTCTATCGAGTTCCATCTTACAAGTTAGCCTGAGTACATAGAGACGATTCTATCGAGTTCCATCTTACAAGTTAGTCTGAGTACATAGAGACGATTCTATCGAGTTCCATCTTACAAGTTAGTCTGAGTACATAGAGACGATTCTATCGAGTTCCATCTTACAAGTTAGTCTGAGTACATAGAGACGATTCTATCGAGTTCCATCTTACAAGTTAGTCTGAGTACATAGAGACGATTCTATCGAGTTCCATCTTACAAGTTAGTCTGAGTACATAGAGACGATTCTATCGAGTTCCATCTTACAAGTTAGTCTGAGTACATAGAGACGATTCTATCGAGTTCCATCTTACAAGTTAGTCTGAGTACATAGAGACGATTCTATCGAGTTCCATCTTACAAGTTAGTCTGAGTACATAGAGACGATTCTATCGAGCTTCCCCTTTACAAGTTAGTCTGAGTACATAGAGACGATTCTATCGAGTTCCATCTTACAAGTTAGTCTGAGTACATAGAGACGATTCTATCGAGTTCCATCTTACAAGTTAGTCTGAGTACATAGAGACGATTCTATCGAGTTCCATCTCACAAGTTAGTCTGAGTACATAGAGACAGATTCATCAGTTCCATCTTACAAGTTAGTCTGAGTACATAGAGACGATTCTATCGAGTTCCATCTTACAAGTTAGTCTGAGTACATAGAGACGATTCTATCGAGTTCCATCTTACAAGTTAGTCTGAGTACATAGAGACGATTCTATCGAGCTTCCCCTTTACAAGTTAGTCTGAGTACATAGAGACGATTCTATCGAGTTCCATCTTACAAGTTAGTCTGAGTACATAGAGACGATTCTATCGAGTTCCATCTTACAAGTTAGTCTGAGTACATAGAGACGATTCTATCGAGTTCCATCTCACAAGTTAGTCTGAGTACATAGAGACGATTCTATCGAGTTCCATCTCACAAGTTAGTCTGAGTACATAGAACGATTCTATCAGCTTCCTTTACAAGTTAGTCTGAGTACAAATAATAATAATAATTCCTCTCGTACCGTTATACGTTACATAGGGCCTGCAAGTAATTTCTCCATACCGTTCTACCCTGGGCAATTCGCTCAATCTCCTCCATGGAACTGAGACCGATATTTTCTGCCTCTCTCAGCAACGTTCGCTTCAGGGTCTCTTTAGGTCGACCTCTCTCTCTTGAACCCTTTGCATCCCACTTCAATGCCTGCATCCCACTTCAATGCCTGCTACATAGAGACGATTCTATCGAGTTCCCACTACAAGTTAGCCCGAGTAACTAGAGACAATTCACAAAAAGAGAGGAGATGGAGAGATGAATACAACTACAACAAAATGTAAACATTAGACAATGTCATTAAATCTTCCTCATCTTGTCGTCTAATGTTATTTTGTATTGACTACACAAAACATAAATACTCCATGCGGAGATCCGCGTTCAATCCGCGGTAAGGCCAGGATTTTTTCGGGGGTAAAGAGAAATCCTAACCTGAACAGTTTTACGGTGACTACACTAGACACGTCCCCACTGTCCAACACCGCCCTGCAAAGCGGTATTACAGACAGTAACGACAAAAGAAGATCGTGGAAACTCATATTTTTCTGAGTATATTCGCCTTTTTGAGACATTTCAGGCTCGTATAGGAAAAATCTGGCCAGCAATGGCGGAATGCAGGAGGGCCATTCAGAGTCAGGACTGTTTGATTCTGGACACGACTTTGCTAGCGCATTTCCGCCATGTTTGGTCGGGTATTTTCCGGTTTCGTTTGCCGAGCTACTGAGTTAGTTTCTTGAGCAACGCTGTGAGCTATGCATGTTACATGGAATACTTTTTCTGTGTCAACCGTGCGTTTGTTGTGTGTATTCAGAAAATGGCGGACAGCGGTTATGACGAACAAACTCAATCCGCCGTATGCAGTTATATTGCGGGTGCAGTAAGCTGGATTTTGTCGTGATTGATGTCCCTTCGACATGAATTGCAATTCAAGTGATGAACAGTTTTGTATTGCTACGTTAGCGACGGCCATATGCATTTTATGCGGTGCAGGTTTCTTTTGTGGCGGTACGCGGCTTTTCATTCTGGAATTAGTTCACACAGGAAACATTTCACAGTTGTTAGTATTTCGTGTGATTTTCATTGGCACAGGAACGGAGCAATTATGGGTGACCCGTTGCAGTGAAGTTGGATCCATGTACTTATGAACTTATTTCAGACTCGTGATAAATATGTAACACTCTTATAGAATATGTTCTACTGTCTGTTCTATCTGTCACATGTACAACACGTATGATGGGATCAATCTCATTGTGTATGAATGAATGATTGCTATAGTCCGTTCAACAACTCATGCCCACAGTCCAAAGTGAATTGTAGCAAAACCATCAGTTCCACAGTAGCGAAACTTTGCAACCAACCTTAGAATTTTACCGACGCAAATGTCTGACGGAAGAAATTGCTATAGGAAACCTGGATTTTGTAATATAACGGTTTCCTTTGATGTTGTGGCACATTTGGCTAGTCTGAATCGAAATTTTAGTTTTTACAGTAAACGCACACATATGACATTTGATGACAAGTCTCATCATCTCAGCTTATACATGGGGGTCAATGTTGATACTTGCAATACAGTCATGAAATAAACAAGAAATGTAGACATAGTTGTATTATGGTTTTTAAATAACTTACATTACAGTTAAAGTTAGCTGCCATGTCATATTGCCATCGCCCTTTCACGTCCAGGCTTGGGACTGACAATGGCAGAGCTCAAGTAGTAGCAAGTCCCTTGCGGAACGTCGCATTCATCACAGCCCGCCTGAATAGCTCTATGTCTCTTGCAAGTTCTCCTGCCTCTTATAGCGTCATGTTCAAGGTTTCTTTGATGTCCTGCTGCCATCTTTGTCTTGGTCGTCCCCTGTCTCGTTTTCCAGGAACCATGCCTTCCATTATCTTTCTCTCTGGACCACTGTGGCATTTAATATGGCCAAAATATTTCATCTTCCGGTACATGATGTTATTTATGAGCCAATGCTCCTTGATATTCAGGTCTTGTAGGATGTCTTTGTTTCTTCTCTTCTCTGTCCAGGATGTTCTAAGAAGCTTTTCTATACACCTTGTTATGGCGGAGCTGCTGGAGAGATTCTTTTCAAATTGCTACTTCTTCGTTACAATGTGCGTGTGTTAACATATGTGGTAGGGAGGTATCACTATAATAAAATAACTCTTTTCTCTGGTTCTTGTATACTGTAGTACAGATGACCCATGTGTGCCTCTTTGTGGAAATGCGCGTATAGTATTAATAATACTTTTTGCATTGTAACTTCAATCTCATTAGAAATGTTATATCAATGTCTGTTTTGAGAAGTCAACAGTATGACCCAGTAGCGTCACATTAATTTCGATACACGCCTTTAACTAAAAGTCCGTATCGCACTTATGACTTCATTTGTTTACCACGGTCAACAGCGTTTGAAATTGGTGCGCGGGAATGCAAGAATCGTTTAAAAAACCACGGAATTCGTCTGAATGTTGCTATTTGTGTCATCAATGTATTAAATGGCTGTAGACATTAGTTTTCTTCAACCATGCCAATGGACGCGTTAAATATAAATAGCACAAAGAAGGAAACGTCTAGATCAGTGTTTCCCAACCTTTTTTGTGCCGTGCCCCACCAAAGCCTTTCAAAAATTCGTATGCCCCCTTCCTATATACAAAAAAATGTATTTTCCAAAATCGAATTGTTCACTGAAGAAACGATAGGTTTTAGGAAGAAATCACTAGGAAATTGTTGAGGAAACACAGTAAGTAAATTTTCAAAACATATAATGGAGAACAGAAATTCAAGTACGATATCATTTTAATGATATATTTGTCTATATTATTTTAATTATTAGTAACTATTTATTACTTACACTTAGTGAGATCCTTACGATTGATAAAAGCTGCAAAGAGATTTTATGTTAGGTTCCAATTTAGTTAGCTTCAGTCTCAAGTCTCCCATTGTGTTATATTCAACCAATTTCTTTTTTTTAGCAGTAAATCAGTTATGGCACTAATACCACATTCAGTTAAATATGAAGATAGAAATGGTAATAAGTTTTCTTGACATTTGGTTGAATTTGTATATTTGATTTCTGTTTCCTCACAAAGCCATGCCGTCACTCCTTTTATATTAAATGAAGTTTTAACTGACTCATCATTTTGCATATCTGCGAGTTCTTCTTGATACTGCATATTTGAAATAGACAAATCCACTAACATTGACTGCAATCAATTTGTTTCAAATAAGAAAATCTTTCTTTTAAATTAGCCTATAGAATTTTTAGATGATCGACAATAACAAGTATCAGTATAGCGGTATCAGTCATTTCACATTTCCGGAGCCAATGAAACTCTTCAAAATGTTTGTTGGAAACATATTTCTGACATAATCCACTAAAGATAATAAAACCAAATATCTTAGCTTCTCCATCAACAAGAGTTTTATTCTTCCTTGAAGGTGGTTATTTAATATATTTTGTTTTTCAAAGATATCGGCTAGATAACTCACAAATACTTTACCATCGACCGTTAACAGATACTTTATTTCAGGTTTGTCGCTTAAAAATCACTAAGAGTATCAAATAGTTCCATATATCTTGTCACGCAGTTCCCTTTCGAGAGCCATCTTACTTCAGTGTGAAGGAAAAGTCTCACATGGTCTGCTTTTTGTTCTTAACAAAATAGCATGAAGAGACGTCACATTTGGCATTAGCTGTCATAGCATTGGTACACTTTATAACTGAATTTAGTACTTCATTTAGAACAGGCGAAATATTTTTAGCTACAAAATTTTCCCTGTGAATAACACAATGCACAAAAAGCATTTATGGATTCTCATCTTTCAGCAATTTTAAGCAGCCATTTTTCCTGCCTATCATGTTATTAGTACCATCTGCGGAACAAGATGTTATATTTTTCATTGGTATATTTATGACATATAAGTAATTTTTTAGCTATTATATACAACTTTGGGGGTAGATGTGCTTTAATGATTTACAGAACAACATTTCTTCAGCAAAATCCCCATTATCAATATATCTTGCTTAAGTTATCAATACTACTTATCGACACTGTCTCTCAAAGTTGATTCATCCATTTGCACTGAGAATGTTCTTGTTTTCAGCTTTTAAACAGGTTGTATTTCAATATCTCCACTCATTTAGTCTATTCTATTGCTAACAGTATTGTTACTGAGTGGCATAGCTTTCACCTCTTGGCCATCTTTTTTCCAGAACCGTTTTAAGAAATGATGATATTGATGGTTTGATTAAATTCTCTCCTATAGTATGATTTTTCCACATTTAGCAATGAGTAAGGAAATTTGATAACTAGCCACAAGAGTACGATTGACAGTTGCAGTATGAGCAGTAAACAGGGACTTTAATGTTGCTCTTTTTTCAAAATTTGTCTTTAAAGTTTGAAAGTAATTCAAATCTGACATAATATGAGCACTATGTTTCGCCTTCAAATGCTCTTCAAGACGACCTCGTTTCATTGATTCGTTGGTCAAGCATTGTTGGCGTAAAAGACATTAATGTGGAATACATTAATATAGTAATATTTCACATCAGGTGATATACGTTTGAGCAAATTGATTATTATGCATGACTATTTGAAGAAAAAAAAATCATTAACAATATTTATACACAGGTTTTTGTGGTCAAATCTGCTCTTCTGAAAAAGTATGCGGTGTTCTCTTCTAATTAGCTCTGATAAATTCTAAACTCCAATAGTTATATCTTCTACGTGAAGCTCTCCGGTTCGCTTCTGCTTTTCTCGTATTATCTGGTCTAACAGTCCTGTACTTTAGCTGTTCTGTGTCTAGTTCTCTATTTTTATTCTAGCTACCTCATAGCTGTTCTGTATTTGGCTCTATATCTGCACTATTATTCCCTCTTCTTAAAGTCAATCGTGTATATATATGGGTGAATATTCTATTACTTTACTATTTCAAAACTTTGTTCTCAGGACTGCGATTTCTTACATCTGTTACTCTCTTGGAAAAGACTCATTTTACTTCGACTATCGACATTCTTCTGTCATTATCTAAAAATGTGTGTCCCAACCACGCCTTCTCAATCTGTCGCTAAACATGGAAAAAAGATCTCATGATATTCTACTGTAATCCATATATAAATGCTTCTTCGTTAACTATACAACTACAAAACTGTACTCTATGGACACCTGTATAATCCAGCTGCACAGCGAGTATCCATTACTCTGGTAATCAGACTAATGGCCCATAACTTGCATTTGAGTCAAACCACCTTGATGTTTCTTGGTTTATTTTCCCATCGTACCTAACATTCCAAGCCAAATCAAACTTCAGACCTGCTTTCTATGGCGGAAATATGATATGCATGGCTCTGTCCAATACTATTACATACTCAAGATTGCACTATATAAACTCATTTTGGACTTCAGGACAAGTTTGGCAAATGACGGACACTTTACAGTTTTTTTTTTTGTATGACTAGATTTTAACAGAATAACACATGCTTTTCCGCTTTCAAAGTTTTGTTAAAAGGAGATAAAAATGTACCTAGATATAAGTACTTTCCATTTATTGAAGATTTTAAAACTTCAGTAAAGTGATTGTGAAGCAAAAGTCGTCTTTGTAAACAGACATCCAAAAGTCAGTATATCGGTTTTGCAACATCATGAACATTAGTTAAACTCCGAACGAGTCCATTGCCCCTCTAAACGATGAAAATGCCCTGTGGGGTACGCCCCACGTTGGGAAACAAGGGTCTAGATGGTATGATTGTTTGAATGGCAAAAATATTTTGTAGCGTCGGAACATGTGTAGTTCACATGCAAGTTTTCAAGTTATTTAATCAAATGTTACAAAGATACATATTTTATCTGTGGGCATGACAAGTTGAAAGGACTATAATAGCTGTATCTAGTTGCGGTCGTGGTGAAATGGTTCACCGACGAAGCAATTATAATCGTCACTGTATTCGTAGACTGTCTTCTTAATGATTAGGATAATGATCATGTTTTTTTTCTGGGAAGTGATTTTTGATGATGTAAGAATTATTGTAAAACTAAGTCACGCATAGCATTCTAGGGAATAATACAGTGTAGTATAATTGTCATCAACCATACAGAGCTGTTTCCCTTTCTGTCATGACATCAATGTCAACTGCAGGTTGACAAAATCTTGTTGTATGTTAGAGTATGTTCAAAATAAACAACCGTTATTGTGTCGTGTATAGTTGACGATTTCATTGCAAATTTATTGTTTAACTTCAATAATAATGCTTATATTACACAACTTAACAAAGTATATCTAGATTTTTTAAAAGTTTAAGTTTTTAACAATGTTTACCTAACAATACTTACCTAACAAAACTTACATAACAGTACCTACATAACAGTACCTACATAACAGTACTTACATAACAGTACTTACATAATACTTACATACCAATGATTACTTAACAATACTTACATAACAGTACCTACATAACAGTACTTACATAACAGTACCTACATAACAGTACTTACATAACAGTACTTACATAATACTTACATACCAATGATTACTTAACAATACTTACATAACAATGCATGCATAGCAATACTTACATAACAATGCGTACATAGCGATACTTACATAACAATACTTACATAAGTAATTGTGATGTATGGGTCAGAAAAATTGAGAACGACTAAAACAATAAATAATAAACTGTAATCTGGTGTCTACGCAGAATGTATCATCTCCCTCTAGTCTATGACGTCGACGCTTATGGTACCAACAAATGCACACAATTCTTCTTCTTCGCTGTCCTCTTCATTGTGTTCTAGCTGTGATTCAGCTCTTTCAGTTCTTGTTTTACTATTCTACTTCATGATGTTTTCTGTTTTCCACGTTTTCCTTTATCATCTGGTGTCTATCTCAGAGCAGTTTTCATGACAGCTTTAATCTCCTTGTGTATCACACGTCCGATCCATCTCCAGCGTTTCTTTTGGATGATAGTGTCCATTTTCTGTTGTTGACACGGTGCAAGTAGTTCTTGGTTAGAAATATTATTTGACCAAAAACACGTGTAAGATCTTTCGCAGACACTTTGTGTGAAAGGCGGAGAGTTTGAACATATCCTGTAGTTCTCCAGCATATTCTCCAGAATATTGTATTGACTGCAGTCAGTGGCGGCTCGTCATTAAGGGCCAGAGGGACCGGGCCCCACCAAAAATAATGTAACATGTATTTATTATTTAATAAATTAAAATATAACCTAATCCAAACCCAAGATTTACACGAAAATTTATGTCTGGCCCCACCAACAAAAACGATCACGAGCCGCCACTGACTGCAGTAAAACCAAAACGATAAGAATGCTTTTTACTATAACTTTTATTTCATCATGTATATGGTTACCTTCATGAGTGTAAGAATACATTCATATTTATAGACAATCACAATCTACTATATAATAACAAAGATGGACAACATCGTATTGATTGTCTCAACAATAACTGTTTGTGTAACGATATGTCAATTAGCAATAAATCAAGAAATCATAGTCAATAAATCAACAGAAATCGTAATAAATCAACAGAATCATGTCAATAAATCAACAGAAATCATGCAATAAATCAACAGAATCATGTCAATAAATCAACAGAAATCATGTCAATAAATCAACGAAATCAGTCAATAAATCAACAGAAATCATGTAATAAATCAACAGAAATCATGTCAATAAATCAACAGAAATCATGTCAATAAATCAACAGAAATCATGTCAATAAATCAACAGAAATCATGTCAATAAATCAACAGAAATCATGTCAATAAATCAACAGAAATCATGTCAATAAATCAACAGAAATCATGTCATAATCAACAGAAATCATGTCAATAAATCAACAGAAATCATGTCAATAAATCAACAGAAATCATGTCAATAGATCAACAGAAATCATGTCAATAAATTGAACAGAAATTCTTCTTTTTCTTCTTTGCGATCGCTATTTTGATGATTATACCATCAGACGTATTTTTATGATGAAGTCGACTGTTGTCTGGAGCTCATCTCTGATGCCATGTAGTTATGAGTGTAGTGTTATGTTGCAGGGTCAGCATTCCTTTCCAGGGAGAACATAAAGGGGACAGTCTTACAGGACAGGCTCTGTGGTTTGATCAGCGGTGCCACAAAGACACGGAGGAGATGGGGACAATCGTAGCCTTCGTAGGTGTTTGTTCAGTCTGTTAAATCATATCCTGAGTCGGAAGATGATAGTCTCTCCTTGTCTGTTGAATGTGTGTTTAGGGAACAGCAATTCAAAGAAATATTAAAATAAAAGAGAAACTACTAAACCAAAGAAGTCAATTCAAATATTTGGTTATTGTCTTCACAGATGAAGACAGAGAAAGTTAGACCAGAATTCAGAAAACGAATTACAACAACTACCAGATATCACTCATCTTAAAACACAAAATGTAAATATATTCTTCTTCTCCGAACGTCCCATATCGACCACTTGTTAAACCCCTTTGTGATTTGTATGTGATCTGAGCCTAAGAGCGATTGTACGTTGTACCAGTTATGCACCTACAAGTAGGCCAGCACATCCAATTTATGCGACACTTTTTATTTACTAGGATAGCTTCCCTAGGCCCCTACCTCAGTCACCTCTTACATGCCTTGTAGGTAGCAGTGTTATTATTCTTTGCTCCCTTGCCGACCCGGCAACATACGGGCAGAGTATGAAATATGTTAACTAAAAAGACACTTATCGAATCCCTGTTTGCTTCTACACTATGGTGTCAGTGTCAGGCACGGACAGTACTTGAAAGTCACATGCACAAAATTCTGGAGGAAACAGCTTTACGGGTTGTTTTTTTCTCTTTTGATCCAGAAGCACTTGAGCTTTCAGCTCTTCGGCTCGGAAGGGATGTCAAGAGAGAGGTAGAGCTGGAAGAAGTTTGTTGAAGATCTGTTCTCCGTTGGAAGTTGAAAGATGAAGAAGAAGAAGAATAACGAATTCTTCTTCTTCTTTGCGTTCGTTCTTTACGATCAATTTTAATCACTCTTTGTGATTTGTTTGATCTTTGCCAAGAACGTGTATACGTTGCACATTGGTTTGGTAGGCCCTAAACGCATAGACTTCTACACGTTTAGGACACGTGCATCCGATTTCAGCCAAACCTCCTTAGTCACTTCTTACGACATGCGTGGCAGGTAACAGTGGTTCTATTCTTTACACCAAAATTTGGGTCCCGGTAACCACTCGGGCGAACAACGAATTAAATGATTCGATCATTTTGTTAGAATGGATCATTTTATAAATATTTGCACAGCCTGCCACCGACTAATCGTAAATAAAGTGTTAAGAAAAATCAATCGATTGATTTTTCGCAGAACGCAATTAGAAACCAAGAGCTATTTCCTTGAAGCAACCAATGCGACATCAGCACAACAGCAATTACATGTTGGAATTGAATCAGCCTTATCTTTTTGTTCAAGGAACATAGTGCCAGAGTTGCTCTCAATACTATGTCAATCTATCACTACAATGCCTTACCAGTGTCTCTACAGTCACCTCCGCACACACCAGAGAGGTGCAGCAGTACAAGTCTGAAACTGTTGGCTATTTACAATGCCTTACCAGTGTCTCTACAGTCACCTACGCACACACCAGAGAGGTGCAGCAGCACAAGTATGAGACTGTTGGCTATTTACAATGCCTTACCAGTGTCTCTACAGTCACCTACGCACACACCAGAGAGGTGCAGCAGCACAAGTATGAGACTGTTGGCTATTTACAATGCCTTACCTCTGAAGTTGGAGTAAGACTCGCCTTAATAACGATGAACACTGATGATAAATAAAGCAAGCTATCACGCAAAAATCAGCTAGTGGCGTCACGTTAGACTACGCCTGAATTCATGGCTGGCAAACGGGAACAGAAAACAATCAAACAAACAAAATTAGTCTTAACAAAGCCACTTTTCAAGATTTCAGTTATCAATTCTAAAGCCACTTTTCAAGATTTCAGTTATCAATTCTAAAGCCACTTTTCAAGATTTCAGTTATCAATTCTAAAGCCACTTTTCAAGATTTCAGTTATCAATTCTAAAGCCACTTTTCAAGATTTCAGTTATCAATTCTAAAGCCACTTTTCAAGATTTCAGTTATCAATTCTAAAGCCACTTTTCAAGATTTCAGTTATCAATTTTAAAGCCACTTTTCAAGATTTCAGTTATCAATTCTAAAGCCACTTTTCAAGATTTCAGTTTATTACATCAAATTTTAGTTACTTTAAAGCCACTTTTCAAGATTTCAGTTATCAATTCTAAAGCCACTTTTCAAGATTTCAGTTATCAATTCTAAAGCCACTTTTCAAGATTTCAGTTATCAATTCTAAAGCCACTTTTCAAGATTTCAGTTATCAATTTTAAAGCCACTTTTCAAGATTTCAGTTATCAATTCTAAAGCCACTTTTCAAGATTTCATAGCTATCAATTCTAAAGCCACTTTTCAAGATTTCAGTTATCAATTTTAAAGCCACTTTTCAAGATTTCAGTTATCAATTCTAAAGCCACTTTTCAAGATTTCAGTTATCAGTTCTAAATCCCTTCCAGCCTCCGATAATGTAAGAGAATATTGTCCAATCGGACACACGTCTGTACGGATGGGCTACTAGAAAAACATACACCCACCACAAGATGTCAGATCTGATTGCTGTTAGGTTAGAGCTAACTGATACACTCTTAAAGACGCCCATGTGGTGCCGGGGCCCGCAAGGAAGCAAAGAATAGTACCACTGCAACCTACAATGCATGTCGAAGAGGCGACTGATGTAGGCCCTAGGATGCTACCCTTGTACATAAAAAGCAATGCATAAATCTTATGTTCTGGCCTACTTGTAGGCGCTTAACTGGCACAACGTACAATCCCTCTTAGGCTCAAATCACATAAAGTGGTTGACAAGTGGTCGATATGGAGCGGACGAAGAAGACGAAGACTTAAAGATATTCGATTCACATCATTCAGAGTGCTTGCAATTCTTAACAAGACTATGATAAGTGATCTCCCCTTGCTCATGATCTCCCCTTGCATAAGATGTTCATGATTCGCTCAATAAATTCTTCTAACATTTGATAAATTGTGCGTGCAGCCAAAACTACTACTATAACGTGGTTGGATGTACCATTACTTATACTTAAAGCTCTATTGATATGAGTACAATAATAATGTTTTTGGCGAACATAAGTAATTTATAATTTACTATTTATTGATCCTACTAGACGGTTCGTGTCGGCTTCTTAAATGAACAGTTCGACTGGCTTCAAGCGTCACCGTCACGGCATATCCATATTGATTTAGGTTGCAGTCTTAGCCGCAACAACGTTTACACGCGAACTCAATATTTGTCTTCCTTCACCACGTGAAGATTAGAAGCAATTGTTTATCGTGACAGAAGAAATGAAATTGTATGTACACGTGATCAGACATGTCGGCGTTGCTAAAATTATCATTCAACGATCATGGAAGGGGGAGGAGAGGGGGAGGGGACACATTAAAAGAAATGGACTGACAACATAAAATGATGGACAACGGCACATCATATATGAGAATACGAAAAACTTCACAACACACAAAGCCTGGCATATGTTGACATGAAGTCCATCCTCTTGAACAGTGTCATTACGACATGCATGTTAGAAGACAACGTAGACAAATAATATCTGAGAAGGTCTGTGATCAATTCTACAACAACGTCAAACACTTTTATAACAAAAATTACAACGCTGTCACAGAATATATGACAATGCTGTATATAATACAATAACATTATTATATATAGTGATAATGCTGTATATAATAATAATAATAATAATAATAATTCCTCTCGTACCGTTTTACGTTACATAGGGCCTGCAAGTAATTTCTCCATACCGCTCTATCCTTGGCAACTCGCTAAATCTCCTCCATATAACATTATTATATATATGACAATATGATTTAAAATATTATTGACAATACTTATGATACATAACATTATTATATATGACAATACTGTATGTAATACAATAACATTATTATATTAGTCCTCGCGAGGACAGACGAAAACACGAGATTTTCATTTATCTCTCTCTCTCTCTCTCTCTCTCTCGCGTTCCCGTTTCGCCTCACATCGTCGGAGATAAGAAGAGATGTATATGGTCTATCCACTGTATCTGACAAACTACCCACAAACTAACGAGCAATCTTTGCACACTTGCAGAATAGGTTGGTCTCCAGATTAATTCTGCAAAGACCAAAATTATGTACCTCACAAACTCGACAGACAACATCGTAATAAATGGCCAAACACTGGAGAAAGTTGAACATTTTACATATTTGGGTAGTAAAGTGTCAAACAACGGAGACACGATGAAAGAAATAAACTCTCGTATTGCTATAGCAGCTAGTGCCTTCACTAAATTAACAAATATCTGGCAATCTCAAGACTTTAGTATATGCACAAAGTTAAATTATTTAGGTCATGTGTGATTCCTGTACTGACCTACGGTTGTGAAAGTTGGAAATCGACAAAGAAAATTGATAAGAAACTGGACAGCTTTGAGAATAAATGTCTCGAAAATTATTAAAAGTAAAATGGAGTGATTTCGTTTCTAACAACACAGTGAGAGATAGAACACACCAACAACCCATATCAAATATTATAAGGAAACGAAGGTGGAAATATTTAGGTCATGTTCTTAGATCAGACAAACAGAGACTAACTCGACAAGTCCTTATGTGGTCACCAGTTGGGAAAAGAAAACGTGGAAGACCTAAGACCACTCTTCGAAGAACAATCCAACAAAAAAGTAAACTATTGGGATGTAAAACCATACAAGATCTCCAACTGCTAGCAACGAACCGCATCACATGGAGATCTAAAACCTCTGCCCTATGTGCCGCCTTTGGCACGAAAGGAACAAACCAACTAACTAAATCTGAATAGCATTGCCCTTTAAGGTAGTCTGTTGATAATCTTTCAATATGGCAGAACCATTGAGTTTTTAAAAAAAATAATGAAGCTGGTTTTTGCTGGTGTTGTACCCACATTTTTCCTGACGTCTTCATTTGTAAATCGGTTTCTTCTTGAAACTTCCAGCACTCTGCGTAGACACTTCTTCTCCGCTGTAACTAGTTTTCTTATATTGTTTGATGTCAGCGTCTAGGTTTGGCACCGATAACATAAAGTCGGGTAAAAGATAGTGTTTTGCATTGCTATTTTAGTGTTCATGGTGACATGTTTGCATTTAACAATTGATGTCATTTTTCATACACATAGACTTAAGATTTCATTTGATTTAATGAATTTATATTGGATTTCGTTATTCTTCCATTTGCTTAAAGACTGCGCTTCCGATATGTTAAGTATTTAACTTGTTTAAATTGATATTTTCCAACGGAGACATTGTTAGTGCTTTCCTCTCAAGCGAATGTCATTACCTCGGTTTTGTCTAAGTGAATGTTCATGAGCCATGTCACAGAGAACCACACAGAAAAGGTATAATGAGTACAAAGCAAGAGGAAGACCACGCACAAGATGGAGCGACGGCATCAAAAACAGCCTTACAAAAATGAATATCAGATTACAAAGTGCCTTAAAACAAGCACACACAAGATCAATACGTCCCCCTCAATACTTCTATAAAGAAGTAAATGGTGGAAGAGAAGAAGAAGAAGAATGTTCATGTTGTCACAACTTGTTAACTGGTGTCTGTTAATTTGTTGTTGTAGTTGCTTTTCTGAAATGTGACTGATATCAAAACAAAGATTAGAATACAAGAGCATGCATATTCCAAATGGCGACATATGGTCTCGAAACATGAGCATTTAACTAGGCAGTGGGAAAACATTTATGTGCTTTTTAATATAAGTGTTACAGAAGAGTCATCCGTAAATCGTGAACAGAGAAGTGAACAAATAGATCTATCCAGACAGAACTTAAACTCAAAGAAAACTGGCTGATGCAAAACACCCCCAATTTTTTTTTTTTTTTAAATTGAATTATTTTGGACATATAAAGAGACACGAACGGTTGGATAAGACATTATAGAAGAAAGCAACCCATCAAAATGGAGAAGAGGAAGACCACGGAAAATATGGATTCAAGATGTAACTGATGATTTGAGCATGACAGCTGAAGACGCCGTGCATATGTCATATGAGAGAGAGAACTTCAGAAGGACTGTGCCAAAGTTCTGCTCAGGACAAAGCTATTTGATAATAAGGATATTGAGCTACAATTCCTATCCATCTTTCTGTTCATTCTCCACTACATTACTGTACAAACATACAATACAATCATAGCTCTATAGAATGCAGTCATTATTTTATAAGTTTATTTATTATCTATTATTCATTCTCCACTACATTACTGTACAAACATACAATACAATCATAGGTCTATAGAATGCAGTCATTATTTTATATGTTTATTTATTATCTATTATTCATTCTCCACTACATTACTGTACAAACATACAATACAATCATAGCTCTATAGATTGCAGTCATTATTTTATATGTTTATTTATTATCCATTATGCACTCTCCACTACCAAATAGTAGTAATAATTATATATATACCATTGAAGAAAATATATTTTTGTATCTGCCAGCGACTCTTGAGATTTTAACAAACCTAAATGGACGTCTTAATTATTTGAGACGGAAATCTAAAATCGATATCTTCATGATTTTCATTGTCACTGGCTCTAGCACGCAGACTATAATTTAGCCAATTGTGTTGATATGTATACTTTTATAATTAAAAAAACATTAAAAAATCCTCAGAGGCCGGGAGAGGATTTTGCAGATAATATGAAGATTTGAGCGTACGTGGGATGGAAACTTGGTTCATAGTTCATAGTTCATGATGGAAACTTGGATAGATAAACAACTGTCTGATTGGTTGATTTATATTGCTTTTCCTTAATAACCATGTATGTTTCTATCTTGTTACTCATACAGATCTCATTTATAGTGCACGGACTCCGCAGCACAGGCAAGGGATCCCATGCAATTTATGGGTGGTGAAAATTTATAGCAGTTTTATTTTAATTGATATTAATTATTTTACAACAAGTTTGAGAATAACAGTGAGAGTGCACACTTAATGCAAGAGATGATTGAGATCAACTGGTGCAATCTTAAACTTAATGTTGCTGAACTATTCCACGTTGGATTCATTGATAAACACATTGTGTCTGTTGATACTAATGCTATTCTAGGTTGGGTTATTGTCAAGAGCAATATCAAAATCGAAGAAAAAGTGCTTTTTTAATAAAGGAAATTATTGTGGCTAGATATTTGTAGCAAAAAATAATGAAAAGTGTTTATTAACAAGGGCAATTATTGAGGATAGATTTTTGTTGCATTATTCTCATAATTCAATGAGTGGTTTCCCTTAGCAAGATGGCAACACATAGCAATTTCAATGTAAGTAGTTCAATAAGTTCTCCACCGTTCGAACGACAGCACGGTAAGAATACATATGTTGTTTGTTCATATAGGATTTTGTTGTTTCGATTAAATTTTGATTTTTCATAGTCTTGATATACGTTAGAAATTCGTTAGAAAGGAATTGAAAGAGAACGAAACATTATGTATCTACTATCTCATCATCATGTATCCACGAAGTTATGAATTGAATGTTGCTTAAATTGTGTTTTCACCTGACTGCGGCTTCGCAAGTTTGACGTCTAACTATTTTAAAGCGACCCATGTAGCATATGATGTTTCATACGATACAGCATACATAGCAGTTCCAAAATAATATTGGGAGTTTTAATTATGTAACGGTTTAAAAATGAGTGTCACAGGTGAACTATAAACTCGCCACTAAACAATTATTATTAATTATATATGGTTGGGTAACTGTTCAGTCGAATAATAAAATCGTGTCTAACAAAAATGATTTTTCCCGTAAATTAAATACTAGCATCATACTTGTATCATAATCATGTAAGGAGAAACGTCAGTAGACGGTAGTAGATGTCGGATATAATTTCTGTAAAATTAGGTTTTGAAAATCAAACCAAAATCGCAAGTCTTGAAATGAATAATAAGAAACTTTAAGCAAGTGCTTATTTATCTTCAGAATAAGTAAAGTAGGTTGTTTTGTCTGCGATCTCCAAGGAAGCACAAGTTTGCATTCACATTTTCATGCTACCTGGCAAATATTCTTCATGTGTAGTATCTTTAATTCTTTGACGACACTGCCGACACTTTTGAATAGCATGGTCTTCTGACTCTTCTAGAGATTTATTTTGAGTTCTATTTGACTGATGTGGCAATGGGAGTAATGTCACCAATTGGGGGCCTTTTACTTCAGAAGAGACAATGCCGTGACTCTTACAATCTTAAAAGCATGCTGAGGATGAAAGAATTAATTCACTGAATGGTTTCCCGTAGCAAAATGACAACACATACAATTTTAAAGTAAGATATTTTCAAAAAGACAATCAAAAGCTAATATTAAAAGTGGCTGTCATTTCTAAAACAGACAATTAATATATTCATAATCTGCTTATTCAGCTCTTTAAAAACACATCGCCAACCTGACCAGCATGTTTGTAGCATGTTGGATGATGGGTGATAAGCCCCCTGTGAGTGTGGTTCAATTCCATGGGCTGGCAGAAAAGCCACAGGTTCTCCAGATCTACAATGTTCGTGCCACCGAACTGAAGGGTTACGATGTCCATGGCACCGAGTCGACGAGTTGAAAGCTCAAGTGCTTCTGGATAAAAAAAAAAAAAAGACACAAATCAGCACTCCTAAGAACTTCAGTCCAGAAAATTTCCTGGTCCTATTGTCTAAACTGTGCAACCAGCGCAAGGTCATCTTGCAGTGAATACTGTGTAACTGTGAAATGGAGAAAATTAAATAACAGACCAATTACCAAGGAAGGTGCTACAGGAAAGCAGCCAGATGTACCAATGACCTGCAGCCAAAAGAAAAGGATAATGAAATCAAACAGAAAGCAGCCAGATGTACCAATGACCTGCAGCCAAAAGAAAAGGATAATGAAATCAAACAGAAAGCAGCCAGATGTACCAATGACCTGCAGCCAAAAGAAAAGGATAATGAAATCAAACAGAAAGCAGCCAGATGTACCAATGACCTGCAGCCAAAAGAAAAGGATAATGAAATCAAACAGAAAGCAGCCAGATGTACCAATGACCTGCAGCCAAGAAGGATAATGAAATCAAAGAAAGCCAATGCCGATTACCAATGCACTCTAGCAGCCAGAAAATCGGTATGTAAATCAAACAGAAAGCACTTCAGATGATACCAGTGTAACTGCAGCCAAAGAGAAAAGGATAATGAAATCAAGGACAGAAAGCAGCCAGATGTACCAATGACCTGCAGCCAAAAGAAAAGGATAATTAAATCAAACAGAAAGCAACCAGTGCTAGCACAGTGAATAAGTCGTTTTTTTAAGAACCCCAGACGTCCGAGTGGTTACCAGGGCCCAAATTAGAGGTGTAAAGAATAGTACCACTGTTACCTGTCACGCATGTCGTAAGAGGCGACTAAGGAGGTTTGGCTGAAATCGGATGCATGTGTCCTAAATGTGTAGAAGTCTATGCATTTAGGGGCCTACTAAACCAATGTGCAACGTATACACGTTCTTGGCAAGATCAAACATATCACAGAGTGATTAAAATTGGTCGTAAGAACAAGAGAAGAAAACCCAGAGGATGCACAAGCCAATGAACATGGTAAATAAATAGATATTAAACAAGTATTAATGGCCTCTGGAATAAACAATTTACCAAACACAGGATTTGAACCACAACCTTACTTCTTATGGCACACATTGTCTTAGTTCTGCAAACGAGCATTTTTCATAGCATAGCCAGCTAGCTCTCCAAAACGGAGCTTCACTTAGTCATGCCTTTTTTGTCATGTCTGTCAATCCACCATTTGCATTTTGTTATGTGCCCTTTGTTGATGATGTGTGTGTATATATAGATATATATATATGGACTTGACACTGTATTCCTCAATATACAACATTGTATGGAAGCAGATTCTACACTTTACTTTATTATCATTGCAGTTTTACCTTTGCTTGAACAATTTACCTGCACCCTACCAGAAGTAACTCGGACATAGTAACATGGCAGAATCTAATTCTGACACTTTGGATAATAATATCACCCATAAAAAGGCACATCATCATCATACACACCGTGCTCACTTTGTTGAACCACATAAGCAAGGTAAATTTTGCAGGTTACTTATCCCATATTCTCATTTCATTATCAGAAGATTCTCATCATGTTCTCGTTGTTACTGTCTAAAGTTTTGTTAGGATGTGTTCCCTAGTGTTGTTTTGAATCATGTGAATTGTGTTTCTTACATGTTAGGACTGCTCTTTGCTTGCTCATACTGAATTGGGAAGCTACTGCTGCCTTGTAGTTTCATTGGGGACAATCAAAGGCTAGCGGAATAAACCATACACAAAACTGGGCGGCAAGAAAACCAAGTAGTCCAGAAAAAGACAGGTTTTCTGGGCAGATGGCCCTCAACAGCCCGGGAGGGTAGGTCGTCTAAGGGTCGCTGCCTTAAAAGAAAATAGCAATCTGCTGCCTTGCAGGTTGGCTAGGGACAGTCAAAGGCTGACGGAGAGCGAACCAAGTAAACGCTGGTTGAACTTTAACACATCACCGAAGGATAAGCACCAGAGCTCCAAATGGTACTGAAGATTGTGAACATACACCCGTTCTTTGTGTTAGGCAGTTTATATATCACAATTAGAATGATAAAAATGCTGTAAAAAATGATCGAGAGAAGAACTGTGAAGAAGAGAGCAGTAAAATGACATCCTCATGTGCCATGACAGCTGCTCTAGGTGATCATGGATCTTCCCAAATCTCTGTCCTGAGTGCTATCAGTCTACAGTCCAGAAAATTGCCAGGTCTACAGACCCTACTGTCTAAACTGTGCAAGCAGCGCAAGTCATCTGGCAGTGGATACCGTCTCACTGTGGAATACTAGGAAATGAAACAGCAAACCGACTGGCCAAAAAGTGTGCTGTAGGAGCAACCGGATGTATCAATTACCTACCACCAAAAGAAAAGGGTGGTTAAATCAATCAGAAAGCCACAAATACCAACACAAGACTACTTCTATAATATGAGCAGATTGGAACAAGTTGTCATTCGGCACCTTAGAACAGGACACAATTGATTCTGCAGCCACATGTATACAAAATTCAGGATTGGCAATTCAGCCATGTGTACAAGTGGACATGCACAACAGACTATAGAGCACATACTTCAAGACTATGATGTACTAAGGCAAACTCACTGGTCTAATGAAACAACACTTGATAGAAAACTACACAGACCTCTGTGTGAGCTACAAAAGACAGTGAAGTTTATACAAGAGACAACATTGAGTATATAGACAATATTTCAAGCGAAAGGAAGGAAGGAAGGATACAAGAGACAACATTGAATATATAGACAATATTTCAGCGAACGAAAGGAAGGAAGGATACAAGAGATAACATTGAGTATATAGACAATATTTCAAGCGAACGAAAGGAAGGAAGGATACAGAGACAACATTGAGTATATAGACAATATTTCAAGCGAACGAAAGGAAGGAAGGATACAAGAGACAACATTGAGTATATAGACAATATTTCAAGTGAACGAAAGGAAGGAAGGATACAAGAGACAACATTGAGTATATAGACAATATTTCAAGCGAACGAAAGGAAGGAAGGATACAAGAGACAACATTGAGTATATAGACAATATTTCAAGCGAACGAAAGGAAGGAAGGATACAAGAGACAACATTGAGTATTAGACAATTTTCAGCGACGAAGGAAGGAAGGATAAGAGCAACATTGAGTATAGACAATATTCAGCGACGAAAGAAGGAAGATACAGAGACAACATTAGAATAGACAATATTTCATGGCAGAAGGAAGGAAGGATACAGAGACAACTTGAATATATAGACAATATTTCAACGAAAGAATGCAGGATACAGAGCAACATTGTTATAGACATATTTCAAGCAGCGAAAGGAAGAGGATACAGAGACAACATGTGAATATAGACAATATTTCAGCAACGAGGAAGGAAGGATACTAGAGACAACATTGATATATAGACAATATTTCAACACAAAGGAAGGAAGGATACAGACAACATTGAGTAATAGACAATATCCAACGAAAGGAAGGAAGGATAAGAGCAACATTGAATATATGACAATATTTCAGCGAAAGGAAGGAAGGATACAGAGACAACATTGATATATAGACAATATTTCAAGCGACGAAAGGAAGGAAGGATACAAGGAGACAACATGAGTATAAGACAATATTTCAAGCGACGAAAGGAAGGAAGGATACAAGAGACAACATTGAATATATAGACAATATTTCAACACGAAAGGAAGGAAGGATACAAGACAACATTGAGTATAGACAATATTTCAAGAACGAAAGAAGAATACAAGAGACAACATTGAGTATATAGACAATATTTCAACGAAAGGAAGGAAGGAAGAAATGCTATTAGTTCAAATGTTGTCATTTTTCTATGCTTGAAGTTAGGTTGCCAACATTTTCTCTCTCTCCTCTCTCTCTCTCTCTCTCTCTCTCTCTCTCTCTGTTGTCATCTATATCATCACCACATTGATTTTGCAGGTTGTCAAAATTTGTTCCAGACCTTATTTTATCATGACAGTACTTGAAACATAATGTCCCTTTCTGATGTTGATTGTATGCTTTCTGTGCATTGTCCTCTTTCACCACTTCCTTCCGGGGCGAGTCACTGCAATTTTGTCATGCGATCCTTAGGATTGTTGCTGGAGCTACGGCGTTGTGCAACACTCTCAGAATTTCTTCAGTCAGGGACGGGGCCATATGGAGAAACCTGATGCAATGAAGTCAATCCATCACATTTAGACCTCTTTTTCTTAGACACTTCTATATGTCAGTACTGACTATGTAGCCGCAAAATCTCTTCTTTACTTCTGTAGATAACCTGTTGTGGAGTGTCTTTCATTTTGTGGAATGTTGTCTTTGACTGACATATTTTATCTTTTATGAGCTGCATCTACCATCTGATGTTATCAAGAGTTCCATTTTATTGAAATTGATGGCCATAGCAACATCATATAGCAAGTAATGCAGGTATCACCCTGGAATCCAAAATGATAAAAATAACAGTTTACCTTTTTTGGGTAGCAATTTTGATTGCATAGGAAGTGTTAAAAAACAAATTATGCTATGAATTGTCAAAACAACTTCACCTTTTAAAAGTCTAAATAAAATATGAAACTGCAAGTTATATAGTTTAAAACTAAATTACATATTTTCAATTCAAATGTTGTATCAATCTTAACATATGCCAGCGAGAGTTTGAAAATGATTAAAGATATAGAAAGTAAGTTGAATGCATTTGAAAATAGATATTTGTGAAAAATAATGAACATAAAATGTGATAATTCAGAAGTGATGAAATCGGAGAAATGTCTTGTCAACCACTAGTAACAACTGTTATAAGGGGGAGATTGAGATATGATCAAAGAATATCAAAGCAGGCATTGAAGTGGGTGGCAAAGGGTTCAAGAAAGAAAGGATGCCCTTCCTAGGAAACAGTGAAATGAACTTTGCTGAGAGAGCAAGAAATATCAGACACCATCGTTGAGCCTTCCATGGAAGAGTTGGTAGAGTTGCCTTTCCCCTGAGTCTGAATGCATGCCTGTATAGCAGTGGACACTGATAAAAGGAAGGCAGTCCTTCACGCTAAATCAGTCAGAACTCCACAAACGGTGGCATGACTTTGCCTGAATTCATAGAGGATGAACTCAAGAAGAAGGAGCAAGTTGCCCAGTCAGAGTGGTATGAAGAAATTACTTGCAGGCCTTATGTAGTGTATAAAGATACAAGAGGAATATATATAACACCATATTCCCCTATACACCACAGGATATGAAAGTGTGTACTTGAGTACTTTTATAGAAAGTCATGGTTTCCATATTCATCTTGGTTACTTGGGTCTCTCTGGCGAAGTGTTCAAGACAATTGCCTTGCGTTTTTAAAGTTGTTTGTTCAAATCTGGACTGTGTCGATACATTCACAGGTGCTTTTTTCCCCCAGCGATCCCTAGGATTGTAACTGGAGCTATGAAGGTTGTGATTTGTACAATATTCTCTGCAAGTGACGTGCAATTTCTGCTTAGAGAAACCAAGCTATATGGATAAAACTGGATGCTATAAAGTCAATCCACTGCCTTTAGACCCATTTTATGTAGGTTACTGGAGAATTGATTGTACCAGGAAATGAACACCTTCTATGCGAAGTTCAGTTCAGTCTCACTAAAAATGATCTCTTTATTAATAGATGATCTGGATGCACATGACTCCAAAATTGTGGTTGAACCACTGGGACATGAAACAGTCAATGTGAGACTAGGTTTTCTACAAGTCAAGCACACATACGAAGTACATTTCACAATTGAAGATGGCCTTGGGGAAGATGTTACATTTGATCCTTTGGAGAATCTACATGCCAAATTTCAGTCAGTAAATCCATCAGAAGATGGTAAGTATATCTGTTATTTTATAGACATCTCATAATTATTTCTATATGTCTGTAACATTTACTAATGGTCATCATCATCATCAAGGTGCTATCCTTTATAGGACGTTGCTCTCTTTGCAGCACATCTGAAATTCACTCTGTCTCTTGCCAGTTCTAATGGTCATATCTAGATCATATAAAATATGTGCAAAATCTAGATTTTCCATCTTTATACTTTACAATTTTCCCCCTCAAAGTTTTAGTTGGACTTGCTCTTATCTTGTATTTATGTAGTTTCTGAAATGAACCTGTTTAACTTATGTATCACCCGTGTGTTGCCGGTACCACAAGGAGCAAAGAATAGTAACACTGTGACCTACAAGACAACTAATGTAGGGAACTAGGGCAGCTATCCTAGTAAATAAAAATTGGTGCAGCAGAAATTGGATGTGCTGGTCTATTGTAGGTGCATAACTGGCGAAGCGTGCAATCACTCTTAGGCTCAGATCACAAATAAATCATAAAGAGTGGTTTAACTAGTGGCTTATATGAAGTGTGAGAAGAAAAAGAAGACCATCATCAAATTTCAGAGGATACAAAGGGAGGAATCCTGTACAGTGGATACAGATGTTAAGACATCATCAAATTTCAACGAGGATACAAAGGAGGAATCCTGTGGCAGTGGATACAGATGTTAAGACTATCATCAAATTTCAACAAGGTATACAAAGGGAGGAATCCTGTGGCAGTGGATACAGATGTTAAGACCATCATCAAATTTCAACGAGGTATACAAAGGGAGGAATCCTGTGGCAGTGGATACAGATGTTAAGACTATCATCAAATTTCAACAAGGTATACAAAGGGAGGAATCCTGTGGCAGTGGATACAGATGTTAAGACCATCATTAAACTTTCAATGACAGTGTTACAAAGGGAGTTGAAATCTACTGGACCTTGCAGTTCATTAGCAGATGTTAAGACCATCATCAAATTTCAACGAGGTATACAAAGGGAGGAATCCTGTAGCAGTGGATACAGATGTTAAGACCATCATCAAATTTCAACGAGGGTTACAAAGGGAGGAATCCTGTAGCAGTGGATACAGATGTTAAGACCATCATTAATGAAAACTGTATTGAGAGTGACATTGTGTTCTACAAGAATGGATCTGTAGTTTGCCACCAAAAGTCTACATGGACCTTTTCTGCAATTTCATACAGCAGAAAAGTCAGAAAGCCAGTAGTGCATTTAGTATGACAACAAGTAGCATGACAATGGAACTAGAGGGTGACTAAGGCACTACTCTGACTTGAGTTACAAAATTACACCCAGGTATGTATTCTGAGTGATTCATTGTATGTGATCCAGAAGTGATAGGCTGGTTTGGTACACAGACAATGAACTGAATCACTACAGTGGTCAACAATTTGCAGATTTACATTCATCTTCTTTCCTGGACACATGGATGTTGATGGCAACAAGAGAACGGACAGGCTGGCTGGCTTTGTCACCATATGGAGGGAAGTGTCAAACAATGGATAGCACTGCCATTTATAGAGTGTAGCTGCAAAGAAGACTTTCATCTAAACTAATTCACGTCAATAGCTAGATTACAAGAGCTTGGATTGAAGATTGAAGGGGTCCAAAAAGAGCAGCACAGAAGGTTCAATCAACATCAAACTTGTACAGTTAGTTGCTAGATGTTGTCTGAGATATTGCAAAGGAGATCGGAGCACCTATGGAAATGTCTGGATTGCAATGAATATAGTCTGAACTGAAACTTCAGATATCGGTGAATAGGACACTTGTATTGAATATATCCTTCAAATATGACAGACAAAAAAGTGCATACATCAGGGGCGACTCTCAATGAGTGACAGACAATGAATATAGGTCTGAACTAGAAACTTCAGATATCAGTGAATAGGACACTTTATTGAATATATCACTTCAAATATGACAGACAAAAAGTGCATACAAGCGACTCTAATAACCATAGTCAATGAACATAGTCTGAACTGTAAACTTCAGATATCGGTGAATAGGACACTTGTATTGAATATATCCTTCAAATATGACAGACAAAAAGAATGCATACATCAGGGCGACTCTCACATGAATATAGTCAATGAATATAGTCTGAACTGAAACTTCAGATATCGGTGAATAGGACACTTGTATTGAATATATCCTTCAAATATGACAGACAAAAAAGTGCATACATCAGGGGCGACTCTCAATGAATATAGTCAATGAATATAGTCTGAACTGAAACTTCAGATATCGGTGAATAGGACACTTGTATTGAATATATCCTTCAAATATGACAGACAAAAAAGTGCATACATCAGGGGCGACTCTCAATGAATATAGTCAATGAATATAGTCTGAACTGAAACTTCAGATATCGGTGAATAGGACACTTGTATTGAATATATCCTTCAAATATGACAGACAAAAAAGTGCATACATCAGGGGCGACTCTCAATGAATATAGTCAATGAATATAGTCTGAACTGAAACTTCAGATATCGGTGAATAGGACACTTGTATTGAATATATCCTTCAAATATGACAGACAAAAAAGTGCATACATCAGGGGCGACTCTCAATGAATATAGTCAATGAATATAGTCTGAACTGAAACTTCAGATATCGGTGAATAGGACACTTGTATTGAATATATCCTTCAAATATGACAGACAAAAAAGTGCATACATCAGTGGTGACTCTCAATGAATATAGTCAATGAATATAGTCTGAACTGAAACTTCAGATATCGGTGAATAGGACACTTGTATTGACAAATATGACAGACAAAAAGTGCATACATCAGGGCGACTCGTGATCATTTTTATTGGTGGGACCAGACACAAATTTTCGGAAAAATAATGGTTTTGGATTAGATTATATTTTAATTTATTAAATAATAAATGCACGTTACACATTATTTTGATGGGGCCTGGTCCCACTGGCCCTTAATTAATGACGCCACTGGCATACATTATCATAAATAAATGTGTTCAGCTGAAGTCTGATTGAAATAACCTGGAAATCATGATAACATGTTTGAAATTATATTATTGTAAATCATATCTCCAACTCATTGAGTTTATGATGACAAAATGTTTGAAATTATTGTAAATCATATCTCCAACTCACCCGAGTGGTTACCGGGGCCCAAATTGGGGTGTGAAGAATAGAACCATGCATGTTGTAAGAGGTGACTAAGGTGGTTGGGTGCGGGGCTAGCTACCCCACACCATAAAAAACACTAGACGACTACAGAGCGGAGAGCGAACCGAGTAAACGTTTGCTGAAACCGGACACATCACCGAAGGATAAGCACCAGAGCTCCAAATGGTGCTGAAGATGTGACATAAACACACCAATGCTAAGGCTTCATGAATCAGATTTCCACATGAATAGAATTTATGGGGAAGTCTGGTACATCGGTCTGGGCGGTGATCGCAAGAGAGTTGAGTTTATGATGAGAAAATGTTTGAAATTATTGTAAATCATATCTCCAACTCATTGAGTTTATGATGAGAAAATGTTTGAAATTATTGTAAATCATATCTCCAACTCATTGAGTTTCACATGAATAAATTTTGAAATTTGTACATCATATCTGAAGCATTGAGTTTATGATGAGAAAATGTTTGAAATTATTGTAAATCATATCTCCAACTCATTGAGTTTATGATGAGAAAATGTTTGAAATTATTGTAAATCATATCTCAAGCTCATTGAGTTTCATCATCATCATTAAATAGCTTGTCCTGAGTAGAACTTTGCTACCCCAACAGTCCTCCGAATTTCTATCTCTCATAGGCCAGATGTCCTGCCTCTGCAGCCGTCATGTTCAAACCATCAGTTACATCCTGAATCCATCTTCTCCGTGGTCTTCCTCTTCTTCTCTTTGCCGGTATGCCTCCTTCCATAATGGTCTTCTCTAGCCCTTCATGTCTTTAGATGTCATTGAGTTTAGGATGAAAATGTTTAAAATTATTGTAAATCATACCATCAACTCAAGATGAAAATCTGTTACCACATGAAGACCTTATCAGTGAGGGCTATCCAACAAATGAGTTGAGTTGTTTGTCTCCTCTGTTTAGGGAAAGGTCATGAGGTAGTTCTTAGATTTAGTGCTGCAAAGGAAAAGATCATGCAAGAATCTGTAACAATTAGAAGCAAAGATGACAATTCCAAAAGAATTACTTTACAGTTGCATGCAAGAGTGTTAGGTATGTTATATATATGTGTCTGTATTTACTTGTGTAAATTGTGAAACACAGAAGATGAAGTTGTATTTAGCGAGGAATAAAAGGGTCGTGGGAAAGCTTACTATTAAAGAATTGTTATAAAAAATTAGTTGCAGAAAGAGCTTGGCTGAAATCGGATGCATGTGTCCTAAATGTGTAGAAGTCTATGCGTTTAGGCACCTACCAAACCTATGTGCAACGTATACACGTTCTTGGCAAAGATCAAACATATCACAAAGAGTGATTAAAATTGGTCGTAAGAACGAACGCAAAGAAGAAGAAAAGTTGTAGAAAGAGCTAATAATTAAAGGAGTACAAATGTACAAATTAAAGATGGTGAGAGAACTAATGAAAGATTATAAACAAAAAAGGAAATAAAGTATTCTGAACATATAAAAAGATTACACTAAAATATGAAAGTAATTAGGAAGGTGGAGGGCAACTGGTCAATAGGAAAACAGTGCTTCGAGGGGAAAAGAAATGCCAGGAGGTGGACAGATAGTAGATTAATGACAGTCAACACATTACGGAAATTGTCATGTGATCTAAAATATAAATAGGCAGACATTCAAGTTTTTTTAACAATATTTATTTACTAAACATCAAGAACTGTATGGAAAATAGAAATATAATAATTTTTGATATAATATATTTGTATGTTCCATGGAGTTCTTGAAGATGGACATTTCCATGGAGTTCTTGAAGATGGACATTTCCATGGAGTTCTTGAAGATGGACTTCATGGAGTTCTTGAAGATGGACATTTCCATGGAGTTCTTGAAGAGGACTTTCATGGAGTTCTTGAAGAGGACTTCTATGGAGTTCTTGAAGAGGACTTTCTTGGAGTTCTTGAAGAAGGACTTTTCTATGGAGTTCTTGAAGAGGGACTTTTCATGCACTGGGGGAACTACAGGGTGTGTTCTAGTGACTTTGCATCCAGCAGAGCTGGGGTCTGCTAGTTTTTCTTAGGAAGGGTGAAAATTATTAGCCTGTTAAATACCCGTAGAACACACTACAACCCAACCTTCCAGTGGTATAGACCTGTAAACTTTGACTGTGAGGTCCAAGGCTAACGGGGTTCTGACTCACCTCAGTTTTAATTTGGTATTATGTTATGAGGCGAACCAAAATTTAAAAAAGCATGCAGAAACTGAATGTGCTGGCCTACAGGACTGTAGAGACATAACTGGTGCACTCTAAGATACAAATCACATACAGACAATAAATATTGGTTTAACAACTGGCTGATTTCTAGTGAACAAAGAAGAAGATGAAGTGCACTGGGAAATAAATTAAAATCATGAGAAATCAAGTACAATACTAAGCTATGGATCATTAACTCACATGTTAAATTAGTCTTTTATGTATGGCTCTGAGGCATGGAGAATAGTGTAACAATTCAGAAAACTATACAGATTTTCATCAATGAATGCCTGTTTGAACATAATACAAGAACTTTGAAGTAATAGTATAACTTGGTTACTAATGAAGGACTGATGACAAGAATCAAACAAGCATCAATGAAATATAAGCTTTATAAAAGACAGTATCATTAGATATGACACACATTAAGAACACCAATTAGTAGTATAGCTTGGGGAAGGTGTTGTCCTGGAATCTACTGGGAAAGAGAAACAGGAAACTAAAAAAAAAAGTAATTGAGAAAAGAGCTGGAAACAGATATTAGGTGACATGAAAAGAATAACTCAAGACACAGAAAATAATGACATATATTTGTTGGTGACCTGTGCTTCAGAGCATATCGATACAACACTCGTGATACATAATAAAAAAGATGCATGCATGCTAAATCAAATCTCATCAGAAATATTTTTTGGCCAGCATTATGCTGTCAATGTCAAACATTGTCGCTCACAACAGCTAATGAGCAGAAAATCATTACAACAGAGATGAGATGTCGTAGAAGAGCTGTGGGAGTAGCATTGGAAGAAAAAATTTGAAATTAGAAGAAGACTACGAATGAAACCATTCATTTAAGGCATAAAAGAAAAGCAGATTTTATAGTTTGAGCACCTGACAAAACTGTCCTGGTACTGTCTCGATATTTTGGATCATTTTTCAGCATCCACTGTTGTAAACGATATGCTACTGATTAAATGAATATCTTTACAATTGAATACTTTATTTCCTGTGTGTTGCCAGGGCTCACAAGGGAAGCAAAGAATAGCACCACTGCGACCAACAAAGAAGTTCAAGAAGAAGAAGAAGAGAAGAAGAATCTTATCTTATCTTAACCACATTTGCCGTGAAGCGTAATGGGGAGATTTAGTTTTCTATCTTGTGCCAGGTGTGTTGTGCTTGATGTCAGTCCATGCTTTCGCAGGGACTCTGAGATGTTATCTATCCATCGTGTTCTTGGCCTGCCTCGTGCTCTGTGCCCTGAGTGTCGATTATTGTAGGTACGTGATGGTAGTAAATGTGGTTCCATTCTCATTAGATGGCCGAACCACTTGATTCTTTGCTTCTCGGCTTCTCGATGTACTGTATGCATGGTATAGTTCCAATGATGCTTCTGATATTCTCGTTTCTCACTCTATCTCTCCTTGTAACGTTGACAGCTTTTCGTAGACATCTCATTTCACATATTGTAATCTTTCTTTTTTGTGTCTTAGTCAGGGGCCATGTTTGGCACTGATAGCAGAGAGTTGGAATGAATATGCAGTTTATCAGTTGTCATTTGACTGCCATGTTAATGCTAGGATGTTTTAATAGTGGTGACAGTTGGTATGTCACTGCGTTTGCCTTCTGGCATCTATCTCTCCTTGTAACGTTGACAGCTTTTCGTAGACATCTCATTTCACATATTGTAATCTTTCTTTTTTGTGTCTTAGTCAGGGGCCATGTTTGGCACTGATAGCAGAGAGTTGGAATAAATATGCAGTTTATCAGTTGTCATTTGACTGCCATGTTAATGCTTGGATGTTTTAATAGTGGTGACAGTTGGTATGTCACTGCGTTTGCCTTCTGGCATCTAGTCTCGATTTCTCTGTCCATCTTAGAGAAGAAGAAGACTTTATTTTAAAATATATTATTTATATTTTTGACAAATACAGTTATTTATTTATTAGCGTGTACTTTGACCAATTTTTTGTCCTTCTTTTTATTGAATCTTAAACAAATATATTTCAACTGATAGCTATTGCGCTGATGCTAACGGAGACTAATGTGAGTTATTAAGCCATATTTTCAAAACAAACATTAGAATAATATTTTTGTAGTCATATCTCTGTAGTTACGTTAGGGGTATCTGTGGCGTAGAGATTAGATGCTCGTCTCTCGTGCCTAAGGTACCAGATTTGATCCCTTGCTGAGCCATCTGGATAGTTTTCCAGAGATCCCTGATCTCAGTGTAGGTGAGATCGTATTCCTAGTCCTATCTGAGATAGATGATAAAACGCAGGTCCCTTGTTAAATTTGAGCACGTAAAAAAAAACCTTGCCAGATCAAAATCGAGAAGAGCAGACCGGAAAGCTGCTGCCCTGGCAAAATTCATTAGAAAAGATTAAAAATTAAATTCCTACAAAAATATCTTTGCCATCTTCAAAATTACATCGTGGACTCTCTGGTGCTACGGAGTTTGTGCACTGCAGTTGAGATCTTCCTGTGTAAGAAAGAAATCGGAGCACACATGGTTACTCACTGAAGTGCAATGATGATCAATCAATCAATGTAGTTAAGTTATAGAATTGTAACCAAGTTATATCTGCATGGTCAAGTCAGTATAACTAAGTTATACCTCCGTAGTAAAGTTATATATACATAGTTAAGTTATAGAATTGGATTATTTTTAATCTTTTGCATTTGTCTGTGTTTTAGGAAAGGGGAAAGGCACCCCATCACTGAAAGAAGGTATTCATTGTGTCCGAATAGATGGAGATGAAGACACTGATGATAGTGACTGGCAAGGCTTTTGATGCCCCCCTACATGTGACTCCTCTGTTCTAGTTCTCTCCTACTTGATCACAGAACTGTGTATGATACTTATAGGCTACTCACAAGTTTTATTAAATTGTATTTAAACCCAATTTTTTATTCTTGTTTACTAAGTTTTCTATTAGCTAATTTAACTTTATTCATAAACATAGATTTGGGATACTTGTTGGAAGTATACTTTTGAATATATTGATAATGTATTTCAATCATGAAACATGTGGTAGTGTTTGAGTGTGGAGGGAGAAGCCAATGTTCCATGGAAACTAGTCAAGCTCAACAGGTAAAGGCAGTCATCATTTGTATTTTAGACATGTAACATGAATATGGATTCTGGAAGAAAATTATAACAATATTGCATGGATATTTATATTTCTCACTATTGCATTTTTAATATAACATTTGGTATATATTTTCCTCACCATTGCCTTTTCTGTATCACATTATATAACATATATTATTCTTAACATTGCCTTTTCTTATCACATTATACATTATCTAATTTTTTAAACAATATTATTCTTCCAATAATTTTCAAATTATCCACTATTATTTAAATAACCAAAACATTTTTTTGTAGTTAAATACAAAGTAAAAGTTAAATGCACTACAATAAATAGAATTAAATCACAAAGGATGGTTAAGTCATTGAGTTGTGATTAACGATGAATTGTGAAGTTCATAATCTGGATATTTGCAATTTTGTTCATGAGATCTCTAGTATGCAGGGATGAATACATGTTGTGCAATGCTCTTGGCAGATGACATGCCAGGGATGGAACCGTATGGGAAAATCTGGTGCAATGCTGGTCAACCTTACATTGCCAGATGTTTTCTGATGTCCGTATGGATAAATCTCTGATGCTCTGCCACATGTCCTCTTATTCATTCATATTTTCCTATTGCCTTTCATATCATATTGATGTATATTGTATCATTTGCTACATTTTGATCAACATTAATTATTATCCTAATTGTTTCTTGTTTCATCATTTTGTTATCATGCCACTTTAGTTATTTAATTATTTCACCATCTTCATTGTCATGTGCTCTATGTTTTATTTGCAAGTTTGCTATATGCAGATGTACACAGACTCTCGTTGATCACAGACTACTTTAAAATTATACAAGTCAATGTCTGAAAATATTGAAAGAAGAATTTACAAGTGATTTGATTATAATGAACTTGAAACTTACAGAGTATATTGTAACAAGAATCTGAGCATACAAAAATTGATCCTATCAGATGTTTTTAGTTTCAGTAATTTGAGCATTCTTGGAAGACTTGGTTTAAGACTTCAAAGTGTCAACTTTCTCATTTTGTTTCATATCCATAACAGGTGTTTAAAACATTTTTTCTCTAGAAATTTCAGCAACCTAAGTTAGTATTGCATCTAGCAGATTTCTTGTGAACTTACTGTCCCACCAAATTCCATTGTTATTATTATGTTATGAGTCATGTCACATTGGGCATTCCCATGCGTGCTCTGTCATCCACTGCAGCAGCTATTCTCACCGTACATTTGCTCACGTACTCATGAGACGTTGATTAGTATACCTTTGCTCTCTACCATGAAGACGAAACTGTCTGGCATGTCTAAGCTTAGCTTGTAATTCTCACACTTGTTCCAGTGTCTGAGACTCGCCCATATCACATAAATGAGGAATTATTCCATTGTGATCCATTTTACAGTCAAAGCTATACCATTTTGGTAATATGACCCAGTTTTATTTAGGTGCTTTTGTTCTTCACTTGTGAAATATCAAGCCAGGAAGTTAGAAATTTGACAGTGTACACAGAAGAATATTTGATATTTATAGTTACTTTCTTTGATCATATTCAAGTCATTGTCTGACAGTGTACACAGAAGAATACTTTATCAGTTATATTAGGACTATCATCATAACACTCCGGACATGTCCATAAGTGTTCCGATCTCCGCCTCAACAAATTCAGCAACATCCAATGGCACAACATCCAGTTTAATGTTGATTAACCAATCTTTTGTATATTTGGTATGTCGTTTTTTTTCAGGCTGTACCATTATCAACACCCATCTCTCTCAATCTGATCAGCGAGTGGAATTCACAACCCTGACACTCCTCTGTTCAGAAAGACTCTCTTAATGCATTAAGAATACTTGATCTTTATAGTTATTTCTTTGATCATTTCAAGTCAAAGTTTATAAGTGTACACAGAAGTAAAAAAAAATGTACACTTGGTAAGTATGTGTTATTTGATTTGGAATATACTGATTGCCTTTTTAAATAAGTTTTAAAATATTTGTCTGGACTTTGATTTTCCTGTAGAATTCATGAATTAGTTTTCATGTAGGATGTAGAACACTTGATATAGCAGCACACAACAGATGCAATCTTTATATTCATGAATTAGTTTTCATGTAGGATGTAGAACACTTGCTATAGCAGCACACAACACATGCAATCTTTATATTCATGAATTAGTTTTCATGTAGGATGTAGAACACTTGCTATAGCAGCACACAACACATGCAATCTTTCTATTCTCATTAACAACATCTATGTTGTACAGTTATAATACACAGTTAAACCTGTTTGTCATTGCACTTTCTTTTGAAATATTCATGATATTAAAGAGAATACTTACCATAGTCAATGTCTGTTTATTTTTTGTTATTTTGTTACAATTGTTGACTTTTCTGCTTCTTAATCCTATTATTCCGTTATTTACTTTAACTCCAGACACATTTACTTTGCAATGTCTACTACATTAACCAGTGTACTGGCTTAGAACTCAGAGAAAGAACTAAGCAGATACTAGTGGAGAAAGAGTTAAGGAAGAGACGCTGCTGATGGACCATACATTGAGAAGACCGACTGGAAGCATTGCAAGAAAGGTAATGTTTTGGAACCTGCAGAGAAAGAGGAGTAGGGGAAGGTCTAGACATACCTGGAGAAGAGAGCTGGAAACTGATATGAAAAGGATAGGTAAAACATGGAAACAATTTGAAGGGATGGCAGGAGAGATGTAGAGCTGGAAGAAGTTTGTTGAAAACCTGTGCTCCGTTGGGAGTTGAAATGGGAAGAAGATGAAGAAGACTGACTTTGCGTCAACTTAAGAAATACTGTAAGCCAGTATATCCGCTCAGAAGTGCGAAAGGGTCAAAAGTTGTTGTTGTTGCTAAGGTGTTAATTTGATCAATTAATCTGTGCTCTATGTACACATGATTGATTCCAACTGTTCAGCATAATCCAAATAAAGAATCATTGAAATAAAATAATGAATAAGAACAATATCTCAAAGAAAGTTTGACACAAATATGTCAACAACAAAATTGAGATTGAAATAGCAAAATTACAATCAAAATACCATTGCAAATAGAATGTGATATCAAAGATGGTATGTGGTAATTGTGTAAATATCACATTAGTTTTATGGCGTTTAGAAACATTTCAAAGTTGTAACATTATACATGGATGGGAAAATATCAAATTGTAACATTATACATGGATGGGGAAAATATCAAAGTTGTAACATTATACATGGATGGGGAAATATCAAACTTGTAACATTATACATGGATGGGGAAATATCAAAGTTGTAACATTATACATGGATGGGGAAAATATCAAACTTGTAACATTATACATGGATGGGGAAAATATCAAAGTTGTAACATTATACATGGATGGGGAAATATCAAACTTGTAACATTATACATGGATGGGGAAAATATCAAAGTTGTAACATTATACATGGATGGGGAAAATATCAAAGTTGTAACATTATACATGGATGGGGAAAATATCAAAGTTGTAACATTATACATGGATGGGGAAAATATCAAACTTGTAACATTATACATGGATGGTGAAAATATCAAAGTTGTAACATTATACATGGATGGGGAAATATCAAACTTGTAACATTATACATGGATGGGGAAATATCAAACTAACATTATCATGGATGAAATATCAAGTTGTAACATTATACATAGATGGTGAAAATATCAAAGTTGTAACATTATACATGGATGGTGAAAATATCAAAGTTGTAACATTATACATGGATGGGGAAAATATCAAACTTGTAACATTATACATGGATGGGGAAATATCAAACTTGTAACATTATACATGGATGGTGAAAATATCAAAGTTGTAACATTATACATGGATGGGGAAATATCAAAGTTGTAACATTATACATGGATGGGGAAAATATCAAAGTTGTAACATTATACATGGATGGGGAAAATATCAAAGTTGTAACATTATACATGGATGGGGAAATATCAAACTTGTAACATTATACATGGATGGGGAAAATATCAAAGTTGTAACATTATACATGGATGGGGAAAATATCAAAGTTGTAACATTATACATGGATGGGGAAAATATCAAAGTTGTAACATTATACATGGATGGGGAAATATCAAACTTGTAACATTATACATGGATGGGGAAATATCAAACTTGTAACATTATACATGGATGGGGAAAATATCAAACTTGTAACATTATACATGGATGGGGAAAATATCAAAGTTGTAACTTAATGGATGGAAAATATCAAATTGTAACATTATCATGATGGTGAAAATATCAAAGTTGTAACATTATACATGGATGGGGAAAATATCAAACTTGTAACATTATACATGGATGGGGAAAATATCAAAGTTGTAACATTATACATAGATGGTGAAAATATCAAAGTTGTAACATTATACATGGATGGGGAAAATATCAAAGTTGTAACATTATACATGGATGGGGAAAATATCAAACTTGTAACATTATACATGGATGGGGAAAATATCAAAGTTGTAACATTATACATGGATGGGGAAAATATCAAAGTTGTAACATTATACATGGATTGGGAAATATCAAAGTTGTAACATTATACATGGATGGGGAAAATATCAAAGTTGTAACAGTATACATAGATGGTGAAAATATTACTGATCTTACGCACACATTGTTAAAATGCTACTTGAGTATATGTTGAAATATTTAACTGATAAACAATAGATGTCTTTGAAATGAAACTTAGCAGCAAAAGTGTACATACATCAAATGTATTTGCGTTTTTCAATTTAAGTGTTATATATACATTATTTTACAAGTTTATAATTTATAGGTTTTCCTACTCGAAATTCTTTGCTCGTATTTATAGTACAAGATTTTAAAGCACTATTAAACGGTTTTATCAGGTCTGTTTGAAAGATTAATTGACTGTTAAACTGGTTTGTATAGTCTGCTGGGCATCAAGTGGTTGTGCTAGTTACCAAGAGTGATATATTTTTGTTCCTGTGATCTTGCTGTTGTGGTATGGGCTACTATTGTCTCTTGACTGAAACTTAAGATATATTCTACTTCTTTTTCTTGCTTTTCTCCAAACCTGTTTTGCCTCACAGCGTTAGGATAAGAAGAGATTTCTAGAACAAGCCCTTGTGTGCGTTTCATAAATAGTGTCTTTCGTCGCCTACGTTATATCTGAGGTTTACCTTTTGGTGGCTGGCCTTTTGCTTTGTATCCATTGTTTCTAGCAACATTACCCTTTGAGGTGCACAGTCTGTTGGTAATCTGCTCATGTAGCCGAACCATTTAATTTCTTGATGAAGTTTAGAACTGATGCTGTACCCACTTTTTTCCTGATATCTTCATTTCTCAACCGGTCTCTTCTTGTTGCCCCCAGCATTCTGCTTAGACATCCCATCTCTGTCGTGACTAGTTTTCTTCCATGATTTGATGTCAGCGTCCAGATTTGGCACTGGTAGCATAATGTAGGGAGAAAGATTGTGTTGAACATTGCTCTTTTGTGTTCATGATGACATGTTTGCATTTTAAAATTGGCGCCATTTGTCATATCTTTTGATTTGCTTTGTTGCATCTGTGTTGGATTTCGTTAGTTGTTCTACTAATGGTGTAAATGTTGTACGGTGTAGTTAAACCATGTGGAAGTAGGATGGTGGCCGATCACAACGTCAATCGTTATCGACACGTTGCATTCGCGATGCGTTGAACACGGCGGTCGGTCTCCGGTAGGCAGAAATCACAAGCCTCGGAAGGTAATCTGCTTATGGTAGAAGACACCCAGAAAAGAAGCCTCAACCGTCGAAGTCAGAAGATTCTTGAACAAGTGGCACAGTGATAGAAAACGGACATCTACGCACCACAATGAAAGCTATGCAACGAGTTCTACACCAGTATGTTATCGTTTTTACGTAGGGGTAACTCCCAGCCCTCAGGAAGGGAAAGAGGTTACCCCTTCCCTCTAACATGGTCGGAAATTCAATCCCTGACTCTTTTTGAGCTGCCAGTGAGGACCAGGGCAACTCTGTTGGACACAGACTGAAAATAATGCAGTGGAAGCATCATAAATAATAAAATAGAATTGCAGTACTTTCTGAAAGAACATGAAAATGATGTATTCAGAAACACATCTTACCAGTACATTCACACACATCTCTCTCTCTCTCTCTCTCTCTCTTTGTTAACATTTTACAAAGATACTACTCTATCGCTTTCCCTCTCTCTCTCTCTGTTAACATTTTACAAAGATATTCGTTATCTTTCTCTCTCTCTCTCTGTTAACATTTTACAAAGATATTACGTTAACTTTTCTTTCTCTCTCTCTCTCTGTTAACATTTTACAAAGATATTATCTCCTTCTCGTTACACTTTTCTCTCTCTGTTAACATTTACAAGATATTATCTCCCTCCTCCCTCTCTCCCCTCTCTCTGTTAACATTTTACAAAGATATTATCTCCTTCTCTCTGTAACATTTTACTTTACTCTCCTCTCTTGTTAACATTTTACAAAGATTTTATCTCCTCCCCCTCTCTCTCTGTTAACATTTTACAAAGATATTATCTCCCCCTCTCTCTCTGTTAACATTTTACAAAGATATTATCTCCCCCCCTCTCTCTGTTAACATTTTACAAAGATATTATCTCCCCCTCTCTCTCTGTTAACATTTTACAAAGATATTATCTCCCCCCTCTCTCTCTGTTAACATTTTACAAAGATATTATCTCCCCCCTCTCTCTCTGTTAACATTTTACAAAGATATTATCTTGCTCCCTCTCTCTCTGTTAACATTTTACAAAGATATTATCTCTCTCTCTCTCTCTCTGTTAACATTTTACAAAGATATTATCTCTCTCTCTCTCTCTCTGTTAACATTTTAAAGATATTATCTCCTCCTCCTCTCTCTCTGTTAACATTTTATAAAGATATTATCTCCTCCCTCTCTCTCTCTGTTAACATTTTATAAAGATATTTTCTCCTCCCTCTCTCTCTCTCTCTCTCTCTCTCTCTTCTTCTTCAACATTTTACAAAGATATTATCTCATCCCTCTCTCTCTCTCTTCTGTTACATTTGTTTCTTATTTTACAAAGGTATTCCTTCTCTGGATAGTAAGTTTCTGCTTGTATTCACAGAGAACAGTCATAGTTACAATTGCTATCTCTTGGTAGCTGTAAAACTTGTCTACAAAGTTTGTGTTGTTATCAGTTGTTGTCAAGTTAATTAGTTTTAAAATAGGAAACACATGTTTGCTTCTGGCAAAGTATGTCAACATTTCCTGGAGATTCAATTAAATTTGCTTTAAAAAAAAACATGACGGAAGCGCATCGGTCTTTAAAAACAAACATGGATGGGTTTTCCCGTTGAATGTTTTATTTTACTCAACATTTTTTTGGCTGCTATAGTTATTTCAGTAATGTCTCATGATTGTTTGGTTGTTGTCATTTCTCAGTGATGATGTTGTCAATCTTCCGTGCGGTCCTTCTCTTGCATTTTCTGTCTGTTTTTGTGTTGGTATGTCTGCCTGCCTCATATCTATCTTTCTATCTAATTATCTGGAAGAGGGGGTATATTTTATATCGGTATATTTTGTATCCAAGGTCTTGCTTGTCAATCCACATTCCTATTAAATATGACATATAAAAAAAAACCACATATTTTAATTTATGATATAAAAACATGTGTATTATAGTGCTGCATTGAATTTATTAGTTAAAGAGAATTGGCTGATAAACAACATACTATACAGACAAATTAGATAATTTGGTCCCATTAAGCGTCACGATGGCCTGGAGAGAACAATATTAGAGGGCAGGGTGGGGGACAGACCTAAAAGAAGTAGATGCTCTAAGATCATAAGAACCATGAATATGACCATCAGCAGTGGGTGGTCTTACTCAGGACGAAAGTGAATTTCAGATGTGCTGCGAGGAACGTCTATTTAAGTACATAGCACACGCTGCCAGTGTGAGAATTTATTTGCTGCATTGTATAGAGTTGGAAAAGAAGCTAAAATTCATTCAGATATGAATTGTATCTGTTGCTTGATAAAGAGCTGGTCAAGACGCAGCAGTTTAAGTTAGTAGTTGTAAGAATTAAGAACCATGTTTATGAGATCGCCATCGTAGTGGATGACTAAACAGAGACAGAGTAATTTAGACCTGCAAGGTGAAATCACATTAGGATCTACCGAGAGATTGATTATTGCTGAAATAGTATGTCTGGTCAAAGCTTTTCTCAATGATTTTCAGACCTTGGCGAAGGAAATTTGTAAGATTTTAGCAACAATGAAGGCTGAACTGCGTCCAATTTTTAAGACAGACTTTAGATAGGAAGAATGTAATTAGCTGAAGTGATCGATGATGTTGTTGTTTATACCGATGTGTCTGTGCATCGTGGTGAGAAGTTAGGCTGGGGTTTCTTGGCTAGCATGTATTATAAGGTCATTGCAAAACAAAGCGAAGCATACAGAACAATTACTTTCAATATGTGGGTGGCGGTTGAGGCCGTTACTGCTACCCTCCGATGGTTCTTTGGGACTCCGTGTGCGGTAGGAAGGGGGAGGAGAGTTATTTCTAACTCTCAGTTAGTGTTTCGGAATATCCAGAATGTCAGGTTGCGGTTTGAGAGAATGTCGTCTAGAGAGACAATATTGATATAGACAATATTTACGACGAACGAAAGAAGGAAGGAAGAAATAACCAATAAGTAATATATATATATATATATATATAAGCCGTGATTGTAGGGGTTGTTGTACTTTGCTGTGTAGACACGTAATTCCAGAATCAAAATCCACAGTGTGAGTCGATTCTTTTCAACCTAATGGCTCTCAATTCAACCTCAATTTGGTTAAAAGCACCTAACTTGGAAGTAAAACCGACTGGAAAAATGTGTGAGAAATTCCGAAGGCCTGCTGTAGTGAAAAATGCGACGCTCTCTAATCTTTATGGCTGCTACAATAGTTTCATCTCACCAAGATTGATATATCGTTTCATAATGTATATTCACTCTGAGCTGTCTAAGATTCTTATCTGTCTATCTCTCCGTCGCCCGCCCATCCGTTCGTCTGTCTGACTGCCTGTCCGTCCTCCTGCCTGCCTGTCTGTATCTATGTTTTTTAAATCTTATCGAATCTCTTCATCCTATTTGTCTATCTATTCTTCTCCTTAGCTATCCATTTATATATAATAGATTATATATATATGTGTATGTATGTGTATGTGTATATTAGTTTGACTGTTTGTATAAGTGTATGTTGCTTAGCTCACATATTTGTTTCAAAGTTTATCACCATGGTAACCAAGAGTCGACCACGTAAATAAAATGTCTGATATTAAACTATAAAGCTCGAGGGCAAAAAACAAGATTCTTCTCATAATTAATCTGCAGCAGTAGCAGAGTGGAAAAATGAAGAAATAAATCACTATCTGGTACGACTGATTTATATTTCTAATGAGTACAAAAATCAATCATCATGCCAGCAAGACAATCTCATCATTTTTTCCTTATCATTCGATATCAGTCTTGTTTTCAACACATTCATTTCTCTGCTTGACTTCCCCTTGTTCTATATCATTACATCTCTGTTTCATTCTACGCCTCTCTATCTTCATATTATCATCTGTTATATTACTATTATAGAATCTGATTTCAGAGTTGAACTGTCTGAGATACTGTCTGACATATTATCATCTGTTATATTGCTATTATAGAATCCGATTTCAGAGGTGAACTGTCTGAGATACTTTGTGATATTTTAGGATCCGCGTGAGCAGAAATGGATTGCTGATAATAAAGTCCTGGTGCACCACCTGGACGAAAACAAATAAGAATCATCAATACATTGATCATGTTTAAGCTAAGGTTCAAGAGGTAAGAAAGCTGTAGAAGATTAATCACTAAAAAAAAACCTTGTTTTCCCCTTTTAATGTTGTTTTGCCCCACAGCGTCAGGATAAGAAAAGATTTTTGTGTGCGCTCCATAAACATTGTTCTTTTCACTGACTTTGTAATGTCTGTGTGTGCACTTCATAAACAGTGTTCTTTTCACTGACTTTGTAATGTCTGTGTGTGCACTTCATAAACAGTGTTCTTTTCACTGACTTTGTAATGTCTATTTGTGCACTTCATAAACAGTGTTCTTTTCACTGACTTTGTAATGTCTGTGTGTGCACTTCATAAACAGTGTTCTTTTCACTGACTTTTGTAATGTCTGATTTGTGCACTTCATAAACAGTGTTCTTTTCACTGAATTTGTAATGTCTGTGTGTGCGCTTCATAAACAGTGTTCTTTTCACTGACTTTGTAATGTCTGTGTGTACGCTTCATAAACATTGTTCTTTTCACTGATTTTGTAATGTCAGTGGTCCAACTTTAAAAAACCCATTAAATTGTTATAAAGATCCAATGTTGGTATCAATGGCTTGGAAATAAGTTATTAAAGAATAATAAATGACCAGCAGACAGAAACTACGATAAATGGTGAACAATGAAGACATTTTACTGCTACTATACATCATTGGCCTCCGTTATTATTAGTTACCTATGTATGTGTGTTTGTATATATATCGCTTGTGTGTTACCGGAGCCCTCTATAGGAGCAAAGAATAGTAACACTGCGACCTACATGTCGTAAGAGACGACTGAGATAGGGGCCTAGGGAAGCTACACTAGTAAATAAAAAGGGTGATTGCAGAAGTCGAATGTGCTGGTCTACTTGTAGGCGCATAACTGGGAGAATGTACACTCTTTCTTAGGCTCAGATCACATACAAATCACAAAGAGTGGTTAACAAGTGGTCGATATGGAGCGTTTAAAGAAGAGGAAAGAAGAATTTATATATACTATTTTCTCTGACCATAAGTGACCACCATAAGTGACCACCATAAGTGACCACCATAAGTGACCACCATAAGTAACCACCATAAGTGACCACCATAAGTGACCACCATAAGTGCCACCAAGACAGAGGCTTTATGTCCGGGAAGTAACACATCAACAAATTTTACTTAAACACTTGAAATGGTAACAATCTAACACCCAATTCAAACTATTTACTATCCTGGTTTCATAGTCACTGCCAGGCTTTCTCTTGATGTTGTTAATCAACGCTCGAATATGTAGTGCGGCTACTATATTCGGCAAACTATCAAGGAGTGCATCGGTCAACACAAAATTAACATTGTAGACGAAGGTTCAAATTATTCGGACTTATGTAATTAGTTCTTTACTATTTGGCTCAGAAACACTGACACTCTACCAAGGCATCAAATGGGATCTTACACCTTTGATGTCTCTGCAATATTATGAGCATAAGGTGGTACGACAAGATAACCAACTCTGAAGTACTGCACCGTGCAAACTTACCTTCCATTATGGTCACACTCCGCAGTTGAAGACTAAGATCAAGATAACCAACTCTGAAGTACTGCAACGTGCAAACTTACCTTCCATTATGGTCACACTCCGCAGTTGAAGACTAAGATCAAGATAACCAACTCTGAAGTACTGCACCGTGCAAACTTACCTTCCATTATGGTCACACTCCGCAGTTGAAGATTAAGATTAATAGGGCATGGAGGAAGAATAGACAATAGCCACACATGCCAACAGGTGTTCTGCGAACTTTCGGATGGAAAGAAGATTCAAGACAAAACACGACTCAGATTTAAGGATGTCTACAAGGCATTCAAGACAAACATTTCTATCGGTCTCAGCAAGTGACATCAACTAGCTCATGTACGATGTGGATAACCATATTACGCAAAGGTGCAGAATCTTTGCAAGAGAGACTTAGGGATCAGTTGAAAGGCAAGAGAGACAAGCGTACACTTATAAGTTGTCACAGTAAAACACATACCCGTCAGTAAAGACAAAAATGGCCATATATATATATATATATATGTTTATGTATATATATATTTACATATTTAAAAAAATCTTTTAAATGAACAAATTTTTTGAATCCTTAATTTTTGTGTCCATTCCCCCACCCCACATCTCCGTACTCATACTCTAACTCTAAGCAAGTCCAGCCATAAATGACATGTAACGTCATTAATGACCAGAGTGTACATAATTAAGACGATAACTAGGGGATACCTCATGGGCATGGAAACGAGTTGGACTTGTTAATGTGACTTACTTGAGACCTAGCATAATCTACTTACTTGAAGCAGCACCAGAAGAAGAGGAAACAGTTTAGTTTGCTTGTTGTATCTTCTACACTTTGCTCTATTGCATGTTTGTAAGTTTGAACATAACATTTTCAAGTCAGCAGAATCCAGACTGAAAGAAATACTATTCCGTCAGATGAGAAGAGTATGTCAACTCTAACTGGGCCTGATAACTGACGGAGAATCCTGACCTAGTTTAAATTGGGGACTGGAAAATATATATGTTTGATAGAACACTGCAAGCTCTTTTGCAATTTTACTCAGTTCTGTGAGTCAATGGATATTTATTGGTAACAAATATTCATAATACTGATATTCCTTATTGTTAAACTTAACTTGTTGCATAATATAACTTCGATTTAGCATTTTGTGTTGATTTTAAAACGAATTCGTCTATATACAACAATACTGGAATGCGAGGTCACGTGGTGTAGTTGTGGTCTGATTTCCATAATTCTTACCTGTGTCCGCAGACCCAGTAGTTTATAGTTGGCTCTGGTTAAAGCAAGCAGAAATCAGATTGAAGAAAATAGTCCTGTACTGGATATAAGAAGAAACAGACTCGCAGTGCTGGCACTATGGCGCCCGTATTGTACATTCATAGCGCCCTAATTTACTTCGTCAGCTTTATCGCTAGTCGGATTTCAAGAAAACAAACTATTTTTATTTTGTTTCCCCTAGCATTCGCATGTTTACGATTTCCGCACTTTTGCAGTCTTTTTTGTTTGTTATGTAACTATTCTGTGAAGCGTTTGGTTGAATGGATTAGAGAGGGCCTCCACGCCGGAGACCCTGGTTCACCCCCGGTATGGCCAAGGCATATTTTTCTGTTGGGGCATAAAGACACATTCTAACCTGAATAATTTCGAGGCGACTGGACTGACCATGCGACCAATTAATATCCACAAGCACATGTTACCCCCTGTCCTACACTGCTATAAAAAGCGGTATTACATGTAGTAACGACAGTTTGTTTGTTTGTTTGTGTTTATTTTGGGGAACCATTCTACTGTCCTCTAATCCCGCTTTTTTTTTCTTTTTCACTGGAGAAAGCGTCAACATCATAATTAATATTATTATTGTTATTATTATTAGTATTGCAATTGTCACAGGGCGCTCGCTTCTTTACAACAATAGCTCAGATGCGCTCCAACACATAAGTCGTTTTACAGCACAGAAATAGAGCGTATTAAAAAAGTTAAAGTTAATTGCATATGTTTTAAAGGACTGCGAATTAACCCCAGCTTTTTAACGCTGTTTGTGATTTTCTAGGCATTATTACGTTCAGTAGTTTGCCATTGCTTTCTGAACGGGTGGTGCCATCGTCCTTTGTAAAAATCCAGGCGAAACAATTTGCAACCAAATTATCCGCAGCGTGATTTGAACTTAGAACGTCGAGGTTAATAGACTGAGTCACTATCCCCTAAGCCACAGATGCCACCGAGCATATTAACGCGAGGAGAAATCAGATTGAAAATATATCTTTACTGGCTGACATGGGCGGAGATATCAGATTGAAGACAATATACCTTTACAGGCTGACATGGGCGGAGATATCAGATTGAAGACAATATACCTTTACAGGCTGACATGGGCGGAGATATCAGATTGAAGACAATATACCTTTACTGGCTGACATGGGCGGAGATATCAGATCGAAGGCAATATACCTTTACTGGCTGACATGGGCGCCTATACGTTAAGACAAGAGAGGGGAGAGAAACGTTAAGTCAATGATGGGGGTGTTAATTGCTTCTCTCCTCCCTCCCCATTCCTTTCCTCCCTACCATGGAAAATAACGTTTTGATGAAACAGTTTTATGCGAATGTGGTCTTCATTTCCGCATTGTAAACTACCAACTAAAATTTAACAAAAATAATTTTGCACCTCCTCACCCAGTCTTCCCTGGAAAATTTATGTGGACGCCCATGCCAGCGGATAAAGAGAACTGTTGCACTTGTAGTATACAACAGCATAAAGAGAAGTGTTGCACGTAGTATACAACAGCATAAAGAGAAGTGTTGCACGTAGTATACAACAGCATAAAGAGAAGTGTTGCACTTGTAGTATACAACAGCATAAAGAGAATTGTTGCACTTGTAGTATACAACAGCATAAAGAGAATTGTTGCACTTGTAGTATACAACAGAATAAAGAGAAGTGTTGCACTTGTAGTATACAACACAATAAAGAGAACGAACAATCTTCTGTTTATGTTGAGAAGCATTCCTAGTCTTGTAACCAGAATTGAACTGTTATCGCTGCGCTCCCAGAGTGCACGTGACAGGATGTGGGCTTGCAGATAAAAATAGTTACATCTAGACTTAAACTCTATATTTAAACTCATAAAATAACGCGTTCTCTTCATCTTACAAAAATAATAATTTAAAAAACACACTAAAATATGCCACGATAATTATGCACCACTTGAGGTCAATAATGGATTTATTTATGTCAAGGACAGACACGAAATGAAGTGGGTTCAAGCAGGCATACTCTACTGTTTTGTTCTTGTCTGTTTGTGAAGAACGTAGAGGGACATTGCGTCTTAGATGTCTTGTGAGAAGTTCAGATAATTGATTACTGTCGACCATGTCGTGCTGGATTGATGAATGCTTCTATAACTAACTGGTTTTCTTGGGTTCATCTTAAGGAAAGAAAGTAAAACGTAGGAATGAAAAAGTAGAGATTGAGAGGGAAACTGACAACTTTTAGAGGTAAACAAAATAACAAACTCTATTTATGTGAAGTCAGTGATGTTCAGCGGCTCGAAAACATGGAGGGAAACAAAAGAAACCACCAGTAAACTACAGACCTTCATAAATGGGTGCTTACGTAGAATAGAGGCACTGAGATGGTATGATACGATTACAAACGAGGAACTCAGAGAAAGAACTAAGCAGATACCAGTAGAGAAAGAGCTAAGGAAGAGGCACTGGCGATGAACTGAGAAGACCGACCGGAAGCATTGCAAGACAGGCAATGTTTTAGAACCCGCAGGGAAAGAGGAGTAGGTGAAGGCATAGACATACCAGAAGAAGATAACTGGAGACTGATATTAAAAGAATAAGTAAAACATGGAAAGAATTGGAAGTCCTGGCAGGAGAGAGAGCTAAAAGAAGTTTGTTTGAAGACATGTGCTCGATTGGGCGTTTAAAAGTGAAGAAAATAACAAACTATTTACATTAGAGTCGGTGTAGTTAGTAGGAGAGAGCCCAATTTAAACACTAATATACGGTGTTCAAGTCTTTACTAGTCGACTCTTTAGTCTGCCCAACAGAAAATAGGAACAAATAAAATTCTTAGATGGAGGAGATAGGAGTCCACAGTTGTGGCAAAAGCAACCGCTTTAATTTTTTTCTGTTGATTATACTGTCCACTTGCTGAAAGTTACAGAACACCAAAATATATACATAAACGGAAAGGGACCGAGCACTTACAGGTACGCCCGAAATATGGTCAAAAATGTACAGGTCACTTATATGTGCACCATGAGTACATCGACAGAAAGAAACAAATACGCACTTCTACTTCTTCGAACTCTCCATATCCAGCACTTGCTTATCACTCTTTGTAATTTGTATGTGATCTGAGCCTAAGAGTTATTGTACGTTGTTCCAGTTATGCGCAAGTAGGGTAGCACATTCGGTTTCTGGATGCTTTTATTTACTAGGTAGCTTCCTAGGCCCCTACCTCTGTTGCCTCTAACGATATACCTGTAGGCGGCAGTGTTACTATTCTTTGCTCCACTTGCGAGCCTCGGTAACACACGGGTGAAATGCACAGAAAGAGACTGAACACCCATAGGGACGCCATAAGTGCATAGACATCAAGAGACTGAACACCCATAGGGACGCCATGCGTACATAAACATCAAGAGACTGAGCACCTACAGGGACGCCATGCGTACATAGACATCAAGAAACTGAACACCTACAGGGACACCATGCGTACATAGACATCAAGAGACTGAACACCTACAAGGACGCCATGCGTACATAGACATCAAGAGACTGAACACCCATAGGGACGCCATGAGTGCATAGACATCAAGAGACTGAACACCTACAGGGACGCCATGCGTACATAGACATCAAGAGACTGAGCACCTACAGGGACGCCATGCGTACATAGACATCAAGAGACTGAACACCTACAGGGACGCCATGCGTACATAGACATCAAGAGACTGAGCACCTACAGGGACGCCATGCGTACATAGACATCAAGAGACTGAACACCTACAGGGACGCCATGCGTACATAGACATCAAGAGACTGAAAACCTACAGGGACGCCATGCGTACATAGACATCAAGAGACTGAGCACCTACAGGGACGTCATGCGTACATAGACATCAAGAGACTGAACACCTACAGGGACGTCCTGTGTACATAAATAAACTGAAGCTGTTAGTTGTTACATGTTTTCTAGCTGATATTCTGTGCAAGTGTAAGAACAACAACAAGCAATGTACAAGTATGTTTGTCATTTGTAGTTATCATGAGCTGGATAGAGTCTGTTGTTTTTGTGATAATTGTGTGTACATTAGAAGATTGCTGATGTGATTCACAACCATTGTTATATGGGTTTTATCTTAACAACATGTAAGACACGTCACCTGGGGCCCTGTTCTTAACCCACTTTATCCTCTCCCCATCTTGTTTTGTTCCCATTAGATCAACACAGTTACTGTGATTACTAAAGAGTGACATACGACTTCAGAAATTAATAGGTCAAATACGACTTGACAGTCTTAAGTTTTCTTCATAATATATAACTGATGGTTGGAACTGGTTTAAGATATAACAGGTGCTTAGAACTGGTTTAAGATATAACTGATGGTTGGAACTGGTTTAAGATGAAATTATTGCTCGATAAATATTTATGTGATAGTTTAGCTACCATCAACAACAGGCCTCAAATAAATGCTGACCCACTTTTAAAAAAAATTGTCAACCAGTATATCTCATGCAATCTACCCGTACACATTCGCTTCTGTGTTTAGTTTCACTGTACAGTGTACCATCGTTGTCTTCTTCTTCTTCTCATTTTTCTTCGTCTCATAACTTCTTATGAAGGAAAACGCATCAACAAATTTTCTCTAACTAGATCTGTCTTGAGCATGTCAGCTTAGTTTATTCCAGGTTATTCCTGTCTCTACTCTTTCTGTCTGCAGTTAGTCTCTATGTCTCTAGGCTTTCCACCGTTTCTCTTCCCTCTCGGATTGCATTTCAGAGCTAGAGAGTGTCTGTTCTTCTGCATTCTTAATGTTTGTTCCAACCATTTCCATCACCTCTTTTTTATTTCCTCATTAATATTGTTGATGCCCTTGCATCGGGTTTTCTTAGTTTTTGGTATTCTCTGATCCCAACCAATTTGGAGACTTTCTCTGAGACAAGTTCCCTCAAAAGACTCTCATACGTCTGTCTGTCATGTTACTTGTTCTCTATGTCACTGACCTATACAGTAAGAGTGAGCTTACTTTTGTATAGAATGCGTTTAGTGTGTGTCACAAAGTTGACTGATGATCACCATAACACAATTTTACATACCATTACTTGGTATCCTGCACTAATATGTTCAGACAGTAGACTATACTAAATATATGTAACTATACTATTTATGTTAAACTATACTAATTATATTTAACTAAACTAATCATGTCGAACTATATCACTGGAAAAGCAAAACAAAAGTTACTTAAAATCTTCTACTTTTAAAAAAAAATGTCTAGAAAACTAACCATCTTCAACAAACTCTTGACACAATCATTTTCTTGTTCATTAGCTATCATCCATATATGATTATACCACACCCTTCTTGACCACTCGTTGACAAGAAAGACGTCTATACTTGAATATAGTATTAGCTATCAAAGTTAAAAAAAAACAACATCATTTTGTCTGCCATTGTTTCCCAGGAGGAGACTCTCGATCGATCATGAGATAGACATGGATTATTAAAGGATGTCTGGGTAATAAGTCCCGCAGAAAGAAACCTCTGTTTTTAAATAAGGAAGAAAAAAACGAACGAGGAAGATTGTGAGATAAATTATTTTGTTAATGTGGAAAATGTTGAACATTTGAAATTAACAAGGAATCAAAGACGCTAACAGTAGATATTGAAATCTTCTCTGACTAAATTGTTTATCGTTGATGAAAGGAGATACTTGAGATGAGAGTGTACCCTGTATATCATTTACACATAATGTCATGGAATTCAATACATTCTTCTTCTTTATCAAAAGCTCGATATCGACCACTTGTTCAATCACTCTTTGTGATTTGTATGTGATCTGAGTCGAAGAGCGATTGTACGTTGTGTCATTTATGCGCCTAAAAGTAGGCCAGCACATCTGATTTCTGCGACGCTTTTTATTTACTAGGTAGTTTCCTAGACCCCCTACCTAGTCGCCTCTTACGACATGTCTTGTTGGTCGCAGTGGTACTATTCTTTGATCCCCTTGCTAGCCCCGGCAATACATGAGCGGTGCATACATTAAGGTTGGGTGAGGTAGTGCAAGTGCTACCACATGGAAAATAGATTTTTGATAAAACAGTTGTATGCAAATCTGAACTTCTCAATTCCGCTTAGTAAATTACCAATTAAATTATTATTTTTATTTTGCCTCTCGCTGGAAAAACTTCTGTGAACGCCCATGCATATAGTGCGATGTGCTGAGGTAATGACAGCCAACTGACTGGTCATGTCAGTGTGGCCGATTATATCCACCCTAGTCTATATCTGTTGTTTCTGTGCACTTGTCAGAATAACATGAAGTTAAATACAAACTCGTAGTTCCATCCATAGAAAGACGTCAACGCTTTATATCCCCAAACTGAAGCACGCTTCTTCTTGGACACACCACCCCATTGCCCCTCTTCATGCCCCTTCCCTCTCGAATGTAAATCAAAACCTCCGGATGTAAATCAAGCACAGCCTGCTACGCATTTTGGTTAAACATGATATAGAACTATAATAGAACACACAGAGTGGTAGTGTGGTAAGTTTTGTTACTATAAAGCGTACGCAAATCGATGCCTGGACGCGCAAGTGATGCACTGTTTACAGTTGGCAGACTGTTTACAGTGGAGAGATTGTCACAGTCTAGCGAGGCGTGCTCGAGCAACACATATGATATAATGAGATGCTCTGGTTCAAAATACTCAAATTATTGTCCGTTTTAACCAACTGTAATTTACAACAGAACGTACTAAAGAGCCTTGCCTCAATTCGCATACACTCAACAACAAATCGTTAACAATGGATCACTCTAAATCAAGTGATAAATAATAATAGTAAATACACACACACATATATATATATATTTATCTTTTATCCCCACTATTTCTTTTAGCAGCACATTGACGTGACACTATGTGAGGGTTAAATCTTCTAGCCATGTCAACTTAACTTAATAGCTAGAACACACACATGATCATTTGTCTTGTGTGGTTCCAGATAGCGTAGTTGATAAGTCTGATAGACTGTGAGCAAAGTCTGATTCCGCACGCATGATTATATTTCATTTTGAGAAATGGCAAGTCACTCAGGATTTGTGGATGCCAAATTTACAATAATCTTTCTCTCTCTCTCTTTGCCTTTTACCCCGGATTGGGGCATAGGCCCTCAACCAACTCATGCCAAGTCTTCCTATCTCTAGCTATCTCCTGCAGCTCCTCCAGTTCTTCTTTATATTGTTGATCTCCGCCTCCAAATCTCGTCTCCATGTATTTCTCGGCCTCCCTTCTTTCGCTGTCCCACAATAATCTTTAGTAAACCTAAAATAAAATTTAAATTACCAACAACAACTTCTTTGTCTTTGAACAGTCCATATCGACCACTTGTTAACCACTCTGTGTGATTTGTATGTGATCCAAGCCTAAGAGCGAGTGTAAGTTGTGCCAGTTATGTGCCTAGCAAGTAGGCCAGAACATCCGATTTCTGCGATGCTTTTTATTTACTAGGGTTTAAAGGGTTTAAAAGCCGAAAGATTGACCATTGCACCGGGTTTTACCCCATACGGCTCGGTCCCTCTCTGCGGAAATGACACGCCACCTGCCGAGAGTATTGCACGAACTCCGTAGCTCCAGCAACAATCCTAGGGGTCTCTGGAAAAACTGCACTCGTGAACAGAATGGCGCGGTCCGGACTCGAACCCACGACCTTCGACTCACAAGGCAAATGGCCACTTAGCCACAGAGACCCCCTAATTTACTAGGGTAGCGTCCCTAGGTCCTACATCTGTCGCCTCTTACGACATGGTTCCGGCACCACATAGGCGAACGACATTATCAAAAATAGATGGTCAAAAGTGAATATCCATAGAGAACGTATTTATATTAAATTGTTGATATCGATAACCATTTACTTATACATATCCATACTACTATCACATACGATAACCATTTACTTATACATATCCATACTACTATCACATACGATAACCATTTACTTATACATATCCATACTACTATCACATACGATAACCATATACATATCAATGAATATACGAAATATTTATATATAAAACTCTACAGAGACATTTATTTACACAGTCATTTTTCTGTATATGACTTCATTGATTTATTCTTTACCCCTCCTCGTGGAGCATAGGAACTTAAATGTTGTTCCAAACTTTTCCTGGTTTCTGACTGTTTTCTTTATGGCTTCCTAGGATAGTCCTGCACCCTAAATCCGCTGACAGCACAGTACAAAACCTAAAAAGAGAACTTGCTCAGCTTTTAGGAAAGGCAGAAATTCACTTGCAGTGAATTCCATCTCACTGTGGCATTGCAGCCAATGAGAGTGCCGATGTCTTAGCTAAGGAGGGCAGCGTCAAAGAGTAAATTTACTAATCCCTGTCTTTTCAACAAGTCAAAACCCTCATACAGAGAAAATCTGCAGTAGACTGGTAGACAAACACTGGATATGATTATGGAACAGTCTTCCTCAAAGAGCTCAGCAGAACAGAACAAGTCAAGTTATTTCGACTATGTAGAAGAAGAAGATAACAAATTTGAGGATAAAAGAGGAAATGAGTTGACTCTTAACGAGGAGGCTAGACGCAATCCTTCATCACCAAAAGAATCTCAGTTTGATTCCACTTCTAGAACCAAAAATAAAATTCAGAAAAATTCGCTATCCTCCAGATATTTTCATATCTGCCTATTTATTGTCCACGAATATGTCAGTATTGTCTTTATTTAGCGCTAAAGACCTTTCTTTCTGACTTTAGTAAAGAACTTGTTTCATATAATACCTTTCATTTTCTGGATTACTGTTTTTTCCTGACATTTTCTACTCTGTTTTTCTGATCGGCATCTACCTACGATCTGATGGTGGATCAGGGTTTCAAGGTGTTTAAGTTTATTGATTGTCTTAGCTTCGCCTCATTTACTTTAATGGTGCATTTTGATGGAGTATGCATTTTGAGATGATAAAACTGTCGTCGTCCATCTAATTTGTCTTAAGCCTTTGTTGTTACTTTCTGTCCCCACCACATCAACTAGTTCATGGAGTTCTATTTCGTCTGTGATGTTACTTTCTGTCCCCACCACATCAACTAGTTCATGGAGTTCTATTTCGTCTGTGATGTTACTTTCTGTCCCCACCACATCAACTAGTTCATGGAGCTCTATTTCGTCTGTGTTGTTACTTTCTGTCCCCACCACATCAACTAGTTCATGGAGTTCTATTTCGTCTGTGATGTTACTTTCTGTCCCCACCACATCAACTAGTTCATGGAGCTCTATTTCGTCTGTGTTGTTACTTTCTGTCCCCACCACATCAACTAGTTCCTGGAGCTCTATTTCGTCTTTGATGTTACTTTCTGTTCCCACCACATCAACTAGTTCATGGAGTTCTATTTCGTCTGTGTTGTTACTTTCTGTCCCCACCACATCAACTAGTTCATGGAGTTCTATTTCGTCTGTGATGTTACTTTCTGTCCCCACCACATCAACTAGTTCATGGAGCTCTATTTCGTCTGTGTTGTTACTTTCTGTCCCCACCACATCAACTAGTTCATGGAGCTCTATTTCGTCTGTGATGTTACTTTCTGTTCCCACCACATCAACTAGTTCATGGAGCTCTATTTCGTCTGTGTTGTTACTTTCTGTTCCCACCACATCAACTAGTTCATGGAGTTCTATTTCGTCTTTGATGTTACTTTCTGTCCCCACCACATCAACTAGTTCCTGGAGCTCTATTTCGTCTGTGTTGTTACTTTCTGTCCCCACCACATCAACTAGTTCATGGAGCTCTATTTCGTCTGTGTTGTTACTTTCTGTTCCCACCACATCAACTAGTTCATGGAGTTCTATTTCGTCTGTGTTGTTACTTTCTGTCCCCACCACATCAAATAGTTCATGGAGCTCTATTTCGTCTGTGATGTTACTTTCTGTCCCCACCACATCAACTAGTTCATGGAGTTCTATTTCGTCTGTGATGTTACTTTCTGTCCCCACCACATCAACTAGTTCATGGAGTTCTATTTCGTCTGTGTTGTTACTTTCTGTCCCCACCACATCAACTAGTTCATGGAGCTCTATTTCGTCTGTGTTGTTACTTTCTGTCCCCACCACATCAAATAGTTCATGGAGTTCTATTTCGTCTGTGTTGTTACTTTCTGTCCCCACCACATCAACTAGTTCATGGAGTTCTATTTCGTCTTTGATGTTACTTTCTGTCCCCACCACATCAACTAGTTCATGGAGTTCTATTTCGTCTTTGATGTTACTTTCTGTCCCCACCACATCAACTAGTTCATGGAGTTCTATTTCGTCTGTGATGTTACTTTCTGTCCCCACCACATCAAATAGTTCATGGAGTTCTATTTCGTCTGTGTTGTTACTTTCTGTCCCCACCACATCAACTAGTTCATGGAGTTCTATTTCGTCTTTGATGTTACTTTCTGTCCCCACCACATCAACTAGTTCATGGAGCTCTATTTCGTCTGTGTTGTTACTTTCTGTTCCCACCACATCAACTAGTTCATGGAGTTCTATTTCGTCTGTGTTGTTACTTTCTGTTCCCACCACATCAACTAGTTCATGGAGTTCTATTTCGTCTGTGTTGTTACTTTCTGTCCCCACCACATCAAATAGTTCATGGAGTTCTATTTCGTCTGTGTTGTTACTTTCTGTCCCCACCACATCAAATAGTTCATGGAGCTCTATTTCGTCTGTGATGTTACTTTCTGTCCCCACCACATCAAATAGTTCCTGGAGCTCTATTTCGTCTGTGTTGTTACTTTCTGTCCCCACCACATCAACTAGTTCATGGAGTTCTATTTCGTCTGTGATGTTACTTTCTGTCCCCACCACATCAAATAGTTCATGGAGTTCTATTTCGTCTGTGTTGTTACTTTCTGTCCCCACCACATCAACTAGTTCATGGAGTTCTATTTCGTCTGTGATGTTATTTTCTGTCCCCACCACATCAACTAGTTCATGGAGTTCTATTTCGTCTGTGATGTTACTTTCTGTCCCCACCACATCAACTAGTTCATGGAGTTCTATTTCGTCTGTGTTGTTACTTTCTGTCCCCACCACATCAACTAGTTCATGGAGCTCTATTTCGTCTGTGATGTTACTTTCTGTCCCCACCACATCAAATAGTTCATGGAGCTCTATTTCGTCTGTGTTGTTACTTTCTGTCCCCACCACATCAACTAGTTCCTGGAGTTCTATTTCGTCTGTGATGTTACTTTCTGTCCCCACCACATCAACTAGTTCATGGAGCTCTATTTCGTCTGTGATGTTACTTTCTGTCCCCACCACATCAACTAGTTCATGGAGTTCTATTTCGTCTGTGATGTTACTTTCTGTCCCCACCACATCAACTAGTTCATGGAGCTCTATTTCGTCTGTGATGTTACTTTCTGTCCCCACCACATCAACTAGTTCATGGAGTTCTATTTCGTCTGTGTTGTTACTTTCTGTTCCCACCACATCAACTAGTTCCTGGAGTTCTATTTCGTCTGTGATGTTACTTTCTGTCCCCACCACATCAAATAGTTCATGGAGCTCTATTTCGTCTGTGTTGTTACTTTCTGTCCCCACCACATCAACTAGTTCATGGAGCTCTATTTCGTCTGTGTTGTTACTTTCTGTCCCCACCACATCAAATAGTTCATGGAGCTCTATTTCGTCTGTGTTGTTACTTTCTGTCCCCACCACATCAAATAGTTCATGGAGCTCTATTTCGTCTGTGTTGTTACTTTCTGTCCCCACCACATCAACTAGTTCATGGAGCTCTATTTCGTCTGTGTTGTTACTTTCTGTCCCCACCACATCAACTAGTTCATGGAGCTCTATTTCGTCTGTGATGTTACTTTCTGTCCCCACCACATCATCTAGTTCATGGAGTTCTATTTCGTCTGTGTTGTTACTTTCTGTCCCCACCACATCAAATAGTTCATGGAGCTCTATTTCGTCCGTGTTGTTACTTTCTGTTCCCACCACATCAACTAGTTCATGGAGTTCTATTTCGTCTGTGATGTTACTTTCTGTCCCCACCACATCAACTAGTTCATGGAGCTCTATTTCGTCTGTGATGTTACTTTCTGTCCCCACCACATCAAATAGTTCATGGAGCTCTATTTCGTCTGTGTTGTTACTTTCTGTCCCCACCACATCAACTAGTTCATGGAGCTCTATTTCGTCTGTGTTGTTACTTTCTGTCCCCACCACATCAACTAGTTCATGGAGCTCTATTTCGTCCGTGTTGTTACTTTCTGTCCCCACCACATCAACTAGTTCATGGAGCTCTATTTCGTCTGTGATGTTACTTTCTGTCCCCACCACATCAACTAGTTCATGGAGCTCTATTTCGTCTGTGTTGTTACTTTCTGTCCCCACCACATCAACTAGTTCATGGAGCTCTATTTCGTCTGTGTTGTTACTTTCTGTCCCCACCACATCAACTAGTTCATAGAGCTCTATTTCGTCTGTGTTGTTACTTTCTGTCCCCACCACATCAACTAGTTCATGGAGCTCTATTTCGTCTGTGTTGTTACTTTCTGTCCCCACCACATCAACTAGTTCATAGAGCTCTATTTCGTCTGTGTTGTTACTTTCTGTCCCCACCACATCAACTAGTTCATGGAGCTCTATTTCGTCTGTGATGTTACTTTCTGTCCCCACCACATCAACTAGTTCATGGAGTTCTATTTCGTCTGTGTTGTTACTTTCTGTCCCCACCACATCAACTAGTTCATAGAGCTCTATTTCGTCTGTGTTGTTACTTTCTGTCCCCACCACATCAACTAGTTCATGGAGTTCTATTTCGTCTGTGTTGTTACTTTCTGTCCCCACCACATCAACTAGTTCATGGAGCTCTATTTCGTCTGTGATGTTACTTTCTGTCCCCACCACATCAACTAGTTCATGGAGTTCTATTTCGTCTGTGTTGTTACTTTCTGTCCCCACCACATCAACTAGTTCATAGAGCTCTATTTCGTCTGTGTTGTTACTTTCTGTCCCCACCACATCAACTAGTTCATGGAGCTCTATTTCGTCTGTGTTGTTACTTTCTGTCCCCACCACATCAACTAGTTCATAGAGCTCTATTTCGTCTGTGTTGTTACTTTCTGTCCCCACCACATCAACTAGTTCATGGAGCTCTATTTCGTCTGTGATGTTACTTTCTGTCCCCACCACATCAACTAGTTCATGGAGTTCTATTTCGTCTGTGATGTTACTTTCTGTCCCCACCACATCAACTAGTTCCTGGAGCTCTATTTCGTCTGTGTTGTTACTTTCTGTCCCCACCACATCAACTAGTTCATGGAGCTCTATTTCGTCTGTGTTGTTACTTTCTGTTCCCACCACATCAACTAGTTCATGGAGCTCTATTTCGTCTGTGTTGTTACTTTCTGTCCCCACCACATCAACTAGTTCCTGGAGCTCTATTTCGTCTGTGATGTTACTTTCTGTCCCCACCACATCAACTAGTTCATGGAGTTCTATTTTATTTGTTTGCTACCAAGACAGTGCCGTCAGCATATCTCATTTTTCTTTCTTATTAATGCTCTCCTACTGCTATTTCCTACATAGAATATTATGGAGAGAGAGAAAAAACACAGATGATTCTGTTCTGCAAAAGCTTGATATTAAAGAGGGTTAGCTATTAAAGAGCATAAAATCAAAGAAAATCTCTGATTGCAATCTCAAAAGCAAAAACAATCTCTGTTTACTTGGACATTTTTTGCATGCAATCTTAAATTGTGTATTTTTGGAATGAACTTAATTACATCTTATAGCTAATGTTTTATTCGAAAGTACAAAGTAGATATTGTCTTTGATTTAATCACTTTTCTAAGCTTACAAAGAAGAACGTCTGACTGAATGGATTAGAGCGCAGGCTCCCGTCAAGATGTTTTTTCTGTCGGGGACATAAAGAAAAAATAATAACCTGAATAGTTTCGCGGTGACTGATCTAACAATGCAGCAATTAAATTCATCGGCTCAAGTTCTCCCTGTTCTACATTAAAACGGTATTACACAAGCAGTAAAGACTACTTTATTTGATACTTTTGTCTTCTTTATTTTTCTAATCCGCTTGTCAACCTGATGAAATAGTTCTTATCGTTAATTTTCTTCATCATTTTTCTAATCCTCTTGTCAACCTGATGAAATAGTTCTTATCGTTAATTTTCTTCATTATTTTCCTTATCCGCTTGCGCTTGTCAACCTGATGAAATAGTTCTTACCGTTAATTTTCTTCTTTTTTTTTCGTGAGTAATCACAGGATTGGACAATATTACTGTGGAAATGTTAACCTCCTTAGAAGATTTTGGTATTTCAACCATTACAGATTTGTGCAATGATATATATAACACAGGATATATACCAAGAGACTTGAAGACATCAGTATTCATACCACTACCCAAAGCCCAAAGCACAGGAGTGCACAGACTATAGGACAATTAGCATGATGAGCCACATAACACAAATACTACTCAAGATCATACATGAAAGAATTAAAAACAAGATAGACATAGAAGTAGGAGAAGAACAGTTTGGCTTTAGAAAGAACAGAGGAACAAGAGAGGCAATACTTTGTATAAGACTACTCGCTGACAAGTATATAGAAGTGCAAAAGAGTATCTACTTGTGTTTCATTGATTATAGCAAAGTTTTTGACAGAGTTCAACATGAAAAGCTAATCATATGTCTACAAGAAATAGGCCTAGATGGGGATGATATCAAACTAATAAGTAACATATACTGGGAACAGACAGCAATAATAAAATATGAAAATAGCTACTCTCCATACATAGACATAAAGAGAGGAGTGAGACAAAGATGCATTCTGTCACCAAGCCTATTTAACATCTACACAGAGAAAATCTTCAAACAACTAGAGGGAATGCCAGGACTCAAGATCAATGGAAAAATAATAAACAACTTAAGATATGCAGATGACACAGTATTGGTAACAGAAAATGAACAAGATCTACAAGAACTAGTGGACCAATTGGACAGAACTAGCAAGGAATATGGATTAGACATTAACATACAGAAAACAAAAACTATGGTAATCAACAAGGAAATGGAAAACCTAAAATGAATATAAAAATACATGGAGAATTACTACATCAAGTAAAAGCTTCTTATATCTCGGTCAGATGATAACAGATGATGGCAGATGTATAACAGAAATTAAAAAGAGAATAGGAATGGCCAATGATAATTTCAATAGTATGAGAAAGTTACTGACATCCAAACAAATCACAAACAGACTAAAAATGAGAATGATCAAATGCTATATATATCCTATATTAATGTATGGCTCGGAAACATGGACAATGAACAAGCAGTTAGAAGACAGAATTGATGCATTTGAGATGTGGATATATAGAAGAATAGGCAGAGTTTCATGGACAGAAAAACAGACAAATAAACAAGTTTTAGGAAAAATAGGCATGAAGAAACAATTATTAAGAGAAATAAAATTCAGACAAGTAAAGTATTTTGGGCACATAAAAAGACATGACACCATGATAAAACATTTACTAGAGGGGAAAGTTGAGGGGAGAAGAGCAAGAGGAAGACTGAGAGATAAGTGGAAGGGAAACTTTAAGAAATGGACAGGTTACAGTCTGGCAGTGTGCAACACCAAGGCGAAAGACAGAGGATGCTGGAGATTCATTGCAGCCAACCTTCGATGTGGAGACGGCATCTGATGATGATGAATTTACACATCACTATCAGGATATACATACTTACACAGATTTTACAAGTATATTGTGGATGTCTGAAATATTACATTTCTGTTACTGTACTGTTACACTGTTTTATTTTGTACTGATTTTCGTATTCTGCAAATTTGCTAAACTAACACATGAAAATGTTTAAGGAAGTGAATAGGATAAATATTAACATTTCTTACCAGGTAACGTACAATCTTTATTCCTAACGAGATCATAAATTAAGTTAACAGCCATTCTGCATTCAGCTTGAGAAATCTGGAAAATAAATCTTTAGGCTGGAGAAAAATTATGTTCTTTGAAGTAAAGTTACTTTTACGTATTCTTTCATTTAGAAAAGTTACTTTTACGTATTCTTTCATTTAGAAAAGTTATTTACTGCTTTACTATGATTTCTTCCTATTTATTTGATTCTATTTAGACTTTTTAAAAAGCAAAAAGTGTCAGTACTTTTGTTTTATTTGTGTAGCTTTCTAGTCCTGATGCTTACATAGATAATATCTGTGATTATAGCTCATATGTTGCTGTCTTATCATATATTCAAAATATTTAATCTTATCCTAGTTAAAGAAATTGAAGGATTGACTATAGACTAGACAAGACAAGACAACAAATGTTATTATAGTCAACGAATTGCAGTATTGACTCTAGTCAAAACTTCACCTATCTAAGATTTTAGCCGGAGCTACGGAGTTCGTACTTTGTGCTATAGTCTCGACAGCTGACGCGAATCTTTAGCAGAGAGGGACCGAGCAATATGGGGTAAAGCCCGGGGCAATGAAGTAAATTGTTGTCTTTAGAACCTTGAAGACAGCAAATGTTATCTAGTTAAATATATTGTATGGAATGACTAGTCAAGACAGCAAATGTTATCTAGTTAAATATATTGTATGGAATGACTAGTCAAGACAGCAAATGTTATCCTAGTTATGATATTCTATGAATGACTCTAGTCAAGACAGCAAATGTTATCTAGTTATAGAAATTGTATGGAATGACTCTAAGATATTACATATTATTCTAAAAACATCACAGAACTAACTCTAGCCAAATCAACATATATTTTCCTATTCAAAAGGACTAACGTTAGTCAAACTGACTTTAACAAGATATTAAATTTGTGTTGTTCTGAAATATATTATTAATTAATCAAAGCATGGCTATTTTATTATTATAGTTTTAGTTAGATAAGTGGGACATAAGGGAAGGGAGGGGGTGAGAGAAAATGTTTAATTGGTTTTGAATATAAGATCATTTTATGAGTAAACATGTGACGTAATCTCAAACTGAATAGGTCATGACCCATTTTATTTATATAATGCTTACAAAGTATGTTGCCTTACTTACGTAGCAGAACATAAAATAAAATATGTCAGCATGACAGCCGTTTAGTGCAGACGCGCACCAGTTCAGATTTTGGACAGGGTAGGTTGGATATGTCTTAGTTTCTTCGGAACAAAATCATTATTCAGATGTCTGAAGTAACATATCTCTGATCAACTATTTATTTCTCGTTTGTTAAATTGTTAAATACATTTAGTATAACTCAGCTCAAACTAGTGAATATACTCGCTCAGTGGTTGACCCTGCCTCTTAATTAATTTATCAGAGAAACACTAGAAGTAAATCCGCCGTGTTTTTTAACAACCCCCATCGTGAGCAGATGGTCAACAACAAAAAACCCACAATACTGACCTAACACCGTATTGCCCAATATATCTCATTGCTGTGCTGTTAGACTTTTTCAGATCATGGTGCGCATCTGACTGACGGTTATGTAGACACGGGCGCCATGTGATTTATGCAATACTGCTATTACTAATAATAACAATAGCAATACTAATATAGTTTAGATACAGACGTTTTCTCCAGTGATAAATAAAAGACTTGAATTAGGCGACAGTAGAATGATTACAAAATAAAACAAGATTGTGAAAGTGGAAAGATCCTGTTCATGGAAGACTTAGAAAAAAACACGAAAAAATAGTTTGTTTTCTTGAAACCGAATACCTTAAAGTCGGCGAAGTAAAAGAAGGGCGTCATGAATATATGACAAGGGCGTCCTAGCGCCCGCGGGCACCGTGTTGGATAGCGTTGTCTCATGGCATTAAAAACGAGTTTACTTTACATTTACTACTTTGTTATACAGTTATTGACGTTGTCTTGAACAGGCAGCAATGTGCAAGAGAATCTGATGAGAAAAATGAAACAAAAACAACAGATATCTTTGAACATGTAATCTGTCAAACAAGCTAGAGCGTCGTCATGTGATAGAAGATAACATTGTCAGTCAAATAGACAGAATGAAGAACAATCAAGAGATATAGAACAGTTGAGAGCCCGCCTGCCAACGTGTTCGTAGCGCGTTGGACTACGGGTGACTAGCCCTCTGTGAGTGCGGGTTCAATTCCGCGGGCTGGAAGAAAAGCCACAGGTTCCCCAGATTTACGGTGTTCGTCGCACCGAACCGAAGGGTTACGATGTCCATGGCACTGAGCCGAAGAGCTGAAATCTCAAGTGCTTCTAGATCTGTAAAAAAAAAAAATAGCTGAGAAAAGTCACGATGCTGATTAAATGCAATGCACGCATAACGATGTGTAGATACATAATCGACAGCAGAAATGGTGCGGGTTTGAAGACGACGAAGAAGGTAGTGCGGAGAAAAAAATAATGTAAGTGTTGAGTGATGGACTGATGGAAAGAAGAAAAACGACGCTAAATATAGCAGTGCCAAGTTATGCAAGAAGGCGAGAAAGGTGGCTCAAGGTACACCTTGTCAGGAGCTTTTTTCTTTCAACCTCCATTGCTTTTTTTTCAACGAACTACCTTGTGCAGACAACCAGTGTCTAGAATACAAGAACAAAAACATCAACTCTAACCACACATAATTACATTACAGTCTGCTTGTGAAAAAGACAACATGATAATTAACACCATTAAAACATAAACCATGATATTAAGTAGATCAACCGACCAAATCAACACATACGTGAACAATGTAAACATCACACAGGCCACAGAATTCAGACATCTGTGAAGTATTTTCACAGAAGATGATAAAATTGACAGAGAAATCTAGACTAGATGTCAAAAGGAAAATAACAACTGTTACAACTGTTTAAACACAAACACTGACATGGCTGTCAAGCGACAACTGATAAATTGAATATTTCTACCAACTCTCTGTTATGAATGTCACGCATGGTCCTTAAATAAATCTCAAGAAAGAAAGATCACATGTGAAATGAACTGTTTAAGAAAAGCTGTCAATGTTACAAGCCGGGATAGATTGAGAATTGAGAAAATTAGAAATGTCGTTGTAATCACACCATGCATTCAATATGTTAGAAGACAATAAATAAAATGGCTCGGTCACCTAATGAGAATGAAACCAGATCTACTACAATCAAGCGCTCACAACAACCCGTACGCATAGCCCGAGGAAGACCAAAAACCGATGGATAGATAATATCACATATCTCCTGCGACATCAAAGACTAACAACTACAGACACAACACAGCTGACACAAAATAGAAGACTGAAACTCCCAACGCCGCTTCTTGGCACATGTGAATAAGACAAAAAAAGACCCGCACTCCGACACAAGGTACACATTATCAGTCAATTATTTCAATCTGTTCAGGATGACATGTGTTTCCCACAGTACTCAGAAGGGCTATTCTCTTGTAGTTGTTGCAGTCGCCTATATTACCATTGTTCTTGTACAGAGAAACGAGATTTGCGTCCCTCACGTCTTCAGGTACGGTACCTTCACCATAGCACAGGCAAAGGAATTAGTGCTGGTGCTGTAACATGATGTTGCCTCCACACTTGATTGCTTCTATGGGGATACCATCCTTTCCTGTAGCTTTTTCTACTGACATTCCTGTTATAACATTCCTCAGTTGTTCCTCCACAGATAGTTCTTCATTGAGTTCAGCCTTCCCCAGACTGCCTATTGAGCAGTATGAACAGTAACCAAATAATTGACTATGAGCATTGCTTTGTAAACGCGAAAAGAACTAACTAACTTATGGAAGGGAACTGACATAAGAACAAAAATTAAATGATGAAGAACCTGCGTTTTTCCCTTGGCGACATATGATTGTGAGACATGGAACATGGAACAAAGCGGCGGAGAAGATCATTAATACATTTGAATGCAAATGCTACAGAAGAGTACTTAGAATATCATGGAAAGAGAAAAGAACAAATGCTTCTGCTCTGCAACAGCTTAATATTAGAGAGGGTGGGCTATTAAAGAGCTTAACATTAAGGACAATTAAATATTTCGAACACATCAAACGACATGAGTGCCTAGAGAAGATAATTTAGGAGAAAATGGTGCATGAAAGAAGAATGAGAGGAAGACCTAGAAGACGATGGCTGCTAGATGTCATTGACGATCTGAGAATGACTGCTGCTGACGCCGGTCAACTTGCATAGAACAGAGAGTTTTTCAGGACTGCTGCCATGGGTACCAAGTCACGGAAGAGACAAGCAACTTGATGATGATGATGAGTATGGTCATAAATAAGATAGTTATAGCATCGTGATGAGAAAGTCAATGTCTTGGATACTTGTTCATGCTTGCTCATTAACACAAATTTCTTAATAATTTCTATTTTTGTTCTTGCATCCACTATGTTATCTCTTCTTTAATCTTGCTGTATCTCTTTTTGGCTTTCGCTGTCTCTCCCTTTCCTCTCTGTCCCGTTCTCTCTACCTTTCTTTTATCCTCTGCGCATTGTCAACCTGGCAAACATCATTAAGCTAGAAAGAAAGCAACTATTTAAAATTCTTTCATTTAGCTGCAATTTCATTTCAATGTCTGTAACGGACAAGAATAGATTCCTTTTCTGAGATTCAAGAATATGACGTTTGCTCTGAGTGAACGGTTTGAGTGAGTTACACAATAGACAAGAGAGAGAGAGAGAGAGAGAGAGAGAGAGAGAGAGAGAGAGAGAGAGAGAGAGAGAGGAAAGAACAATTTTAAGCAATGTTGAATTTAAGCATACTTTTTTTTCGAATCTTGTCCACTCTTGTCTAGCAGTCTGCTAAAAATTGTAAGCGTAGAACGAGTGGCCTTGTAATCTGTAAACTTTATTAAGTGAAGTGGATTAGAGTTTTAAAAATACACCATAAGAAAGAGAGATGAATCTCTTAAAATAGACTTAGAGGTAGAAATCCAAGGCAACACACTCCCCCTCATGATTAGAATAGCTGTATTGTTGGTCACATGGTTAGACAAATTCAACTTCTTTATCAGTGATAGCTGCCCGTCTGCCCAGCGTGTTCGTAGCGCGTTGGACTACGGGTGACTATCCCTCTGTGTGTGCGGGTTCAATTCCACGGGATGGCAGAAAAAGCCACAGATTCCCCAGATTTACGGTGTTCGTGGCACCGAACCGAAGGGTTACGATGTCCATGGCACCGAGCCGAAGAGCTGAAAGCTCAAGTGCTTCTGGATCGGAAAAAAAAATCAAAAATCAGTGATAGCTCAGTACAGTGCGGTTTATTCCTTTACTTTCATTTCTTCATTTCGCATCCATACTAGAACACTTCAGTACTGTTCATTATATGAGTTTCATTCCGTGTGCATGGTAGAACACTCCAGTACAGTTCATTATGTGAGTTTCATTTCGCGTCCATTGTATATCAGTCGAGTGCTGTTCATGTCATTAGTTTTACTCCGCGTCCATGATAGTCCAGATCAGTGCAGTTTCCGTTCTCACATCGTTTGTTTTTTAAAAATTGGGAATACAGTTTAAGTTCCGTAAATTTCTTGATCATCTGTCTTTCTTTCTTTCTTTCTTTCTCGAATCCTGTATGCCTCACAGCGTCAGGTCAGGAAGAGATTTCTAAAACGGGCCCTAGTATGCGCTTCGTAGATAGTCTCTTTCGTCGCCTCTGTTATCTCTGAGGTCCATCTTTTGCGTGGCCGGCCTTTTGCTTTGTACCCATTGTATCGGAGCAGCATTGCTCTTTGGGGTGCACTGTCTGATGGTAATCTGCTTACGTGACCGAACCATTTAATTTGTTGTTTCTTGATGAAGTCTAGTACTGATGTTGTACCCACTTTTTCCTGATGTCTTCATTTCTCAACCGGTCTCTTCTTGTTACACCCAGCATTCTGCGTAGACACTTCATCTCTGTTGTGACTAGTTTTCTTCTATCGTTTGTTGTCAGCGTCCAGGTTTGGCACTGGTAACATAATGTGGGGAGAAAGATTGTGTTGAACATTGCTCTTTTTGTGTTCATGGTGACATGTTTGCATCTTAAAATTGGCGCCATTTGCCCTATCATTTGATTTGCTTTGTTGCATCTGTGTTGAATTTCATTAGTTATTCTTCCATTTGCTGAAAAAATGCTCCCCAGGTATGTGAAATCTTTTACTTGATTTAGTAGATGATTATCGATGGAGATGTTGGTAGTGTTTTCCTCTCTGGCGAATGTCATTACTTCTGTTTTGTCGATGTTAATTCTCATGTTGTATTCGTTACATGCTAACTGGAGTCTGTTGATGTGTTGCTGTAGCTGTTCTTCTGTTGTTGATATGATTGCCTGATCGTCTGCAAAGAAATTCATTTAAGATATTGATCATCTGTACAATATGATATCCGCCTTTGATTCCTAAAGTTGCACCCAATAGAGGCTGGGTATGACTACCTTAATACGGTTCGTAAAAGACAATGTGTCTCTATGGATTCTGTTAGACAACCGCAGAAAAACGCAAACATAGGCTGCTACCTCAGATGTTAACACAAAAATAATTATTGATCAAGTTCCAGACTCCGTCACTTAACCCTGTGTCACTGACACTTATCTTATGTCAGTGCCACTTACCTTAAACGTGTGTGCATGCTAATTCATATTACGTGTTTCTCCAGAATGATCAGTACACGGATTCATTTTCTCGCAGCTTTTCAGCCACTTCTTCATCAATTTTAATATTTTCTCACCTTCAATCTTTCTTTCTCTACGCCATAACTGACTGTCTAAAAACGAAAGTTAGCCTAGTTTGTTGTAATGAATAAATCAGCGTTAAACATAGAAGTGAATAGCGTGGTGCTTTCAGGTTTGAGAAATTACGTTAATTTGCCTAGAAGTCGTACTGTGAACAGAATTATTTCACAGCAAACGGGGCGTTCATTATAAGCTCATTTTCCAGACCGGTGCAGCAGCCGTCAGCTTATAGAATAAATGGGGAGGTAACACATATGGTAACGCTTTCTTTCTTCGTGCCTGCCAGAATTAACTTAACTTGCTATTTATGTTCCCCCTAGAAATTGATTTCGTCGCTATAGTTCTATTGAAAGAAAGAAATCAAATAAGAATATTGGTGTCAGAAAGCCAAATTGAAATGATCAAAGAACATGCTCATGAAGGCAAGCAATAGAGTTTAAGTGTTGTACTAATGTTAGTCATGGAAGCAGCGAGACGTTCTTCTTTTATCTTATTTTTGATATACTTCTTCATCGGCGATCTCTGGTCATTCGCTTAATTCACTGTGGACCACAAACTGGGCAGTCATCTTCAGGTCTGTCATGTTTCCCCAAAGCTTAGTTTTCAGGTCGACTGTGTATTTATTCTCAGCCTACCAAGGAGAGGACAGTCTTGAAAGACATGCTCCGGTGTATGTTCCACCTGTTGACACTGGCAGAGAGTTGCTTAACTTAATCCTAATCTATGTAAGTGTCTGCAGTGTCTGGTAGGTAGGTGAAATATAATGTCATAGTCTATTCTGCTTAGATCTGAGGAAATCTTTTCCATAGTCATATTCTGTATTTGTTTTCTATTCCATAGCAGATTCCTCTTTACTTTGGTTTTGACCTCTTGAAAAGAGACAATGTTTGGTAGATTTGCTTGTTCACACTGTCTTCCTTAACCAACACATCGGCACTCTCATTACTTTCATTACCACAGTGAGATCGACTCTAGCTCCAGATGAGAGTATTTCTCCTTTTTTTAAAGCTGAGCAAAATTTTCTAGATTCTGTATTGCGGAAGACTAGACAGTAAGATAAAGACTAGATTGCAAAATGAAAATGCTGTAACCAACCAGCTAGCTCCATTGCTTAGGCACTCAAACATCCCGCTGACAGGTAACCAACAGATGATCAACAGGATTGTTATACCTACTTTCTGTTACCAGAATCAAACATGGACAATGAGCAAAGCACAGTCGTAAAAAAGTAACTATACGTGAAATGCGATTCCTACGCAAAGTTACAAACAATATAAGAAAAGACAGAGACCACAACATCAGCTTAAGAGATAAAGTTGGGACATAATCTTGCTTGAATTACACTGAGAAACAAAGAATGAAGTGGTTCTGCCACTTAATAAGAATTTAACCAAACTACACTGTATACAGAGCTTTCTATATCAAAATATAAGCAAAGAAGGCGAGAGGAAGACCACCAAAAAGATGGATAGATGACATAGCATAATCCTGTAAAAAAGTAAAAATAACTCTCACACAAGTCACTAGAGCAGGACAAGATAAAAACAGAAATTCACAACACTGAACAATCCCACAGTAACAGTTTGACGACAAAAGAAGAAGAACATGAATCCAGCATACATGTCTACCTGGAAAATATTAAATGGTATTAACTTTCATTAATATTTGTTTGTTTTATAGGTGATTAAATCCTCTTTAACTCTTTCCACGCCAATCGCCGCACACTGCGCCACATCGTATTCAGTAGAACGCATTTTGACGTACACTGCGCCATTCAAGTTGTGTCCCCTTATTCAAGTCTTTCTAGTTTTACTTCTACTATTTTTACTTCTACTATATTTTAACCTTGTTATTCTAATAGGTTGTCCACTTTTCTTCAAATTAGTATATGCTAAGATATATATGTATTTATTTATTAATGAGAGTTGCGATTGTTTTTAATGCTTTTTTTGGCATACCTTAAGCCCACCCTTCAACCTAAAAACAAGATTTAAAAAAAAATTTGGTATTCCCATTAGGTAATGTAAACTAACAAATATCAGAAATAACAAGTAACTACTGATAACGAATTCAAGTTATTAATTACACACCAATGGTTTCAGTGATTCGTTGCGGAAATATGTTCCATCTTCTATCTTTATTTTGCTCAGTCTTACTAGTCCCCATCACATCAAAAAGCTTGTCCTGAGTAGAACTTTGCCACCCCAAAAGTCCTTCTGAATTTCTCTCTCTCTCTCTCTCTCTCTCCTCCCCGTAGGTCAGGTGTCCTGCCTCTGCAGCCGTCATGTTCAAACCATCAGTTACATCCTGAATCCATCTTATCCGTGGTCTTCCTCTTCTCCTCGTTGCTGATATGACTCCTTCCATGATGGTCTTCTCTTCTCTGTTGCTGATATGACTCATTCCATGATGGTTTTCCCTCTTCTCCTCGTTGCTGATATGACTCATTCCATGATGGTCTTCTCCAGCCCTTCATGTTTATTTATATATCCGAAATACCACAATTTTCTCTTTCTTATTTGTAGTATTAGCTAGTTTTATTTGATTTGAGTTCTTTCTTCTGGATAGATCTATTTGTTCCCTTTTCTGTCCAAGATATACGGAAGAGTCTTCTGTAACACTTATATTCAAAAGCACTTATATGTTTTTCCACTGTCTTGTTAAACGTCCACGCTTCACACCCATACGTATTACTAGTATTATGTTTCACTACATTGGTTACTTGTTACTGAACCGACGTCACAGCACTCCAAGCAGACCCCTAGGTGCTTAGTCTCCCACAGCAGATGTTGAAAAATATGAATGTTGATCGTAAACATGCCTTGCTGGTTGAACATATTTCTGCTTATGTTCCTCATACGTCCAATTCTGCTAGTACAACATGCGATTTCCAGTTCTATTTGTACAATGTGTGATTTCCTGCTGTGGAAGTACAAAATGTGATTAAAAAACTCGATAAAACCCTATATATATATTTAACATCATGATCAGTATCTTCATCCAACATTTCTCTAATTATTTCAGAAGCATCTCGTTGAATTTTATCATTATTTTGGACTGCCATACTGTTAAGGACAGCGATTTGTACTTTCAGGTGTTTACAAATATTCCTTAGTGCTCGTTACTTGGCAATCGTTACTTAGTGATTAATGTCTATTTGCACGCAACCTACTTGTGAATAACGAGTATTAATGTTAATACTAGTAAATCTTCACCTTGATAAATATATTGATAACTGTTACCGGCTTAACATAAATGCATACACGTTACAAGAAGTAATAGAAAATTAATTCTGTTCTCGCTCTGCAGCACAGTAAGACTTTCTATCACAGTGACAAACAATGATCCAGACTTATGTTTTTTAATACAAGTTCTACTTTTGTATCTCTTTAAGCTTTATTGAAGCGATAACGATCTGACAAGTATGTTGTAATTGAAAATGTTCGACAGAGAGGAGCGTCCACCAAATCGAATGTGTCGAAAGTCGACATATGAGGTATGTATATCTTACGTGACGGAGGTCTGGATTTCAATCGGACCACCACGTTCTGTTTTCAAGTGCAATTTTTCGAGAAATCAATAAGATTGATGCCGGAGCGACGGAGATTGTGCTTTGTGCAATACTCTCGACAGATATTTCTCCAGTTCACCGTATAGTGACCGAGCCCTAATCGTAGACCTTTTAAAGATTTGTATATGAGATCCGCAGTAGCGTAGTTGCTAGTGAACTCACTTCTTACGAGCGTGGTCAGGGTTCAATCCCATAGTGGGCGTGGCATATTTCCACAGTGGGCGTGGAATATTCTTCCGTCCATAACGACTCTTCGTGTGCCGAAGGTTTAAAGAATTACTGTCATAAAATCGTATTCCCCAATATAACTCGATGGATGAAATAAGATTACGTATATATATATATATATATATATATATATATATATATATATATATATATATATATATATATATATATATATATATATATATATATATATATATCCATTCATTCATTAATAGGACCATTATGACTGCACTTCAGTGAGTAACCAAGTGTGCACCGATCTCTTTCTTACATAAAAAGATCTCAGCTGCAGTGCACGAATTCGCAGCACCGGCGAGGGTACTTGATGGTGAGGATATTTTGTAGGAATTTAATTTTTTATCTTTTTCTAATGAATTTTCCCCGGTCCTCGGCTTTCCAGATTGTTCTTCTCAATTTGGAACAACGAATGATTCTTTTACGTGTTCAAATTGTGCACGGAGCTACTTTTATCGTCCGTCTCCGATAGGACTTGGAACTCGATCTCACCTACAGTGAGATCAGGATCTCTAGAAAATATCCAGATCCACATGGAAGCGATCTGAGTACATTTGGAACTAGAGGCGAGTACCTAACCTCTAGACCCCAGAGATTCTCTATCAGCCAAACATATTCCATAGTAGTTACCACTAAAGTTATCATTGCGTTATCACACAGAATTGCCTGGTTATATCAATAACTTCCACTTATATAAACCTTCTATATCAATATGCATCACCATTGGAACTAGAAAAGAAACGACGCTAGTAACCGAAAGAGCACCAGCTATATTTATTTATTATTTTGTATAACATCCTTTCAATAATTTCTCAATATAAATTAACAAGCAGATATTTTATACGTCGTGATAAACGTATTTCTCACTACACGTTAAAGTTATCATTGAGTTATCTCAGCCAATAATAGACCGCAGCTAAACGCTTCTATACATACGACTGGTATAACTCTCACACACTATCAGATTCTCATATATCGCTAAGAAACGATAGGTCTAGCCCTCTACGGTTCCGTTCCGTGTATCTATCCGGGTGAATATCCTGACGTTTTTTATTGATCAGCTCTTGATGTTCCTGTCTAGCCGTTACATATATTTACAATTCTTCACTACATATGTGAATGTATACGCTTACCAACTCTACGTACAACCTCTATCTATCTGTCTGAAAATATGTCTGTCTGTCGGTCTTTCTGTCTGTCTGTCTATCTGTCGTTTCTGTCTGTCTGTCTACCAACGGCACGTATCTAGGAATTGAATGAACTTCGTGACACATCCTTTATAGAACATCACAATCAACCACGAGACGTTGATTTTCTAAGCATCACTTATACCTTCAGTAATTTGCCATTGATTTCTGAACTGTGGGGCCTATTTTTACTGTTAGATTTTGTTTTCAAATTTCCCTCCACGGAGTTTGAACCAGGAACGCTTGGGTTGTGATCGTGCTCACTACCAAATATTCATTCCACCACTAACACGTCTTATCTCATATCCCCACACACTTGTACTTACACTGCACCATAAGAGTAACCACACATTTCTTCAACATTTCGTGTCTACTTGGTTGTTAGTTTCCAAGTATTACATTACACGCTTGAGACTGCGTGTCTTATCATCAGTTCTGTCTACTACTAATCATAGTCATCGCTACCTTGGTGTATGGATTACAGACTGTAGTGAAAATTTGGAAAGTATTAATCAATCAAGTGCCATGCCTCCCGGCGAAGGCGATCGTGTCTCTCCACATCTCTCTCTCTTCCTGGTGCAGATAATCAGTTCTGACGTCAATATTTTGTCGAAATATTATGTCAGACCACCCAGCATCTTCTCCCTCTGCCTTGCACGATATCTCCTCTGTATTTTACTTGCTGTCACCAAATGTTCTAAACCTCTTGTCGCATTATATAGGCGAAGAACATTGATTGCATAATTGGTATTCATATTTTGAAGACGGCAAACGTTTTTGTTTGAATTTTAAAAAATATTTTTTACTGAATTTTTCTCGATTAGTGGCCGTGCAATATACTCTTATTGATTTTTAACTGTCAAGTGTTCTTTTACGTGAGCATTCTGATATGACTAGAAACAAGATTTCACCTACAATGAGGTCAACTATCTATGGAGAAATATTCCGTTGGTGTATCCGGGGAACGAACCGATTACCTTTAGAGCATAGGTTCCCAAACTTGTTCGTGTCACCACCTACTTTGCAAGACAAATTTTGTAACACGTCCACGCACCCTTATAACAGTTTTCTGCGTTCAGGTCTTAAAATATTTTCGACGTAAATAGCAACTATGATATGATAACTACTTATGCTGTTAAATTATTGAAAAAGTAGTGGTCAATATGTGCTTCATCTTGAACACAGTTATTCAATCGCAAAATCACGAAACTAATTGTTTGAAAAAATATACATGATTAATTTCTTCTATATGAGCCACCGATCCAAAGATCGACTGAAACACCCCCCACTCCCCACCCCGCTCTTCTCCAAATGATTCTGAACCCACTATCACCCCCCTAGAAGACTTCAGCACCTGCTGGGGGTGGTACCGCCCACTTTGGGAACCTATGCATTAGAGTGAGAGCCGAGCAGCTAACCTCCACGAGACAAATTCTCATCTATTTTAACTGACTTTCTGCAAGCAAATTGACCAGGGGACACTATCTAATCAGACTGTTAGTCTATACTAAGTAGGGTCTGAAATATACGTCAACGACCTGAGTGGATGACGTATACGAATGTTTTAACCCGGAATGGTACTCGTCCTGTGTAAGCTGTCTAGCTCATACTGTGGTTACTGGGTATACTGTAAAGGTCATAGAGGTATTAGCGGGTGGTCATGTGGTACATGTCTTTACGTGTGTGTATACTTTTCATATCACATTGGGGTTTGTTCGTATACAGTTCGTATACAGAACGTATGCGAGATTGGGACAAGACAAAACTAACATTGCAGATAAAGATTCAAATATATCGAGCCTGTGTAATATAGTTCTTTACTATATGGCTCAGAAACATGGACAGCCTGCTCAAGACACGAGAGGAGACTTAATATCTTTCACCTTCGATGTCTCCGCAAGATTACGAACATCAGGTAGTACGACAAGATAACCAGCTCTGAAGTACTGCAACGTGCAAACTTGCCGTCCTTCATGGGCATGCTCAGCAGTGGACGACTAATGTGGTTGGGGCATGTGAGAAGAATGGAAACTGTCGCATACCAAAACAAATATTGTTCTGTGAACTTTCAGAGGGAAAGAGGCACCAAAGCAGACCACTACTCAGATATAAAGATGTCTGCAAAGCTTCAATGAAAACTTTTCTATAGGTCCCAGCTAATGACACTAGCTGATGACAGAGTTGTGTCGAAAGCCATATTGCGCAAGGGCGCAGAGTCTTTTGAGAAAAGACTTATGCATGAGCTGAAAGACAAGAGAGAAAAGCGAAAACTCAGAAGTTGTCACAGTAAAACACTTGCCATTTGACCGTCTGTAAAGACGAAAGAGTCATATATAATCACGCAACGCCCCTGAGCAAGTGTATAGCGTATAATACGCTTCTCAATAATCTAACTATAAGAGATTTTATACCCAGAATGTCAGCTTGCTTATTACTTCAAACCACTGCAAAAAACTGAACAAAGCTTCCATTCTGGCTATCTCTTCCTCATTCCCCCATAACATTTTAGCTTTGAATTGAACAGATAATAGCACGGACGTCAGAGCATGCTTTCTGTAGCCCTCATTGTGACTGATGTATAATGGAAATAATACCTAACATGATAAGTAGACTGTCTAAAGAATCAACTCTATTTTGTGTAAATATCATCTGCAAGGTTTTATAAATAAATTAGTTCAGCTTGCACTTCACGCAATCGATTTCTCCTCGCCAGAAAGTAATTTTTTTTTCGGTGATCTCTCTACCGTCCATATCTATAGGCGGGCGGAGGTAATCATAAATACATTCGTGTTGAGAGATTTGTATGAAATAACAGATATATTTTGTCGCTCAAATCAGTATGAGTTTGTTATATGAGTTTGTTGTATGAGTTTGTTGTTGTATGAGTTTGTTTATGAGTTTGTTGTATGGTTTGTTGTATGAGTTTGTTTATGAGTTTGTTGTATGAGTTTGTTGTATGAGTTTGTTGTTGTATGTTTGGTTGGTTTGTATGAGTTTGTTTTTATGAGTTTGTTATGAGTTTTTTGTTAGTATGAGTTTGTTGTTATATGAGTTTATGTTGTTATGAGTATTGAGTTTGTTATATGAGTTTGTTGTATGAGTTTGTTGTATGAGTTTGTTGTATGAGTTTGTTTTATGAGTTTGTTGTATGAGTTTGTTGTTATGATTTGTTTGTTATATGAGTTTGTTGTATGAGTTTGTTATATGAGTTTGTTATATGAGTTTGTTGTATGAGTTTGTTGTATGAGTTTGTTGTATGAGTTTGTTATATGAGTTTGTTGTATGAGTTTGTTGTATGAGTTTGTTGTATGAGTTTGTTGTATGAGTTTGTTATATGAGTTTGTTGTATGAGTTTGTTGTATGAGTTTGTTGTATGTTTTGTTGTTGTATGAGTTTGTTGTATGTAGTTTGTTGTATGGTTTGTTGTATGAGTTTGTTGTATGAGTTTGTTGTATGAGTTTGTTTTATGAGTTTGTTGTATGAGTTTGTTGTATGAGTTTGTTGTATAGTTTTTGTTGTATGAGTTTGTTGTTGTATGAGTTTGTTGTATGTGTTTGTTTTTATAGAGTTTGTTGTATGTGTTTGTTGTATGAGTTTGTTGTATGAGTTTGTTGTATGAGTTTGTTGTATGAGTTTGTTGTATGAGTTTGTTGTTGTATGAGTTTGTTGTATGAGTTTGTTGTATGAGTTTGTTGTATGAGTTTGTTGTATGAGTTTGTTGTATGAGTTTGTTGTATGAGTGTTGTTGAGTTGTTGTATGGTTTGTTGTATGAGTTTGTTATGAGTTGTTGTAAGTTTGTGTATGAGTTTGTTGTATAAGTTTGTTGTATGAGTTTGTTGTATGAGTTTGTTGTATGAGTTTGTGTGAGTTGTTGTTTTGAGTGTTAAGGTTGTAATGATGGTTCTTTTCAAGAAAACATCATGAGGAATGTTAGAGATAACGAAAAGAACAATATGATCTTTTATAAACGGAGAAAGAGAAATACCTGAACTAAGATACGATGATGATACAGTGTTACTGTCAACATCACAAAAAGGGACTGAGAAATTATTAGAAGTGAGAGATAAAAGCGAAAAACAAAATCTATATCTCAATGTGGCAAAAACAAAAATAATGACAACAGATAAAGCCAACATGAGAAAAGATAATTTTTATAACGGAGAGAAAGTAGAAAATGTGAAGTTTTGAATATTTTGGTTCATTGCTAACATCAGATGGAAATGTGAACAGTTTTGAATATCTTGGTTTACTGCTAACATCAGATGGAAATGTGAACAGTTTTGAATATCTTGGTTTACTGCTAACATCAGATGGAAATGTGAACAGTTTTGAATATCTTGGTTTACTGCTAACAACAGATGGAAATGTGAACAGTTTTGAATATTTTGGTTTACTACTAACAACAGATGGAAATGGAATGAAGGAAATTAAAAGAAGAACAAACATGGCTTTACAATAAATTAAACAGCTCAAAACAGTATGGAACGGAACTGATAAGAAAACAAAGATCAGAATACTAAGAGCATACATATTCCCAGTGTCAACGTATGGGTGTGAAACATGGACATTTAATAAAGCAGTGGAAACGTATATAGGTGCTTTGAATATAAGTGTTACAGAAGAGTTCTCCGTATATCTTGGACAGAGAAGAAAACAAATAGATCTATCCAGAAAGAACACAAAATCAAAGAAAACTGGCTGATGCTACAAATAAGAAAAGAGAAAATTGAGATATTTTGGACATATAAAAAGACATGAAGGGCTTGGAGAAGACCATCATGGAAGGAGGCATACCGACAAAGAGAAGAAGAGGAAGACCACGGAGAAGATGGATTCAGGATATAACTGATAATTTGAACATGATGTCTGCAGAGGCAGGACATCTGGCCTATGAGAGAGAAATTCCGGAGGACTGTTGGGGTGGCAAAGTTCTGTTCAGGACAAGCTACTTATGATGAAGGATCGTAATAGCAAGGCTTTTTATATATTGAAATAGGAATTCTATGAGAACCACAATCATGATGACGAAGGCCTAACTATTATTCAATTCTTCTAACTTGATTGATTGATTGATTGATTGATTGATTGACATGACCATCATCACTGCATTTCGGTGACTAACCATTTGTGCTATTATCTCTTTCTAACAAAGGAAGATCTTCTATCTCTTTCTAACACAGGAAGATCTTCTATCTCTTTCTAACAAGGAAGATCTTCTATCTCTTTCTAACAAGGAAGATCTTCTATCTCTTTCTAACAAGGAAGATCTCAGCTACAGTGCACGAACTCCAGCACCGACGAGGGTCCCTGATATAATTTGGAAGTGGTGACGATATTTTGTAGAAACTTTATGGTTTTCTAATGAATTTTGCCCGGGCAGCGTTTTTCCAGCCTGCTCTTTTCGATTTTGAACTGTCAAGGGTTCTTTTACGTGCTCAAATTGAATACGGGACCTTCGTTTTATCGTCCGTCTCCGATATGACTTGGAATTTCGATTTCACCTACACTGAGATCAGGGATCCCTGGAGAAATATGCAGATGGTTCCACGACACATCTTCTAGAACAAGTCTGATAACAGTCAGGTAAATAGATACTGTACTTGCAATGGAAGCTGAAGGTGAAGGTGAAGGGTAGACACAGAATATGTGAAGTTTTGTTTTCCTACTCAAGCAGATTTTGTCTTCTTCCAACGCTCCACATCGACCACTTGTTAACCACTCTATATGATTTGTATGTAATCTGAGCCTAAGAACGATTGTACTTTGTGTCAGTTATTCGCCTGCAAGTAGGCCAGCACATTCGATTTCTGCGATACTTTTTATTTACTAGGGTAGCATCCCTAGGCCCCTACCTCAGTCGCCTCTTACGACATGCTTGTAGGTCGCAGTGTTACTATTCTTTGCTCCCTTGAGAGCCCGAATTTACACTGGCGATTGAAGCAGACAACACCGCATACTCCTCCTCCCCCACCCCTCACCACACCAAGCACCTCGCTTTAATGCACCCCAACCCTAACACACTAAAGGACAAACGCACACACTCGCACTAACAGACAAGCAGGGTCGCAAATACTTCCTTCGACGCACACTCTCAGATTTCAGTTTGAATGTATTGAAATAAAGTAGTAGTCACCCTGAAGCTGTTAGCCTAGCCTAGCTAATGAGTGTGTCTGTCCCTGAGTAATAATTTGGTTAACTCTTACATGTCGCATACAATTTCTTTGGCCTTCGTATCTGAAGTGTATTTGTCAACAATGTTGAGCAGTTCAAACTCCTTTTTATGCAGTGGTTTGGACATTTAATGAGACTAAAATACAACCAACCACCAATAACAGCGCACAATAAAAAGAGATCGGGTACTAGAGCTAAGGGAAGACCAAGAAAAGATGGATAGACAATATCAAGACCAGACTACATATACACGGATATAACACAACAAGGGCGACTCATCTAGCCCTAGAACGCAAATTAAAGCTCCCATCCCTACGCTTAACGGCAAGAGTGAACAACCAACTACATCTTCCACCTGGGAATAGACAATAGACAATTTGGAAAGAAAGAAAAAAGACAGTACATGACAAGTCAAGTAGCAAATCGTTATATATTGGGATGGGAGGGGGTGATAGGGGTGGTGGGGAGAGTGTCTGTCTCGGTTGTGAAGTGGTTAAGACGCTTGCATTGCTTTCTGAAGGTTGAGGGTTCGAATTCGGAAGTCTTAGTTAGGTGACCACTATTGTATTTGTTCTGAAGATCACTAGGAATGTTACTAAAGTGACTGAGTTCGTGCTTTGTGCAGTAATCCCTGCATGGGACGTACCATTTCTGCGAAGTGGGACTGAGTCATATAGGAAAACCCGGTGCAGTGAAGCTTATCCTTCACCTTTCTTATAAACACATTAACATATTTTCATTGACCTCTTTGTTTCACGAGACAATATCTTTTGTGTCCAATAGTTTGTTCAAATTACTGAACGTAATAATACCTAGACAAGCCACAAACAGCGTTAAAAAGCTGGGGTTGATTCGCAAAGTCATGTAAAGGATATACAATTCACTTTTCTTATAGTTTGTTCTGTGCTAAATCACAACATCTGTTATGGCTGTAATGGTCTATTATGGAGTATCAATCCTTGACACAATTGCTGCAGGTTAAACTAAAGACTGGAGCTGATACATAGGATGCTCTCTCTGTCCTCTACGTTCTGTTTTGCCTCCACATGTTGTGATGTTATTTTTCTGATTCTATTTTTGAGCCACCCATCCCTGCCGCTCGCTATGCGTGCCTTATCTGTGGTCGATGCGTCCCAATTGTTAAACACTTTTAACCCCAAGGCCATGCCGTGCTATGATACAGAGAGGCGGCCACATCAGGCGGCACCGTAAGGGGGCGGCATAAGCAGCGAAATCAAAATCACAATTGAAGGTTATTTAAAGAAAAAAACATTTAAGGGGCGCATTTCGAAGACTTGCATCATACTGAGAAAATATACTTCACGGTCCTGTTTAAACCATTAATGTGAAAATAATTCTACAATTGGATTTAAGGAACAGAAAAATAACAAGGATGGTGAACCAATATATGGCATGCACGAGGGGATACCGGGGCCCAAATTTGGGGTGTAAAGAATAGAACCACTGTTACCTGCCACGCATGTTCGTAAGAGGTGACCAAGGATGTTTGGCTGAAATCGGATGCACGTGTCCTAAACGTGTAGAAGTCTATGCGTTTAGGGGCCTACCAAACCAATGTGCAACGTAAACACGTTCTTGGCAAAGATCAGACATATCACAAAGAGTGATTAAAATTGGTCGTAAAGAACGAACGCAAAGAAAAAGAACATATGGAAAAGTTTACAACATAAGATATCTATCTGTTTCTCTTATATTAGAAAGATAAGGTTAGATAAGAATGTGAACAATACGAACACTAATGATCTACTAAAACAGATGGCAGTTTGACAATGACAAGCAAATTATAAACAAAAACATCAGAATAGTACAGTCAGTCATGTCTGGTATTTGCTATCTATTTGACCCATTTATAGCCTGAACTAGAGGCAGCGTGACTGATCTAATGATTGTCTGACAAATTAACTGACTGATAGATAAGATATACTGACTCGCATATGTTAAATTCATACAGTTTGTGGTATATGTTAAATTCATACAGTTTGTCGAACATGTTAAATTCATTTTCTGTCATATATGTTAAACCCGTATTCTGTCTCATATGTTAAATTCATATTTTATCTCATATGTTAAATTCATATTCTATTTCATATGTTAAATTCATATTTCTGAGATAGAAAAAATACCAAGATATAGATAGATAAGTAAACATTTTGCTGTACTCAACATTGTACAAGCACCAAAACTAACACTATTTGAAAATTACGAATGTATTATGAGCATATATATTAGGGATACTGATGAATAGAACATGTTACTGTTCTGTACACTTTTGAATGAGAGCTGGACAATTTATCTATACTACAGTTGTTTGGGACAGCCGTTGTAGCGTAGTTGTTAGTGAACTCGCTTCGCAAGGCTGGTGGTCTGGGTTCAGCTCCCGCAATGCGCGTGGAATTTTTCCCGACCGCGACGGCTCTCAGGTCGACCTAGCCTCAACTGGGTACCAGACATGCTCTGGGAAAGTAAAGGCGGCCGGCGTGATGCTGACAACATCACCCATTGTGTGCCGACGGTCAATGAAAAATACAGGCCTAACAATGTATTGACCTATGTACCACGAGGTATGAAAGGGTTCCTTACTTACTTACAGTTGTTTGGACTGTTGGGTGAGAACTGGACAATTTATAACGAATCTATTCTGCTGTTAAAAGAATTTGTAATAAAACGTTCAACGACTTGGACCGGAAGCATGAATGATAGGATGGAGAGTGTATCTAACTAGCAAAATACTGGAAACAAAAGTATAAATACTTTTCGACAACATTTTAAACAAACCGAGGGACGGTGAGACTTCTTGGAATTAGAATTATGTGGGTCAAGTTCCTGTTTTTTTAATCAGCTTATAAGTCCGTGTCCCACATTCATGAGGGCTAAAAGAAAACTAATACAATTGTTCACTGACCAGTGACCTCAAGGTAGTGGAGATATGCACCTAGTCCTACAGGGGATGCGCTGAAAACTAGAAGGTCACGTGCTTAAATTGCACATATGAAATATTCATGATATATTTCAAATCCAAACAATAGTAGATGTCGAACTGCTACCAGTGCACAATGTGAAATTGAAAAGTTGAATGTGAGAGTGAAACATGATAGTTGAATGTGAGAGTGAAACATGATAGTTGAATGTGAGAGTGAAACATGATAGTTGAATGTGAGAGTGAAACATGATAGTTGAATGTGAGAGTGAAACATGATAGTTGAATGTGAGAGTGAAACATGATAGTTGAATGTGAGAGTGAAACATGATAGTTGAATGTGAGAGTGAAACATGATAGTTGAATGTGAGAGTGAAACATGATAGTTGAATGTGAGAGTGAAACATAATAGAAAGCCATAAAAGTAGCTGACATAAAATTTACTGAATCAAAATGCTCAGAAAGTGTGATTTTGCTGGCAAACAAATTTAGTCCAACCTACTAAGCCTCTATTACATCATTTAAATCACACATCACTTACAAAGAATCGTCTGTAAAGTGGTTATATTAGAGGGAAAGAAGAATGAGATTAATAACCGAAAACTTAACCTTACCATCTCAATCTTACTTATCGTCATCAAGTAGATCGACCCTTCCGGAACTTGGCTTTCTTGACAGCAGTCCTGAAAAACTCTGTTCTGTGCAAGTTTACCAGCAACAGAAGCAGTCATTCTCAGATCGTCAATGACATTCTGCACCCATCGTCTTCTAGGTCTTCCTCTCGTTCTTCTTCCAGGCACTATTCCATCCAGAATAATCTTCTCTAGGCACTCATGTCTGATGATGTCTCTCTAATATTATGTTATTACAGGACATAAGCATTTGTTACTTCTCTGTCCATGATATTCTAAGTACTATTCGTTAGCATTTTGCATTCAAAGGCATTAATGATCTTCTCCTCCGATTTGTCAATGATACATGTTTCACAACCATATGTTGATAAGGGAAAAATGCAGGCCCTTAAACACTTGACTTTTGTTCATATGTCAGTTCCCTTCTATAGATTAGTTAGTTCTTTTTTGCAAAGCAATGCTCAGCCATCTTTTAATTTCTTTTATAATATTCCCGTCATTTGTCAATAATGTCCCAAGGTATTCAAAGTAGTCGACACTTTCGATTTTGTGGCCATTGACACATATATTAGCCAACAAGTCTGTTTTATAAGTATAAATCTTACTAAGAAAACACAAACAGATCCTCTCTTGAAGGGAGAGAAGTGATATTTACCGAAGGAATTAAACCATTTTCACGGTTATTCATCTTGTATATATGTGTGGTTAAAACATAAAACTGCCACGCAGTGAAGATGAAATATACTTTGTTCACTTCTTATCATGTTGACTTTCAGATATCAACTTTAATATACATTTAGCGACATCCCTGTCTATAACAAGTTGTCGATATTTACACAAGGTACATAATCGTTTGATGTTTTTTAGATGTTATTAACATTGATAACAGATCCACAGTTGTCATTTTGTCCACAACACATTTTCTTTCATTCCTCAGAAATTCTGATCTTTAGAATTTTTTTCTAACAAGGAATCTGAATGTGATCACTTGTTATTGAGAAAGTTATATTTAAATGAAGAGGCCTTCCTCTCAAGTCGATGAAGGCACGTCCATTGCCATTTTGTCTCGTTTACAGAAGTTCGTGTATCGATGAAAGGCCAGTCCAACAATTATATAAATTAGTTGTTATCGTTTTGATCTTATGACAAAAAGCTCGTTTGAGGAATCTCTTCTTAACATGACGCCTTGTGACAAAACAGGATTATAGAAAAGAAGAAGAAGTAAAAGAATACAATTGGTGTGCAAGTCTTATCAAATGCAACGTATTTTTATAAATTTTGTTTACGTTTTGAGAGATGTAATTTAGACTTTCTACTTCTTCCCATCCACAGCACATCACCCTTCGAGAGCAGACTTTCTACTTCTTCCCATCCGAGTACATCACCTTTCGAGAGCAGACTTTATACTTCTTCACATCCACAGTACATCACCTTTCTAGAGAGCAGACTTTCTACATCTTTCCATCCACAGTACATCACCCTTCGAGAGAGCACTCCTCAATGAATTCAAACATTCTGACATGTCTGATTAAAAATTGAAGTTAATCTATCATCATCATCAAGGTGCGTATCCTTTATAGGACGTTGCTCTCTTTGCAGCACATCTGAAATTCACTCTGTCTCTTGCCAGTTCACCCACTTCGTCGATGGTCATATTCATGGTTTCTTTAATATCTTGTAGCCATCTTCTTCTTGGTCTGCCTCTACGTCCAAGGGCCTTGCTCTCTAATATTGTTCTTTCCAAGCCATCGTGACGCTTGATGTGACCAAAGTATCTAATTTTTCTGTATAGTATGTTGTTTATCAGTCAATTCTCTTTAACATTTAATTCTTTCAGGACATCAGTGTTCAATTAATCTATAGGATACAACATTTCGTAGGTAAGAAATTTAACTACAAATCATGAAAATCTTGATTCTGTTTGCCAGTAAAGACAGTAAACAAAATTTAATTTTGACCCGACGCGTTAAAGAAAACTGCGGAAAAACAGAAAGTATTTATCGTGAGAATAGACTTGACATCGTTCAATACAAATTTGCATATTCGTTTCGGAAGCAAACAATTAGCTACCAAGCTGTCGTTGGAGATTACTATCAATAAATTCAAACCGACAAGCATTGGGTAAATGCAGGACTATACACACCATAGAGAGCATTCTATAGCAACAACGATATCTATAACTACTAATACTACTTCTACTACTACTGATATTGCTATTACTACAACAACTACTACTACTACTACTACTAATATTGCTATTACTACTACTACTTCTACTACTACTAATATTGTTATTACTACAACTACTACTACTGCTACTACTACTACTACTACTACTACTACTACACTACTAATGCTGCTACTACTGCTATTATTATTATTACTACTACCACTACTACCACTACTACTACTACTGTTACTACTACTGCAACTAATAAACCTTCTTGTTTCAAAGTGAAACATATAGCTGCTATAAAGCGAGCATTCAACTATATAATAACTACACACATCAATAAGAATGATGAAGTCTTTTGTTTTCGATGGAAACGTTCTCTTCTTTCTTTCTTTCTCGAATCCTGTATGCCTCACAGCGTCAGGTCAGGAAGAGATTTCTAAAACGGGCCCTAGTATGCGCTTCGTAGATAGTCTCTTTCGTCGCCTCTGTTATCTCTGAGGTCCATCTTTTGCGTGGCCGGCCTTTTGCTTTGTACCCGTTGTATCGGAGCAGCATTGCTCTTTGTGGTGCACTGTCTGATGGTAATCTGCTTACGTGACCGAACCATTTAATTTGTTGTTTCTTAATGAAGTCTAGTACTGATGTTGTACCCACTTTTTCCTGATGTCTTCATTTCTCAACCGGTCTCTTCTTGTTACACCCAGCATTCTGCGTAGACACTTCATCTCTGTTGTGACTAGTTTTCTTCTATCGTTTGTTGTCAGCGTCCAGGTTTGGCACTGGTAACATAATGTGGGGAGAAAGATTGTGTTGAACATTGCTCTTTTTGTGTTCATGGTGACGTGTTTGCATCTTAAAATTGGCGCCATTTGCCCTATCATTTGATTTGCTTTGTTGCATCTGTGTTGAATTTCATTAGTTATTCTTCCATTTGCTGAAAAAATGCTCCCCAGGTACGTGAAATCTTTTGCTTGATTTAGTAGATGATTATCGATGGAGATGTTGGTAGTGTTTTCCTCTCTGGCGAATGTCATTACTTCTGTTTTGTCGATGTTAATTCTCATGTTGTATTCGTTACATGCTAACTGGAGTCTGTTGATGTGTTGTTGTAGCTGTTCTTCTGTTGTTGATATGATTGCCTGATCGTCTGCAAAAGAAATTCATTTAAGAGTTCTCCGAGGTTGTTTCCTTCGCTGGTGTTAGCTATTTTACAAATGTGGTCAATGTACGTGATGAATAGCAGCGGGGATAGTACGCAACCTTGTCTTACTCCTGACCCTACGTGAAACTTTTCAGATAATCCTGTGTTTGTTCTAATCGTACATTGGCTGTCAGTATAAATGTTCTTGCAAAGGTTGATTAGGTGTTCATTAACCCCATAGGTTGTTAGTATTTTCCACAACTTGTGCATATCTACGCGGTCGAACGCTTTTTCCTGATCTACAAATGCAACGTGTAAATGTTTGTCGGATTCGATAGTCCTTTCTACTAACTGTCTGAGGGCGAATATTGCGTCTGTACAGCTTTTGTTCTTCCTGAATCCCATTTGGGAGTCATTAAGCTGTGGCTCGATGATGTGGCGGAGCCTTTTCTCAAGTATTTTGCAGAATATTTTCCCAGTGTGGCTCAGTAGCGCTATGCCTCTATACTTTGTACAGTCCCTCTTGCTACCTTTCTTCTTCCAGATGGGAACAATTGTAGCATTCCTCCAATCTTCTGGTGTTTCTTGTGTGATCCAGACTTGGTTGAATAGTCTATGGAGCCAGCTGATTCCTACCTCTTTAGTTGCTTTGATTAGGTCGGCCGGGATATTGTCTGGGCCTGATGTTTTATTAGGTGGGGCCATATTTACAGCATTTCTGATCTCTGATAGTGTTATGCTTGGTTCTACTTCTGAAGTTACATTTACTGTGTGTTCTTGAGTGTTCGGTTGGTCCTCTTGTTGTAGGTTGAGAAGTTCACTAAAGTATTGTCGCCATCTGTTCATTATCATTTTTGGATCATTAAGAGCTTGGCCGTTTTCATCGTTAATAATTTCAGTTGGGTCATATTGTTCTTGTCTTTCCCGCATAGCTTTAATTTTCTTGTAAAAATGTCTTGTTGAATTTTTGTAGTCTGAATTTAATGTTTCGCCATAATCTTGCCATGCTTGTATTTTAGACTTCTTTATTATCTCCTTGGCTTGTTTTCTAGCTGTTCTATACTCAGTGAGGTCGTTTTGATGTTTGTTTTTGCCCATAAGTTGTATCTGTGTTTTTCTCCTTTACCGCTAGTTTTACTTCGTCATTCCACCAAGTTGTGCTTTTGGTCGGGTACCTCTGTATTTTGCTGTTCCGCATGTTTCTTTGGCTGCTTCTAATAAAGTTCTCTTAAATACTGTCCATTCTTCTTCTACTGACTTGCTTTCTTCAGTTAGTTTAGCAAAATTATCTGTGACTCTTTGAAGATATGAAAAAACGTTATTGTCACATTAAAAAAAAACATTATTTTGTTACATATAACGCAACGTTCTTAAAATACGTCTGTACGTAAATATAATCTGGATCTCAGCATCTTATCATCATCATGTGTCGTTTCGGTTGTTCAGATGTCGACACTTTTCCGTGCCATGAAGCCAGACTGTCTGTATCTTTCTCCCGGCAAATGATAACTGTCTTTTATATTGATAATAAGTTTCTCTGTGCCATTACCTTTTTGTAGCACATCAACATTAGTCATTTTAACAGTCCATGAGATTCTTAGCATTCTTCTACAAATCACATCACTGTGGCTTGAAAATTTGATATATGTTTAATTATTGTCCATAATATGTATCCATATGAGAGTCTTGGCTCTACGTGACACTTTAATTGACAATGTCTTGTCGCATATAATATCTTTAAGGGATTATGGTTGAGGATTTCTCAACTTTCTTATCTCTTAATAAATGGTGTGATACATAGCAGTTACTACTAGGGTGGTCTAAAATGAAAATTTATATATCTTTCGCATTAAAAAAAATTATTTGGTTGCCATGGAAACGGCAGCCATGTTGGATTGTAAACAACGTCGTACGGTCTTCAAACAGAGTGAAATAAATAACAATTGCAATTTATTTTGACTGCACAGCCTAAATATACCAATATTCTGGGTACTTGACCACTTTAAATTGTCCTGTAACATGTAACTGATCTCTGGGGGTGCAACGAATAAGACCTATCCAATTCACGGCCAAAAATAGGACCCATAGGTTAATTAAAAAATTCATATATATTTATTCGCTTGAGAAAGGTGCATTTTCTGTTGTCTAGTCCCTCCCATATTAATAGATACATGTCTGCGCCTAATCTCATATTGATATCTTGAAGATTTCTTTCACGGTGAAGAACGTACATTATTCACGTTAACGAAATTTACAAATGGGAGAAAACTGCGTTTTAAAAATTTAATGTGAATTCAGTATAAATTGTCAGGGAAATCATCTGTTAGAGCATACAGTCATTGCCTAGCCTATTTAAATCTAATATATCTGTTAGTACTCAGATCAAGCTTTACAATGATACATAACTTGATTGGGTTAATTGAATGCCATACACTGTATCTAAGGGACAAAAGAAAGACAATTGTAGACATTTTTTATTACGAATTTTTAGAGGGTAGGGATGTTCAATAATAATTTTGACGCATTTTTCGGGATCACAAATCAAAAATCTTTGCGTAATTCGATTCTAGAGATGCAATACTAATATAATATGATGAATTTGAAAATTCGATATATTTAACATAAAATGACCCAACTGTCAGTAGCATAGTGCCTTAATTTTCTGAAATATTTTATTTACCTAGCCTATACTACTCTTCATTCCTGAACTGCATCTACCATCTGATGTTATCAGGGTTCGAAGATATTTATAAATTAATGGACTTATCTTCGCCCCATTTACATTGATGGTGCAGTTTGATGGAATCTGATTTTTGAGATGGCCATAACGTATGTCTTCTTGCTAGCTATTCTGACTTAGGCCTTTGTTGTTACTTCCTGTCACTACCTGATTAACTAGTTTCTAGATCTTCTATTTCATTTTCCCCTTTAAGACATTCTCGTCAACATTTTTCAAGTTGTTTATATTTGTCATCCTACTGCTATTCTAGCAATCTCATTTATTGATCTCAACAAGATTTCACAATAAATAAACATAGAGAAATCTATGGAAGCCAAACAAAATGTAGTTTTACAAGAAAATGTTAAGAATACCATGGCCTGGTTAATGACTAATGTTGATTTGATGAAAAAGGTCAAGACACGGAGAAAACGTATTATAAATTTAAAAAAAGAGGCTGTAATTATTTTTGGGGAAAGTGATGAGAAAGGGAATTTTAAAAGACATGTGACAAACGGTAAAATCAATGGGAGATAAGAAAGAGAAAGATAGAGACATCTCTGGACTTCATGGGACGGAAGAGTGACAACATCCGAACGGACAGTCAGTAATAAACACAGACGTTTGTGGAGATACGTGATCACATATGCCAGCTTGTATGGTACATGACGGTGGTTATCTATATATAACTAGTGGGCATATCTGCCAGAAAATACATGACTTTTTATGTACACTTTTTTGTGAACAAATAATGACAAGCCATAAAGTAAAATAGTTTTATCAAGAACATTACAATAAGACAACATCGATATCTCGATAATATCATTTGTGATTATGGAACAGTTCAAATCACAAAAATACAGCACATATTACCATCAAACAGAAGATAGTTACGTTATCTGCTACAGCACCAATGCAATAATAACCAAACGAATCTAATTTCTCGTCTTAAGACGGGCAAACATGCAAGTTATCGAATACCTTACCAGTTACAGGTGTAGTGTTCTGTTCTCTTGTTTTCCCTCTTTGTCAGTTTTTCCATCTATTTGTATTTGTGACAGTTGTCACAATGCATGTCAATTTTCAATTTCTCATCACATGCAGAAAAGAAAACCAATTGACCATCACATACAGACAACATGCACGCCTGCCCAGCGTGTTCGTAGCGCGTTTGACGATGGGTGACAAGCTCCCTGTGAGTGCGATTCAATTTCGCGGTCTGGCAGAAAAGCCACAGATTCTCCAGATTCACGGTGTTCGTGGCACTGAACCGAAGGGTTACGATGTCCATGGCACCGAGTCGAAGAGCTGAAAGCTCAAGTGCTTCTGGATCTAAAAAACCCCCACAAAAAACAGCACATACCAGACAACAAAACCTATTGACCACTACATACTTACAACATAACCTATTGACCATTACATATAGACAACAAAACATGTTGACCATTACATACTTACAACAAAACCTATTGACCATTACATACTTAAAAAAACCTTGACCATTACATACTTACAACAAAACCTATTGACTATTACATACTTACAACAAAACCTATTGACTATTACATACTACAACAAACATGTTGACCATCGCATATGCAGACCAATTGACCATCACATATTCACAAAACTACTGATGCTCTGAGTTAGTAACCATCAATACAAATTCCAAAATTCTATGTCGGATCACATTGTTTTTATCTGTGTAGCACTGTACATGGTTGGCCTACTCTGGTACTTTACATGGGGATATAAACTACAAGAACCTCTGAAGTCGAAGTAAGGCTAGCCTGAATGTCTAAGTGGAATGACTGAATGGCTAAGCAAAGCAAGCATCCTCATGTAAAAATCAGACAGAGACGCCAAATTAACCGCCATGACTATGTCTGAATCCACAGCGGACGAAAGAAAAAAAAACAGACTGTAATTCAATTTATTATCCCTTCTTTCAATAAACGAAATAAATAACTAACATTTCATTGTGTAATCTATGTCCAGAATAGTTGCTCATACTTGGAACTTTGAAGACATCGGAAAGACACAATCAAATCAATTGTCTTTTATGTACTGCCATAAACAACGAGGGACACATAAACATTTTGACAAATATCATGTAATCTTTTCTGAAAGAGAACACGTCCAAGAAACAAAAATCACGACGTAAAGGAAAGAAATAAAAGGTCAAATCGTGTTATTCAACTCATTTTAAAATATACTTGGTCAGTCTTCCAAAACCAGTACACTTTATTTAGTGCTGGTTGCCAGGGGCGTCGTCCTTTTCCAAATATCGTGCTATTCTAGTCTTGGCTGTCTTGGGTTGTCGTTCTTAACAATTAATCTTGCGGCTCTGGATTGAGACTTTCCGTCTTTCATCAGAAATTTCTGGATCTCCCAGAATACACATCTTCTTTCATTTTGTCGTGTCTGGTCGGTCAAACGTTGAGAGAAAGAAAACATCCGGATAAAAAAGTAAGCAGAGCCTGGGTATTTTATTGGAAACAGTCGTTCGATTTGTTGATAATGTCCTGTCCGTGGTTGTAGTTTATTGATTGGCATGTCTTGACCTATAAGCTCTGATATCTGGAGACGTTCTTTGTCATATTTATATAAGTCTGTCCAAACGGCGGTAGAAGTATGTCTTCTCGTTTATACAAGTCTGTATTAATATCTGCAGTAGTATATCTCCATATTTACATAGGTCTGTCTAAACGACAGTAGAAGTATGTTTTCTCGTTTATACAAGTCTGTATTAGTATATCTCCATATTTACGTCAGTCTGTCTTATCATCAGTAGAGATATGTAACTATATTCACATACATCTGTCTTAACTTAGTAGAAGCCTGTCTCTTTATTTACCGATATAAGAGAAGACTGCAGTAAAACTATGTAATACATAAAAATAAACTACTTAATTTTTACAAACTACAAAAACAACATACATCAACGTTTCGACCAAAATGCTATTATCAAGCTAAGGATACAAAATTAGCGCAGAAATTCAGACTTCCTATACGCCAAACATAATACATACAGGCGACAATACAATTCCAAACATAATACATACAGGCAGACAATAAATTCCAAACATAATACATACAGGCAGACAATAATTCCCAAACATAACACATACAGGCAGACAATAAATTCCCAAACATAACACATACAGCCAGACAATAAATTCCCAAACATAACACATACAGGCAGACAATAAATTCCTAAACATAATACATACAGGCAGACAATAAATTCCCAAACATAACACATACAGCAAGACAATAAATTCCCAAACATTTTTTCGTTTTGAGTTCCATATTTTCAGTTTAGAACTATTAAGGACTTATTGTATTATGAGAGAACTTACGGATCACTTCTCAGACTTTAGGCTAAGATCAAAATGTAGCATCTGTTCTTACAGTGATAGTGCCCACTTGGTCGCAGCCAAAGGATGGGAGCTTTCACTAAACGCCACCAAATGGCCAAATATCTTAACAATCAGGGATCTCTGTGGCTAAGTGGTTAAGCCCTTTGCCTTGTGAATCGAAGGAAGTGGGTTCGAGTCCGAACCGTGCCATTCTGTTCAAGAGTGTTGTTTTTTTCCAGAGACCCCTAGGATTGTTGCTGGAGCTATGGAGTCCGTGCTTTGTGCAATACTCTCGGCAGGTGGCGTGCCATTTCTGCGGAGAGGACCGAGCCGTATGGGATAAAACCCGGTGCAATGAAGTCAATCCTTCGTAAAACCCTTTAAACCTTAATAAACTCGGAGCGCTCTTGATCGAAGGATTGATGACGCTTGTAGTTTAAAAACGTTTTAACATCCACTAGTACTAGGTCCACCCAGTGTGGCACTTCCGGGGCGGGCCATATTTAAAAATAATAATAAAAGTCGTTAAATGCGTTTGATTGATTTCATTGCACCCAATCTCCTCATATAACTCGTTCCCTCGTCGTAGAAATGGCACCTGCCGAGAGTATTGACACACAGCTCTGGAACTTTGTAGCTCTAGCAACAATCTTCATAAAACTTGTACCTGTGAACCGAATGAAGCAGTTCTATGTACAATATCATTATCATCAGGTGCCGTGCCAACTGGCGTAGGTGGTGATGGGTCTCCACAAATCTCTGTCTCTGGTGTTTGTTTATCATCTCAGATATTGACGCTCTTCCGTGCCATGAAGTCAGACTATCCACAATTTTCTCTCTCTATCTTCATCTGTCTCGTATTCCCTCGATTTTACCGGTTGTTACAATATGAAAATGAAAATCGGGGCATATCCTTTACAGGACGTAGCCATCAACCACAGTAAAGGAGTCGTTAATTTTCTAGGCACCACTTATACGTTCAGTAGTTTGCTATTACTTTCTGAACGGTGAGGTCTATTTTTACCTTTGTAAAAAACCCACGGAAATTGCTTCCAAACTTGCCCACCGTGGGGTTGGAACCAGATACGCTTGGGTTTGTGATCGAGCTCACTACCACTTGAGCAAAATACTCACTATATAACATCTAGTTTATTTTTAAAGAACTCATTAAAATCTACGCAGAATATTGCATTTTTTGACAGAATATAAATCAACGGAATAAACTGTTTAAAAAAATCTGGATATCTGAACAAAGAATCTAAATCTAAATATTCTAATTCAGGTAAATTATTTTGCATGCATTCTTCATCTTCGTGTCTGTTATATTTTTAGATATCAGCTGTTTTTTAAAGCGATCTAATATGGAACATTTTTTTTTTTGTACAGATGACGATGGCCAAAAAAAGTCGACAACCTAAATTATAATGTTAACGTATTTTCACTAATCGAAACCGAAGCTCTGACAAGAGGGTAAAAGAAGGAAAAGAAACCACACAAAACAAGCAAGTCCGGAAGGAAAGAAAAATGACATTAACAAAATAACAGTAGTCTACAATGACTGAAAATAGCATAATAATCACATTGCTAGCAGTCGCAATATATGAATTTGTAGTATTACATAAACAAGGATAAATATCATTAAATACAATTTGAAAAGAACAACATACGTTTGAGTGTCTTGTTGCTAATCAAAATGAAAAACGAAACTAAAAACACGCTCACAAGCACGCAGTGATTTATTTTAATTATATCTCTCGTACCGTTATACGTTACATAGAGCCGGCAAGTAATATCTTCATACCGCTCTATCCTGGGCAACTTGTTCAATCTCTTCTATGGAATGTAGTCCGATATTTCTCGTCTCTCTCAGTAAACTTTGTTTCATGGTTTCCTAGGCATCCTTCAACTTTCTTAAAAACCTTTTCTCCCACTTCAAATCATCTTTTTGATTCTTCGTTGCATTGCATACTCAGAGCATGTCTACAATCTCCATCTTCACTTCTAAACTTTTCTCCCACTTTAATTCATACTTTGTCATTCTTTGTTCATTCATACTCAGAGCATGTCTAAATCCATCTATTCTAAACCTTTTCATCATTAATTCATACTTTGTGATTCTTGTTCATTCTTAGAGCATGTCTAACATATCTCCATCTTCACTTTCTTAAACCCTTTCTCCACTTTAATTCATACTTTGTGATTCTTTGTTCATTCATACTCAGAGCATGTCTAACATATCTCCATCTTCACTTTCTTAAACCCTTTTCTATCACTTTAATTCATACTTTGTGATTCTTTGTTCACTCCTTCTTAGAGCATGTCTAACATATCTCCATCTTCACTCAAACTTTCACTTTAATTCAACTTATTCTTGTCTCCTTCTGACTCAAAATCTCCATCTTCATAAAACCCTTTCCACTAATTCATACTTTGTGATTCTTTGTTCATTCATACTCAGAGCATGTCTAACATATCTCCATCTTCACTTTCTTATAACAGTTGTTACTACTGGTCGACAAGACGTTTCTCTGATTGCATCACTTCTTCTCAATATGTAGAGATATGTAGAGTGGTTAGTAGATAAAAAATATGATCAGTAGAGAAAGTAGATCTATAATACACAATCAGATTGGATAAATTCTCACACTTGGTAACCATCATCCAGCGCTAGTACATAGTGGCCAGGGCCTTGCCGTGCTATGATACAGAAAGGCGGTTGCTTCAGTCGACACCGTAAGGGTCAATCACAATAAGCGAAATCACAATACACTTTGAACCATTCAATAATTACAAATCTTTATTCAACGCTTTTCTGTATTGATCTATGTTGTTACGATATTGATGTATACGATTTATGATTTATCGTACGCCTCTGCCTACGCCCTTTCGGTACCATTTGATTTAGGTTTCTGGTGCCGGTGCATCGTTGGTGAACGCTTGCCTAAAGACTTGTGACCTGACAGCACGAAGCTATTATTTTTGTTTGTAGTATAGCGCGTGGCCACTCCTAAAAGCTGAGGTAGCAATTATCACAAAAGGCAATTGCGCGTGTTACGTGTTGATAGTTCAGCCTTACAATTATTGAGAATATTTGATTTTAATGTTAGCTTGTCACGAGAAGTGGTTAGTGGATGTGTTTAAATTAGTAAATTAGATATATAATATATCTGTATCGATATAATATTTTGCATTGATACTAATTTAGTTTTTGTGCTTAAAAAGTAGATCAAGTAAGAGAATTAGTGTTTCCTAACAGTAATTGTAGTTACTTATTATCATTGAAAATGATTATCTTATGACAATAGGGACTCAAATTTAAAAAAGTAGCATGTGCATGGACTGTGTATATCTCGGGTGCGGAACGTGTGCCTGTATGTGATAGATGGATATTTAGGTAATATTGGGCTACTTGTGAGTTCTGTGTGTGATAGATCGAGAGAGAGTTTCTTAGGAAATATTTGCATTTGCTTACTTTTGCGTTCGTTATTTATTGATCTATGTTTACCAAATACATATACGTTGAAGTGGAGACAATACAATAACAAGTTAAAGAAAGGCATATGTCAAAACCGCTGCTAGATGTCAATTTGACATATATTCGTTATCTATTTATTATGTTATGTTACCTACAAATCTTACTAGCTTTGCAACTCATTTCTATCGTTATTTTATCTACCCTATTTTAGTATCTTGATAAGCATTATCATATTTAATCATTTTCATTTCCTCTCCTCCTCCCCTTTCATATCCCTCGGTTGCATCTTTGCGAAGGACTGTGAATTGGTGTTTAATATTTTTTATTACAGTGTGGAACAGAAAAGGAAAAAAAATGGTATGAAAGTCAATAAAAAAGAAGCACTTAAATAAAGAGGAGCAAGGAAGAAACATAAGCTATGTTATTGATGGAATTCTTAGTACAAAGGTCATGTTTAGATTAGTCCTCCACATTAACAGCGACTCCTTTGGGTTCTAGTCTACGACACATCTAAAAATAGCCGCAATTGCTACCAAATTTGTAACTGGTTTACCTACCTTAAAATGGACCATCCAACAACCTCCTCCCACGCGTCACGACAGATCTAAAAATAGCCACATCCGCTTGTTTGGGGTTGTATATGAGACTAGAACCCTACTTTGGATTTAGCAAATTCAGGTCCCCCCAATCACTTCCAGAAGATCTATGTGGCTGAGTGGTTAAGCCCTTTGCCTTGTGAGTCGAAGGTCGTGGTTCGAATCCGAACCGCGCCGTTCTGTTCACGAGTGCAGTTTTTCCAGAGACCCCTAGGATTGTTGCTGGAGCTACAGAGTTCGTCTTTGTGCAATACTCTCGGCAGGTAGCGTGCCATTTCTGCGGAGAGGGACCGAGCCATATGGGGTAAAACCCGGTGCAATGAAGTCAATCCTTCGGCTTTAAAACCCTTTAAACTTCCAGAAGAAGTCCCTGATTAACGAATTTGCTTAAGTTAAAGTTAGAAGTGTAAAAACTGTAGTAGATTATTGTAGTTGATAGATGATATCATTATTTTAAAGTAGTTTATATTTTTGAAATAAAATTAGTATTCGTAAATTTTGTACAGTTTTAAAATAAAATCACAATCAAAGGTTATTTTAAAGCAAAAACATTTAAGGGGCGACATGTCGAAGACTTGCCTCATACTGAGAAAATCTCCCGCACGGCTCTGATAGTGGCAGGTTCAAATGATGACAGTCTATCTGACGCAACCAGGAAGTGTTGTAGACAAGAAAACCGGATACGTGCACGATCGACTCGTCGAAGTAAGCACAAGAGAAAATATCAAGTGACGACAACATCCGAGGTCATATTGATATAGTTCATACGGGATAGTAGGAACCATGATGAACAGTTCTTTGCTAATACTTAACTCTACTGAATTCCAGGAACGAAGGGCGTGGAGTGGGGGAGTGTTGTTAGTTTTAGTGCCTTGTTTGTGTATATTATAAAGGTTGAAGTTTGAGTTTGTGTAACGCGAGACACCTTTCTCTTACTCCTCCCTAGTAACCACTTAGTACACGTCTTACTTTTCTTATATCAAGTTGTGTTTATAATTCCAAATAAGAATGGAATTCCTGTGGAGGAAGAATGTAGTAGTATTACCTTACTAGTAATAACAGTGGGCGTCTGTAGCTTAAGTGGTAGTCAGCTCGATCACAACCCAAACGTACCTGGTCTGAATTATGCGACGGGCAAGTCTGGAGGTACATTAGTTCCCTTGGATATTTATAAATTTTAAAAATAGACCTCACCGTTCAGAAAGCAATGGCAAACTACTGAACTATAAGTGGTGCCTAGAAAATAAACGACTTGTTTAATGTTATTGATGGCTAAGTCCTGTAAAGGAAATGACACGATTTTCATTTCCAGTGATAAGATGTATATATATCTTTTGTTTGGTCTTTCAATATTATCGTCTTCTTCTTCTTCTTTGCGTTCACGTCTTTACTCTTAACAATCCTAACTCTTTAAATTTCAATCTGTTGTGATATGTTCGGGATCTTTGCAAGCATCGTTAGTCTTTACGTTGCAGCATTGAGTTTAAAGGTGGCCCCTTTAAACGGCCAGTAGACTTCTAACGTTTCAGGACATGTGATACAATCCGAATTTCAGCCGATCGTTCCAATCATGTTATCTTTATAGGGTCTTTTTTCTGACTTTAGAGGTCGCTATCAACAGCATCATGTTACATGACAAGTTATATCAGAGGTCGCTATCAACAGCATCATGTTACATGTCGTTATATCAGAGGTCGCTGTCAACAGCATCATGTTACATGTCGTTATATCAGAGACAGTCGCTGTCAAAACTGTCAGCATCATGTTACATGTCGTTATATTAGAGGTCGCTGTCAACAGCATCATGTTATACATGTCAGTTACATAATTAGAGGTCGCTGTCAACAGCATCATGTTACATGTCAAGTTATATCAGAAATATTACAATACTTTATTGCCAGATCTACCTTGTAAGGTATTAGCATTGAGGTAAAATACATATACATATATATATATAATTTGAGATGGATACAAAATCCGGTAGTATGTCATTTGAAAGAGCAGTGATATCGTATTTGTTAGTTCACTCACTTCTTAGAGTGTGATCAGGTTCAATTCCACAGTGTATTGGAATTGTTATCTCAACGGCAACGGTTCACCGGTATACCCAGCCTCAAGTGGGTACCAGAAAAGCATTGGGAAGACGCTCTGTATTATGTTGATCACGTTACACTATTTTCTAATGGTCAGTAAAAATATGGGCCGACACTGTCTTTCCCAATATACCTCGTTGTATGAAAAAGGGTTCCTTTATTTTATACATGTCCTTTGAGGAATCCTGCTCTTGTTGCAGTCACTTTGAAAAACTCTTGATAACTAGCCATTTCTCCTTCCTCCGCCATCGTCATGTTAAAAGTTTGTTAATGTCCTGCTGACACCTTCGTATTGATCGTTCATAGCTTCGTCTTTAAACAACCAGGACTCCCGCCTGCCCAGCGTGTTCGTAGTGCGTTGGACTACAGGTGACAATTCCTCTGTGAGTGCGAGTTCAACTCGGTGGACTGGCAGAAAAGCCACAGGTTCCCCAGATTTACGGTGTTCGTGGCACCGAACCGAAGGGTTACGATGTCCATGACACGAGCCGAAGAGCTTTCAGCTCAAGTGCTTCTGGATCGAAAAAATAAAATAAAAAAACAACCAGGACCTCCATCACTGATCTCCTTCTTTCTCTACCTCCACCCCTACCCCCCTCTCTCTCTCTCTCTCCTCTCTCACTCTCTTCTTTTAAAAATCGGTGACGTTTACTGTAACAAAATTATTTTAGTTTCCGAGATATACGCGAATATTGTCTGTGACAAAATGTTCCTTTAAATTCAAGTCTTGTATGACATCTGTATTTTACCTCTTTGCCCAGGGTGCTATACATTTTCAAAAGTGAATAAAGAGTTCTAAGAACCCCAGGGGAAGTACCGAAGCCAAGGAATATAGTAAATAAACGACAGTAAACAAGTATTAAAAACCTCTGGTAACAACAAATGACCAAACACAGGATTCGAACCTTTATTTCTTACGGAACCAATTGTCTAACGAACGTTTCAGACGAACGTTTCTCAGAGCATAGTAAAGAAGAGCTAGCTAGTTGTACAATGAAAACAACGTTCGTCTACAGTGCTATGCAATGTGGGCTGTAAGGAAAACGTTCGTCTAACAGAATGTCCTATGTAATGTGGCCTGTAAGGAAAACGTTCGTCTACAGTGCTATGTAATGTGGCCTGTAAGGAAAACGTCTCTACAGTGCTATGTAATGTGCTAATAAGGTTTGTGTCAAACTGTATTTGGTGAATTTTTTTTCCGAGGCACCCAAGTGGTTACCGGGGCCCAAATTTGGGGTGTAAAGAATAGAACCACTGTTACCTGCCAAGCATGTCGTAAAAGGCGTCTAAGGAGGTTTTGGCTGAAATCGGATGCACATGTCCTAAACGTGTAGAAGTTCTATGCGTTTAGGGGCCTACCAAACTAATGTGCAACGTATACACGTTCTTGGCAAAGATCAAACATATCACAGAGTGATTAAAATTGATCGTGAAGAACGAACGCAAAGAAGAAGAAGAAGTTTTTCCGAGACACTTAATTCTTGCTAATTAACCGCCTACATTTTCAAAAGTGCAATGATAATGACTTTCCTTATCAAACTAGCATTTGACCTATTTATCTATAAGGGCAGAAAGACATATCTAAAATAGATGGAAGAATAACCCTTGGGGAAAAGAATGTGCATTCAATCGATGATGAAAAGTGCAACGCCTTTGCAAATGTCATCCTATCTATGGAAGAGGTTTTTATATGGACATGGACACAACGATTTCTATGTCTTGAATACTTGTATTATATTGTAGCAAAGCTATATAAAATTGTGCAAGCTGTGCTTAGAAAAGTTAAAACGTTTGCTGACATTGTGCAATGTCGGTGTATGTGTATCGATTTAAGATAGTCGCTTTACGATATTCAGTGATAAGGTTGGTGAAGATGACAGCTTATAACTTTTTTATTTTGGCAGTGATGATAGTAATAATGATAATGAGGATGACGAAGATAATAACAAGACTAATTTTTGTCATCAGATTTATTGTAAACATAACATGAGGTGAATTTGGGAGAAATGATGAAATCAGTTAAATATCTGGTCGTTCATTAGTAACAACTGTTATAAGAAGGAGAAGATGGGAATATGTTAGGTATGCCTTGAGAAGAAATTATCAAAGAATACGAAAGCAGGTATTGAAATAGGAGTCAAAGGTTTCAAGAAAGAGAAGTCACACTAAGCCTCTAAGGAAACATTGAGACGGACTTTTCTGAAAGAGAAGTCACACTAAGCCTCTAAGGAAACATTGAGACGGACTTTTCTGAAAGAGAAGTCACACTAAGCCTCTAAAGAAACATTGAGACGGACTTTTCTGAAAGAGACAAGAAATATCGGACTCAACTCTATGGAAGAGATTGAGCCAGTTGCCCAGGACAGAGCGGTATGGATAAATTACTTGCCAGCTCTATGTAACGTATAACGGCACGAGAGGAATATATATGATATTCTATGTCTAATAACTTATTACCTTTTCCAGTCAATATCTACAACTATATATTATGCGATATTGCAAGAACAAGTTGTGAAAAATGTACTACTTTTGACAAGTTCTTATTTGTTTAGTTAATTAAAGAATCTCTACATGAAAGTATGTGGAACTCTGGACAGTAATAAAAACGGCTGAATCGCAATTGGTTGATGGTTGATTGATTGATTGATTGATTAGAACCATCATAAATGCACTTCCTTAAGTAATGATTTGTGTTCCGATCTACTTCTTACACAGGAAGATCGCAGCGGCAGAGCACCCTGCTCTTCTCGATTTTGAACCGCCATAGGTTTCTACATGCTCAACTTAAACGCGGGACATAGATTTTATCGTCTGTCTCCGATAAGACTAGGAACTCGATCTCACCTACACTAAGATACGGGCTATGTGGAAAAATATCCCGTTAGTTCCAAGAGGGATCGAACCAAGTACTTTTGGAACTAGAGACGAACACCTAATCTTTCCACCACAGAGACTCTCATTCCTTGTCCCTATATTTGCCTTCTCTGATTTCATATATCTTTCTTAAGAACGTGACAAATATATTTGCCTTCTCTGATTTCATATATCTTTCTTAAAGAACGTGCACGACACTATATTTGCCTTCTCTGATTTCATATATCTTTCTTAAAGAACGTGCACGACACTATATTTGCCTTCTCTGATTTCATATATCTTTCTTAAAGAACGTGCACGACACTATATTTGCCTTCTCTGATTTCATATATCTTTCTTAAAGAACGTGCACGACACTATATTTGCCTTCTCTGATTTCATATATCTTTCTTAAAGAACGCACACGACACTATATTTGCCTTCTCTGATTTCATATATCTTCTTAAACCAATCTATATTTTCTGATTTCATATATCTTTTAAAGAACGTGCACGACACTATATTTGCCTTCTCTGATTTCATATATCTTTCTTAAAGAACGCACACGACACTATATTTGCCTTCTCTGGTTTCATATATCTTTCTTAAAGAACGTGCACGACACTATATTTGCCTTCTCTGGTTTCATATATCTTTCTTAAAGAACGTGCACGACACTATATTTGCCTTCTCTGATTTCATATATCTTTCTTAAAGAACGTGCACGACACTATATTTGCCTTCTCTGTTTTCATATATCTTTCTTAAAGAACGTGCACGACACTATATTTGCCTTCTCTGATTTCATATATCTTTCTTAAAGAACGTGCACGACACTATATTTGCCTTCTCTGATTTCATATACTTCTTAAAGAACGCACGACACTATATTTGCCTTCTCTGATTTCATATATCTTCTTTAAAGAACGTGACACACACTATATTTTTGCATACTTTAAAGAACGTGACCATAGTTTGATTCTAATCTTTCTTAAAGATGAACGACACTAATTCTTCTCTGATTTCAATCTTTTTAAAAACTGCACGTATATTTCCTTACTTGATTTCATATTCTTTTTAAAAACTAATTTGCGCTTCTCGATTTCATATACTCTTAAAGAAGCACGACACTATATTTGCCTTCTTGATTCATTCTTTCTAAAGAATCAAGACACATATATTTGCTCTTCATTACTTTTTAAAGAACGCACCATATTGCTCTGATTCATATATCTTCTTAAAGAACCACAGACACTATATGATCTGATTCATATCTTCTAAGAACACGACATAGCTGACCTTTTTTAAAAACTCAGACACATATTCTCTATATATTAAGAAGCACGACTTAGTCTTTATCAAAGATAGCATACATTTCCATCCTGAAATACTTCTAAAGAAGTGACCCGACTATCTGAAGTGTAATCACATATATCTTTCCGTGCACGACCTATATTGCCCTGATTTCTATATCAACTTAAAGACGCACATGTCTATACTCTATATACAACAGCTATTTTCCTCTCTGTTCATATACCTAACTTAAAGAGCAAAGAATGTCAAACATATTTTTGAACAACCATAGGTGTGAATCACAATAGATGATTACAAGTATCATACTTTCTATGACTCGGTTAACATCTCCTCACAGTCATCAGTTCTACTTGCAACTGTATCTAACTCTTAATTCCAAATAGATTTAATATCAATTTGAGTGTCTTCATCCAAAAGTCGGTCGTCGAGAAACCGAAGAACTTTCACTACCCCCATCCTTCTTCACTTTCCCAAAGATCAATGCTGTCGATGCAAGCATTTCTGCTCTCTCATTACCACGAACGCCCGGGTGGAAATGGCTATTAGACACATTAAAGCCGCTGGAAGCCTTGATACATCGATCGAAACATCTCTAAACATCGACTGCAACTCGAACACAATGATGGACAAAGTAAAGTGAGTTCCAGTGAACCATTGGAGCATAGCAGTAACGGTCTCAACCTCCATCCTAATACTGGAAGAATTTGTGATGTACGCATGTTCAATTCCGTTCAGCAACGACCCTACTGAGAGCTAGCTAATAAACTTCAAATCTGCTTGATCACCACGAGACTCAAACCTTCCGTATATACAACATCATCATCATCATCTGCATTATCAGGTATCAGTTGCTTAACTGCGAGTTCAGCAAACGTAATGTCAAAATCTCTACATCAAATATTCATAGCAATCTTTACCTATCTTTATACACATCTCCCTCGTAGCTGTTATATCGTTGCTCAAAGTATTCTTTTCAAAATATTCATAGCAAAATTTATTTTTCATTCAAAAATTATTGTAAGGGACCATATGTACATAGAAAGTACTATTATAACTAAAGTTATTTTGTATGTTTTCTAGTTAAATCCAAATTCTTTCTTTCATATTTCATAGAATGTTTTGTATGAGAACGTTGAACGCTACAATCTTAAATTACAAATAAAATTTAATAGACCAAAAAATGAAGGTACTCCTGTCATTCACCTGCGTGTTAGAAAAATGGTTGATTTTGCTTGTTTTGTCTTTTATTTAGTTTTTGAATCAGTTTCACTGCTTTTGTTTGGCGTGTACCAACATGAGTGTCAAGTTGATTACAGCATGATTACACTTCATCTATTGTCCTCTGTATTTTGTCTTCGTTCGTTTTTATAATAGTTTGTTTATCTAAAACGAATAATTCACAAATGAAGTGCATTCTCGTGTTCACTTGCATTGTTTTATTTATAGTAGAACTTGAGTAGTACATTACCAATTTGTCAAATGTTGGACTCTTAGTTACATGTGATACATTTCAGAGAGTGTGAAAAACAATCAAGGTGATTGGATAATTGATATATTTAAACGGTTCCACAGGAAAAGTGGAATCAATATTTGAATGTATTTTGACTTAATGACGCCCCTCATTTGTGACAAGCGACACATCAGTGGAAATGTCACAAGCATAGATGTGTCACGCAGCTGAAGCGGGTGCTTGATATTTGGATTGGCATTATATATTTTGGAAGACTTGGTATTTTATAATAATATTTAATTTTCACAGCTGTTAAATTACTGGAGTCTTGAAATAAAAATTCATAATAAAATAATGTTATATATCAGCTGTTAATTGAATTGTTGATTTGTGTTACTGATTAGTACAGTCGACTTCAGTAGAATCCTGTACCAGCATACCTATTGGTGGTAAGTCTCTTTCAACAAATGGGAATGTACGTTTAGTTTAGTTTAGTTTAGTCGTCGGATCACCATCACCGCACGTCGAACAAATTAGTCCATAAGTGCTCCGATCTCCCCTCAGTATGTCCATCAGCGTGTGGCGACTAACGACACCGGTTCTTTGTTGGTTTACAATTCTTCTTTGTCTGCCAGCATAGCGTTCTTGTCGAGCTACACCACACTTAACTTTGAGTTCTTGCAGTCTGGTTAGTGTTGTGGATTCACCGCTATTACATGAATCATGTACACGCCCTCTCTCCCTTAAGGAATTTATAATATCAGCCTGGTCCATTGCTCGTCCGCTTTGGACAGCAGCCATACCTGCAAGCCTATCCGCACGTTCATTCCCCTTACACCTGCATGCCCTGGCACAAAATAAAACTGATCTTTGTCAGCTTAGACCTCCCCAGCGATTCTATCCAATGTCTCCTAGCCCATCCTGTTTCAATCTTCCTGAGCATACTCATTGAGTCACTGAGAAAACATGCATGGATAAAAGTCTGTGATTCTAGCCAAATCATCGCTTTGGTAACCGCCATGATTTCTATAGTGAGACTGCTCGTAGTCACGGCAAAACCACCACTGTCTTCCTTCACAACATCACCTCCGACCTGAGCAGTGAAAGCCCACGAGCTCCGCACATGTCGAATCACCGAACCATCCATATAAATGATTACATCATGCTCAGATGCGTTCTCAGAAATTAATGCCTGAACCTCTGCCTCCACAACAAGTGGGTGGTGTTGCCTGCATTCTTTATCAAGTTCGATGCATACAGAAAAGGATGTAGCAATTCCTCTTGGCACTGGTATCCATTCTTCACCGGGATCAATGTCTTCAAGTGTACACACCTGTTCAATACAGTCCTCGGCCTGACCCATCCAAGATTTTCCTCTTTTTAACCTATTTCCTTTTGTCTCTTTATTTCCAAGTGCAGAGGATGTTGTGTGTCAGCATTGTACGTTTATACCGGCACTGAGAATTATGGGAATTATTTGGTTACATTTTACTAACTGCTATCTTCTCTTGCGTTCCAGAGATTACTAGGATTGTTGCCAGGGCTACAGGGTTCATGTTTTGTGCAATGCTCTCGGCACGTGGTGTGCGATTTCTGTGGCGAGGAAAAGAGATATATGCGATAAACCTGGTTCAATGAAGTCAATACTTCATTACACTTGCGTTATGTTTTCAGAGAGAATATTGCACGACGCATGAAATCCAAAGCTACAGTAACAATCATAGTATAGTGTTCGCTGGAAATATGCACCCGTGACCGGAACAGTGCGAAACGGATTGGAACCCACAACCCCCCGGAGAGCAAAATTAACAGTTTAACTACTTAGCCACAAAGACCCATGTGTGATATCACAATTATCTGGTATAGTGTGTGTCATTTGTTGTGTACATATATGATGTGATCTGGTGTAGATTAGTTTTAACAGTGCTCCGATCATATATTCATCAGTAAGAATATCACTAATACAGGATATGACTATTGACGTTCTCTCTGTATGGAAATCTTCCAGACGTGTCATCAGGTTCCAGACACTGTAAGACGATGAACACGCAATCAATTACAGGTGAGGATTTAGTAAGGAGTATCATCATCATCAAGGTGCGTATCCTTTATAGGACGTTGCTCTCTTTGCAGCACATCTGAAATTCACTCTGTCACTTGCTAGTTCACCCACTTCGTCGATGGTCATGTTCATGGTTTCTTTAATATCTTGTAGCCATCTTCGTCTTGGTCTGTCTCTGCCTCTGCGTCCTGGGACCCTGCCCTCTAGTATTGTTCTTTCCAGGCCATTGTGACGCTTGATGTGACCAAAGTACAAGTAGTATGTTGTTTATCAGCCAATTCTCTTTAACATTTAGTTCTTTCAAGACATCAGTGTTCTTTCTTTTTCTGTCCATGGTATTCGTAGGATCTTTCTGTAGCATTTAGTTTCGAAGGACTGGATTTTCGTTCTTAATTTTGTGTAATAGTCAAAGATTCACAACCACAAATAGCCACTGGGAGTATCATTAATACATATTAATAAAACTATACATCCTACCAATGTTATATTGAAGACATAGTCTCCACAAACGGATATATAATAATGAAAATCGTGGCATATCCTTTACAGGACTTAGCCATCAGCAACAGTAAACAAGTCGTCGATTTTCTCGGGACCACTTATACGTTCAGTAGTTTGTCATTGCTTTCGGAACAGTGATGTCTATTTTTATCGTTCGTAAAAATCCAAGGGAACTAATTTGCTTCCAAAACTTGCCAGCCGCGGAGTTTGAGTTAGGTTCGCTTGGGTTGTGATTGAGCTCACTACAGTTTAAACTACATACGCTCACTAATATAGTATTAAAAAGTGTTTTCACGATAATTTGACCAAGTTTAGTATATATTTACCAGATAGACAAGGACTGAATAACTTTGATTGCCATATCAAAAAACATGTTATGTGGAATTAACAAATGATACATGGTGCTTTTTAAGTAGAAAGGTATTTCTGTAACACAAATTCACTTGTAATGGGATAATGCGGGCTAATATAACTAACATACTGGTATACTGATAGAAGAAAACTAGTCACGACAGAGATGAAGTGTCTACGCAGAATGCTGGTGGTAACAAGAAAGACCGGTTGAGAAATTAAGACATCAGGAGAAAAAATGGGTACAACATCAATACTAAGTTTCATCAAGAAACAACAAATTAAATGGTTTGGCCACATAAGCAGATTACCAACAGACAGTGCACCTCAAAGAGCAATGTTGCTCTGATACAATAGATACAAAGCAGAAGGCCGGACAAGTAAAATATGAACCTCAGAGATAACAGAGGCGACGAACAACACTATTTAATAAGCGTACACAAGGGTTCGTTCTAAAAATCTCTTCTTATCCTGACACTGTTAGGCAAAACAGGATTGGAGAAAAGACAGAAAAGAAAGACTGGTATACTGTTGAAAGCGAGCTGGACTTGACATTAGAGTACTTCATGAAATGGGGGAAACTGCTTGGTGCATATTTGCAACTAGCAGCCTGTGTGGTACCGGGACCCACAAGGGAAGCAATAGCAGTACCACTGCAACCTACAAAGCATGTCGTAAGAGACGACTGAGGTAGGGGCCTAGAGAAGCTACCCTAGTAAATCAAAAATTGTCGCATAAATCGGATGTGCTGGCCAACTTGTAGGCGCATAACTGGCACAACGTACAATCGCTCCTAGGCTCAGATCCCATAGAGTGGTCGATATGAACGATCGACGAAGAAGAAGCAACTAACATACCTGACAAATGACTGCAAAGAATGTATGCATACACACATACACATATACTAAAATAACACACTTGAACAAACAGATATAATACATATATACATACTTACACATATAAATACTCAACTATACACAGATATATGGTGTTATTGTTCGTCTATAACTAGTCATGAAAACCACCGTATTCCAAAATTAAATATAAAAAATAAGGTTTGGTGTAGAATTCTTTAATGGATACCTAGATGAATCATCATCTCGATACGTGCTAGCTAGTCGTTTGAAAAAATAGTGAAAATGTTTACAATTGTTAATTGTTGTTTTGCCCTTCCATCTTGTCTCTTGTGTTCCGTTGATGCAGTTCTGGATCTCTTACAAACCATTGTTCCATGGAGAAACAACGCCAGACAGGTTATTGATGCAGTTCTGGATGCCTTACAAACCATTGTTCCATGGAGAAACAACGCCAGACAGGTTGTTGATGCAGTTCTGGATGTCTTACATACCATTGTTCCAGGAGAAACAACCCAGACAGTGTTGATGCAGTTCTGATGCTTACAAACCATTGTCCATGAGAACAAAGAGGTTGTTGATCAATTCTGATGCCTTACAAACCATTGTTCCATGGAGAAACAACCCAGACAGGTTGTTGATGCAGTTCTGGATGCCTTACAAACCATTGTTCCATGGAGAAACAACGCCAGACAGGTTGTTGATACAGTTCTGGATGTCTTACATACCATTGTTCCATGGAGAAACAACACCAGACAGGTTGTTGATGCAGTTCTGGATGTCTTACATACCATTGTTCCACGGAGAAACAACGCCAGACAGGTTGTTGATACAGTTCTGGATGTCTTACATACCATTGTTCTACGGAGAAACAACACCAGACAGGTTGTTGATGCAGTTCTGGAATGCCTTACAAACCATTGTTCCACGGAGAAACAACGCCAGACAGGTTGTTGATGCAGTTCTGAATGCCTACAAACCATTGTTCCACGGAAACAACGCCAGACAGGTTGATATGCATGGTGTTCTTGGTGAAATATTGAACGTGTCTTTGAAATGCTTCTTCTGTGTAGCAGGACGGTACAACATAGGTCTCATGTTCAAGTTGAACACGTCAAAGAATTCATTGACAGTTGAATATCAATCAAATGAAAGTGTCGGCTGGAAAATCGATGCCAGACAAAGTTCATTAAAAGATTAACAGAAAATACCAACAAAAATCATCACGATCTTAATAATAATATCGGAAAACGTCGTCGGTGCTACGGATCGGAGATCTTCATGTGTATGAAAGAGATCGAAACGCACATTATTGTTGTTCAAGAAAGTGCAATGATGATTGTCCTATCAATCAATCAATACATCAATCAATCGATCTATCAATGCATTCACATACATACATACTTGCTTTAAAACCCTTTAAATACATACTTGCAGCTGCGGCTCGTCATTAAGGGCCAGTGGGGCCGGATCCCACCAAAGATAATGTATAACGTGTATTTATTATTTTATAAATTAAAATATAGCAACCAAAACCATGATTTATCCGGAAAAAATGTCTGGCCCCACCAACAAATATGATCACGAACCGCCACTGCATGATTGTATATATACATACATACATAAAGACATGCACTCATACATACATACACATATACACCCACACATACATGGAGTCATGCACCCACACATAGAATCCTACAGACATACAGACACATTCATAGATACATGCGCATAGACACACACACATTCATACACACACGCATACACACACATTTCTTCACACACCTACACACAAAACACACCTATCCCTCCCCCTACACAAACTTACACACACACATACAACACATAGCACAATACACAAATATCCCTCTAAAACAGCATACCTATCCCCATCGTGCTGTAGAAACTAAAGCTAGCCTGAGTCACATCATATAAGATAAAAACAACAGAAATAATCTGTACATGAATGATATTTCATTGACACAACTTCACAAACAACATATTTAGAAAAGTGCACACCAACCTGAACACTAGAAACATCAATTTTTTAGTCGGTAGCGGCGGATCAAGACATTTTAGAATGTAATTTTCAAAATTATTTCGTACTTAAACTGTTTGCAATAGAGAAGGGGTAGGGGGAACAGAACTACAATATGAGAGGAAGAGGGATGAAGAAAAAACCCCACACACACACAAGCTGTTGGAGGAAAGGACACAACAATATTACATGAGGTGAAAAGCAGTATTTGTGTCAGTGAGTCAATGACATACAAAACATTACGATATATAGATGTTATAAAAGTAATATGTGACATATACTTGTCTTCACTTCTATTCTATTGGCAATGAGTTCTCATAAATGTAACAACATCTTTGCCGTGATCAACAATGTGTTTTACCCCCAAAATGTGGACCAGTTGATGGATCTTCTGGATGTAGATGGTGTTCGTGGATGGATTAATGTTGCAATATGTTGCCGAGAGAGAACAAGTTAGTGATTTGATGTTGTTTCGGAAAGAAGTGGATGTGTTTTAGATCTTGTAACAGAGATATTCGTGTAAGCTTCTTTGTGTTGATATAATCTGACATGCATCTCTGATAGTTTTGTCAAGTCGCAAGAAGCATTGAACAATATAACAATGAACGGACAAATACATAGATAGATACATAGAAGAGAATATTTGCAGTGTATAGATAGAGCGATATGTATTGTATACACATAAATTGTAAACAGATAGCAAGACACGGATAAACAGATCAACAGATAGATATACATATAGATGGATAGATAGAAAGATGGAGATAGATAGATAGATGGATGGATGGATGGATGGATGGATGGATAGATAGATAGATAGATAGAAAGATAGATAGATAGATAGATAGATAGATAAATATATAGATAGATAGATAGATAGATAGACAAATAGACAGATCGATAGACAGACAGACAGGGATCTCTGAAAATATATCCAGATAGCTCCATGAGGGAGCGAAACTTGTATATTTGGCACGACAGACAAGCACTAAACCTCTACGACACAAAGACCTCCAACAGATAACATACAAACAGAAAGAATCAGACATTTAAAAAAAAAAATTGCATATTTTTAAAGACAAAATTGTCTAATAAATTAGTGAAACTTTACAACAGGTACCGGTACAGGAACTTTACTTACAGCAACAGGTGTGGTGCTTACGAAATATATTGTTCTTGTATTTGTCTCCATAAACGTATTCATTAGTTCTTGAAGCTCATGAACCACGATATTTGTTTTTCTGTATACATTTTAGACAGAGATAGCTATCGATATTGGCAGTGTATTTTGGCATACTGAGAGAATAGTTCCATACGTTGGAGCGTTTCTTGGACATATAGAATTTTATTAATATAAAACAACTAATTTTTAAAAAAATGTCCTGTAGCCTTTTCAGACCTTATTGTATGAAGTCACTTTACTTCACTTTCAAATCCCTATTAAACAGGAGGTAGTAGGGCCAATTCCTTACTTTACGTGTGGAGCGTCGAGTGTGGGATTAAACCCACATCCCTCTTGCGTCCGTGTCAATAGGCGAACGTTTATGTATTTCGCTAAATCGTCTCACATAAGACAAAGACTTTTCTTACAAGCATTCTTTTAACAACTCCCTTGCCCGACTGCCCAGCGTGTTCGTAGCGCGTTGGATGACGGGTGATAAGCCCTCTGTGAGTGCGTGTTCAATTCCGCAGGCTGGCAGAAAAACCACAGGTTTTCCAGATTTACGGTGTTCTTGGCACCGAACCGAAGGATTACGATGTTCATGGCACCGAGCCGAAGAGCTCAAAGCTCAAGTGCTTCTGGATCGGGAAAAAAAACCCCCAAAACAACTTCCTGTTGTATTTTGTCCATCTCTAATTTTTATACAGGGTGTTCAAGATACAAGTAGCCCCATTGACAAATAAAAAATTGCCAGTTAATTATTGCGTTGTGTCTATTTACTATTTAAACCGGTTCTGACTAGCTCGTCCTACGTCACATTTTTGCATCGCCCCTTCCCGCACTACAATTACACACCATCACACAACCTTGACCTATACTACGTCATAACTGAACCTTCTCATTTTCATAAATATATGCCAGATTAGCTCCATTGATTGGCTACTTTTATCTTGAACACCGTGTATAATATTAATACATAATAATAGCCCATCGCAAGCGATATCAACTAACTAAAAGGTATAACGGCGAAGGATTTACTTCATTGCAACGGATACCCCTTAATGCCCCGCCCCTCTTGACAGAAATGGCACGCCAGCTCCCTAGAGTGTTGCACAAAGCATGAGTTCCGTAGCTTCAGAACCAATCCTATGTATCTCCGTAAAAAATGCACACGTGAAATGAATTAGGCGATCTGGATAGGAACCCAAAGACTTCAGAACGCAAGATAAATGTCTGAGCCACTTCTCCTCACAGACCCTCATATATAAATATCATCTATCAATCAGAGTGCAGGCATGTTTATTAAACGTCATTCTAATCGACAGCTGAAGTGCACATTGAGACATGGATTTCTGAAAGTTTAAGTAAAGTCATACCAGAAATCGCCATAGTGGTTACCGGGGCCCAAATTGGGGTGTAAAGAATAGAACCACTGTTACCTGCCACGCATGCTATAAGAGGCGACAAATGAGGTTGGATGTGGGGCTAGCTACCCCACACCGTAAAAACATTAGATGGCAACAGAATGGAGAGCGAACCCAGTAAACGCTGGCTGAAATCGGACGCATCGCCGAAGGATAAGCACCAGAGCTCCAAATGGTACTGAAGATGTGACATAAAACACACCAATGCTAGGCTGCATGAATCAGATTTCCACATGAATAGAATTTATGGGGAGATCTGGTACATCGGTCTGGGCAGTGATCGCGAAAGAGAGAGAGAGACCGAAATTAAAGAATTGACTTATTCTTTCTATTTTATCAAATCTTTCATTAGATGATATAAGAATTATATTCATAATTTTATCAAATCTTTCATTAGATGATATAAGAATTATATCCATAATTTTATCAAATCTTTCATTAGCTGATATAAGAATTATATCCATACTTTTATCAAATCTTTAATTCTTCTTATCTTATCTTATCTTAACCACATTTGCCGTGAAGCGTCGTGGGGATAGTTAGTTTCTATCTTGTGCCAGATGTGTTGCGCTTGACGTTGTCAGTCTGAGATGTTATCTATCCATCGTGTTCTTGGCCTGCCTCGTGCTCTGCCCCCTGAGTGTCAATTATTGTAGGCACATGATGGTAGTAAATATGGTTCCATTCTCATTAGATGGCCGAACCATTTGTTCTTTGCTTCTCGATGTACTGTATGCATTGTATAGTACCAACGATGCTTCTGATATTCTCGTTTCTCACTCTATCTCTCCTTGTAACGTTGACAGCTTTCGTAGACATCTCATTTCATTAGCTGATATAAGAATTATGTCCATAATTTTAAAATAAAATTCAACTTTAAATCTCCAATGCGCATCTTCTAATAATTGAACCACTAACAACAAATGGTATATTGATTTTCTCCATAAACTGGCGTCTCCATTTTATAAATTGTTACTGTCTTATCTTAGAATAGCCATTGATCTCAGTCTATATTAGTACACTACGCTGAACAATCATTACAGTGTTGTCAGCCAGGTCTTGTAGTACTAAAATCTATAATAGGCGCACATCTTGAATAACGATTACTAGTCCTCTGTTTACATCAACTGGTTATGTCCGTGATTGATTACGGACCAGGCATCCTCACAGATATTTTAATCTTCTAGAACGTGTTCAGAATAAAGGCATCCTCACAGATATTTTAATCTTCTAGAACGTGTTCAGAATAAAGGCATCCTCACAGATATTTTAATCTTCTAGAACGTGTTCAGAATAAAGGCATGCTTACATTTTTTGGCGGAACTAAGGATACGAACATTATAAAAAGGACATACACTCGTGGACATCTGCCTTTTAATCCCCGCCAGGCTATCGCTAGTGACATACACTCGTGGACATCTGCCTTTTAATCCCCGCCAGGCTATCGCTAATGACATACACTCGTGAACATCTGCCTTTTAATCCCCGCCAGGCTATCGCTAATGACATACACTCGTGGACATCTGCCTTTTAATCCCCGCCAGGCTATCACTAGTGACATACACTCGTGGACATCTGCCTTTTAATACCCGCCAGGCTATCGCTAATGACATACACTCGTGAACATCTGCCTTTTAATACCCGCCAGGCTATCGCTAATGACATACACTCGTGGACATCTGTCTTTTAATCCTCGCCTGGCCATCGCTAGTGACATACACTCGTGGACATCTACCTTTTAATCCCCGCCAGGCTATCGCTAATGACAATATATGTATGAATGTACTGCAGTCCAGTGATGTATACTTCATCATCAACATTGGCCTCTTTGTCTCAAGAGACAATAGTTTTTGTGTCAGGATGTAACTGATGGTTTGAACATGACGGCTGCAGAGGCAGGACATCTGGCCTATGAGAGAGAGAAATTCGGGAGGACTGTTGGAGTGGCAAAGTTCTGCTCAGGACAAGCACTTGGATGATGATGATGAGTTTGTTCTGTGCAGAATCACAACGTTTCTTGTGACTGTAATGGCGTGGCAATCTGGAGCGGCAATCTCTGCCACAGTTGCTGCAAGTGAAACTGGAGACTGGAGCTGATACATAGGAGGATCTCTCTGCACTCTGCGCTATCTTTTTCCTCCATATGTGATAGTGTTTTTCTTCCTTACTTTTTTAGCCATGTCTCACTGCTGCTCGCCATGCTTGCCTGTCTTTGGCGGACAGCTCCCAATTTTCTGTATCTATGCTGCATAAGGTTAGATCACACTTGCAGATGTACACTTCACAAAAGCATTAATAACGGGGAGGGAGGGGATTCTGTAGTGTCGGGATCATGAAGCTATTTTCGTTGTTTCACATTAATGTAAAATTTGTATAACCATTTTGAAAGATTATGACTTAGAATAGTAGAAAAAATTAGTAAAAAAATAAATGTCAAAGCGTTGTCATGGAAACAATACAAAATGGAGGCCAAAAACAAAATTTCAAATCCCTAAGGCTCTGAATCTAATGAATATAAATGAATTATGTTTTCACTCTAAGGTGAGCAATTGTAACATCTCAAAAAATTACACATGATTTTTAGGACATATTAAATATTTAATTTTTTATAAATTTTTGGTAAAAATTCCTCAAAATTCGGTCAAAAGCTATTTTTGGGGGTTGTGTTTACCCAAAATTCATAAAAATGTAATGAAATGAAAATCGTGGCATATCCCAAAGGACGTAGCCATCAACCACAGTAATTCCTTTAATAGAATATTGCAAAATTCTGCAACGTTATCATTACTATTTGAAGAGAATGTAGACATTGTTTCAACTGGAAACTGACGTCGAATTTAATAACCTGATCGCAGGTAACGTCAGAATCATAATGTTGTTGCATAACAAGTCGGATCTGTGCACTATGGTGCAAAATTAACTTAAGATTTTACTGCTAGCGCACTTGATGTGGTGCTCGCCGAATGAAGTTGATTATAATTGCTAACTAATTTCAGTTTGAGAATGTAAGCTAATTACGTTATTTCATCATCATCAAGGTGCGTATCCCTTATAGGACGTTGCTCTTTTTGCAGCGCATCTGAAATTCACTCTGTCTCTAGCTAGTTCACCCACTTCGTCGATAGTCATATTCATGGTTTTTAATATCTTCTTCTTGGTCTGCCTCTACCTCTGCGTCCTGGGACCCTGCCCTATTTATTACCCTAGTACCCTACTACCCTACCCGTTATTTCTTACTTTCAATTATTCTAAGAGATTTTATTTACTGCGCTAACTATCGTGTTGGAATGAGTTCATGCTTACAGATGTTCCAAACAGCATGTATCGGTATGAATGGACTGCATTATTAATTAATATGTGTCTAATCTCCTGGGTCTTACATGGATCTACTATCCTGGGCGTACAGGTGTTCATGGTAATGACAGAGCAGATAAGCTTGAATAGTTCAGTTGTTTATCGACTACATCTTGAATGAGCACATTCTAATTTGCCCACCCATTTATTAAAGATACCTCAAAATCAAACGATGCACGTGTAGGACTGTGTACCCGTTGTATAAAATAAGGTGATTAGGCAATGCGCTACATGAACCACCAGCATGCATGTCATTGGACATTGTCTGAGAAGATTGAGCACAAATGGATGTCTTCACCCGAATTGTTAGATCGTCGATTCAACAGACAATAAGCAATAAACATGTTCTTGTGTTGTCAACTGATTCCGTTATTGTTTGATTTCATCAGTTTCCTCTTCTCTGTTACATTTTTATAACACGTTTATATCACTCGATGAAGAGTAAAATACATGTCTATTGTTTTTGTCTTTTGTGTACGCTGTTTCTTATTTTGTTTTGATTTCAAATAGATAAAAATAGAACACGGAAAACAAGGAATTACAATTTAGAAATATCTATTCAATTCTTCTGAAGCACTGTTTATGAAAACCTGCATCTTTGTTTTGTAGTCGTTATCTTTCATGTTTTCATTTCCTTTATTGTTTTCTTTATCAGGTTAATGAAGTATCAGGTTTATGAGGTTAATGAGAGACTCAATAATTGCTCACCAAATTTTAGATTGTATCTTTTTTAAACATTCAACTGCTTTTTCAGAATACAAAATCCAATGTAAAGTGGTGGAGAGTTCCATTGCAAACGTTGTTCTACTATTATGCACAGTATTGCAATTCGGTCAGCGAAGGATCTACATTTACTGAAACCATTATGTTCATCTCTTAACTCTTGTGGACCAAACGACACACACTATGTGGCATTTTTAACTCTTAAAAACATATTTGCCCTGGTCCACTAAGAGTTAACTATTTCGCGATATAATCACTAAGTCTCTCCAAACTGATTCTGTTTTGTATTTTTCCTGACACTTATAACACTACTCATTATCATCAAGTAGCTTGTCCCTTCCAGAACTTAGCTCCCATGACAGCAGTCCGAACAAACTCTCTGTTCTGTGCAAGTTGACCGGCGTCAGCAGTAGCCATTCTCAGATCGTCAATGACATCTTGCACCCATCGTCTTCTACGTCTTCCTCTCATTCTTCTTCCAGGTATCATTCCCTGCAAAATTATCTTCTCTAGGCACTCACGCTGTGTGAATGAATAACACTACTATATCTCTAACTGGTACATGCTTTCAAATCTTCTGTCTCTGGTATCGTGACTAGATATCTCTCTTTCTAGTGTGCTGTTATTTTCTTTCTCTTTCTACATTTTACCTTTATAGCATCTATGTTGATGTCTGGCTATTCGATTTAATGGCCTCTGTTACTGTGTGTTTTAGCAACCTTTCCTTCTTTTAGAACTTTATAACTTTCTGTATTCTTCCTTCACTTTATAGTTCCCATTTAAACTGCAAATTATTTTCTGCCAGTTGTATGTCTGGTGAATCTTGTAGATCTATTTACAGTTTGTTTTGTTCGAAATGTTCTGTCCATCTCTTTACTTGCTGTTGTATGTTGCTTAGCAGCTGTCTATATCTGTTTTTCACAAGTCTATTAAAATGCGTGTATTATTCTGTTAGCTTCTAAAAACTGTTTGGCTAGTTTCTTATATTTCTTTGGACATCATATTCTTCTTCTTCTGCCAGTTTATATATTTATTTCTTCTGAATTTTCTTCTGACTAGTTTGTATGTTTCTGCATATACATTCTGTGCTTTAGATTTTCTAGATTAGTTTCTGTTCACATCTACATTCTTCTTCTTCCTTTCTGTTGTTACTTTTATTGTTTCTGATATCTATTCTTTGTGCGGACGTTTCTTCTCACCAACATTTCTCATGTGTTATAATTTCTCATTTCTGCTGACGACTATTCCGTATTTTAATGATTATTTAAGGCACAGGAAGAACTGCAGGAGGTTGTCGTGATAGAGGGAATATAAGTCTTTCACTTTGGCTTTCTTGGAGTTGCATCAAGTGCAAACCTGCAGGGGGATTTTTCTCTGAACTGATTTGTGGTTTACAATCTTCTTATTTATGTTGCACTACTCATTTCTGTTGAGTTATTTGAATTCATCTACTACAGATAGACAAGCAAATCAATGCACTACTTGCAAGCGACATGACCCATACTACTTCGGTGGTGATACCTTGCACGGAAGTCTTTCACAGAGAAAAGGACACAGTGACAGTTGTCATAGATTTAAAGGGTTTAAAAGCCGAAAGATTGACTTCATTGCACCGGTTTTTACCCCATATGGCTCGGTCCTTCTCCGCAGAAATGGCACGCCACCTGCCTAGAGTATTGCACAAAGCACGAACTCCGTAGCTCCAGCAACAATCCTAGGGGTCTCTGGAAAAAACTGCACTCGTGAACAGAATGGCGCGGTCCGGACTCGAACCCACGACCTTCGACTCACAAGGCAAAGGGATTAACCGCTTAGCCACAGAGACCCCCAAGATATGTGGTGTCATAGATAAATACCACAAGCGCTTCATTATAGACATTGTTGCGACTGCCAATGGTTATGGAAATGGAAAGACAGTAAAATTCTGCTCTGTAAATGGAGTCAAAGGATATGAATACCAGCACGTTCTGTCAACACAATGGAGACTGTCACACTCTGACAATACTATGGGGACTGTCACACTCTGTCAATACCATTGAGACTGTCCCACTGACATTACTATTGAGACTGTCACACTCTAACAACAGTAGGGAAACTGTCAAACTCTGTAAATAATATGGAGGCTGTCACAGACTAGGAAGAGCGAGCCCAAATAACGCGCGAAGAAATCATATGAGCTGAGACGAATGAGGCAAATATCGCAGTTTTGCTTGAAATAAAGCACAACGTACTAACGCTCAAATGGTTCAAATCACAAAGAGTGGTTTAGAAGTGGTTATGCTATAGCAAATTGTGATTTATAATTTGGCTATACTAGAGTCAAAAGTGGTATTTAATTAGATTATACTAGAGCAAAGATTGGTTTTTAACACCTGCTATTAGATTTATTGAAAAACGGAGACTCAAATGGTTTGGCCACTTGGTCAGAATGAACCCGAATACACCAGATGCAAGAGCGTACAACCTGAAAATGGAATCATCAAGAGGAATGGGCAGACCAAAAAAAAGATGGGTTGATGGAGTTACAGACATCTTAAAACTCCACAATACCACAGCATATCAAGCGACCGAGCGTGCATTATTTCGGAAACCGATCATCAGTTAAACCTGCTACGCCTTGCGGCAAAAAAGCAGAGAAGGACAAAAGAAAGAGAAGATACTAGAGCAAAGATTGATTTTAATTTCGTTATACTAGAACAAAGAGTGGTTCTTAATTGGATTATACTAGAGTAAAGAGTGGTTTTTATAACGTTGTACTAGAGCAAAGATTAGTTTTTATGACGTTGTACTAGAGCAAAGATTGGTTTTGATGACGTTGTACTAGAGCAAAGATTGGTTGTTATGACGTTGTACTAGAGCAAAGATTGGTCTTTATGACTTTGTACTAGAGCAAAGATTGGTTTTTATGACGTTGTACTAGAGCAAAGATTGGTCTTTATGACGTTGTACTAGAGCAAAGAATGGTCTTTATGACGTTGTACTAGAGCAAAGATTGGTTTTATGACATACTAGAGCAAAGATTGGTTTTAATTTGGTTATACTAGAGCAGCGTTTCCCAAAGTGAGCGGTTCCCCAGTGGGCGCTGAAGCGTTCTAGGGGGACGATAGTGGGTTCAGAAGAATTGGGGGTGTTCAGGTGATTAGAGGTTTTTGACTCCTTAAAGAAGAAATTAATAATAAATATTTTAAAATAAACTATTTTCGTGATTTTGCGATTGAATAATCATTTAAAATTTGAATTCTGCATTTTAATTCATCTTATGCCCATCTTACAGGATCCATTTTTCCATCAATTTTCTATTTCATGAATAAAATCATTTGAAAAGTGACCATGTGTGGCAGAAATATATATCTATTTTCTATGTCAAAGAGAAATAGAGCATATGTATATGTGATAGGGGGCGTTGGCAAACTGTTATAATGTGGAGGGGGCGTTACAAAGTTTGTGTTGTGCAAAGTGGGCGGTAGGCCCAAAAAGTTTGGGAATCTATGTACTAGAACAAATGGTGGATTTTTAATTTAACTTTACTAGAGCTAGCGAAAGAGAACAGCTGCTGACAAGAATGAATAAGTGGTTTGTATGTATATTAGTCATTTATAACAGGTCTGTTAACTATTTAATTTTTTCTTTCACTTATTTTGATGTTTTATTTTTCAGTTTATTATTACCTTAAACATTGCATGAATTTAAGACAAACATACGACAACAGCATTGGCTAGTTAAAGACATACATCTTTGAAGATCGTATGACAGGAAGTTTGTATGTGGAAAGTAAATTGATGTCATATTAGTAAACATCAAACATATGAGCGTCGTTATCTCAAACATATGAAGTTTCATATTAACAAACTCATATAATATTCAATTAGAGAAACTTATTACCAAATCCACAGAGAAAACAAAGTTTGAAACTATCGTCCATAATAGAATAGTGTCAACTGATAGCATTGATTTGTTTTTGTGACTTGTATATTCTAAGCCACACAGAGAGAGAGATCACGGTCTGTATAATCAGTATAATGGAAGTCTGGAATACCAGGAATAAACATAAACTGTTAGATGCTCTCAAGCACAGTTAGTGCAACGTGTATTTTTCTTTAAATTATTTTTAAAACACAATCTTATGACATTTCCAGTTTCTGTGACGTGATTAGAACAATTCCTCTTCTTCTTCTTCTTCTTCTTCTTCTTCTTCTAGTTAGAGTAGTATAATTAGATTATTTAATAGTTGAGACTATGTGTTGTACTCTCTATGTAGAAGTGCAACACATAACTACGAGACATGACGCTTTTGTGTAGTAAATAGTGACGGTTTAGTGACAGTTGCTAGGAAGTTAGTTAGTAAATAGGAGAGATGACATAAACATTGGGCACGACCAGACGTGTTCGTGTATTGTCCACAAGTGATAATAATAAATGTATATGAAATGAATCCACCTTGTTCGTTTGGTATATTATAAGGCAGCATGAATGAGCCCTCCGTTTACAGTGAGGGGGTCCGGTAACAATGAGAGAAAGCCCCCTCCTGTAACATTCCTCTTCCTCTTCTTCTTCTTCTTCCTCTTCTTCTTCCTCTTCTTCTTCTTCTTCTTCTTCTTCTTCTTCTTCTTCTCTTCTACTTCTTCTTCTTCTTCTTCCTCTTCTTCTTCCTCTTCTTCTTCTCTTCTTCTTCTTCTTTTTCTTCTTCTTCTTCCTCTTCTTCTTCTTCTTCTTCTTTCTTCTTCTTCTTCTTCTTCTTCTTCCTCTTCTTCTTCCTCTTCTTCTCTTCTTTCTCTTCTTCTTCTTCTTCTTCTTCTTCCTCTTCTTCTTCCTCTTCTTCTTCTCTTCTTCTTCTTCTTCTCTTCTTCTTCTCTTCTTCTTCTCTTCTTCTTCTTCTTCTCTTCTTCTTCTTCTTCTTCTTCTCTTCTTCTTCTTCCTCTTCTTCTTCCTCTTCTTCTTCTCCTTCTTCTTCTTCTTCTTCTTCTTCTTCTTCCTCTTCTCCTTCTTCTTCTTCTTCTTCTTCTTCTTCTTCTTCTCTTCTTCTTCTCTTCTTCTTCTTCTTCTTCTTCTCTTCTTCTTCTTCTTCTTTTCTCTCTTCTCTTCTTCTTCTTCTTCTTCTTCTTTTTCTTCTTCTTCTTCTTCTTCTTCTTCTTCTTCTTGGAACACTTCACAACGACCACCTGTTAACCACTCTGTGTGATTTGTATGTGATTTGAGCCTCAGAGCAATTGTACTTTGTGAGAATTATGCGCCTATAAGTAGGCTAGCACATCAGATTTCTGTAACGCTTTTTATTTACTAGTTTAGCTTCCCTAGACCCCTACCTCAGTCGCCTCTTACGACATGCCTTGTAGGTCGCAGTGGTACTATTCTTCTCCTCCCCCCTTCCACCTTGCTAGCCCCGGCAACACACGGGGGTAAACAAAATATAAATTATATTTTAAAATAAAATAAATCATGATTTATTAATCCGCTACATTGCTCTCTTATTAAAGTATATTGCTGTCATCAATATCATGTGTCATGCCGGCTGAAGCAGGTAATCATGGATCTTCATAAACGTATGTCCTTAGTCATGTCTAAAAATGTTGGTTTTAACATTCTTCCGTTTCATGAAACCAATCTGTCCAGAACTATCCCTGTGTGTCGTCCTCTGTCTTGTCTCTCATCGATTTTGTCGGTTAATAATACTATGTGTTTAAAACATTCTTTTCTTAGTAAATGTTCAATACGTTCTTTGTTTTTTATCATGTCGATTTTGTGGATCAGTTAAAAGTGATTTCTATCTGAACTTTTAGAAATCTATTAATATCATAATTTATCCTTGTGTATAGAAAGATTGATTGATTTTTTGATAGGACAATCCTCATTGCACTTTGGTGAACAAGCATATGTGCCTCGATCTTTTGTTTTTACATAGAGAGATATTAGCTGTAGTGCACGAACTTCACAGTACCGGCGAGGGCCCCAGATGTAGTTTTTAAAGTAGTATACTTTGAAGGAACTGTACTTTAATATTTATTTATGAGTAGTGTCCAGGCAGCGACTTTGCAGCCTCTACTTACGATTTTAAATTGTTGATAGGTTCTTTAGGTTTCCCAACTTGTCACAGGACTCGTCATTTATAGTCTGTCTCCGATAGGACTAGGAATTTCATCTCGTCTACATTGAGATCAGTCATCTCTGAAAATTTATTCCGATCCTCGAAGCCGGAAACAAACTAAGTTCCAGTGGAACGAGAGACGATCACCTTACCTCTACTTTAATCATGTACCTTCTCAGCGTTGAAGGATAGCTATAATGGCACTTCAACAATTGATGTCCTTTTCCCCTGAAAGTACCCTCTGCCAGACCTTTTCCTGGTCCATCTCTTGACGTTTCTCTCCCAATTATATAAGTCTTTCCTTCGCATTCCTGCCTTCTACCTTCCCTTCCAAGACAGTTTTCAACAATGTCATGTCTCTTAGCGTGACCGAAATATCTCATTTGTCTTCTTTTTCTAACACATTGAGCATTTTTCTTTTCATTCTTAGTTTTTGAGGTGTTTGTTTATTAGTTTTCTTGTCATTCTGTGACAGTCGACCAATTCGTTTGTACAATCATATTTCACAAACTTCCATTCTTCTCTTCATCTGTTTGCTCTCTGTTCATTTTATACTCTATACAACAGGGTACATCAATGTAGAACACGCGACACGTTTAGCTTTTGTGTATTTATTCTTTAATAATAATAATAATCAGTGGCGGCTCGTGATCATTTTTGTTGGTGGGGCCAGACACATATTTCGAAAAATCATGGTTTTGGGTTAGTGATATTTCAATATATAAAATAATAAATACATGTTACACATTATTTGGGGCTAGCCAAACTGGCCTAATGACGGCTGCCACTGATAATAATAATAATTCTCTCGTACCGTTATACGTTAAATAGGCTGCAAGCAATTTCTCCATACCACTCTATCCTGAGCAACTCCTCAATCTCCTCCGTGGAACTGAGTCCGATATTTCTTGCCTCTCTCAGCAAAGTTTGTTTCAGGGTCTCCTTAGGTCGTCCTCTCTTTCTTGAATCTTTTATATCCCACTTCGATGCCTGCTTTGATATTCGTTGATCATTTCTCCTCAAGGTGTGTCCAATATATCTCCATCTTCTCTTTCCTATAACAGTTGTCACTAGTGGTTGACCAGACATTCTTTGTTTAGATGTTACTAGACTTTTCAATGTTAAATATTTTCTTGACTATTCCTAGTCTCTTCTCAACTTCCTTTTCACATCTGCCATCTTTTGTGCTTATATTTCCAAGATATATATAACTTGACACTTGTTCAAGACTGTATCCATTTACCATTTTTAACATCTTTATCTTTATTGCTGTTGTGTTGTTTTATTATCTGTGTTTTTGTTTTCCCAACATTACTATTCGCGCCTTATATTTTTCTTCTTCTCTTGTCTATTTGTTCTAATATTTCTTGCAATTTTTGCTCACTGTCCGATATCCTCAGCAAACCACAGGTTGTTTATTAAAAAGTAAAAAAGTAAAGGAACCTTTCATACCTAGTGGTATATAGGTAAATACAGTGTTAGGCCTGTATTTTTCATTGACCGTCGTCACACAATGGGTGATGTGGTCAGCATCACGCCGGCGCCTTTACTTTCCCAGAGCATGTCTGGTACCCAGTTGAGGCTGGGTCGACCTGAGAGCCGTCGTGGTCGGGAAAAATTCCACGCGCATTGCGAGAGCTGAACCCAGACCACCAGCCTTTGTGAAGCGAGTTCACTAGCAACTACGCTACAGCGGCTCTCAGGTTGTTTATTATTCGTCCATTAATGTTAAACTATGATAACCCTATGACAGAGGAGCTTCAGGGTTGTGTCTCCCATTCATGAGACAGATGGGTGTCGATATTGGTACACCGCGAAAAGAACGTCATACCAATTTGCAAAATGAGTTTGATTAATGAACCTCGAACAAGCTACTGGACTCTGCTGGATTTGTTGAGACAGAGATCGGTGCACCTTATGGACATGTCCATGGTGCTATGATGATAGTTTCCATATAACTGATAACTGATCTCTTCTATTTGTTGGAATATGTTCTCTTAATAGATGTTCAACAGACAATGCGAATGAGCACATCCCCATTCTCACCTCTCTCGTTATGTCAATATGTTTATTATTTTCTCTTGTTCACAGTATAAGCTGTTAATTATTATGTTGTCTTTCTCATCTAAACTTATCTCTTTGAGACACTCACATTAAATTCTCATGTTGAATCTTGTTAAAGATATAGATCATAGGTTCCCAAAGTGGGCGGTACAGCCCCTCAGTGGGCGCTGAAGCCTTACACGAGGGCGATAGTGGGTTTCGAAGCATTTGGGGAAGTTTTTTCTGATTTTTGCTATTGAATAATCATTAAAAATTTGAATTCTGCATTTTAATTCATCTTCTGCCCATCTTTCACGATCCATTTTTTCATCAATTTTCTATTTCATGCATATAATCATTTGAAAATTGACCATGTATGACAGAAATATATATATCAATTTTCTATGTCAAAGTGAAAAAGAGCAAGTATATATATGTGGGGGCAATCTGTTATAATGGGGAGGGGGCATTACAATGTTTATGCTGTGCAAAGTGGGCGGTGGGCCGAACAAGTTTGGGAATCTATAATACATAGAAAGACTGCAGTAAAACTATGTAGCAATGGCGAAACACGTAATAACAAAGAAATGTAGTTTTACATCTTGTTAAACACCATTGTGTAACTTATAACACATACATATACGCTTTTTAGCACTTTTATACACTTTTTCTGTTAATGTTCTTAGATAAAAACAACATCTCTAGGTGCACAATTCTTTCGAAAAGAGAGTTGTTCTTGGCTAACTTCGCTGTCGATGCTTAATTTGGCCTTTTTTTTATCTCTATTGTATGATTTTTTTTTAGTAGTTTTGACAAACTACTTTTTGTAATATGATCACAATTTTCTTATATGTTTGGGGAGGGACCCTGGAGAAAAGGAAAGCAAGTTTCAAGAAAAAAATTAGTCAGAGATACCATATTAAGTGCAATGACAACGTCTTAATCCATAGCAGGAGAAGGAAAAAATATTATAAATTATTTAATCCCTCATTATTGACATAGATTATCGTCTATGTACAACAGTCGCTCAGTTAATGAGATTATCGTCTATGTACAAGTGTCGCTCAGTTAATGAGATTATCGTCTATGTCGCTCAGTTAATGAGATTATCGTCTATGTCGCTCAGTTAATGAGATTATCGTCTATGTCGCTCAGTTAATGAGATTATCGTCTATGTCGCTCAGTTAATGCGATTATCGTCTATGTCGCTCAGTTACTGAGATTATCGTCTATGTGCTTGAGAGTCGCTCCAGTTAATGAGATTATCGTCTATGTATAAGTCGCTCAGTTAATGAGATTATCGTCTATGTACTAGAGTCGCTCAGTTAATGAGATTATCGTCTATGTATAAGAGTCGCTCAGTTAATGAGATTGTCTATGTACAACTGTCGATCAGTTAATGAGATTATCGTCTATGTACAACTGTCGCTCAGTTAATGTAACCAGTGTAACTGCTGATATATGTCTATAGAGTCCGTTCATCATCACCATCTAGTAGCTTGTCCTGTCACAGTAACAGAGCTAAAGTTTATATCATAGACTAAATGTTATGTCTTTATTGTTGTCATGTTTAAGTCATTAGTTATATTCTGTTTCCATCGTCTCCTTTGTTTGTCTCTGTCCCACTTTCCCATAATATCTCCCATCTCTCTTCTTCTTCGGACGCTCCATATTGTCAACCACTCTCTTTGTGTGATTTATATGTGATCTGAGCCTAAGAGCGATTGTACGTTGTGCCAGTTATGCGCCTACAAGTAGGCCAGCACATTCGATTTCTGCGCTGCTTTTTATTAACTAGGGTAGAATCCCATGCATTGTAGGTTGAAGTGGTACTATTATTTGTTTCCCTTGTGGACCCTGTCACCACATGGGCGTATCACATCATAATTGCATTTTTCAAATCTTTTCATTTCTAAACCAGTCTATTATTCTTGATACTCCCAACATTCTGAGTACACTTTTGATCTTTGTCGTGACTAGCTTTCTTTTATCGTTTGATATCACCGCCCATGTCTGGCCCTGAAAGCATAATGTTTGGAGAAAGATTGTATTGTACAATGCTCCTTTTGTGCTCATGGTAATATGTTTTCATTTCAACATTGGTGCCATGGAACACATCGAGATGCCTTTACTAACAAAACCAAGTTTACTTTAAACTCTCTCTTCACGGTATGAAAATTGACATCTTTATGTCTTGGGCAACAACTGATACTACACACAATAATAACATTCGCTGTAAAATAGAAACTGCTGTCGACTGCCTTTTTTGTTAGTACGTCACCAACAGCTATGTCTGTCTGTCTGTCTGTCGACTCTCAATGATACATTCTTTTTCTCTTCGTCGATTAACTGTCTGTGGGTTCGTTTCGATAATGTTTTTTGCACCAGACGGAAGATTTTTCTACCGTATTAAATCCCTGTTTCTTTGAGATCAAAACTTTGATCTCCAGCAAAATTGATTTTTATGATCAAAGAGATTAAAATAGTTTTATCTGTGTTATTTAAACTATCACATAGTTTTATCTGTGTTATTTTAACTATAAAATAGTTTATCTGTGTTATTTTAACTATCAAATAGCTTTGTTTGTTCTGTATAACATATAAATATAATTAATTTAGAGTTAATTTCAGTGAAGAAAAAACATCAAAGAGTTTGCACTTAAAATCATGTGTTTCATGTTAGTTCAAGATTTGATTAAAGTTCACTGATTTGTGTGTTTCCTGTGCAAACTAAATTAGAGTGATTTTTCTATTTCTTACATTTTATAAAAATTACAGCTTTACACCTGCCTGTCCAGGTGCTAACAGGTAAGTTAGTGTGTGTTCTATGTTAAGTTGTCTAGTTATGCTATATATAATGTTTTTCGTTCGCTCTCTATGAGTTCAGGGCTAGTCATATGCATGGCACTTACTATGGCTGATTATTTGGCGAAGGATTGCTTTCTTATCACCAGCGTACCAAGCTGTTCAGACGAGCCTGACTCCGACTTCGAATGTGTTATGCTCTATATTAGATGTTAAGTAATGCTTTATAATATTAAAGGCGTAGATAGTTATCAATGCTTCTAGTTAGTCATTTTTATTCAAATAAATTGTGTCTACATGTAGTCTATATGTCGTCAAGTAGTAGCATCTCCCTTACGGAACATTGCTTTCATCACAGCCCATCTGAAATACTTTCTGTCTCTAGCAAGTTCTCCAGCCTCCTCTAGGGTCACGTTTAATGTTTCTTTGATGTCCTGCTGCCACCTTTATCTTGGTCGTCCCCTGCCTCGTACTCCAGGAACTATGCTTTCCATTGCTTTTCTCTCCAAATCACGGTTTTCTATGTGAATATAGATTAATATGTAAGGTTCTCTGTTTTTCCATAACATACTCTAAATGTGTTGTTGTGTGTGTGTTGTGTGTGCGTGTGTGTGTGTGTGCATGCGTGTGTTTGTGTGTGTGCGTGAGTGTGTATGTGTGTGTTGCGTGTGTGTGTGTGTAGATGAATACACGAGGGATCTATGTCTGTTTGGGCTCAATATCTGAGCTTTATCTGAGAGCTTTCTATCTTTATCTATCTCTTACAGTACTTTATGTCTTCCATGCATTGTCAATCTCTGCCAATTCTCTTCTACGTGTATTTTAAGTCTCCTCTCTTTCGTTTTCCGTGCGGGTTCCAAGAAAGGTCACTTCTTGTTATAGTCTCCTCCCCCCTCCCTCCTCCTTGAATTTTCTCAAGGTGTGTCCTATCCAGACCCAGTGCCTTTTCTTCACCGCTTGGTTCACTGTGATCTAGTTCTCTCATTAAGCTGCTCATTTGTGAATTCTATCCAGACCCAGTGCCTTTTCTTCACCGCTTGGTTCACTGTGATCTAGTTCTCTCATTTAACTGCTCATTTGTGAACTCTATCCAGTTCAGGTTGGTGTGTTCTATGTTTATGTAGACCAGCTTTTGGTATGTTCCATGTCTATGTATATCAGTTTTGTATGTTCTATGCGTTTATGTGTGTATGTAGATGCGTTTTGGTATGTTCTATGCGTTTATGTGTGTATGTAGATGCGTTTTGATATGTTCTATGCGTTTATGTATGTATGTAGATGCGTTTTGATATGTTCTATGCGTTTATGTATGTATGTAGATGCGTTTTGGTATGTTCTATGCGTTTATGTATGTATGTAGATGCGTTTTGATATGTTCTATGCGTTTATGTATGTATGTAGATGCGTTTTGATATGTTCTATGCGCTTATGTATGTATGTAGATGTGTTTTGGTATTTTGTCTATTTTATTATAGATCAACTTGTGTATGTTATTTTTAATGTAAATCAACTTTCAAATGTTTTATATGTATGTACTCGTAGATTAGCTTTCGTGTTTTAATATCTGTACGCGAATTAATTTTGTGTGGATTATATATGTACGTACGGTAGTACATCTTCCTGTCTTCTTCCCTGGTCATTAATGTATGAAGCAGTCAGTGAACATTGGGCCTTGAACTGTCTCTTACTGGCGAAGCAACATCTTTTCTGTTTGCTGGAACTGCGTCAATCCTTTAGAGCAGTGATATCCAATGTTTTTATATATTAAGTTGCATCTGAACGACCGTGGAAGTGTGAACGACATGTGGCAACTACAATTGCAATACTAATACTCATTGGTGGCTCGTGGTCATTTTTGTTGGTTGGGCCAGACATAAATTTTCGCAAAAAATCATGGTTTCGGTTAGGATATATTTTAATGTATAAAATAGTAAATACACGTCACACCTTATGTTTGGTGGGGCCCGGCCCCACTGGCCCTTAATGACGAGCCGCCACTGATAATATTAATATTAATAATAAAGTAATATTAATAGTAACATGACTAAAATAATAACAGATGAAAACTTAATCCTAACTAAAAATTAAAAACAAAACATTGTGATTGCGAAACAAACTGAAAAACACTGTTGTCCAGAAACGCATGATTTTTTTCCCTGAAATGCTGATTATAGTTACAGCCGAATGAATAAAATACAACGTCAGGGATGTATAACCTGATGGTCATGTTTCCCGTGGGCGCTGCTTTAGAAGGTTCCCAAGGAGTCGCCTATGTGTTATTCACTTCAGCATTCAGACAGGTCTCAACTGTCATTGGTTTGTTTATTTGTAGACTTTCCACAGCGATCTATAGAATAACAGTTTTCATAATGAAGTTGGAATTTATTCTGTTGAAATTACCGACCGATTCGTTGTCTATTATTTTATTTCAATATTTTCCTTCTCGTTTCAATAGAGCAATATTTTGTTGGTGGCTTTTTTAACAGTAAAACATATTCTGAAATGTGTCTGGTATGTAGATTGTGTTTCTAGCGAGTCACCAAGTTCAATACAAATAAGATTCAGACCTTTATCAACATATGTTTTCAGCGTATTCTCAGACTGAGATGGTATGAAAGAATGTCAAACACAGATTTGTCGATAAGAACAGGACATGAACCCATGATGACCCAGATCAGGAGAAAATGTCGAAATACCCTGTGACAGACACAGTCGAGTGTCACTAAACACGCACATCAGTGGAATCCGCATAGGGAACGGAAAAGGGAATGTCCTAAATCAGTGCCGGATTAGGTCAGCGCGGGGCCTGTAGCAAATTTTAGCGCGGGGCCCTAGGTTGTGTATGATAATAAATAATAAAACACAACTTTTACAAACAAACTTGTCTCGATTTAATGTGAGCAAATTTAGAGATAACACTAGACAAATCAATTTCTATAAGTAAATTAGATTCAATGTTCAACGATATAAGGTGAGGCTATTTAGACGATCTTGTCCCAATCATGTTCCTTAACTCACTTTTTATACTCTTTAATGTTGAAAAAGAACGTTCTCCGCTGCAGTTAGTAATCATTAAAGACAAGTAAATTCGTAAGACTATTTCTACATTTGGGAAACACGACTCTAATAACTTTTCCATTATGCTTTCTTCCAAATCCTCTTGGTAAGAGCTAACAATATTAGGAGTTCTTTTCAAGATCTCTTCTTCTGTAAGAGATTTTAACTGACGAAGTATTCCAAATACATCATTCACTCTATGGTACGCTTCCACGCGTTTAGCTAAGGCAGACAGTACATTATCAATTACGACAATAAACACCTGACTTTCAAATTTTTGTTTGGGTGTTTGATTTTCTACAACTTCATCGAGCGCTGAAGAGCAGCTGAAATCGTCGTACTTAGTATTTCGCTTGCGTCGTCTTGAAGTTTGTTGCTGATATTCTTGATAGTCTTACCAATAGGACTTCCTTTCGCAATCCAATAATCTCGATTGAAGTTGCTTGGCCATTCACCAATATCGTTGGAGAACATTTTACTTTCGTTGTGTTTTTGGCTTGTAGAAGATGTTACTACATTGGAAGCGTGTCCTGTGCTTTCTGCCTCTCTTTGACTTGATGATATGGCTAAATTGGGAGGACTTGATGTACATTCGACTTCAGTTTGTCTTGTGAAAAATGTTGCTAAATCGTGAAGAATTGCTGATCTTAATGGTAATATTGGTAATGACGATTCTTCTATAGCACTGTCTTCATCTACTGCACAGTGAGACGCGGCTTCTGTATTTTCTGCTTCGAGTTCTTTGCATTCAGCACCATCACACACGACACTAACAAATTCAGACAGCTTGCGTGTTTTTGATATAACATCTTAGTTATTTTTTTCCTTTTCATCTCTGGCACATAGGCGCGGGGCCCCCTAGAAGCGCGGGGCCGTAGCATTTGCTACTTCTGCTACTAGGCTAATCCGGCGCTGTCCTAAATAGAAATGGAGATGGTTTTTTTTTTAAGGAACTGAAGGATGCTGATAACTTGTTCGACAAGATATGAACTTATCCTGGAAAGTCATGAAGAAAGAGGCCAGACACCAGGAAAAGTGGAGGACAACTGTTAAGGCCCTGTGCTCCCGGAGGAACTGAGAAAAATAAACCAGTCAAGTAATATTGTGTTGCACGATGATAGTTCTAACATTACTAGTTCTTATAGGTATTCAGTTGTTCGTCTAAGTTATCAACATCAGACAAGACAATCAACTATCTTCTTGTTTTGATTTTCTTGCTGCTATGTTTCAACGAGTTGTACATTTGTTTTGTTCTTAGTTTAGCCAAAACAAACCAGTTTTGGTATATTCTACAGCTGATATGCTCAATAATATTACTTCTTGATGTGCTAGATTGTTCTATCTATCTCTCTCTCTCTCTCTCTCTCTCTCTCTCTCTCTCTTATCTATCTATCTATCTATCTATCTATCTATCTTCTGCCCTTTGCCTGCTCTGCTCTGCCTGCCTGCCTGCCTGCCTGCTCTGTCTGTCTGTCTGTCTGTCTGTCTGTCTGTCTGTCTGTCGTCTGTCTGTCTGTCTGTCTGTCTCGCGATCACCGCCCAGACCTATGTACCAGATTTCCCCATAAATTCTATTCATGTGGAAATCTGATTCATGCAGCCTTAGCATTGGTGTGTTTTACGTCACATCTTCAGCACTATTTAGGGCTCTAGTGCTTATTCTTCAGCGATGTGTCCGGTTTCAGCCAGCGTTCACTCGGTTTGCTCTCCTTTTTGTAGCCATCTAGAGATTTTTACGGTGTGGGGTAGCTAGCCCCACGCTCAACCTCCTTAGTCGCCTCTTATGACATGCGTGGCAGATAACAGTGGTTCTATTCTTTACACCCTACTTTGGGTCCCGGTAACCACTCGGGCGCTAGATTGTTCTAGTATATATTAGCATATGTTGTTGTTAGCCTATAGTTAGATAAATACATTTTCAGCCTTAAGTCTTAAATTTAATAGAGAAGTAATAAGACTCATTTACTGTGCTTGATGGCTACATCCTTTTAGGATATGCCACGATTTTCATTTTCACAGAAGTAATAATTTATCATGTAGTATCAAAATCTACATTTTCATTACATTGACAGTTGCGTATTTCTGTGAGAGATAGACAGACAGACATATATGCATGATAGATATATAGGTAGGAAGTAGATAGATAGGCAGCCAGGCAGCTAGGTAGATAAGTGGTAGGTAGGGGAAAAAAGTAGATAGATAAACAGACATACAAGCAAGCTGGCAGGTAGTTATGTAAGTAGGTAGGTAGGTAGGTAAGTATATATATATATATATATGGATGATAGATAGGTAGAACGACAGATAGACAGACAAACGGACGGACGGACAGACAGGAAGGCGGACAGACAGACCGATAGACAGACAGATAGACATAGAGACAAACAAATAGACATAGAGACAGATAGACAGACAGACAAATAGAAAGATATATAGATAGATAGACAGACAGACGGACGGGCGGATGAATGGATGGATTGATATTTACATACCTTATCAAGCACACTCGTAATTTCTAATGTTAACTATATATTTATTTTAGTATCGATGACCAGCCATGTTATCACGTGATATATGCAGCAGAAGATCAAGAGATAGTGATTAACGGAAATTCAACATTTCTTCCTGGACAAAATGTGTGGAATAACTTCTGATGAATGTGACAAAAAAATACAATAGGTGATCAATATAGAACCCAATAATAATAAGATTACTCAAATCAATATAAAACCAAAATAAGATTAAAAAATCAATATAAGAAGCCAATAATAATAAGATTACTACAAATCAATATATTATTCATCAAGATTCGAATATTCCAATATAACTGATTCGACCCACACGATTGATTGCTTTGTAACTACAATCAATTTCAGACCAGCTAGAAAATTGAAGAAGTGACAGTTTCAAGCGTTCACTGAGATGGCAAATCGGAGAAAAACAACATGCAAATTATCTTAAGGTTTTGTCATCATTTAGAGCTATCACTTTAACCAGAGTGTGGTCTCTTGGGAAAAAAATTAACTAATTAATTTTTGGCAGAATTGTATGTCTCTGCACGTTGCCGTTTTGACATTCTGTACGATGTCGTTCTTTTGAGCCGATTTAATAGCCTACGGTATTTTTTAAGATGACGTAGAGCGAGTATTTGGTCATGTATGCAGTATGCTACATGGGGCATTGGGTAGGTTAACTTTCCGATGAACAACCAATAGGAAAATAATGACTGGATGCTCGAAGGACATGGAAAATAACTGTGGATACAGAGTTGAAAGATTGTGGCCTGACATTGGAAATAATTGGTAGAAAGGTGACAGAACGGCAACAATGGAAATCTTTTATAGAAGTCTTATATCTCAAACAGAACACGAAGATGATATAAATAGACAGAAAGCTGGTATACAGGCTAATTTGGTTTATATTTCAATCGGAATAAATCCGCAGAAAAAAACCGTTCCGGAATGAAAACGTTAACCCTTTCACTCTGTAATTTGATTTTACTTCACAAACATTTATTGTACAATGTATAATATATTCAATAGTATACTGGCTTTGTGTTATCTTAGAAACTCGTACCTCGATCCAGTATTTCGGCACAGAAGTGCGAAGAGATTAAACTGCATATGAAGTACGTTGAACAAAATGAATAAAGAATATAATGAAGATAATATATTTTAAATTTGAAGATATACAAGTATATGTGTCAAATAATAACAAAAAGAACTAATTTTTTCATTTTTTTAAACACCAATATAAACAAATCAAGTATATTTTTAAATGTACATTAATACAACTTAATAATTGATTCAATATTTTGCTGGTTGTGAAATTAATTTGTTGCTGTTCAAAATAAGTTGTTGGTTATTGGTTACTAAACTGACGGCATTGCACCCCGGCCAGAACCATAGATGCTCAGTCTCCCCCAACCACGCATACTAAAGGTTCTGCAAACTCATGGATCATGTGGCTGGCTGATTAAACACACCTCTCGCTCTGCCCCTCAGGCATCCAGTTCTATTTGTACAACGGGTAACTCCAAACTGCCTAAATCGCTGGATCGATTCAACATCTAGTTTAGTGTCCTCATCCAACAGACAGTCGTGAAGAGACCGAAGAACATCCCCTTATCCATCTTCAACTCCCCAACAATCGATGCTGTTGATACAAAATAAGTATTACGATTAAAGCATGTAACGTTTCTATAGTCACAACATATGACCTAACTGTTGGGACAATTATGAGAATTTCAGACTTAATGATATGTTTGTTAACATCAAGAAAATAGATTATACACAGGATCTAACATGAAGCTATTCTTTGACATCTTATTGTTTTCTTGTACTATCTTTACAAATAGAATGAAAGATTACAGTAAAACTATGTCACAAAGACGAAACAATTCAAAACAAAGGAAGGTAGTTTTACAAAGTACAAGATACAGCAACATTTTGACCAAAAGATCTTTATCAAGTAAACGATACAGAACAATAGAATGGATGCTATGTTTATATACACCAGCAGACACAGTCAAACGCTAAATTTATAACTACCATAAAATGTAAATATGTGACTAAACACAACAAAATAAATAAATGGAAAAAACTAGAAATGGAAATAAGAAGATCAAACAATAATAATCAAACAGTTACGTAAAATATATACATTTAACATATACACATATATCTTGGATTGGATCATGTATGGAAGAGAAAAACTATCAAGAATCATAGAAATATAGTGCACTGAACCAGAGCCAACTATAAACTTATCTAGAGTTGGCAGAAAACTTAGTTATCTAGAGTTGCCTGTGGCTGAAAGTGTGTTCAGCCTCAGTTCGACTTAACCCCTATTGCATACCAGAAAAGAACTGGGAAGTAAAGACAGCCGATGTGATGTTGACCACATCATCCATCGTGGAATGGTCAATGATAATTATGGGTCAAACACCGTATTCACCAATATATCTCATGGTATGAACAAGAAAGAGACAGAACCAGAGCCCATGTTGGATGAAGTGCGCCTGGCCATCAAAAGCTTAAAGAAAGGGAAGTCACCAGAGTGCGATGATATACCAGCGGAATTGATTCAAGCAGGTGGGGAGGCCAGTGTTCGGGTATATTATAAATTGTGCATAAAGATATGGAATAGCTCCTCCTGGCCAAAGGAATGGAAAAGATCAGTATTTATACCTATTCCATAGAAGGGAAACAATGAAACTATGCACCAACTACAGAACTATTGCCCTTATAAGTCACGCCAGCAAAATCCTACTAAAAACCATAATGAAGAGGACGGAACAAAAATTATAAGATGAAATACACGAAACACAAGCAGGTTTCAGAAGAGGTAGAGGCCCTAGAGATCATATTTGTAGCATGAGACTCATTATCGAGAAATGCAGAGAATACAACATAGACCTGCATGCATGTTTCATAGACTATAGCAAGACTTTCGACCATATACAACACCAGAAAATGTGGAACATAATGAAAGACATGCACTTTCCAACACACATAATACAACTCATAGAATCTCTATACCACGAACAACAGGCAACCATTAAAATAGGAGGTGAAATAGCTGAATGGTTCGAGATTCAAAGGGGTACGACAGGGATGTATTTTGTCCCCATACTTATTCAACATATATGCAGAGAACATAATGAGGAATATAAAAGACGATGCCAACTATGTGAATTACGACCCTCTCACTATAGGCGACAAATCCATACCAGAGCTTAGATACACAGACCATACAGTATTATTATCCACCAGCAAAGAAGGTTTGGAAAACCTAATCATGATGACCAAGAAACGTAGTGAAGACCAACATCTATATTTGAATACACAAAAACAAAAATCATGTCAACTGACAAAGCAAAAGGCTCACCTAACATCAAGTAAACAATGAAGAACTCCAATGTGTAGAGAGCTAAGAATATCTGGGCTCAATAATTAACAATAACGGTGACTGCTCCAAAGAGATCTCAAGAAGATTGGCAATAGCAATCAAGAAGTTAAACACAATGAAGAACATGTGGCAAAGCACCAGCAAAGTACTCAAATTAAAAATATTGAGATCATGCATTTTCTCAGTGGCTACTTATGGTTGTGAATCATGGACTATTACACAAAATTAAGAACGAAAATCCAGTCCTTCGAAACTAAATGCTACAGAAAGATACTACGAATACCATGGACAGAAAAGAGAAAGAACACTGATGTCCTGAAAGAACTAAATGTTAAAGAGAATTGGCTGATAAACAACATACTATACAGAAAAAATACATACTTTGGTCACATCAAACGTCACGATGGCCTGGAAAGAACAATACTAGATCGCAGGGTCCCAGGACGAAGGGGCAGAGGCAGACCAAGAAGAAGATGGCTACAAGATATTAAAGAAACCATGAACATGACCATCAACGAAGTGGACTAGCAAGTGTCTGGCAAGAGACAGAGTGAATTTCAGATGTGCTGCAAAGAGAGCAACGTCCTATAAAGGATACGCACCTTGATGATGATGATGATAAACAAGGATTCCTATGACAACAAATTGTACTTTTCATTATAGACATTGGTTGCTCATTGTGTTTCACATAGAGAAGCGGCATATCCTTATTGTCTAAAAAAAAACACAGTTAAACAGACTAAATATTTATTTAGACATGGTTAGAAAGACAATGATATTTATCACCGTCTGTGCAATATTGACGCCGGTGATATTTTAAGAGATCATGATTTGATAAACCAACTTAGAGAAAAGTACATCACTAAATGAAGATAATGACTACATGTCATGTTGCAATTACAGATAACACTGTTATAGCTCACTTTGTTTACTATGATCACATAACTAATCTACATAAAGTTGACAGTTGTTAATTTGTTCTGACGGGAATTGAAGTTTAGTAAGGAAGAAACAACACAAACAAGCTCATGAAACCTGGCCAAGGGGGGAAAGTAAGAAATAGCTCCTACTTGACATGAAAAGTCTGGCACCTAACGTTGGACAGCTAAATCTAGCCGTTCCCAAAGGAGATAACCCGCGGGAAACGTTAACTTAACAGGCTCCTTGTAAATCCCCGATGGGAATCAGTTCCTACCGAAGCGTTCTAGAGTTTTTTAATTAAGTCTTCTATTTATAGTTGCAAGGTCAGATCTTTACTTCGCTGTGTTGTACACGAAAAAAAACCCGGTTGCATCTGGTAGTTAGAATTTTAATCAGAAGTAACCTTTCCCGCCCGCTATGAATTCAGGTTTAAAAATGGCACATAATATAGCGTCACTTATTGTATTTTTGAGTGAAGACTTGCTTTCTTTATCATCAGTGCTCCTTGCCATTCTGGTGAGTCTTCTTCTCGGCCTTTTGACTAAGATCAAAGTGTAGTATCTGTATCGCTTGATATCTGTCACGTGGCCCATTATATGGGTTCACAAAGTTATCAGCTTGTGTTACGGAACTAGTGCCCATTTGATCAAAGTCGAAGGTCGAGAGCCTTCATTAAATGCCACATGGCTACCCTTGTACAAAACTAGGAGTGAGTACAAAACTCGATCGAAGGATTGATGGGGCTTGATAGTTTATAAACGTTTTCATGTTCCGTTGTACGGGGTCCACCTGGTATGGCCTATCCAGGGGGGGGCCCTTAAAAAAAAAATTAAATTAAAATTTTTTAAAAATTAAAAAAATCAGACTTCAGAAGTAGTTGTAATTTAGATCTCCAAGTAAAGGATCAGGGTTTCATGTAGTCTAACAGTGTACCTTGTGCAGACCAAGAATGTTTAGCCCACCCTGGCCTCGAACAACGACATTTCTACCACACATGGTCAATAGTGCAGAGTGTTATCAACTTCACCATCTGAGACCAAATCAGAAGTGATTAGCAAACGTTTTCATAAACAGAATTGACTGAAATCGGATACATGTGTCCTAAACATGTAGAAGTCTATGCATTTAGGGGCCTACCAAACCAATGTGCAAAGTATACACGTTCTTGGCAAAGATCAAACATATCACAAAGAGTGATTAAAATTGGTAGTAAAGAACGAACACAAAGAAGTAGAAGAGATAAACAGAAAATTCAAAATACAAACGTTTAAACTTTGCAACAAATTAAATTTCAGTCTGTTAACAAAACCTCTTTTGTAAGGTAACACAAGCGATTGTATTTGTCATAAATACACATCACAAATTTTACACAACGTACGTGCTTATATTTTTAACACAAGCACTGTAACAGGAAGGTGGTGATGCCGAATTAACATTAGTTAGCATTCTCTAAAGAAAGCACAACATTTTCTCTTTAGGACAGGACAAGAGGCACACTATACCAGTATCACTAACAGATTATATGTTTGCAGATATCCAAACAAGTAACTCTTGTTTCGATATTTCGACAGCAACAGGACACAACGTACATATGTGTATGTGTCTGATACAGTTTGTAACCATTCCGTTTGCAGCATCCGAATTTCTGGTATCTCACAATATCTCCGCTTTCTGTTAAATGTTAAAAACGGTATTTGCATTTATTCTGTTGGTTTTAAATGTATTCTGTTTGTGTACATTTACGTGTCCAGATTTCTGACATCTATTCGGGTTTTTTTTTTAGTTTTTCATATTTTATTTTTATTTACATATATCCAATATTCTTTAGCTCTCCATATTTCTTTACATCTATCCAGTTTTATTTAGCTCTCCATATTTCTTTACATCTATCCAGTTTTCTTAAGTTCTTCAGATTTAAAAAAAAAAACACCTTTCCAATTTTTTTTTAGTTCTTCAGTTTTTTTTATAAACACCTACCCAGTTTTGTTTAGTTCTTCAGATTAAAAAAAACACCTATCCAGGTTTTTTTAGTTCTTCAGATTTAAAAAAAGATCTATTCAGTTTTCTTTAGTTCTTCAGATTTTTTCAAACAAAAATCCAGTTTTCTTTAGTTCTTTAGATTTCATTACATCTGTCCAGATTTCTTTATCTCTCCAGATTTCTTTATATAAATTCAGTTTTCTTTAGCTCTCCAGATTTCTTTATACAAATTCAATTGTCTTTAGCTCTCCAGATTTCTTTATATAAATTCAGTTTTCTTTAGCTCTCCAGATTTCTTGGTTGATAATAACAAAGGAAAACAAACAAACATCTTTAATATATTTTAGTTGTCGTAGTTGCCATTTCTAGCACTTGTAGTTCGGTATTTAGAATGATACTTGATTTACTATCAACGATTACTGGGACGTTCTTTTTCCCAAGTTGTCTGTGGTGCGTGCTGTATGTGTGTGTGTGTGCGTGTGTATGCGTCGTGGTGCTGTTACAGATTTATTCGAAGTCACATGTGATATATTAAAATGTTTTCTTAATCTTTGTTCACTCCCAACATCAACCACAAACCGACCACTTGTTATGGAAACGTTGCTTTTCCATATCTTCGTACATATCACACACAATATATATATACAGACAGATAAGTCGAGATTGAGTTCTCGTGCTGTCAACAATCGACTTTGTATCTTCCTATCCATAAGAAATCTATTTATCACCAAGAGGAGTAACCTTGAGTACTAATTTTCAATAAAGATCATCCAGGATTTACTACTTGCTCTAACTTGAAGAATTAATCTATTTGTTCTCATCATGTATCTGATCTAAGTTGGTTCATCCTAAGGTTATTTTACTTGCTCTAACTTGAATTAATCTATTTGTTCTCATCATGTATCTGATCTAAGTTGGGTTCATCCTAAAGGTTATTTTACTTGCTCTAACTTGAACGCAGGACCTTCGTTTTAGCGTCCATCTCCTATAGAACTAGGAACTCGATCTCACCTACACTGAAATCAGGATCTCTGGAAAAAATATTCCGATGGTTTCATAAGGAAGCGAACTGAGTACTGTTGGAACGAGAGGCTAGTACCTAACCTTTACATCTCAGAGACCTCCCCCCCACTTTAGTTGCAGTTATACAGTCCTACATTGAAGAAGCATACATTACTATGTCTCACAAGAAGTTGAGAACAGCTGGTCGTTAATATTTCAATCTTAAAGTGCTAATATTTGTAGCACTCTGCTATTAGCAGTACTACCGAGCCAGACCAATCTTAATGCACTTTATCGACATATTTTATGAGTTTAACGTATTTCTGCACCTTCTATTACCATAGTAACAGTTGTAACTGTAAAATTGGCGCAGTTAAGTGAATATAAGACTTGATTTGCAGTCAACAGAGACTTGGATACATTCCTAGTTTATCCATGTTTAAATCAGCTGAACAATATGTCTCGGCGACTAATTAAAGGAAAACATAACGGACAATATCAAAATACTATTTCATATTTATGATGAAAAAAAATGAATAGAATTAACGGCAATGCAATCAAGGCCAAATTGTTTCTTCAATCGGTTTCTTCAGAGCATATACAGAATAGCACCTGTGACGATCTGCGAAAATCGACTGTATCTTCGTTTGAATCATCATCATCAAATAGCTTGTCCTGAGCAGAAATTTGTCACTCCAACAGTCCTCCGGAATCTCTCTCTCTCTCTCTTACATTGCCCAGATGTTCTGCCTCTGCCTCCGTCATGTTCAAACCATCAGTTACATCTTGAATCCATCTTCTCCGTGGCCTTCCTCTTTTTCTCTTTGCCGGTATGCCTCCTTGGTGGTCTTCTCCAGCCCTTCATGTTTTTTTTTTTATATGACCAAAATATCTCAATTATCTCTTTCTTATTTGTAGCATCAGCTAGTTTTCTTTGAATTTGAGTTCTTTCTGGATATATTATTGTTCTCTTCTCTGTCCATGACATACGGATTTGAATCACCGTCCTCTAATGCACAAATCCATCTAACTACGTCTAAGCTGAACTAAATCATTATCAATATGATAAGATCTAGTAGTCTGAGATCTCTGCAACTACACACTACTACTACATTAGATAACGTAGGACTATTCTACAGTTAACTTAGTTGTTGCTGCTATAGTCTGTCCATTAATTCGTGAGCACGTTTGAAATTGATTTTCTCGAAAACTACCTCTTGGATCTCAGTGATTTTTTGCAAGCAGCCTTAGAATATCCATGACGCTAGAGAAATATTTTTTTCCAAGAAAATTTGATGTAGTTTGAAATATTTCTTCTTCAGGTTATATTAAAATCAACCTCACCGGAATGTACACAATAGTAACAGATCTACGGTACACAGACGCGTTGTTCTAAAAATACATTATGGTAACAATGAAATATCGTGAGTTTCACGAATTCCGTGCACCTAACCCAGTCGACTTTGAAAGCGGAAAGCATATGACGTTATAATTTGGATACCGTTGTATAGTCATAGGTGTATCTCGTTATTTGTATGAAGCTATTGTATCATATTTGTTGGCTTATCAAAACTGACATTGATATCACATTCATAATGAAGTGCACATTTATAACAATGCAGAAGGTTACAGTTTTACTATACCAACACTTCCGTAGGGAATCTAAGAGAGGTCATCTATATTGCGATATTCATAATCCTGAGAAACGAACGCAACTGGCGCTTGGTCTGAATAGAGAATCCTTTTCCGATGGATTAAACAGGACACAAAGTGCACTAATGTCAAACAAGGAAGGAAAAGAACAATTGACGACTTTGACATAGATGTCATAAGACGGGAGCTCTTGAAAATGTTTGCGACAAATCAACTTGTTACTCTCAGGAAACTGAAATTAAAACTGCAATCAGATTGCAGCATAGACATTTCTAAAAGTACTCTATGGAAAATTGTAAGAGCCGCCGGCTTCACCTTCAGAAAACTATAGGCGGCAGGAATATTATTTGTGAAAAGCCACATTTAATTGCTGCCCGAAGTAAATACCTGAGGCAGATCCGTGAGCGGCGGAGGAAGGCTATGATATTGTATATTTGGACGAATCCTGGGTCAATGCTCACCACACCAATGCTAAAGAATGGCAATCAGTAGACGGTGAACAGAAAGAAAAATACCAAGCAGCAAAGGCCAGCGTATTATACTAACACATGCAGGAAGCAGTGAAGAAGGTCTTGTCCATGACGCTGGAATTATTTTCCAATCAAAAAATACCGACGGTAGGGACTACCACACAGAAATGAATGGACATATTTTCAGGCACTGGATGGAGAAAGATCTACTTCCAATTCTAAACAGACCATCATGCTTGGTAATGGATAATGCATCCTATCACAACGCAGTATCAGCGGAAGACAAAGTTCCAACTGCATCAAATACAAAAGATCAAATTAGGACTTGGCTTGCTAAGGAAAATGTCAGCTTCGATGATACATATTTGAAACCCGAGTTGTTGCACCTGGTGAGGATGACAAATAAGACAAAGGTGTTTCATATTGACAAAATCATTGCGGAATACGGCCACACGTCTTTGCGACTACCTCCATATCATGCTCACCTCAATCCGATAGAGCTTGTCTGGGCTAAAGTAAAAGGGCAAGTTGCCGAACAGAACAGGACGTTTAAAATGTGTGATGTTGAAGTTCTGACACGTGAGTCCCTCTCAATGATAGACATGCAGTTCTGGAAGAAGTGTGTTGAACATGTGCTCCGAGAGGAAGACGAGTACTGGCACCGAGATGGATTACAATTTGTCCAGCCAGTAACAATTATCAACCTCATGGAATCGTCAGATTCGGGATGATACAAATCATATTTTGATTACAGACTGAGAAATAGCAACGTATACATTTCCATATCCAAATGCGTCTACCATCATACAATTTGTGGTGAAGTTAAGACACCCTGGGGTCTAATGGTGACCGAAGGGGAGGACTAACTGTTGCATATTGTATCCAAGTTCACGATTGCACATAAAGGGCAACACACTTAATTACTTGACCTATCAAGTTAATATGGAGATACACCTATGAATAGAATTGACATGGACAAATTCTAGGGATACTGTAAAATCTAAAATTTGAGCCCCCGTATTTGCAATTGTCATAAAAGATCAAAGGAATTCGCCGATGTTCAAAATCCGTAGCATCTATGGACTACTGGTTAGCTTTATTTTAGCGTCATGGATATTATAAGGCTGCATGCAAAAATCACTGAGATCCAACAGGTAGTTTTCGAGAAAATCAATTTCAAACGTGCTCACGAATTAATGGACAGACTATACCACTGAATGGCCACTGTTCATTCTTCTACTTATAAATATGGATTCGTTCGTTAACCTGCAACAAATGCTATTACAAAACGGTACTGGTCTCTCTCTCACCAAAAGTACTCGATTTGATTCCCGTGTGTAACGATCGGCCTATTTTTTCAGTGTTCAATGATCTCACTGTAGATTATGCGCAGTTCCTAGTTCTATCGGAGACGGACAATATAACGTAGGTTCTATATGTATGTCGAGCACCTGAAAGAGCACTGACAGCTAATCACCAATAAGAACAGATTGAAAAGCCGCTGCCCATGAAAAATTCATTACAAATTAAAATAGAATTCCAACAAATCTTTCCACCCTTAGATTTCCCGAGGGACCCTCACCGATGCTTCGGAGTTAATGCGCTGCCGCTGACATCTTTCTGTGTAAGAAAGATATCGAAGCACATATAGTTAATCACCGAAGTACAGTAACGATTTTTCATATCAATCAATCAGTCAGTCACTCAATCAAGAAAACAAGAGACAGTAGAGGGTCTGAAATCTTGCTTAACAGAAACTAACCTGCTCATAAGATCTCCGTTTGTTTGAAATCTTTATATGGCATCTGTTATTACTATTGTTATAATTTCTGATGTACTACCAAATCGTGACCTCCGATAACATACGGCCGGCGGGCTCAGGTAAAATTATATTTTTACGTTACGTAAAACCGTCACGTGACCTCGCATTTGAGTATTCTTGTATAATGACGAATTCATTTTAAAACCAGACACAACATGCTAAATCAAGGTTCTATTATGTTACAAGTTCAGTTTAACTTTAAGGAATAGCAGTATTTTTAATATTCTTCATCAATAAATAACTATGGATACATAGAATTGAGTAAAATTACCGAATAGCTTACAGTGTTCTATTAAACATATAGCGAAACACGTAATAACAAAGTACTATAGTGTTACAAAATACAGAAACAGTGACGATAAACAGCAACGTTTCGACCAAAAGGTCTTTATCAAGCAAACGATACGCATGGCCATCTGCAGTAGACTAGAAGACAAACACTGGATATGATTATGGGAAAGACTCCCTCAAAGACCTAAGTAGAACAGACCAGGTCATTATATTTTGACTACGCACAGGACACTGCAGACTCAACAAACACTTATATAGACTAGGAATAAGTCAAACAGCTCTCTGCCAGTGTTAGCAGGCGGAACAGACACCAGAGCATATTCTGCAAGACTGTCCTCTCCTGTGTGAGCTGAGAAGCAACATGTGGCCACACCCAGTCGACCTGAAAACTAAGCTTTGGGGAAACCTGACAGACCTGAAGCTGACTGCCCAGTGTGTGGTCCACAGTAAATTGAGCGCATGACCAGAGATCGCTGAAGAAGAAGAAGTAAACGGTACAACAGGAGTGACGAATTTCACAGAACACTTCAAATGGACGATTACATAGGCAACATTCAAACGTATTATCGAAAAAGGGGGAGACTGCAGTAAAACTTGGTTTTACTGCAGTCTCCCTTCTTTATTAAACATATACAAACACCAGCCCCTATTAGACAGGTTTTCCTGTCTGAGCTAGTCGACCTTATGCTACTAAGGCCACGTACCAAACTATACATAGTACTATGCTTCTAATATAGAAATCAAACTCTTGAGGAAACTGCATAAATGTATATATTTTCTTAATATACTAGATGTTATGCCCGTATTTTGTATTGACATCACAAGATGGTAATGTGGTCAACATCATACCGGCCGCCTCTACGTCCCAGAGATTTTTCTGGCACCCAATTGAGGCTGGGTCGACCTGAGAGCTGTTACGGTCGAAAACATATTCCACGCCAACTGTGGAATTGAACCTAGAAAACGCACATAAGAAGCCAGTTCACTAACAACAACGCTGCTATGGCTATCAAGTCAAATTTAAAAAAAACACAGGCCTTAATTTAACAACGAATTCACCAAAATATCACATGGTACACCGCCCCCTCATCCGGGCAACGTCTTCGACTAGCCGGCGAAACTACGTAGAGCAAAACTCGAAGGAAATCTCTCTTCTACAGTACTCAAGGCTGCCGGCAGAAAAGGCGAAAGATTAGCAATGTCAACAACGGCTTCGAAGTCGGGAGCTGGAACAGCCTGGTATCGCGCTCAGGGCACACCAGAGATCATCATGGTTAAGTGGCCAGAACAAATCAGAAAGCAATGGCAAACTATTGACTGTATATTGCCAAAAACTTGATGATTAAAGAAACCATGAATATGACCATCGACGAAGTGGGTGAACTGGCTAGAGACAGAGTGAATTTCAGATGCACTGCAAAGAGTGCAACGTCCTAATAAGAATACGCACCATGATGATGATGATAATGAAAATAGTCTCATTTACTTTTAAAAAGTGTATTTTTCATTACATTTTACAGAAAACGAATTTCCCAAATAATAAAAAATCTTCGTGATTACAGGCTTTAATTCAGAATAACATCATATACTGCATAAATGTACCAGTAACATTACCAGCAACAAGGTAGAAGGTGTAACAGTGGAAAACGTGTGGGTGCCAAGACAAATATATTGAAGTGTGAGCGAATAGATAGGGAAATAAAATGTACGCATCATGTACTGGAATTGTGCTACTGTGAAGCAGAAACGAACAGTCATCGACAAATTCCTGTAAAGTGTTGTCATCATTTCCCTGCAAGAAACCAATCTGGGAGAAGGGATAGTCCGCACCGCACTACCGGTTTTCATACCTTTTATAACAGGCAGCATCTTGGACAGGCAATTCTAGTAAGGAAACTGCCGTCACCAACATATTTCTATCTCTCTATTTGTCATTCGTTCAGTCAACAAGAGATGCCGTGTATAGTCCGAGCTTGCGTATATGAATTAAATGTATTTGCTTCTTAGAGGATGCATGCAGGATATACCTTTCGCTGACACAGAGAAGTGTACCAGGCACACACACTCTTGTGTACAGCAATCTTTCTATTGATGATTGGAAACACTTAGTAATAGTGCAACATAGAAAAGTTAAATACCGTCAAGAGAAAAGCAAGTACTAAGCAATATAGAGCCGAATGCAAATATTTCCTCTCGGCACCACGGATTTACCAATAGAACGAACGAGCTAGCTAATGTGAACAGCGTAAATTCTTTTGTTTTGTAATTCTGCCGCTGGCGTTGTCTTTCTAAAACGTTTTTATCACAACTCAAATTCCGCCTGCCCAGCGTGTTCGTAGAATTTTGGACGACGGGTGACAAGCTCCCTGTGAGCGCCAGCTCAATTCCGCGAGCTGGCAGAAAAGCCACAGGTTCTCCACATTTTCGGTGTTGCTGGCACCGAACCGAAGGGTTATGATGTCCATGTCACCGAGCCGAAGAGCTGAAAGCTCAAGTGCTTCTGGATCTGAAAAAATCACAACTCAAGAAAATTTGACCAAGTTACAAACAAAATCATCCAAACTCAGATCAAAGTCAATGGAGCTATTTTTTAGTTGTAAACAAAATATAATCTTAATAATACAAGCAGCTTCAAAAAAAAAGATACAATTACTCGAATTCTAGAAAGGTTGCGAGTCCAGTAAACATTAATAACCGTTTCACAGATAAGTCAAACTCTTGGGGAAAAAAAGCCAACACCAGACAGCAATGTCGAACGCAGGCCTTTATTGCATCAATTCGCTTCTTATAATTAACTTGGTCTGTTATTCTCACGTTACAAAATAAACATGGTAGAAAAACATGGCTAAAGATGACTTCTTTATTAACAGATTTAGCTGGCCGCAGATACTTGCTAGTTCGTTCTAGCGACAAATGCTTAACACCACGCGGAAGAATCAGCGTTCAATATTTGACGTTTATTTTTCAAACGACTTTGTATAACTGCCAAGCGTTGTTTGTTTCGCTATTTATAATTGATGTTCGTTATCGTCAGACTTTTTATGAAGATCAGTAAACAATTTCCACCAACTTTCTGTAACAACCTACCTAACAGTGTTTATCAAGTTGTGATAAATATAACCGATCTGACCACAAAAAAATTATATCCAATAAATTCATCGTCGTATTATATTTTCAAATGAATATAAATCTGTAATATATAATAATTATTGTGTATAAATGTGTTCACAACTTTAGTTACCAATATTGTTACTGTTTTAAAAAAAATAGTATTCTTGCTCTCGGCCGAAGGCTCGTCATTTTTGTGCTGAGACGAGGGTGCGTATTTGTGAGAGCGACAATAAATCTTTGAGGGAGTTGACGCACTTGCTCTTGTCACTGCTACTACAAGTGATCATTACTAGACTAGTCCCGGACCTTGACAAATTGTGTTATTTACGCCGTTTTTGTAACCAACGAGGGAATACTATTGAGAGCTGGCACACTTCATTTACATATTTCCACAGAGGATGAGATCTTTTAAAGAAAACTGTTACGTTTGAGGAAATAGTCAGACGCACAACAGACAGCTTGAATATCCTGACGTCGCAAGTTCCTCTTTGTTAAATCAATACTCATTTCTAGAAGATGAAATGTCTCAACACGAGATTCGAATTCGTTCTAAACTATGATCAAGAATGTAGGGACACGCGCAAGACTGTTGGGTATTATCCTGTTGTGTTTGATAACTGATGGAATGTTTGTAGTTTTTGTGTGTTTTTGTGTGTTTTTTTTGGTTAAAATTTTCTTGATTATATTACTTTCGGATAACCAGCAATGCGTTATTCTAATGTCAACTTCTACTGGTAATTAAAAGAGATGTCTAGAGACAAACTATTCAAATTATAATTTTACAATCTGAGCTACTATTATTACTACTTTTACTTACTATACTACTATACTACTATTACTACTATATACTACTATATACTACTACTATACTACTACTACTACTTACTACTACTACTACTACTACTACTACTACTACTACTACTACTACTACCATTACTACTACTACTACTACTACTACTATCACTACTACTACTACTATTACTACTACTACTATTACACTATTTATCTACTACTCTACTACTACTACTACTACTAGCTACTACTACTCTACCTACTACTACTACTACTACTACCACACACTACTACTTACTACTACTACACCACATACTACTACCTACTACTAACACCACCACTACTACTACTACTACCATACTACTTATACTACTACACTACCATTACCACTACCACAACCACAACCACACCACCACCACCACCACCACCACCACCTCCACCACCACCTCCACCACCACCACCTACCACTACCACTACTACTACTACTACACAATTACCACTACCGCCGCTGCTGATGCTGCTACTGCTTTCAGTTAATACTCAATTAATTAAGTACCAAGCCTGCGGACATAGGCGACCATGTCTCTCCACTCTCCACAAGTGCAGTTAATCATTTTTGACGTCGATCTCTTGTTGAGCCACGATGTTGGACGACACAATATCTTATCCCGCAGTCTTCCACGATACCTTCTTCCCTATATTTTATCCGTTATCACCAAATGTTCCAAACCTCCTCTTTGTATTTTTTACCAGAAACCCATTGATTGTCTAATTTTTATTCTTTTGATTAGGTATCTTTGTGTACTGTTACTATTGCTCAGACTAATACTGCAACAGCTGCTGCTGCAACTGCAACCACTACTACAACTACTGCTGCTACTACTACTATCGGGCTGCTGCACTGCTACGTTTACCGTACTACTACACTAATACACTACTATCGGGGCTGCTGCTACTGCTACTACGTTTACCGCTACTACTACTACTAATACTACTACTAATACCACAGCTACCCCTGCTAATATAAGTAATACCCCAGTATGAATTACTACAATCTCTACCACTATCACTACCACTATCACTACCACTATCTCTACCACTATCACTACCACTATCACTACCACTATCTCTACCACTATCACTACCACTCATCTCACCACTATCTCTACCACTATCACTACCACTACTAATACTACTTATCATCATCATTGGCCTCTGTCTCAGGAGACAATAGGTCTTGCGTCACGTAGTATATTCTGCGCTGAATTACAACGTTTCTTGTGGCTGTAATGACCTACTTACACTGCATGTAATATCATTATGTAATACTTACACTGCATGTAATATCATTATGTAATACTTACACTGCATGTAATATCATTATGTAATACTTACACTGCATGTAATATCATTATGTAATACTTACACTGCATGTAATATCATTATGTAATACTTACACTGCATGTAATATCATTATGTAATACTTACACTGCATGTAATATCATTATGTAATACTTACACTGCATGTAATATCATTATGTAATACTTACACTGCATGTAATATCATTATGTAATACTTACACTGCATGTAATATCATTATGTACTACTTACACTGCATGTAATGTCATTATGTAATACTTACACTGCATGTAATATCATTATGTAATACTTACACTTTAAATATCATTATTTCGCCCGAGTGGTTACCGGGGCCAAATTTGGGGTGTAAAGATTAGAACCAATGTTACCTGTCACGCATGTCGTAAGAGACGACTAAGGAGGTTTGGGTGAAATCGGATGCACATGTCCTAAACGTGTAGAAGTCTATGCGTTTAGGGGCCTACCAAACCAATGTGCACGTATACACGTTCTTGGCAAAGATCAAACATATCACAAAGAGTGATTAAAATTGGTCTTAAAGAACGAACGCAAAGAAGAGATATCATTATTTCTAATATTACAAGTATTGGCTCAACAACTCCTACCACTACAATTGCTACAATTATTTCTATCTTACTACTACTACAACCATAGAATGCTAAAACATATAAGTTTTATTTATAAATGCTTCCTTGGTTTCAGTTAACAAATCCTCCTGGTTCAAATATTGATATCCCACTTCAGTTTCGATCTCTTTCGTCACGTGACGAACAATATCCCTTTTGATACTTTGTTCGAAAAGTAAACAAAGAAAGAACTCGAAGAAGATAACTAAAATAGAGCCAAGTCGATTCCTTGTGGTATTATTCAGAATTTATGGGGTCTCTATGTGGAAGTGGTTAAGAAGTTTGCAATTTGGGGTTCTCTATGTGGAAGTGGTTAAGAAGTTTGCAATTTGGGGGTCTCTATGTGGAAGTGGTTAAGAAGTTTGCAATTTAGGGGCCTCTATGTGGAAGTGGTTAAGAAGTTTGCAATTTAGGGGCCTCTATGGTGAATGGTTAAGAGTTTGCAATTGGGGTCTCTATGGGAAGTGGTTAAGAGTTGCAATTTGGGGCTCACTATGTGGAAGTGGTTAAGAAGTTGCAATTTGGCATTTGGAAAGGGTTAGGAATGTTATAATTTGGGGGTCTCTATGTGGAAGTGGTTAAGAAGTTTGCAATTTGGGGGTCTCTATGTGGAAGTGGTTAAGAATTGCACATTTGGGGGTCTCTATGTGGAAGTGGTTAAGAAGTTTGCAATTTGGGGTCTCTATGTGGAATGGTTAAGAAGTTTGTAATTTAGGGGGTCTCTATGTGGAAGTGGTTAGAAGTTTGCAATTTGGGGGTTAGTGGAAGTGGTTAAGAAGTTTGTCTGTCGTTCTGAACGCTGTGATTTGAATCCTGACCAAAACACACGGACAATTTTTCATAAGCCCTAGTGCAAGACTCTCGGCCGATGGTGTACTATTTCTGCTGATAGAACGGAGCCATATGGAATTCCAGTGCAGAGTCTCTTCTGATCTTCGACATCTCATATCGACCATGTTAACCCACTCTGTGTGGTTTGTATGGGATCTGAGCCTAATAGAGTTGTACATTGCCAGTTGTGCTCTAACGTAGGCCAGCACATCTTTCTGTGATGCTTTTTATTTACTATGGTAGTTACCTAGGTCCTAATCAGTCGTCCTTACGACATGCATTGTGAGTTGCAGTGGTACTATTCTTTGCTTCCTTAGGAGTCCGCCACTATACTGATAATGAAGTCAACCTTCTCCTTAAGATCCTTCCTTCTTGCAATATACTGGTTATATATACACACACACTATACTCATATTTTCACAGTCTTTCCCTCACGTTTACTTACATATTCTGGTGGTGATAGTCTTAGTATCACTCGTATCATCTATTACTCTGTTATCCTTTAACAAGCTGTAGTTAGTACTTCACTATGTTCCTCTTAGAACTTTGGTTTATTCCTAAAGCTAAACAAGCTGTAGAGGGGAAACCAAAAATAGAAGAAGTCTATACAAACAGGTTTCCATTTTAAATCTGTTAATAGATTGTCAGTAACCAAATAGCTCTCTGTAGAACATTGAGCAATTGTTTAGTATCCAGTTTAAATTGGGCCAAAAAAGAACAAATTGCAGTTTATGAACTGTAGCATTTCTTAAAAATTCATGGGCGTAACATGAACATGAGCAAGGTAGTTGGAAGATAGACGTTTCTGAATAGAAATTCTCCCGTGTGTTACCGGAGCTCGTAAGGGAGAATAGTAAACTGCGACCTTTGCATGTTGCAAGAGGCGACTGGGTAGGGGCTAGGGAGCTACCTAGTAAACAAAATGCCCGCAGAAATCGGATGTTCTGGTATACTTGTAGGCATCACTGGAAAACGCACACTGCTCATAGGATGAGATCACAAACAATTCACAAACTGTGGTTAACAAGTTGTCGATAGAGACAGTCAATAGAGAGAATGAAAGTGTATATAGAAAGTCTGTCCAAACCACGTACAGAGAAGAACAAAATCAATATAGCCAGAAGGATCACACAATAAAATTGTTATAAATGGCTGGTGCTATTCAAAAGAATGAGAAAATTGAAGTAGTTTGGACACATAAAAAGACATGAAAGACCGGCCAAGAGAATTATTGAGTGAGACATTCCAGCAAAGAGCAAAAGAGGAAGACCACTGCGAAGATGGATTCAGTATGTGATAAATGATTTAAACGTGACTGCAGAGAAGGTGGAACCTCTTACCTGTGAGAGAGAGAAATTCCGAAGGACTGTTAGGGTGGCAATGTTTTGCACAAGATAAAGACTTTCTTCTTCTATCTATCTATTCTCTAATCCTGCTTTGCCTTTCAGAGTCAGGTCGAAAATTGAGATACCTGGAGCGAACCTCTCTAGGCGCCTTGTCTTTCTTTCTCTTCTCCAGTCCTGATTTGCTCACAGTTTCAGGGTAAGAAAATATTTATAGAATATACTTTTGTGTGCGCTTCATAAACAGTGTCTTTCATCGCCTCTGTTATCTCTGAGATCCACCTTTTGCGTGGCCGGTCTCTTGCTTTCTTATCCAGTTTAAATTATGTGGACAAAAAAATTGCAGTTTACGAACGTTGAATAGAACACATACAGACACGTGCATGTTTATATATATATATATATATATACACCCACGCACAAATACACAATGTTTATGCACAAATTACATCTTTCAAATTGCCGACTCTGCTATCCAATGTACCATCTGCTGCGCCTTGACCCCTTTTACGTTGCTATGAAAATGCTGCTGTAAGGGCACACAAATGCCTCTCTTATTTTCATGGCTTGTTCATTGATTCTTCGACCCAGCAGCAGCTGTAGAAAGCCGCATCCTAGCCCAAAACTGGCTAGCACTCGGGAAGCAATGTTTCTATTTTACTTCGTGTGAACTGTATTTGCTTGGGTTTTGTTTCTCTCTTAGTGCTAGTCTCGCAGGATGTTTTGGTGTATTAATCGAATGCTGTCAGAACGCTAGAAACATTAGTAATACTACATATATATTCTGTGTGCTATTTGTTTCATCGATTAGGTATTAGTGTCTTTTGTTGCGGTCTCCTCGTTGTTGTATTTTAAGCATCATTCATTAACAGTAGTTAAGTTTTACGTAGAAATACTATTAGCAGTAGCTAAGTCTATTAAAATCGTTAGTAGCTAAGTTCTACAGCTAGAAGTACTGTTAGCAGTAGTTAAGTTCTACAGCCTGAAGTAATTTAACGAGTAGTTTAAGTTTACAGTTCGAAGTACTATTTAGACAGTATGTTAAGTTTTACAGTTAGAAGTACTATTAGCAGTAGTTAAGTTTTACAGTTAGAAGTACTATTAGCAGTAGTTAAGTTCTACAGCCTGAAGTAGTATTTAACAGTAGTTAAGTTTTACAGTTAGAAGTACTAGTAGCAGTAGTTAAGTTTTACAGTTAGAAGTACTAGTAGCAGTAGTTAAGTTTTACAGTTAGAAGTACTATTAGCAGTAGTTAAGTTACACTGTTGAACGCGTGATTTAAATCCATATCTCTGCAGTAAGGGCACCTCCATACGAACTCAGTCCCTTTCAGTTAGCTGTAAGTATCAATGAATGATCCCCAGTGACGATTCCTAATTGCTCCCCTAACTCAGAAAATACTATTGCATATTTCCAGACGAGTAGATTAAGGAATCGACTGTACTGAGAAGTTAACAAAGTGCCTAGAATTTTATGCTGAAAGTGATATTTATTATGTTTGACGTGGTTTTCATATTTATTTTTGCAATTGTTCTAAGTAACAAATCAATCGTAATCTATGTGAACGCTAATGTGGTCAATCTTAGTAACTAACTTGTTTTATGTTAGCAAATAATAGGCCTTAAATATACATCCCGTTTACGTCGTCTAAATATGATATCTATAGATATAGAGCGAATATAGTGTAGCATCTTACGTACACTTTGAAAATTATATCATGTTGGATTTATTATTTGTTTACGTAGAATCGAGGGACTGAGATGGTATGACAAGATTACAAACGAGGAACTCAGAGAAAGAACTAAGCAGGTACCAGTGGAGAAAGAGCTCAGGATGAGACGCTGGCGATGGATAGGACATACATTGAGACCGACCGGAAGCATTGCAAGACAAGCACTGTTTTGGAACCTGCAGAAAAAGAAGAGTAGGGAAACGCATAGATAGACCTGGAGAAGAGAGCTGGAGGCTGATATCAAAAGGATAGGTAAAACATGGAAAGAGTTGGAAGAGATGGCAAGAGAGAGCAAGAGCTGGAAGAAGTTTGTTTGAAGACCTGTGCTCCGCTGGGAGTTGAAAGGTGAAGAAGAAGAATATTGATTATTAATAATAATAGTAATAGCATCTCATACAAAGCGATGACAACAACCTGAGACGTGTGTTGATGCACCTCTCTGGTGTGTACGGAGGTGACTGTAGAGTCTAATCCAAGAACGGAATCCTCTACCACATGGAGAGCATACATGATCAGAGTTGGACATGTGAGTGTTGTGTATTCTATATTACAGCTCGTTTTCTCTACACTTCAGCAGGACGACGATTCTCAGTTATGCTTAGATACAGATATTCTCTTCTGCTGTTGCGGTGCCACATTTAGCGATTTTGCGCAAGGGATTCTCAGCAAGCCTATGAATGGTGCCTATATTCAAGCATTTTAGAGACACTTAATAGAGTGTCTTTGAAGCGTTTGTTCTGTTGGGCGTTTGCTTCCCTGAAACTCGCCGTAAATTGACTGTTTTGGGATGCGTGTATCAGGCATCCGCGCAACGTGATCGACCCATCTAATCTGGATCTTCTGCAGCAGAATGCAAATATTTGGTATCTTGGCTCTCATGAGGACTTCACTATCTGGGATTTTATGTTTTCATTTTATTTTGAGCAATCTGCGGAGACAAGTTGTGTAGAAGTTGTTTAGTTATCTGACATATCTGCTAAACATTGTTCATATCTCACTTACGTACAACATGGTAGTAATCACTACGGTCCAGTAGACTTCCAGTTTTGTGGCGATGTTTATCCTGTTCCGCTCCAACACACTAACACGCAGTCTTCCAAATACAGCACAGACTTTGAATATCTTGTTGTTGACCTCAGAGTCTACGTTTGCCGACCTGAATATAATTCTACTAAGATTATTCAAGATTCCTGTCGAGATGCTGGTGTTCAATCGACAGTCCGTCTCCTCTCGGAAGGCGAGGGGAAAGTGTATTGAAACATGTCAATTTTCATGGTGCTAATGTTACGGCTCAACTTATTGCTATCCATGCGCCCGCATGGTGCCGGAGCCCGCAAGGAAGCAAGGAATAGTACATCTGCAATCTACAATCGTGTCGTAAGAGGCGACTGATTGCTACCCTAGTAAATAAAAAGCAGCGCAGAAATTGGATGTGCTGGCCTCTTGTAGTCGCCAAACTGACACAACGTGCAATCGCTCTTAGGCTAAGATCACATACAAATTAAACAGAATGGTTGAACAAAGTGGTCGATATTAAGTGTTCAAAGAAGAAGAAGAAGATAGACAAGCCATGGAAAAACATATTCATATAGATGTACATATCCTTCTTTTAGTTGGTAACGAGGGCACATTTATCAGCAAACAGCATGTTTGAGATAGCAAACAGCATGTTTGAGATAGCAAACAGCATGTTTGAGATAGGTGATTCCTTCACCTTAGTTGAGGAATATATAAATAGCATATATGTAAATATATGGAGAATATAATGTAGTAACATAATGAAGTCAGTGACGGCTCGTCATTAAGTGTCATTGGTGTTGGGCTCCACCAAAAAATATGTAACGTGTATTTATTCTTTTATAAATATTATATTCATAATTATTACTTTTAACGTGATACGAATTAGCTTTGAAAGTTGAAATATATAACGTTAATATCTTTCTTTCTTTCTCGAATCCTGTATGCCTCACAGCGTCAGGTCAGGAAGAGATTTCTAAAACGGGCCTAGTATGCGCTTCGTAGATAGTCTCTTTCGTCGCCTCTGTTATCTCTGAGTTCCATCTTTTGCGATGGCCGCCTTTTGCTTTAAATACCCATTGTATCGGAGCAGCATTGCTCTTTGAAGGTGCACTGTCTGATGGTAATCTGCTTACGTGACCAACCATTTAATTTGTTGTTTCTTGATAATCTATACTGATGATGTATCCACTTTTTCCTGATACGCTTCAGTTTCTGAAGTCTACTTCTAATATCATATACAATCTGAAATTCAGCATCTTTTCCCCCCTAATTAGTATTTACAGAGTACTTTTTTTTAGGGCCAGTAGAAATGTGGTCTATTTAGATCATCTCTTAACATATCGACCTCTGACCTCTCTCTCGGCTTGTTACTTAGAACAGACAAATGTGATTTTCCTTCATTCAGTTAGGAAATTCTTATGCGGCCAAGCCAGTGCAATGTTAAACGGTGGTATTGCTCTAAAAATTAGTCCGGGTGCTTAAATACCGAATGAGATATAACAATAATAGTAAATAATAGAAACAATTAACTAGCCATCATAGAATAGTTTAAGGTAATCATCCGTTCCATTAATATACATCTGTGTACAAAAATATACGTTCTAGTCAAGGGCAGATAACTTCCCGGAATAGGTCAATAATAGTAAATACTAGAATATAACTTAACCCAAAGTCATGATTTTTTCCGAAAATTTGTGTCCGGCCCCACCAACAAAAATGATTATGAGCCGCCTCTGCGGGAAGTATACAAATAGATATAATAAATCATGTCGGATTCACTATAATGTACAAGGCGTACTGGCTACAGATGCTGCAATAGTTGATATTCATACAAGAAGGAGTGGATAACATATTGTTCATATTTGTTGCCCTCAATTAAATCTGTTCATGCCCAAGTGTTTATGTAAACAAGTGTTTATGTTTGAGCCAACGGGTCCCAGATATTATTCTAATAACATCTGGTGAATTGATAAATGGGTAAAAAAATGAGTTGGTCTAACAAATGATTATTTATATTATTTATGATGATAGTAACAGCGGTTGTAGAAACGGTGGGTGTAGTAGTAGTATTTAGAGTATAAGTGGTAGTAGTAGTAGCAACAGTTGCTGTTGTTATAGCAGTAGTGGTAGTAGTAGTAGTAGTAGCAACAGTTGCTGTTGTTGTAGCAGTAGTGGTAGTAGTAGTAGTAGCAACAGTTGCTGTTGTTGTAGCAGTAATGAGTAGTAGTAACTAGGTTGTGCTGGTTTGCAAAGTGAGCATGTAGTGTGTAGTAGTAGTAGTAGTAGCAACAGTTGCTGTTGTTGTAGCAGTAGTGGTAGTAGTAGCAACAGTTGCTGTTGTTGTAGCAGTAGTGGTAGTAGTAGTTGTAGTAGTAGTTGTAGTAGCAGTTGTTGTAGTAGGATTGGTAGTAGTAGTTGTAGTAATAGTAGTATTAGTAGTAGTTGTGGTAGTAGAAATAGTAGTAGTTGTTGTAGTAGTAGAAACATTAGTAGTTGCAGTAGTATGTAGTAGTAGTAGTAGTAGTAGTTGTAGTAGTAGTAGTTGTAGTAGTAGTAATAGTAGTATTAGTAATAGTTGTAGTAGTAGAAATAGTAGTAGTAGTAGTAGTAGGAAGATTTGTTGTAGATCTTGTAATAGTTGACATAATAAAAATATCAGCGTTAGCAATAGTGCTGCACTGAAGCAGTAAAGAGATTGGAATATCATTTTAACGTACAAATGAGAACTGAATTCATTCTCGTATTAACTCTGTAGCACCAGGTTAATATAATGGCCTAGCTGGCAGACCTTGGGGAAGGAAAGAGTTAATACGGGATAGAACTGACAATCTCACACCATAACATGTTAGCTTCAGTGCCAGATTAAAATTGTGTGTGTCTCTAAGATATACATATTCTTTGAACTTTGATCTACTCTTTTTCTCAGTAAAATATTCAACATAAATTGAAGAAATCTAAATTAAATGTTCATCTTGCCGGCCGAGAAATATGTGATATAGCTGGTAAATCATGCTAATTCAGACATGTAAGCCTAGCACTGTGAGGTTATACTTTAAGCTACAACTTGATTATATGCGTTACCGTATTTGTAGTGGAGTAAAATAGTAGTGTAGTATAGTAGTAGTGTAGTATAGTAGTAGGTAGTATGAGTGTGTACTATAGTAGTGTGTAGTATAGTAGTGTGTAGTATAGTAGTGGGTAGTATAGTAGTGTGTAGTATAGTAGTGTGTAGTATAGTAGTGTGTAGTATAGTAGTGTGTAGTATAGTAGTGTGTAGTATAGTAGTGTGTAGTATAGTAGTGTGTAGTATAGTAGTGTGTAGTATAGTAGTGTGTAGTATAGTAGTGTGTAGTATAGTAGTGTGTAGTATAGTAGTGTGTAGTATAGTAGTGTGTAGTATAGTAGTGTTAGAGTATAGTAGTGTGTAGTATAGTAGTGTGTAGTATAGTAGTGTGTAGTATAGTAGTAGGTAGTATAGTAGTGTGTAGTATAGAGTAGGTAATATAGCGTAGGTAGTATAGCAGTGGTAGTATAGTAGTAGGTGAGTATAGTAGTGGTAGTATAGTGGTGTGTAGTATAGTAGTGTGTAGTGATAGATATGTGTGTAGTATAGTAGTGGTAGTATAGTAGTGTGTAGTATAGTAGTGGTAGTATAGTAGTAGGTATATAGTAGTAGGTAGTATAGTAGTGTGAGTATAGTAGTGTGTAGTATAGTAGTGTGTAGTATAGTAGTGTGTAGTATAGTAGTGTTTAGTATAGTAGTGTAGTATAGTAGTGGTAGTATAGTAGTGGTAGTATAGTAGTGTGTAGTATAGTAGTGTGTAGTATAGGTAGGTAGTATAGTAGTGGTGTATAGTAGTAGGTATATAGTAGTGGTAGTATAGTAGTGTGTAGTATAGTAGTGGTAGTATAGTAGTAGTGTATATAGTAGTGTGTAGTATAGTAGTGTGTAGTATAGTAGTAGGTAGTATAGTAGTAGCGTGGACTCCGATAACATATGTTACCGGGGGCCACAAGTAGTAGATGGTATGGTAGTAGGTGGTATGGTAGTAGGTGGTATGGTAGTTGGTGGTATGGTAGTTGGTGGTATGGTAGTTGGCAGTACAGTAGTAGATAGTAAAATAACAAGTAGTATAGAAGTAGATAGTAACATGAATACATTAATGAATGAAAGAATGAATAAATGAATGAAGGAAATAATTAAATATGAATGAATAAGCAAAATAAAATCATAAAGATTAACGATCAGTCTATATTTTAAAATGAAGTTTTTACTTTGTCCTGAAGTACTTTGAAATAGACAAAGAAAGAAACATGATCGTCTCCAAAAATATCTGAATCAGATTGACATTTTACTCTCTCCTCTAAAATAGAGCTCATGTACTACAAATCTTAACCAAAGATGGTGGACTTCTAATTGACTACAACACACTAGGGAGAAAACGATAGTAGATACTGGATGACATCAGATAAAAGAAAGATTTGGTGAACAATAAGTAAAAGAATAATTACAAGTAAAGTAAGTCTCACAAATACAGTTAAAGATGGCTTGTCAATATTAATTCAATAAATATTATGTAATCTTCTCAGACTTTATGGTAGGAAGTGCTTGTCAATTCATATTTCCAGAACAAGTGTGCAGGAGGTTAGTTAGTTTGTTCTTTCGTGCCAAAGGCGGAACATAGGGCAGAGGTTTTAGATCTCCAAGTGATGCGGTTCGTTGCTAGCAGTTGGAGATCTCGTATGGTTTTACATCCCAATAGTTTACTTTCTTGTAGGATTGTTCTTCGAAGAGTGGTCTTAGGTCTTCCACGTTTTCTTTTCCCAACTGGTGACCACATAAGAACTTGTCGATTTAGTCTCTTTTCGTCTGATCTAAGAACATGACCTAAATATTTCCACCTTCGTTTCCTTATAATATTTGATACAGGTCGTTGCTGTGTTCTATCTCTCACTGTGTTGTTAGAAACGAAATCACTCCACTTTACTTTTAGTAATTTTCGGAGACATTTATTCTCAAGCTGTCCAGTTTCTTATCAATTTTGTTTGTTGATTTCCAACTTTCACAACCGTAAGTCAGTACAGGAATCACACATAACCTAAACAATTTAACTTTTGTACATATACTAAAGGTAGAAGCGTCTATTTCTTTCCTCACGTATGGAATATCGAGTGTGGATTTAAACTCGCAATCTTCGTATGTACGATTCCATAAGCGAACGCTCTATGCATTACACTACTCCGTCCCACTGTCAATATATATCTATCACAAATTACTATGTAAAAACAATCTTCTGTAAATCAATATTTATTGCGTCATTCAATCATCTTCTTAAACTTATTGATTTCTCAAGCTTTGATTCCATGATAGGATCAGCTCTGTGTCATTATATCCTTCATTTGACAAAGATTACATGCATCAAATGCTTTTCCTTATTTTATTTTAATTGAGTGTTTCATTTGTGGTAGCATTTTCTTGTACTGTCAGATGTTATTTGAGTGTCGAGATGTCTAAATCAAATTATTTGATTTGAGTAGGGTAAGTTTAATTTATCTAGTTCTCTCTATATATAGATGGGTTTCTGTCCTAAGTGGACTGTGTTTCAGTTCTCTATATGGGTTTCTGTGGGGTTTCTTGTTTCTGTGGGGGTTCTGGCATGGAGTGTATTAGTCCTAAACCTGTGGGCATGGTTTGTTTTGGAGTTCTACTGTGAATTCGTAGCTTTGTGCAATGGTTCTCTCAGCAGGTGGAGGTTCTGTGGTCTGTGGTCTGGGGTCTGGGTGGGTTCTGGAGTCTGTGGTTTCTGTGGGTATTGGGTCTGGAGTCTGGGTTTTTCTGGAGGTCTGTAGGCTAGGTTCTGCAAGGGCCTTTGTAGTACTCTAATAGTTCTGAGCTTCTGTGGAGTCTGTGGTTCTGTGGTTCTGTGGGTTTCTGTGAGGTTTCTGTGAGGTTTCTGTGCCTAAGTGGGCCTTTGTTATCTAGTTCTCTCTATATATGGGGGTTTCTGTGGAGGTTTCTGTGGGGGTTTATGTGGGGGTTTCTGTGGAGGTTTCTGTGGGGGTTTCTGTGGAGGTTTCTGTGGAGGTTTCTGTGGGGGTTTCTGTGGGGGTTTCTGTGGAGGTTTCTGTGGAGGTTTCTGTGGGGTTTCTGTGGAGGTTTCTGTGGAGGTTTCTGTGGGGGTTTCTGTGCCTAAGTGGGCCTTTGTTATCTAGTTCTCCTTATATGGGGGTTTCTGTGGAGGTTTCTGTGGTGGTTTCTGTGGGGGTTTCTGTGGGGGTTTCTGTGGGGGTTTCTGTGGAGGTTTCTGTGGAGGTTTCTGTGCCTAAGTGGGCCTTTGTTATCTAGTTCTCTCTATATATGGGGGTTTCTGTGGAGGTTTCTGTGGGGGTTTCTGTGGGGTTTCTGTGGAGGTTTCTGTGGGGGTTTCTGTGGAGGTTTCTGTGGAGGTTTCTGTGCCTCAAGTGGGCCTTTGTTATCTAGTTCTCTCTATATATGGGGGTTTCTGTGGAGGTTTCTGTGGGGGTTTCTGTGGGGGTTTCTGTCGGGGTTTCTGTGGGGGTTTCTGTGCCTAAGTGGGACTTTGTCTTGCCTTCCGAAGTGCGTGGGTTCGAATCGGCACGAGTGCATTGTCCCTAAAATCTTAGGATGGTTGTTGGAGCTACGGAATTCGTACTTTGTGCAATACTCTCAGCAGGTGGAGTGCAACCTCTACGGAGAGGGACCGAGCTATTTAGGGTAAAACCCGATGCAATAAAGTCAATCCTTCAGCTTAAGACTAATTACTCTCTCTGTATCTCTCGATTTCCCTTGTACCTTTATAACCTAGGTTAGGAAACAGACCCTCATTCAACTCATGCCAAGTCTTCCTATCTTTATTTATCTCTGGCAGCTCCGTCCAGATTTTCCTCATACTGTTAATCTCTGCTTCCAAATTACTTATCCATGTACTTCTAAGCTTCCTCTCGCTTTCTCTCACCAGTTGATGAATGTTTTCAATTTATTAGCTATGGTTTTAGTCCTTCTCCATGTTTCTAACCTATACAGCAGAACTGTCAAATATAAATACTTGTCAAACGTATATCAATTAATACTCTTTAATTTTATTGCTTGGGTTTGTGATCGAGCTTACTACCGCTTGAGCTACAGACGCTTACTTATAAAAATACATAGTTAGTTAATCTTTCCTCTTGGGCCTGTGGTCGGCGCATAGGGCAGAGGTCATAGCTCTCCATGTCTCGCGGTTCGTTGCTATTTGTTTTAAGTCTTTAATGTTTACTAGGCCCATCGTTGAGCCTTCTCTGGTGATGGTTCTACGCAGAGTCTCTCTTGGTCTTCCTCGTTTTCTTTTTCCCTCTGGTGTCCATATGAGGGATTGGTAAGGAGTCTTCTCAAAAATACATAACGTAACCTTTATATACATTACGGTAAGAAGTGCTTGTCACTGCACATATCTATACCTTAGTGTTCAGGAAGTAGGAAGGACAGTTCCTTTCCTCACGTGGGGAACGTTGAATGTGGAACTGAACTCACAAGCCTCTTATGCCTGAGTCGATATGTGAAGGCTTATGCATTACTCTAACCCGTCCCACCTTCAATTATATACAAATTAATATTCGTCAAACAAATACCAGTTAATCCGACTTTGATCTTCAGAAATGAATTAATTTTATTTTGTGAACATGTGAATGCATTAATAAATAAATAATAAATTATATTGATTATATAACGAGTGTAACAAATTGCACCTGTAAGAAACTAACAATATTGTGAATGTAGCTTCTGATTTTTGTTTTAAAGATGTTCTACAACGTGTGGGAGTGTTTATTATTTTCACCTGCGGAGAATGAATCGAGTTCACAGAGTACACCTACAGAGGGATAATAGATTCATTATCAACTGATAAGTCTGGAAGATTTTGTCTATCACAATCAATTTTTGTGTTGCAACTTTTATTTAGATTCTGAATTTCATCTTCTGGATTTTTGTTGATATTGAGTTAGCAGTGTTCGTTTATCGTGGAAGTTACCTAGAATCTGTGAGTTCGGAATACAAGTAACTATTGTATGCGCTTTTTGATCTCAGTGTTTACTGTTTCACTTGATAAACATGAGGCCAGCATGGGGAAGAATATCTAGACAGAATACGTGTAAGTAAAATTGTACTTGTTTTCTGTTGCAATACAATACTATGACCTAATTATTATCTGTCACATAATTATTATATCACTTGTTACTTAATTAACTATAACTGTTGGTTGTATCAACACTGATATAGACTAACTTTGTGAACAATCAACTGTTGGTTGTATCAACACTGATATAGACTAACTTTGTGAACAATCAACTGTTTTATCAACACGATATAGACTAACTTGAACAATCAACTGTTGGTTGTATCAACACTGATATAGACTAATTTTATGATCAAAATCAATCAACTGTTGGTTGTATCATCTTTAACAAAGATGTGAGTTCATAAACGATCAACTTTTGGTTGTATCAGTACTGACATTGACAAACTTTTGCCTTCTTATTCACATTTTAACTCCCAACAGAGCACAGATCTTCAACAAACCTCTTCCAGCGGTTCCTCTCTCTTGCCATCCCTTCCAGTTCTTTCCACGTTTTACTTATCTTTTTAATATTTGTCTCCAGCTCTCTTCTCCGGGTATTTCTAGGCTTTCCTCTACTCCTCTTTCCATGCGGGTTCCAAAACAGTGCCTGTCTTGCAATGCTGCAGGCCTGTCTTCTTACTGTATGTCCTATTCATCGCCCGTGTCTCTTCCTTAGTTTTTCCTCCACTGGTATATGCTTAGTTGTTTCTCTGAGTTCCTCGTTTGTAATCTTACCCTACCATCTTAGTCCCTCTATTTTATGTAAACATCCATTTTAGAAGACTTGTAGTTCTCTAGTAACTATGCAATCAGTAGACAGTTGATTTTATCAACACTAACAAAGACTGAGTTCATGAACGATCAACAGTGGGTTGTATCATCACTGATATAGAACTACTTTATAACATCAATCAAATAATTGTTTTATCAGAACTAACATACTGACTACATGAATAAATCAACTGTTCATTTTATCAACACTGACGCCTGAGTGGTTACCGGGGCCCAAATTTGGGTTGTAAAGAATATAACCACTGTTACCTGCCATGCATGTCGTAAGAGGCGACTAAGGAGGTTTGGCTGAAGTCGGATGCATGTGTCCTAAACATGTAGAAGTCTATGTGTTTAGGGTCTACCAAACCAATGTGCAACGTATACACGTTCTTGGCAAAGATCAAACATATCACAAAGAGTGATTAAAATTGGTCGTAAAGAACGAACGCAAAGAGAGAGAGAGAGAGATCAACACTGACATAGACTGACATTTTGAGAACTACACTTGTGATGTTATTCACGCGTACAGAGACTTGTTAAAACAATTAACCGTTGTTGTTCAGATTAAGATTTTTCATTTATGCCCCCAACAGAAAAAAACCGCTTGACCTTACATATGAATTGAACACAGGACTCCGCATTGGAACCGCGCTATAACCCTCGGCGAACGCTCTCTATTCATGCCCAACAGCCATCCTTATTCCACTCGACCAGACGCTCCTCATTTCACTCGGTCAGACGCTCCTCTATTCCACTCGGTCAGACGCTCCTCTATTCCACTCGGCCAGACGCTCCTCTATTTCACTCGGTCAGACGCTCCTCCATCACAAACAATCAACAGATACAAATATTATTTATGAGCTATAATAGGCTACAAAAAGTGATACAATAAATTGTTACTTAATTTTGGTTTCGAATTCAGAATTGGAAGTATCATAAAACTGATTGTTCTAGATTTAAACACCAAACATTCTGGATTCGAGTTCTGGTACTGTTAACTGTTTAAACTACTCAATTGGAAATTGACTGAATCGTGGCTAATGTTACTGTGAGAGTTGTCTGAAGCTGATGATAAGATTAAGTATATATGGAAGCATTCTGAGCAGTGGCAGCTCATGTTCATTTTTGTTGGTTGGGCCAGACACAAATTTTTGAAATAATCATGATTTTGGATTAGTTTATATTTTAATTTATTAAATAATAAATACACGTTAAACATTATTTTTGGTGGGGCCCCACTGGCCCTTAATGACAAGCCGCCACTGATTCTGAGTGCGGTAAGGCAGGTTATCTTCAGTTGTAGAGTAATTCGTTGATAATTCAAAAAGAGTTTGTGAATAGCAGGATATCAACAAGAATTTGTGAACAGCAGGATATCAACAAGAGTTTGTGAACAGCAGGATAGCAACAAGAGTTTGTGAACAGCAGGATAGCAACAAGAGTTTGTGAACAGCAGGATAGCAACAAGAGTTTGTGAACAGCAGGATATCAAAAAGAGTTTGTGAACAGCAGGATATCAACAAGAGTTTGTGAACAGCAGGATAGCAACAAAGAGTTTGTGAACAGCAGGATATCAACAAGAGTTTGTGAACAGCAGGATAGCAACAAAGAGTTTGTGAACAGCAGGATAGCAACAAAGAGTTTGTGAACAGCAGGATATCAACAAAGAGTTTGTGAACAGCAGGATATCAACAAAGAGTTTGTGAACAGCAGGATATCAACAAGAGTTTGTGAACAGCAGGATATCAACAAAGAGTTTGTGAACAGCAGGATATCAAAAAGAGTTTGTGAACAGCAGGATATCAACAAGAGTTTGTGAACAGCAGGATATCAACAAGAGTTTGTGAACAGCAGGATATCAACAAGAGTTTTGAAGCAGCAGGATATCATATAGGTTTGTGAACACAATGGATATCAACAAAATGATATTAACAATATAAAAATGTCAGTTAAACTTTTGGTGGGGTTAGTGACTCTGTATCATTAGCCGCCACGTTCTGAGTTCGAATCACGCTGGACAGTTTTTCGCAAATTGTTTCCGGATTTAACAAAAGACGATGGCGCCCGTTCGAAAGCAATGGCAAATATGAACGTATATGTGCACTAGGAAAATCAACAGATTGTTTACTGTGGTTATGGCTACGTCTTTAGGGATATCCAAAGATTTTCAATATGTCACAGAACGAACAATGAACAAAGAGAATCCAAAATAAGCGGACGGAGAATATTTTGAACGAAACGTAAAGATGGCTGAAAAAAACGACAAATATTTGAAGTACTGAGATGCTAGCGGGACTGTTGTTTTTTAAATAGTAGTCGACGTTAGTGGAGCACACAAAGATGATGGCAATGATAATGATGACGATAATGTTGATGATGATAACGATGATGATGAAGTAATTTCACAAATGTGAGTACTTTATGTAACCAACTGGACTTCGCTTGTGATGGGAGGGGGTTAGGAAAAGGCGGTGCGAAGTGTTTGAATTGTTCAATTCCATTCTTTCTCTTTTCCGATGAATTTGTATCGCAAATCTTAGAAGCAAATACTTAAAAAAATTAATGTCAGCCGTTGAAAGGGGAAAAGGTATGCTTTTTAAGCATTTAATTATCAATTTTCAAACTGGCAACTTAGTTGCTTGAAGATATCATTAAATGGCAATTAGCCATTATCGAACGGTCGTTACAAATCTTCACACATTGAAATGGTTTACGAGATCAAAATGTCTGCTGACGATTGTCTTATCGTCAACTACATAGAACAAAAGATGTTGATAGACAAACTGGAGGACTGCGTGGCAATGTTAGAGCATATATCAAATCAGTCTTTAGGAATTTCGCTTAAATTCATGATGTGTGATGTTTGATGAATGTAATACAGCAGTCTGGACATATCGCTTAGAGGAATGATGTGTGATGTTTGATGAATGTAATACAGCAGTCTGGACATATCGCTTAGAGGAATGATGTATGATGTTTAATGAATGTAATACAGCAGCCTGGACATATCCTTAGATGGAATGATGTGTGATTTTGATGAATGTAATACAGTCAGCCTGGATATTCGCTTAGAGAATGATGTGTGATGTTTGATGAATGTAAACAGCAGCCTGGACATCGCTTAGATGAATGATGTGTGATGTTTTATGAATGTAATATAGCAGCCTGGACATCGCTTAGAGGAATGATGTATGATGTTTGATGAATGTAATACAGCAGCCTTGACATATCGCTTAGATGAATGATGTGTGATGTTTGATGAATGTAAAACAGTAGCCTGGACATCGCTTAGATGAATTATGTGTGATGTTTGATGAATGTAATACAGTAGCCTGGACATCGCTTAGATGAATGATGTGTGATGTTTGATGAATGTAATACAGCAGCCTGGACATCGCTTAGATGAAAGATGTGTGATGTTTGATGAATGTAAAACAGCAGTCTGAACATATCGCTTAGATGAATGATGTGTGATGTTTGATGAATGTAAAACAGTAGCCTGGACATATTGCGCGACAGTATTTATTAAAGTCGGAGAAATCACGCCTGTATGGGAGGTTGGGGGAATTACAATAGCGATAGCAGACTTTCCGCACAAATCAGTCAAAGACGCTATATCATGCTCCATGACTATGCCTGAATTCAAAGCGGGCGAACACAAAATAAAAAAAAAAGCAGAAGAAGAGTTGGATGAAAGTGATGGTCATCGATTTAGTGTTATTATTGCTTAACATTTTGTTACGAACATCTTGACTTGTTTTTATCTTGAGATTTCAATTACACGGGGAAGCATGAGTTGAAATTTGATTCAGTGTTATAGTATTAACTATGACTTAAACGTGAACTGAGACTGTGCAATCTAATGAGATATAATGATATTTGAGTGAATGTGATCAAACGTGTGATGTTCTTCTTTCTCATCTTTCTTAACCACAGTGAGTAAGAGATCACTAGCTTATGATGCTGCCCAGGTCATACTTTGGGACATACAGTTTTGTTACAGTTGGATTAGTGGTGGACCAGTGTTTGCATCTTGAAACAACATATAGTTGATAGATCTGCAGTATGTGGTTCTCGTTTTCTGGTACAGTGCCACATGACAACATGGCTGAATCACAGATGCGAAATATCGTGTGCAAGTGTTGACCAAACCTATAAGGGTCTGTCCTTAGTTTGAAAATGATGAGTTGACCTCCTCTTGAATAGATCTTGGCTTGGTTCTTTCCATGTTTTTAATTCTAGCATGATCTAAACAAAAACCATCTTGATGAGTTGACCTCCTCTTGATTAGATCTTCGCTTGGTTCTTTCCATGTTTTTAATTCTAGCATGATCTAAACAAAAACCATCTTGAAGAATTATTAACTGATTGCTAAATGCCCCCTTCCCCATCACACATGCTCTCTCTCTCTCTGTCTTTTAAATCCTGATTGGGGCATAGGCCGTCAACCAACTCATACCACGTCTTCCTATCTCTATCTTCTGCTGGTCCACCCAGCTCTTCTTGATATTGTTGATCTCTGCCTCCAAATCTCGTCTCCATGTATTTCTAGGCCTTCCTTTCTTTCGCTGCCCCTGTGAGTTTCGGGAAAGGACCCTTCTTGTTATATTCCTTTCAGGTTTCATCAAAGTGTGTCCTATCCAGCGCCGGCGTCTTTTTTTAACCTCTTGGTTCACTGGAATGTTTCTTGTTCTCTCCATGAGTTCCTCATTTGCGACCCTATCATACAATTTCAGTCCCTCTATTCTGCGCATAAAACAGTTGATGAATGTTTACAATTTATACACTGATGATAAATCGGTCCTTTATGCCATAAACAGCCCAAAAGACGACACCGTTCTCTGATATGATGCAAAGATTACTGCCAATAAGTAGCTGCACAAAACAGGCTGTTTGACAATGGATGCTAGTTTATTGCTACATAATAGGTAACGAAACAGCAGGTGGATGGCCAAAGCTTGCAATACAATAGGACATATCAACTATTTGTTGACCAACCAAGAAACTATACGCATCATTAAGCATTAACAAATGTGATGTAACAGTGAGGAAATAGATCACATACCAAACGTCTGCATCTTCTATAATAGATGTAAATTAAATGATGATATTCAAAGTAAACAATAAAATAAACATGGACATGCACTGATGATTTTGCTTTTCCAGTGTCCTTTAAAAGCAATCGATCTTTTTTAATTCAGTTAACTAAAAATGTATTTATGGCTAGTTTGTTCTGTAGTTCTAAACGGTCTAGTGAAAGATTGTACACAATAAGTGTTTTATTTTCTCTCAAACAGGTACCATCTGTATTATGAATAAGAGATATATTTCTTCGTGATGATGTAGAATTCTAATATATTTTAATGATGTATAATATACGTATACAGCGTTAGTGTGTGCACTACAGAATTAATGCACTGAGATGTTGATATAAAGAAGAATATGCCGTATTTTATAGACAGAACAAACAAACAAATAAAGAAGTTATAGGAAAAACTAGTAATGAAGACAGACTTACTACGGCAAATAAAAATCAAACAAAAAAAATGTTTTGGACACATGAAAAGACATGCACATTGATCAAAACATTTTTAGAGAGGAATCTTGAAAGACGAAGAGCAAGAGGAAGACCGTGACACAGGACACAAGAGAGAGAGAGAGAGAGAAGAACACCAAGAGATGGAAAACATTACAGCCTCGCAAAATGCAATATCAAGACAAGAGACAGTGCTTGTTGGAGATTCATAACAGCCAACGTTCGTTGTGAAGACAATACCGGATGAATCTGCGTATAGTGTTTTAATGTTGCAATACTAAAACTTTCTCCTTTCTTTTCCAATTTACATCATTCATCTTTTTCTTTTCTTGTAGCATGTGCTTTGCAGAAATCCGTTGTTGCCAGAATCCTCCCTGGCAGACTCACGCTTAGAAATGGGGTTTCTCTACTCTTCTATAGTCCTGTTCATAGTTTCTTTAATATTCTGTTGTCATCGTCGTTTTAGTTGTCCTCCTTCTCACCCTCCAGAAACCTCGTCTTCCCCTATTGCTCTCACTAAATTACTAAGAAGTATACTTACTTATTTCTCTCCGCTCCTCGTGGAGCATAGGACCTCAACAGTTGTTCTCCACTTTTCGCGGTCTCTGTTTTCTTTATGGCTTCCCAGGATAATACAGCACCCCTCAATTCCTCAAGAAGACTCCGTCCCCAGGTCTGTTTAGGATGTCCACATTTTCGTTTTACTTGCGGGTTCCACTCAAGTTCTTGACAAGCGACACTAGCCCTTTCGCTGCTACATACTTTCCGAAGGCTGAGCTAAAAATAGCTACTCTTTGTTTCTAGGTCAAAAACGTGAATGTACGACTATAGCAGTGACAATAGCAATGTATATCATGTTAACATGTCTTTAGCACACAGAGGAGAGATAATAACAGACGTGTTAATGCACCTTTAGAAGTAAATGGGAAAAACGTATATATACGTCTTTAGCAGCTAAAGGGCTAGACTGTGTCTTCCCAAGCGTATGACATCGTCATTTTCTTCTACTTAGACGTATAGCATGATACAAATAGTTTAGTTCACGATAACATGATATAGATTGGGAGTCACAATGGAGAAAGGGCTCAGTCGTTTGTCTGTCGTACTGAAGGTTAGAATCCGGATCGAGACACATATTCTATTATTCATGAAATTCCTAGGATTGTTGGCAGAGCTTCGGAGTTTGTTCTTTGTGCAATGATCTTTGCAGATGACATGCCATCTCTGCCGACAGGGAAGGTGCTATATGGGGAAACCCGGAGCAATGAAGTCAATCTTTTGTCTTTGGACCATTTTTATGATATTATTTGTATGACAATGTTCCTCAATGTTCAAGTTTTGTAGGATGTAAATATTCTTCTTTTTTATATGTGAAGGACATTCTCAAATTTTCCTATTTCATTTCGTTTCCAAAGATTCGATATGTTTCTTTAATGCTTGTGCATACGATTCTCATACATATGTTGTCACAGGAAAAATGCAAACCCTCAGAACTCTATCCATATAATTTATTAATCGATAAATTTTTAAATATTTTTCTTGTACTAAACACTCTGGTTCTCCGTTTACTTGCCTGAAACTTACCCGTCCTCCTCACTATTCTATCGTGTAGGCAAGTTGACTCCAACTACAGCACACCCTCAGTTGTGTATTGATCTGTGTTTTATTCTCGTCTTTCCTATAATTACAGAAGTCTGCACAGCATCACCAACTCAAACAATAATCAATGTGAACACGCAGTGTCATTGATTCCCTCCCCTATCTCTATCTCCCTTGCGTCTTATAATTCATAATTGTGAAAAGAGTTATTGGGTATGAGATTGTCTATACCGGAAGGGATTCGATGGTATTGGTTTGTTTTTTTTTCGATCCAGAAGCACTTGAGCTGAAAGCTCTTCGGCTCGGTGTCATGGACATCGTAACCCTTCGGTTCGGTGCCACGAACTCGTAAATCTGGGGAATCTGTGGTTTTTCTGCTAGTCCACGGAGTTGAACCCGCACTCACAGAGGACTTATCACCAGTAGTCCAACGCGCTACGAACGCGCTGGGCAGGCGGGCATTCGGTGGTATAAGAGGATTATTACCGCGAACGCAAGAGAGAGAGAGATGATTATTACCGGGAACGCAAGAGAGAGAGAGAGAGAGAGAGAGAGAGAGAGGATTATTATGATTGGTATTACAGGAAGAAACAAACTTTGAGGAAATAATGTTCAGAGAATGTAATCAGATTTATAAAATGAGAGAAGAAGATACAAGGGATGAAATGAAATGAATATCTTGACATATCCTTAACAGGATGTAGCCATCAATGTGTCGTTGATTTTCTAGGCACCAACTTATACGTTCAGTAGTTTGCCATTGCTTTCTGAACGGTGAGATCTATTTTGAAAAATATGAAAATCGTTGCATATCCTTTACAGAGCTTTCCCATCAACCACAGTAAACGAGTCGCCAATTTTCTAGGCACCACTTATACATTCAGTAGTTTGCCATTGCTTTCTGAACGGTGATGTCTATTTTTACAGTTCGTAAAAATCCACGCCGAGCAAATTTGCCTTCCAAGTTGCCGTCAGTGGAGTTTGAACCATGTACGCTTGGGTTGTCTTCGACGTCACTACCGCTTAAGCTACAGACGTCTACGGTCTATTTTTACCTTTCGTAAAAGTCCCACGGAAACGAATCTGCTTCCAAACTGCCTGCCGCGGTGTTTGAACCAAGTACGCTTGGGTTGTCATCGAGGTTAACCTAAACGTGCCTGATTGAAACTCCATGACAGGGATGGGAAATAACAAATATAATATAATGCATAAGATAAAACTAACAGAAATAGAACAAACAAGAGCAACAACAAAATACTTTAAACTAGATAGTTACAATATCTATGGACTTAGATGTTCAAATATGTCTTCAATTTCTTTCAGTTAGCCGGTATCAGTACCGAGCACTTACATAGCAGCTTCCTCGAAGATTTCAAATTTTTACCCAATTCAGAAAATTCATATAGCTATTATAGACTAGACAGATACAGTATTTTGCGTGTGCAGAAAGCTGGATTTTGTCGTTATTCATGTTCCTTTCGATGATAACATCTCTGGAGAAATGCTCAAAGCAGCAGATGATAACAACTTACAACATATACTCCAACTGATAAATGAAATCTGGCAACATGAATCCCCACCATAACAGTGGAAAGATGGTGTTATTTTCAAATTACCTAAAAAGGAGATTTGTCTGATTGTAATAACTGGCGTGGGATCACCCTACTGTCAGTGCCAGGAAAACTTTTTGTAGCATGTTACTCGAGAGACTGAAGAAGTCTATAGATGAAAGGCTAAGAGAAGAACAAGCAGGGTTTAGACCAAAACGAGCATGCATAGATCACATCTTCACACTAAGAGTAATCATTGAAGAGTTCGTAGAATTTCAATCGAATTTAATCATCAACTTTGTTGATTTTCAGAAAGCGTTTGACAGTATTCACCGTCCTACGCTTTGGAAACTACTCAAAAACTACGGTTTCCTACTAAATTCATCAACATCATAAAATCCTTCTACAGTGAATCGCGCTGCAGTGTAAGAACAGATTTCGGTAACTCTGACTGGTTCCCAGTAGAAACAGGAGTGAAACAAGGCTGCGTCTTATCGTCAATGCTCTTTGGAATAGCAATTGACTGGGTCATGCGAAAATGCACACATAACGCAAATATGGTCATCAAATGGGTTGATAAAATTTTAGAAGACCTTGATTTGCCCACGATATAGCCCTTTTGAGTTCATCACATCAAGATATTCAAATGAAAACAAACCTTCTCCAAAATATCTCAGGACAAATTGGTCTCCAAATCAACACCACAAAAACAAAAATTGTTGACCTCACCAACAGTCCAGAAAATATCCAACTAAAAAACTACACTCTTGAAAAAGTCAAAGTTTTACATACCTAGGGAGTATGGTGACATCTACGGGGGATAGAGCGCCAGAAATTCCATAAAGAATCGCATTGCATCAAGTGTTTTTAACAAATTGTCAAATATATGGAAGTCCAATTCACTCAGCAAGCACTTAAAATTAAAGATCTTTAACTCTTGTGTGATTCCAGTATTAACTTATGGATGCGAGAGTTGGAAAGCAACAAAAGCTCTAGAAAGAAAATTAGATAACTTTGAGAATAAATGTCTTAGAAGAATACTGAACCTCAAATGGTCAGATTTCAGACCTAATACACAAATAAGACAAGAGACCAAGCAAGAAAATGTATCAAATTTTATAAGAAAACGCCGCTGGAACTACATCGGCCACACACTTAGAATGGATGAGAAAAGACTCCTTTACCAATCCCTCATATGGACACCAGGGGAAAAAGAAAACGAGGAAGACCAAGAGAGACTCTGCGTAGAACCATCACCAGAGAAGGCTCAACGATGGGCCTAGTAAATATTAAAGACCTAAAACAGATAGCAACGAACCGCGAGACATGGAGAGCTATGACCTCTGCCCTATGGCCGACCACAGGCCCAAGAGGAAAGAAACTAACTAACTTCGACATGAATTTTAATTCAAGTGATGAACAGTTTTGTGTTGACATTTTAGCGACGGCCATATGCATTTATGCAGTGCTGATTGCTTTCTGTGGCGGTACGGCTGTTTCATTCTGGAATTAGTTCACGATACAGGAGACAGTTGTTAGCATTTCGTGTGATTTTCGTTGGCACAGAAACGAAGCTATTATGGGGTAACCCGTTGCAGTGAAGTTGGAACCGTACATATAAACTATAAGACAAGGCCGTAGTTTGTATAGACAATTTGAAGAAATAAATGTAATACATGAAGAATAACAGCAGGAACAAGAAGATGAATGTGGAAATATCGAACAAGATGGTTTAAGAGTAGGGGCTGGATAGAACAAGACAAAACAGAACGCAGACTGTAAATAACTAAAGTGAAACATAATTGGATAACGCTTTTCCAGACTTGCACATAATCAACACATTTTGTTTTACAATGACGGACTCTCATAAACTAGTTTAGTTTAGTCGTCGGATCGTCATTACTACGCATCGAACCAATTAGTCCATAAGTGCTCCGATCTCCTCCTCAGTATGTCTGTTAGCGCGTGACAGCTAACATCACCTCTGTGTTGACTTATTTTTCTTTCTTGACTTCCAGTATATGGTTCTTGTCTAGCTAAATCAGGTTTAATTTAATATTCTTGCAGTCTGGATAAGCTTGCAAATTCTATCTTAGTTCTTCGAATAAAAAAAAGGAAATCAAACATAAAAACTCAGTACATCAAAGTATTATCATGCATTCATCATCATCACATCCCAAGGGAAAGAGTGGACTCGATAGATTGAAGAGCATGTTTAGTAGAGATATATAGAAACATTTATGAAATATTTCCAAACAAATGAAGACATACAAAATTTAATGGCACAATAAATTTAATTGAATGTATTCCTTCCTCATGTGTGTTTAAAAAAAATTTCTTGTGGATACCCTTAGCATAACTTTTAATACACTAAGATTTGCAACATTAGCATAACTTTTAATACACTAAGATTTGCAACATTAGCATAACTTTTAATACACTAAGATTTGCAACATTAGCATAACTTTTAATACACTAAGATTTGCAACATTAGCATAATATTCTTCTATCAAATTGTGACCAATTTATGTGATTCCTACTTCTTCCAGACAGATTCGTTGTCTGTCTTAAATGATAAATTTCAGTAAGAGCAACCTCCTTATATAAAGAATATCACTACTACCAAAGGTGGTTACATAAGAACAGTAGAACTAGAGGCAGAACAAGTGTACTGTCGGTGGTAGAACCAGTGGTAGAAGCAGGATCTGTTGACTGTCGGTAGGTAGGACCAATGGTAGAATCAGTTATCTGTTGACTGTCGGTAGATAGAACCAATGGTAGAATCAGTTATCTGTTGACTGTCGGTAGGTAGGGCCAGTGGTAGAAGCAGTGATATGTCGGCAGGTAGGGCCAGTTGTAGAAGCAGTGATATGTCGGCAGGTAGGGCCAGTTGTAGAAGCAGTGATATGTCGGCAGGTAGGGCCAGTTGTAGAAGCAGTGATATGTCGGCAGGTAGGACCAGTGGTAGAAGCAGTGCTCAGTATCGACACGAAGGATAAATGTTAGGACAAGTAGTACGACAAATTATAAGACAAGTGGTAGAACAAATGATAGCACAAGTTGTAGTACCAATTATAGGACAACTGGTAGGAAATATGGTAGGACAAGTTGTAAGACAAGTGATAGGACATCTGGTAGGATAAAGGATGAGACAAGTGGTAGGACAATTGGTAGAATAGATGGTAGGATAAGTCGTTGGACAAATGATAGAATAAAGGTAGGACAGGTGGTAAGACAAATGATATGACAATTTGTAGGACAAGTGGTAGGAGACGTTCGTTGGAGGACAAACGATAGGACAAGTGGTAGGAGAAATACTAGGACATGTTGTAGACAAAGGATAGAACAAATGGTAGGATAAAAGGTAGGACAATTGGTAGGACAAATGATAGAACATGAATAGGACAATGGGTATGCCAAGGGGTAGAACAAGTGGTAGCTCGCGAAGTAAATCAAATGGATGTGCTAGAACGAGTGATGTGACGAGATGTAGATCGAGAGCTTAGACCAGCGTTTCCCAAAGTGGGCGGTACCGCCCCTGTGGGCGCTGAAGTCTTCCAGGGGACGATAGTGGGTTCAGAAGCATTGGGGGATGAGATGGGTTTTTCGTGATTTTCGTGATTGGATAATCATTTAAAATTTGACTTCTGCCTTTAAATTCATCTTTTGCCCATCTTACACGATCCATTTTTTCATCAATTTTCTATTTCATGTATACAATCATTTGAAAATTGACCATGTATGACAGAAATATATATCCCTTTTCTATGTCAAACTGAAAATAAAGCAGAATATATATATATATAATGGGGAGGGGCGTTGGCAAGCTGTTATAATGGGGAGGGCGTTACAAAGTTTATGTTGTGCAAAGTGGGCGGTGGGCCGAAAAAGTGTGGAATCTATGGCTTAGACGATATGTGGAACGTGTGGTAGATCGAGTTGTAGGTAGTTCGAGTAATGAAATGAGTGGGTGGACGAGTTGTAAGATAAAGGGTATGGCAAGCTGTAAATAGAGCGTAGGCAAGCTGTAAATAGGCGGTAGCCAAGCTGTAAACAGAGCGGTGCCCGCCTGCCCAGCGTGTTCGTAGCGCGTTGGACTACGGGTGACAAGTCCTCTGTGAGTGCGGAACTTCAACTCTGATATTCAACCCCGCGGACTGGCTGAAAAGCCACAGGTTCCACAGATTTACGGTGTTCGTGGCACCGAACCTAAGGGTTACGATGTCCATGACACCGAGCCGAAGAGCTTTAGCTGAAGTGCTTCTGGGAAAAAAAAAAAATCGGAGCGGTTTGTAGAATGAATAGTTCAAGGAGTGACATATCAACAGTAATTTGTTGAGTAATGAGATTAGTGGTATGACGTGTGATAGGACAGTAGAATGTGTTATAGAACAAATGGTACGTAGCGTGTTAGTTATCATTCTAATTAGTTGATCTAACCATTTTCTGTTCTTTCTTATATTTAAGGACGGTAGACAGTGATAATCTAACATCCATATAAACAATGAAGAACTCCAACGTGTAGAGAGCTTCGAATACCTGGGCTCAATAGTCAGCAATAACGACGACTGCTCCAAAGAGATCTCAAGAAGATTGGCAATAGCAAGCAGGAAGTTAAACACTATGAAAAACACAGCACCAGCAAAATATTAAAATTAAAAATACTGAGAACATGCATTTTTCCGGTGATTACATATGGTTGTGAATCATAGACTATTACACAAAAAACAAGAACTTAAATCCAGTCCTTCGAAACTAAATGCTACAGAAAGATCCTACGAATGCATGGACAGAAAACAGGAAGAACACTGCTGTCCTGAAAGCACTGAATGTTAAAGACAATTGGCTGATAAACAACATACTATACAGAAAAATTAGACACTTTGGTCACATCAAGCGTCACGATGGCATGGAGAAAACAATATTAAAGGGCAGAGTCCCAGGACTCAGAGGCAGACCAAGAAGAAGATGGCTACAAGATATTAAAGAAACCATGAATATGACCATCGACGAAGTGGGTGAACTGGCTAGAGACAGAGTGAATTTCAGATGCGCTGCAAAGAGAGCAACGTCCTATAAAGGATAGGCATTGTTGATGATATAGTGATAAGAATAAAGACACATTATATGTCCAGTACATCTTTATATGTTTGTCTTTGCTAATTGAGGAGCAATTTTGGTGAGTGTCCATATCTCAAAGATGTCAAACCCGTCTTCTTCTTAGCTGCTTGCTGATTGTTAATATCTCTAAACCTAGAGTGTTGAATAGTGAATCTAACACTTGGTAACTCTTATTTTTAAAGTAGTGTTGATCTCTCTCTCTCTCTCTCTCTCTCTCTCTCTCTCTCTCTCTCTCTCTCTCTCTCTCTCTCTAGACCGTGACGCCTTGGCACTTAGAGAAGCAACAAATGCACATCAATCTTTTCTGTTATTGGCCGTCCGCTGTATTGTGTTTCAGATGTGATTTATTTCTTTCAGTTATTGTTCTAGTGTTCTCCTCCATGTCTTTTTGGACCCTCCACGTTTTTATTAACGTTCTGGTGACCATCTAATTGCAGTTTTCGTGACAGAGTTAGTCTCCATGCGTATCGCATGACCGATCCATCTCCAGCGTCTCTTCTAGATTATGGCACTTATATTGTCTTGTTGACGCTGTGCAAGCAGTTCTTGGTTAGATATAGTATTTGTCCAGAAAAGATCTTTTCCCTTCCCAGATAAGATGTATGGATGGTAGAGAGTTTAGGTATATCTTGACAGATATGTACTTGTACACCTAGGACTTAAGGGTTTTAACCCTTTGGCTGCTACATACTTTCTGAAGGCTAAACTAAAAATAGCTACTCTTTATTTCTAGGTCACAAACGTGGATGTACGCCTATAGCATTGACAGTAGCAATGTATAATGTGTTAACACGTCTTTAGTCCACAGAGGAGAGATAATAACAAAAGTGTTAATGCGTCTTTAGAAGTGAATGGGTAAAACGTATATTACGTCCTTAGCAGCTAAAGGATTAAACCCTTAAAAAGGTTTTAAAGCCGAAGGATTGTCTTCATTGCACCGTGTTTTACCCCATATGGCTCGGTTCCTCTCCGCAGAAATGGCAAGCCACCTGCCGAGAGTATTGCACAAAGCACGAACTCTGTAGCTCCGACAAAAATCCTAGGGTTCTCTGGAAAAAAGCTGCACTCGTGAACAGAGGTATTCGAACCCACGACCTTCGACTCGCAAAGCAAAGGGCTTAATCACTTAGCAACAGAGATCCCCTGGAACCTAGTACTTAATATAACATTAACTATGATACATAAACGTCACATTTTTACTGCTTTAATTTTGCTGTTACTTTGTTGGTTGTTGGTTGTTGTTGTTGTTTTGTTGTTGTTGTTGTTGTTGTTGTTGTTGCTTGTTGTGTTGCTGTTGTGCTGCTGTGCTGTTGTTGTTGTTGCTGCTGCTTGCTCTGCTGTTGCTGTTGTTGTTGTTGTTGTCTGTTGTTGTTGTTGTCGTTGTTGTTGTTGTTGTTGTTGTTGTTGTTGTTGTTGCTGCTGCTGCTGTTGCTGCTGCTGGTGTGTTGTGTGTGTGTGTTGTGTGTGTGTTGTGTGTGTTGTTGCTGCTGTTGCTGTTGTCTGTGTTGTGCTGCTGTTGTTGTCTGTTGTGTTGTGTTGTTGTGCTGTGTTGCTGTGCTGTTGTTGTGTTGCTGTTGTTGTTGCTCTTGTTGGTTGTCGTTGTTTAATATATTATTATATTTCCTGAAATGAATGCATCTTGTACAAAATATATACGACGAGAGTGTGGCTCGTGAGCCTCATGTTTGTACAATTGATGAAGTAAATACGGAGCTAGTAATTCGTGCAAGTACAAGAGAATTCAATAGAAAGAATGAGTTGTTACAGAAGGTATACCGTCGATATTGTGTGATAGCAAACAATGAGCATCGCATGATAGCATAGCCTCTTCAAGTTAACCAACATTGCAGAATGGTGTTAATTTGTGTACAGAAGACATGATCAGTCTTTCTCTTGTTCAAAATGTAGGTTAATTTCGATTAATGTTTGCAGAGCAGATCCTTATCTTGATCACTAAATTCGATCTACAGCACGTCTGGTGTGTTAAAATAAAAAGGAAATGGTTGGTTTTGTGTTGTCTGGGAACAGAACAGATTAGAATCAATTTAGTATAGAATATAAACGGTCTTTAAGCAATCAGGTTATTTTATAACGGTTTCTGGTGGAGTGATATTTGAACGTCTATGGGATTTAACTATACATGCTTGAGCAGTATCAGGCAGAGTATCGACTTAGATTTAAGTAATAAGATATTAGGAAAGAAAAAGAAAATATTATGAAAATGAATGTAAACTTTAAGAAATGGACAGGTTACAGTCTGGCAGAGTGCAACACCAGGGCGACAGACAGAGGATGCTGGAGATTCATTGCAGCCAACCTCCGATGTGGAGACGGCACCTGATGATGATGATAATGAATGTAAATGTCAAACACAACTTTGTTTGAAAGTGAAATTTCAAAACAAGATGTAATATAGTTTTACAAAGAACTAAATCAGCTAAAGGGAAGTTTAAATTAGAGACATTTATCAAAGAATACCAAAAAAACAGGATAACAAACTTTGATATTATATAAACACATCACAACACATCATACTTTGACACAGGTAATAGTGGATTGAAGTCTAATGAAAAAATTATAATTGATTTTGCTGTTTGCGTGTGTGGGTGTAGTAGGTATGTGTTTGCATGTGTAAACATCTGTGAATATTAATGTCAGCCTATAAATCTGAGCATAATTGCAATGTCACAAAGGATTGCAAATATCCAAGTATGTACGCTTTGATATTGTGACAACTCTTTACCAGTAGAAGTATATCATACGTTTTTGAATGATATACGAGTATATATCATCGGTTTTTATTTCTTCTTCTTTTGTCGTCACACTGCTACCGGGTTGTTCCCCATTGTATTGGTTTTCTCTTTTAGTCTTGCGATGTGTTCTGGTGGTTTGTGTGATAGTTATTTTTGTTCTTTCACAGGATTTTGCTTTGCCATCTAACAATCTTTTTCTCACCTTCTTTCCTGATGCTCTGTTGTAGAAGACTGTATAATGTGGAGTTTAGATGCATTTTTTTTACTTGCATCACAAAATCATAAACGAATACTACTTAAACTAAGTTATGGTTGCTTGGTTTTCCTTGTTGCTTCGCTTTATTTACTGTATATTTATATAGAAGATTGTTATTAAGTATGAAGCCGCGCTATGTATTTCAGTTATCGTTAAGTAGAAATATTGAACTTTATGATATTTTTGTTGTTATTTAACGCCATCTCTCTCTCTCTCTCTTTTCTCTCTCCTCTCTATCTCTCCTTCTCTATCCAGTGATGCCCTTTGCGCTTATAGCATCAACAAACACATGCCAATCTACTCTCTGCTATTGACGGTCCTCTGTATTGTGTTGCAACTATTGTTATTTATTTATTTTGCCAGATTTTATTCTACTGTTCTAATTTCTAGGGTTATGGCTTTGGATACTCCAGGTTTTATTCTACTGTTCTAATCTAGGTGGCTTTGGGTACTCCAGGTTTTATTCTACTGTTCTAATCTAGGTGGCTTTGGATACTCCAGGTTTTATTCTACTGTTCTAATCTAGGTGGCTTTGGGTACTCCAGGTTTTATTCTACTGTTCTAATCTAGGTGGTTTTGGGTTCTCCAGGTTTAATGAGTCTTACCCTCTAGTGGCTGACCATCTCTCGGTGCTGTTTTTGTGACAAAATTAGTCTTTGTGCGTATCATGTCCGTTCCATTTCTAGAATTTCTTTTTGATAATGGTATTGCTATTCTCTTGCTGATATTGTGTAAGCAGTTCTTGGTTAAACATAGATTTGGGCTAGAACACGCGTAAGATCTTTTACATACAAGTTGTAAAGTTTTTACTTACCGTATTCTGTAATTCTTCAGTAATATGAACCATGTATTCAAGTTAATAGCATTCAGTATATTTTAAGCTTGGTACTGATGATGTATTGAGCTGATTTCTAATCCATTTGATATGTCATAAATGCAGTTCTTGCCTTACTGAGTTTCCGTTTAATGTCAGATCTAACTTCTTCTTCGTGGCTGATAAAACTTCCAAGATGATATTGTAAACTTCAGATATGTAGTATTGTATTGAAAATATTCTATATTTTCTATATGTTTGCTAATGCTTGGGTCACTATGTTCAGTCTTAACCACACATTGTCATTAGTGTGTTTCTCTGCGTCTTCAGACTAATGTCCAATGGGCTTCTTCTACGTCTTTGAACGCTTCATATCGACCACTTGTTAACCACTCTGTGTGATTTGTATGGGACCTGAGCCTAAGAGCGAGTGTACGTTGTGCCAGTTATGCGCCTACAAGTAGGCCAAGTCATCCGAATTCTGTAATGCTTTTTATTTACTAGGGTACCTTCCCTAGGCCCCTACCTCAGTCGCTTCTTACGACATGCCTTGTAGGTACAGTCTTACTATTATTTGCTCCCCTCGTGACCCTTGGTATCACACGGACTATCCAATGTGCGATGATATCGATCGGATGAAATAACTAGCTAACTAAATATTTAACTACAATTTGAACAAGCTAATTTGAATATTTTTAATGAAACCTGTTTTCATTCAAACTTGTTGACATCTACGTCAATATTCTTCTAAAATGATATTGATAATGGTTGTGTAAACTCACTCTGATTCTCTTTACTTTGACGTGTGTTGTAAACATATCCATTTATCATTATATCAATGCCACAACTGGACACTTCAAAACGTGCTTTGTAATAGCTAGTTAGTTGCATTTGTGTTTGTTTAAAAAGGAAAATCAGTTAAGTAATGGATTGTTTCTGAAATGATCAGAGACACCATTAATTCTCGGAGATTGCGTTCGGAAGTAACTACAGAGAGATTAACTACCTCTGTTCTTTAATGTAGCAACTAATTATAATCGATTAGAGAAATCAAAATAATATTTGAGACTTGCTAATGTTATCAAATTGATCAATACTTATTGTAAACACAACGAATCTCTGGTTTGCAAGTAGGGCACTAAAACAACTATGTCTTAACATGAAATTATAAATTAATAAGTCAACAAATTCTAGACTGTACATTCATACGCCCACTCATCATCATTGTCCTTTTTGTCTCAGGAGACAATAGGTTTTGCTTCTCGTAGTGTGTTTTGTGCTGAATCACAGCGTCTGTTTTGGCTGTAATGATCTAATCTGGAGTGGCAATCCTTGCCACAGTTGCTGCAGGTGAAACTGGAACCCGGACCTGATACAGAGGATGGTCTCTACTCTCTATGCTTTCTGCACTCTTTTTTGCCTCCATATGTGATGACGTTTTCATTCTTTTCTTTTTGAGTCATCCCTCGTTTCCGCTTGCCATGTTTTCCTGTCTTTGGCGAACCACTCCCAATTTTCTTTCTCTATGCTGCACGGAGTTAGATCACGCCTGCAGATTTTAATGAAGCTGTCTAGTACCAGTAGCCAGTTGGCCATACATAATGCACTTTGGGATTCTACCATAGCTCACGCGACACATGTGTTCAAGCAATATCAGACATCCACATAACATGCTATTCTCATCCATATCTTACACAAGTTGTAATTGATATACTTTAGTCTGCAAGACTTTACGTTTTCTTTATCAGTCACTTTTGTTTGTTTGTTTTCTAACCCCGGAAATTATGGTTTATTTCGCCATTTTTCCTATATTGAATGGGGAGAGTACCTGCTCTCTTGAAGACCTAAAACCTTCCCAAAAACTCTAGGCGTGTAGTGCTATGCGTTAATGTTACATACTCCTACATATGTAGTTGACCTAAAGCCAGGTAATCACATTTGATTGTGTAATAGAGAAGAATTGATTCATTTTCCACTTGCAAGTTGTTAAAGTCAACTAAATTATTTGGGTGTGGGACTGACGACCCCCACACCGATACAAACAGCAGCGTAAACAGAGAAATAAAAAAAAACAGAAATTGCTCACGAATAACAGGATGTTATAGCGGTAAGATAAAATTGAATGACATTTTATTTATCTCGCGTTATGTACACTTGGGCGCAGAGAGCATTGATGTTAAAAGCCATGTAGATTGTTTTGTTTACTTTCTGTTGATCGATCATGGTGAAGACCATAATGGAAGGATGCATACCGACAAAGTTAAGAAGAGGAAGACCACGGAGAAGATGGATTCAGGATGTCACTGATGGTTTGAGCATGACGGATGCAAAGGTAGGACATCTGGCCTATGAGAGAAATTCCAAAGGACTGTTGGGGTGGCAAAGTTCTACTCAGGATAAGCTATTTGATGATGATGATCGATCATATAATGATATTTATTGTTGTGCTATTTACCTTCTGTTTACTATCTCACCCACTTCCTGATCGGTTCAATGATTGATTGACTGATGGAGCTATGATCAATCAACTTTAGTAAATAGCCATGTGTGTCCCGATCTCTTTGTTACACATGAATATCCCAGCAGATGTGCACATACTTCTTTGCACCGACGAGGCACTCCAGTGTACTTTGAGGATGTTAAAAATGTTAAGAAAAGTTTTTCATTAAAATTAATAATGCTGTTTAAGCAACCGCTTTCAAATGCAATCTTTAACTGTCAAAGATTCTTTCACACGTTCAACTGGAACACATATGTGTTTTATCGTCCGTCTCCGATAGTACGGATCTCACCTACATTGCGATCATGAACAACTGGGAAATAGCCAGCTTACTTTTGGTTCAATCGGATGAAGAGTAGCCTTTCAGCCTCAATCTTGGCAAACATGTCAACTGATACATTAACTCTCAGTAACTAAGCAATCTTTTCTTATTCCATTAGAAAATCAATCTATAAGTATAGTGCTCATTACCGATTTCATTTTGTTGAATTTATTTGAAGTTCCTGACTTCAGTTGATTACTAATGATCATATATCCATCATTGTCACGTGAAAATATCAGAGGATATTGCAAATGTAGCTTTTTCAGAAAATGGAAAAAACATTTCATGTTTTACTATAATTACCTCGTTGTCAAGAAAGAAAGGTTATACGACATTTGCCTTTTTGTTGAGCAACAGTGGGAGTGAGTCAACCTTCGTTTACATTTGACTGAATTTTAAACGTTTGGATTAATTCAGTAGGCTGCTGCATTGGCACATATATTCCCCCCAAAAAAGTCATTTGAAAACTGCAAATATATTTGAAATCAGTACCGCCGGAGTGGTCACCGCGGCCAAATTTGGGGTGTACAGAATAGAACCACTGTTAACTGCCACGAATGTCGTAAGAAGCGACTAAGGAGGTTTGGCTGAAATTAGATGCGCATACCCTAAACGTGTAGAAGTCTATGCGTTTAGGGCCTACCAAACCAATGTGCAACGTATACACGTTCTTGGCAAAGATCAAACATATCATAAAGAGTGATTAAAATTGGTGGTAAAGAACGAACGCAAAGAAGAAGAAGAAGAAGAAGAAATCAGTGCTTCACACAAACAAGCACGACGACAATATGTACTGTAGTACAAGATATACTGTTCAAGAAACCATCAGTAGGAAATCGGATTAATATTTTGGTGTAGGTTTCCTACAAGTAAAATGTTGACATAAGTCAATGACAGAAGAAAGTGAACTTGGGTATTAGTTAACGGTGTTCAATTCCAGAATTAGTCAATTTTACATCATGGTTTCGGTTAGGTTATATTTTAATGTATAAAATAATAATACACGTTACACCTTATTTTTGTGGGGCCCAATGACGAGCCGCCACTGAGAACAATATTACTGTTTCTATACTTTGGCAAAGACCTGAAGTGGGTCTTGGATCTCATTTAATCCCCAAACCTTAGTCTAATACATTTTTTGCAAATAGTGGGCTATTACAATTAACTAGTCACGAGTGTACACATAAAACCGACGGGAGAGCGAGGGCCGCGTCTGTGGGAATAGTACATCACGATCAGAACAGGAAGTTATATGTCGTAGTGTAGCATTAATGCAGGACAGACAAATGTTGAAGGTCAATTACAGTTAACCTGACAGGAGGGGACCTCACTTTATTCCAGTCTGACTGCACGCAAGTCTGGATCCAGCAGAGACGTATTCAATTAAAAACACTGTCACATGAGCTCACACAAGCTCATTCAGATAATATTTCCGACAATCAATAATTCTAGATTTTTTCTCCTTCTTTTTCTGTGATCAATTTTTTATCTGAGGTCTAAACAGACGAGATGAGTTGCCTTTATGAATCTTGTTACCAGTGGGAGGTTCTCGCTGGCATCCCACAATTTCTTCTACAAATTAGTCTCCCATGGTCATGTTTGAGACTTCGTCATTGAAGAGGGAACAATTTACGGAATGTGTTCAGTAGTTAGGGCTCTTGTGACATGTGCACCTTGTGACATGTGCACCTTGTGACATGTGCACCTTGTGACATGTGCACCTTGTGACATGTGCACCTTGTGACATGTGCATTAGTCAATGGGAACAGTTTTCATTTTGTGGAGACAAGCTTGCAATCTACGATATCATATTCAGAATCTAAAGATTGTGGTTTATGTTTAACTTTAGAATACAGACGTGTCGATATCTGATGACTGTTCTTTGACTCCACATACATTTATATTTCTCTTTGTAATTGTTTTTACTTTCATAAGTCTTCTTCTTCTTTGCGATCGCTATTTTGATGATTATACCGTTAGACGCGTTCTTATGATGACGTCAACTGTTGTCTGGAGCTCATCTCTGGTGCCATGTAGTTTTGAATGTAGTGTTGTGTTGTAGGGCCAGCATTCCTTTCTAGGGAGGACATACAGGGGACAGTCTTGCAGGACATATTCTGTGGTCTGTTCAGCGGAGCCACAGGAGCACAGAGGGGATGGGAACAATCGCAGCCTGTGTAGGTGTTTGTTCAGTCTGTTATGACCTATCCTGAGTCGGAAGATGATAGTCTGTCCTTGTCTGTCAAGTGTGCTGTAGTCATCGTTGGATGGTTTAGGTTCTTTTCTAATGTCCATGATAGCTCTTTTTTCAAAGTATGTTATTTACTGAACACAGTATTTATTCCCCAATACACCGCATGACACCGCATGACCACCGCATGACACCGCATGACACCGCATGACACCGCATGACACCGCATGATATGAACAAGGGTGCCTTTCCGCGTCTTGTCTATCCCTTTAATATTAGTCTCCAGTTATCTTCTTCATGTATTTCTAGCATTTCCCCTTCTCTTCTTTCCATGAGGGTTTCAAAACATTGCATGTCTTGCAATGCTTCAGTCAGTCTTCTCAATGTGTGTCCTATGATCGCCAGCTTTTCTTCCGTAGTTCTTTTTCTACTGGTATCTGCTTAGTTCCGTGGGGGTTCTATATCTGCTGGTGCCAGAAATATCGGTTTCAGTTCCATGGAGGAGATTGAGCGAGTTGCCCAGGATATAGCGAAATGGAGAAATTGCTTGCAGGCCCTATGTAATGTAGAACGGTACGAGATGAATTATTATTATCCGCTTAGTTCTTTCTCTAAATTTTAGTTGTACTTTCCATGTATGTGGTTCTGCTATGACTTAAATCCTGTCGCCAGGAAAAAGTTTATTGTCTCTTTCAGGTCGAACGCCTCAGCTCTGCATCATATCGCCATTTCAGTAGACGTAGGTCATTGTAGGCTGGACAACCCTGACATATGTGTTTGGGAACTAATTCCTGTTCCACGTGGACGTTTTTATTAGAAACCTTGAGTCTGCATAAATTTCCCAGAACTGCAGATTGCGATATATCTTCTATCAGGACTTTCAACCTTCCAAATCTGACTTTGATCTACTATACTTGCCATACTCGTCCGAGCGGTTACCGGGGATCAAATTTGGGGTGTAAAGAATAGAACCACTGTTACCTGCCACGCATGTCGTAAGAGGCGATTAAGGAGGTTTGGTTGAAATCGGATGCCCATGTGCAACATGTGTATAAGTCTAGGGCCTACCAAACCAATGTGCAACGTAAACACGTTCTTGGCAAGGATTAGACATATCACAAAGAGTGATTAAAATTGGTCGTAAAGAACGAACGCAAAGAAGAAGAAGACTAGCCATGTTGATGTGCACTGAAATGAGAAATCAGAAAGGCTTATATCAACAGCATCCATCGTTGCAGAGTTGAAAACATGTGTTAACTCCTTTGGTCGCTAAGCTATCGCCTATTGAATGAATACAGTAAAATTGATTTTGAATCTACCCAGCGTTTAAAATAATTTGGACTTACAATGCAAACAGAACTCAATGTCCGAGAAGCCGAATGAGGAGTGCGTTTAATTAGTGAACTACGGGAACCATCAGCATGAAGGTTCTTCAACATATACTAGGGAGACTAAGCACCTATGATTCTGTCCGGAACCCTGTGACATCAGCAGGGCCGTGCGGTATATTTTCTAAGTATGATGCAAGTCTTCGAAATGGTTTTTCCTTAAAATAACATTCAATTGTAATTGTGATTTGGTTGCTTATGCCGCCCCCTTACGGTTTCCGCCTGATGCGACCGCCTCTCTGCATCATAGCACTGTACGGTCCTGGACATCAGTACAATGACTGTTAAACATGATTTTATTCGATTTTACAAACTCAGTAGACGTGCAAACATTCTGCAAATGACGCATTCTTCAACAAAGAAAACACAACTAAGTATAATCTTCAAGCTCATGTTATACATTTCAGTTCTAATGCAGACTGTGTTTATATCTGTCGCGTAGAGGCTAGATGTTCGCCTTTCGCTCCAAAGGTACACGGTTTGCTCCCTCTTGGAATCATCAATATATTTTACAGAGATCCTTGATCTTATTGTAGGTTAGATCAAGTACCTACTCCATTCGGAGACGGACGATAAAACGTTGGTTTCCGTGTTTAAGTTGAGCACGTAAAAGAACACTTGGAAGTTCAAAATCGAGAAGAGCAGTCTGGAAAGCCGCTGCCTTGACAAAATTCATTAGAAATATTTTAAAATATTAATTCCTACAAAATTTTAACTATCTTCAAAATTTCACCGGGGACCCTCGCTGGTGCTACGGAGTTCATGCACTGTCGCTGACATTTTCCTATGTAAGAAAGAGATCGCAGCACACATAGTTACTCACCGAAGTGCAATGATGATGATTCAATCAAACAATCAATCAATATATTGCTCAATATTTTCCAAGTCAACTTTATAAATCTGAAAATATACAAAATTATTACTGAAAACCCCATATATCCAAACTGAAGTTTCGACACGAGATTGTCAAATATTATTTTCAACTTTCTACTTGTTCTTGCATGCTAAATAAAGTTTTCCTTACCAAAAAGTATGTCTGTTATTGATTGGGATTTTTTCCCCCTCAACTTTCTAGTTTTATTTGAAATTCCAAGCAGATGTGAATATATTAATGGTTTAACAGCATCCACGGAATATTAGAAATTAATTAGGTGAAAGCTAGGGAATAATAACGGAATTCAATCAAAAATATTAATAAATTTCATTACTTTTTTTAAATTCTCATTTATTCAGTTCTGGGTCAATAAGTTTTTTTTTTTAAAATTGAGATGTTAGTTTTAAAATATAACATCCAACGTGAAAATTGTACAATATAATATAACGTGCATGTAGATCGTTGCGCAGTATGATATAACACGCATGCGATTCGGTGCGCTGTATTACATATTAAGCGCATAACATTTCCAAGTTTATAATTGTGAAATAACACAACCAACAAGCAAACAACTGGAATCTGATATTATAAATTGTTAATGGTATTTCACTGCTCATCACTTTTATGTTACTTTTCTTATAAGCGTCATTTTGGGATTAGCAAGCAGCGTCATATTTCATGAGGAATCAACAGACAGTTCAACAGACAACCATCCTTCGTGATATATGTGGTTTGTGCTGGTAACGTCTAGTACTAGTCACACTAATAGATAAAATCCATCCAAATACAACTACTTTGACATATCTTGGAAGTGTTATCAGTCACGAAGGGGAAGAAGCTGGATCTAATATTAAAAGCAGATTGAGTAAGGCACGAAGTGCGTTAATGAGACGTCGAATGGTCTGGAAATCAACCCAATACAGCATCAGAACCAAGATTACTATATACTGCAGCTGTGTTCCAGCAACTTTACTATATTGATCAGAATGTTGTAGAATGACAGAACAAGGTATGTCCAAACTCTACACCTTCAATACAACTTGTATATATCTGCAGTTATTTGTGTTTTCTTTCTGCTCATCTTTAAATATATTTACATCTACTAAGTATGTAAGCCTTATGGAACAAATATTGATATTTTTGACTATCCGAACAATTTAATTAACTGAGCCAACCTTGACCTCAAATAGTTGGATACGCAACGCATTATTTCGTGAGAAGGAGAGCAAGCTACAATATGGAGGAAAACTTGTTGAAAACGTCAGATTATCTCCATCTCTGATGACATAATCCTGTTGGTCTTAGCGTAGAAAACAAAATCCGCTAACATATTCTGCCAAGATAAGGAAATTTTATTGGTGCCTCACCTCCCGTTCGATAGCGTTTTTTTCTTCTTCAGAAAATATAAATAATGGAGTTGTTTGGCAACCTGGCAATATCAACATTCAGGTAGTTTTAGAATCATCTTACAAGCCACGTGATAATCAATGGAGGTTGTTTGATGCACAAAATGAAACAGTGGGGGTAGATATGAAAGGAAAGATGACAGAACATGAGCATGAATAAACATATGGCTACTAATTTTAACTTCTGATCATCTGGATGCCAAATCAGGCGCAGAACATACCTTGTAGATTGAAGGGAACGTCTGAACCGGAAAGAAATTCTAGGAAATATGAATATGAGTACACATACCATCAATACTACATCAAGTATAAACATATTTCAAGGCAGCATTCAAAATCCCAATCCGGAAAAATCTACACTTTCTTGAGGTGATTGAGAGCATTTCTTGTATTGAGAGAAATAACAGTCAGAATAAACCACACTGAAGGGCCATACATAACGCTAAAATATATTGGGAAAGCATATCCAGAGAGCATACAAACTCCCAATATGGACAAATCTGTACTTACTTGACCTGATAGAGAGTATTATTTGTATTGAAAGAGCAAACAGAATGAATAACAAAGAAGGGTCATACATAACGACGATAGAATATATTGAGAAACATTATCTCACCAACATCTAGGAATCACTAATAAATCAACAACTAATTCCGAATACAATCGAGGAGATGAAGAAATATTTGTGAATCGAAGTAACTGTACACAGACAAGATTATCAGTTGCAACAGGTAAATTCTCTAGCAACTTTAGAACAGAAACAAATGTCTAGAAAATTGAAGCAGAAAATTGATGAGAACAGAGTGTGCAAACAGATAAATAATTCAAATAGTTCTGTTGTTGCAGCCACTAAATATTCATAAAAACGCAATAACAAACGACCTAAGAGAAGCACAACACAGTCTATGTCAGCAGTGTAACAATATTGGCATACAGTGGATTCTATATTACAGCAGCATACTTGGCAAGGATGAGGCGAGCATATTGGCAAAGGTTGGGAGAGAAAACTATCATAAACTGATGTGAGTAAAAATTATGAACAAGACGAAGAGATGTTTTTCAAGAAAATATAGTATGAAGTGGGAAACAGGACAATAGTGCCACCAGACACACGACCCATATTATCAGTTCATCAGAAAAAAAGCTTGTTAAAATATTCAGACAGAGAACAATACCACAACAAACGAAGATATCACCTTTTCAACAAGCTAAAGATATGAACTTCTAATGATTGTGAACTGTGGTACTGATAAAATGACTTCTGTGGATCTTTTACAAAGCTATCCAAATTATGTGGAGCAAAAGAGACTGATGTGGACCGTCATCAGTCTCATTGTATGACAAGCTCTTTGAAGATCTCGACCACCTGAAGCGGACGACTGCTCTCTTCGAATATGGTCAAGTCGACTGATTGCACCTCAAATACTTGTTCACCTCAAGTCATTAATCGTTAGTTTGACATTAATGATATGTATTGGATGTGGGCACACATTGAGGAGAAATGATCACCGAATATCAAAGCAGGCATTGAAGTGGGATGCAAAGGGTTCAAGAAAGAGAGGTCGACCTAAGGAGACCTTGAAACGAACTTTGCTGAGAGAGGCAGGAAATATCGGTCTCAGTTCCATGGAGGAGATTGAGCGAGTTGCCCAGGATAGAGCGGTATGGAGAAATTACTTGCAGTCCCTATGTAACGTTTGGCAAAACACGTAATTACAAAGTACTGTAGTTTTACAAATTACAAAAACAATGACAAAATATAGCAACGTTTCAACCAACAAGGCCTTTATCAAGCAAACGAACAAACAGGAGTGACAAATTAAAATGAAACACAAATGGACGACCAAATACAAACATATCTAAGGAAATTAAAACAATAGTGACAGGAAATTACATACACCACACATATAACTACTAACACTTACCTAATACGTCACAACGAAGAGTTGCAGAGAAATGTCTAAATATTCAGTATATATATATGGAACTGCAGTAAAACTATAAGATTGATGTATGTGTATATATATATATATATATATATATATATATATATATATATATATATATATATATATATAATACTATGTAACGTTTAACGGTACGAGAGGAATTATTATTATTATTATTTATCTTTATAATATTTGGTTCGCAGTCAATATCCGTTACTGGCATTTGTTCAGTTCGAAGATTATTATAAGTTATTCCCCAAGAGGAATATATTCTGGCGATTGTCAATAACATGATTAGATCCTTACATGATACAGCAAAGTTGCTGAAATTTGGCTTTTTAAAAATTTAGTTAGGAAAAGGGAGGGTTGGTTGGTTTAGTTTCTAGTTGTGGTTTTGAAGTGAGTTCTGAACCAAGATTAATGTATGTGTGTATATATATATATACAGTGGCGGCTCGTGATCATTTTTGTTGGTGGGTCCAGACAAAAGATTTGGGAAAAATCATGGTTTTTGGTTGTTATATATTAATTTATAAAATACTAAATACACGTTACACATTATTTTTGTCGGACCCGGCCCCACTGGCCCTTAACGACGAGCCGCCACTGTACATATATATATATATATATATAAATAAAGCAGCTGTATGCTATCAACTCTACGGAACAGAATGCTGGAGAATGACTGAACACGAAAATTACAAACTTTACACCTTCCATACAATTTGTATGTGAAATATCTTAACATGTGTTCTGGCCAAGACATCTAATCAAAAACTGCTTACAAGGTGGGCCGCAAGAAAATATGAACATCATCAACTAACAAAAAGGCTGATGATGGATCGGACTTGTTTTACTTATAGAAGCTGACTGTGCAGAAAACTGCACTGCGATGGACACCAGAGGATACACGAAAACTTGAAAGACCCAAAACCAAATGGAGGAGAACAATAGAACAAGAAATGAAATAAATAAAAAAACTTCTGGGACACAAAACGGTTTATAGTCAACAACAGAGAAGAATGGCGTTAATTTGTTGCTGCCTTAAGCGTCAAAGACGCAATCGACTGAAGAAAGAGAAGAGAGAGAGAGAGAGAGAAGGAGAAACTGGCTATATAAGTCTTGCTATTTTAATTTTCTTCTTCTTCTTCTTTAGTGTAAACGATCAGTTTGTTTCTTCGCTTCCTTTAATGTTGCTGTGTGATAGTGTCTATTGAATCACCACTCTCTAGAAGTTGTGAGTACTCCGTCCTCATCATCATCAGGTGCCGTCTCCACATCGAAGGTTGGCTGCAATGAATCTCCAGCATCCTCTGTCTTTCGCCTTGGTGTTGCACACTGCTAGACTGTAACCTGTCCCTTTCTTAAAGTTTCCCTCCCACTTATCTCTCGGTCTTCCTCTTGCTCTTCCCCCTCAACTTTCCCCTCTAGTAAATATTTTATCATGGTGTCATGTCTTTTATGTGCCCAAAATACTTTACTTGTCTGAATTTTATTTCTCTTAATAATTATTCCTCCGTCCTAGTCTATATATATATTCACCAGTGGCGGTTCGTCATTAAGGGCCAGAGGGGCCGGTCCCCACCAAAAATAATATGTAACGTTTATTTATTTAATAAATTAAAATATAACCCAACCCAAAGACATGATTTTCACGAAAATTTGTGTCTCGCCCCTCCAACAAAAACGATCACGAGCCGCCACTGATATTCCCTCACCTGGATTCTCGTGTAAAGAATGTAGTCAGTCACATACGTACTACAATACAGATACAAACTGTCAATGCAATGAAAACAGTAGGTAATAAGTACTTCGAGGAGAGTCTGGTCGAATAGATTAGAGCGCGGCTCTCATTCAGGAGACCGGTTTCGATTCGCAGTGAGGTCACTGAGTTTGTTTTCTATCGGTGCCATAAAGAATAAATGATAACCTGAACAGTTTTACAGTGACTGCAGTAACTATGCGACCATTACATTTCCCAGGCTCATGCTCTTCCCTGTTCTACACTGCCCTAAAAAGCGGTATTACACCGGCAGTCAAAATAGTAAATTAGTATTTCAGTTTGCAGCCTGAACTGTCTCATCTTATCAGTGAATAGTCAATGTTTTGTTTATATTAATATTGCTATTATTATTTAGAGCCATATAACCATTGTCTACTTTTTTCTTGGAGATAGTGAACCAATATTGTAGTATCCAGATTTATTTGCATAAGTTTTCGAATTTTATGCTACGAGAATGAGCAATCAATTCGTTGTTGACACTCTTCCATGCCATGATATGATTTTTCGGTATCTTTCCTCTCTGTCATTTCCGTTCCTGTCAGTTTAACCCGTTGTCACCTCGTGTTATAACCCTTTCCGTTCCTGTCAGTTTAACCCGTTGTCACCTCGTGTTATAACCCTTTCCGTTCCTGTCAGTTTAACCCGTTGTCACCTCGTGTTATAACCCTTTACATCGCATTGCATGTCCCCAAAAAAAACCAATGACAGCTTGCATCCGGTGTTTTCCCAGAAGGTTAATTTATTCATTGATCTCTCTAAAGGATTTACTTCATTGCGTCGGGTGTTACCCAATGTCACAGTCCCTCACCGTAGACATGGCACACCACCTGTCCTGAGAGTATTGCACAAAACACGAACTCCGTAGCTCCAGCAACAATTCTAAAGGTCTCTGGACAAAACTGCAGTTGTGAACGGAACGGCGGGGTCCGTATTCGAACACATAACCTTTGGAACCAAAGGCAAAGGCGTAACCACTTATCCACAGAGACTCTCTTAATACATTCAATGCACGACAAAGGCAAAGGCGTAACCACTTATCCACAGAGACTCTCTTAATACATTCAATGCACGACAAAGGCAAAGGCGTAACCACTTATCCACAGAGACTCTCTTAATACATTCAATGCACGACAAAGGCAAAGGCGTAACCACTTATCCACAGAGACTCTCTTAATACATTCAATGCACGACAAAGGCAAAGGCGTAACCACTTATCCACAGAGACTCTCTTAATACATTCAATGCACGACAAAGGCAAAGGCGTAACCACTTATCCACAGAGACTCTCTTAATACATTCAATGCACGACAAAGGCAAAGGCGTAACCACTTATCCACAGAGACTCTCTTAATACATTCAATGCACGACAAAGGCAAAGGCGTAACCACTTATCCACAGAGACTCTCTTAATACATTCAATGCATGACAAAGGCAAAGGCGTAACCACTTATCCACAGAGACTCTCTTAATACATTCAATGCACGACAAAGGCAAAGGCGTAACCACTTATCCACAGAGACTCTCTTAATACATTCAATGCACGACAAAGGCAAAGGCGTAACCACTTATCCACAGAGACTCTCTTAATACATTCAATGCACGACAAAGGCAAAGGCGTAACCACTTATCCACAGAGACTCTCTTAATACATTCAATGCACGACAAAGGCAAAGGCGTAACCACTTATCCACAGAGACTCTCTTAATACATTCAATGCACGACAAAGGCAAAGGCGTAACCACTTATCCACAGAGACTCTCTTAATACATTCAATGCATGACAAAGGCAAAGGCGTAACCACTTATCCACAGAGACTCTCTTAATACATTCAATGCACGACAAAGGCAAAGGCGTAACCACTTATCCACAGAGACTCTCTTAATACATTCAATGCACGACAAAGGCAAAGGCGTAACCACTTATCCACAGAGACTCTCTTAATACATTCAATGCATGCGGTTCTTAACATTCTTCTGTACAACCAGATGTTCGTGGCTTGCACATTCTTTCTTGTATGTTCATTATCCAAAACTAGGTTCCATATGTTAGTATTAGATTATGTAACACAGAAGAAATCTTTGTCTCGTCTCAATAGACTAACATTTTGTGCATATCTATTCTCTTCATTTTCGGGATTTCTACAAACCAAACGATTTTATAAACGTATGTCAGTCGATCATATCAATAAATGACACGATTTTTTCATAACTACATTCCAACATACATGATCAATACATCTCGACGATTAGACAAACACGTTCGTGTAGTTTGTACAGTACGCTGAAGCAAAGTCAACTATAAACTTATTTAATAAACCATCTGCCCCCTGCCCAGCATGTTCGTAGCGCGATTGCCGACGGGTGACAAGCTCCCTGTGAGTGCGGTTCAATTCCGCAGGCTAGCAGAAAAGCCACAGGTTCTCCAGATTTAGATGTTCGTGGCAATGAACCGAAGGGCTACGATGTCCATAGCACCGAGCCGAAGAGCTGAAAGCTCAAGTGCTTCTGGATCAGGGAAAAAAGAAACCATCTAATAATCTTATACAGTTATCTAGAGTTGACTGTGGCTGAAGATATTATTTATTTTTTAAATCCAGAAGCACTTGAGCTTTCAGCTCTTCGGCTCGGTGCCATGGACATCGTAACACTTCGGTTTGGTGCCACGAACACCGTCAATCTGGGGAACCTGTGGCTTTTCTGCCAGCCCGCGGAATTGAACCCGCACTCACAGAGGGCTAGTCACCCGTAGTCCAACGCACTACGAACACGCTGGGCAGGCGGGCGAAGATACGATTAAATCCCTCAGTAAATTTGGTAAACTTGCAAGAAATGTAATCTGTACAAGACAAACTAATTTAGCAAAAACGTGCCAGACAATCTGATCAATACATATCAGATTATTTGATCAGCTAAAGTGGCAAACTCGGGTAGAGCTCTTTGGTTCAAACCTATGTAAGATGTTGAAATAAGGTTGATGAGAATATAATTTAATAGTTACCAGAACCATACAATGTGTTAGCTTGAAATGATTAATGTTAGCGTTTTGTATTTGTAAACGAAAGTTCAGTCCATGATATACAATTGGCTACAGTTTAGTTCTGATGTCTTATACAAGGAAGTAAACAAAAGGCTGTGTGTGAGATTGAGGTATTAAATAAGTTGCATATGAAGTTTGTATTTGAGCGAGAGATTCTGTAGCTTAAGCGGTAGTCAGCTCGATCGCAACCCAAGCGTACCTGGTTCAAACTCCGCGGAGGGCGAGTTTGGAAGCAAATTATTTCCCTTGGAATTTTACGAACGATAAAAATAGACATCATCGTTCAGAAAACGTTGGCAAACTACTGAACGTATAAGTGATGCATAGAAAAATTGATGACTCGTTTACTGTTGTTGATGGCTAAGTTCTGTAAAGGATATGCCACGATTTTCACATGAGGTTTAGTTTTAAGATAGATTGTTTGTGACATTGTTGCCAAAATTCGATATTGTAGGACGCTGTGTGAAACAATAGATCTTCTGTAAGCTTGGGTTAATAAATATAAGTAATTGTAAGATCGTCACTGTTGTTGTTGTTGCTGTTGGTATTTTTTTCGATCCACGAGATAACCACCAGTTTGAACTCATGTTTCCTGTGCCAGGTTATCAACCAAGTTAAACACTCTTTGTTACTTGTGTAGTTTGTGCCGAGAACGTAATTACGTTGCGACTACATTAGGTTCCTGCAGACTGCCGAAAAGATACATCCGGATTTCGACATTCACATATATGATTCAGACTTGACAAAATATCAGATATTTGCTGTAGACTTGATAAAATATCAGATATTTGCTGTAGACTTGACAAAATATCAGATGTTTGCTGGACTTGACAAAATATCATATATTTGCTGTAGACTTGACAAAATATCAGATGTTTGCTGGACTTGACAAAATATCAGATATTTGCTGTAGACTTGATCAAATGTCATATATTTGCTGTAGAATTAAACAAATGTCATATATGTACTATAGATCTGACCAACTCCCAAATATATGGTGTACACGTCATAATCTGTTCTATGCTACAGATATAATCAACGCTGTTTATGTTGTTTAATTTTTAACTGGACACTCACGACGAGTCAGTCTCCAAAACAAACAGCACAATAAGAACACATAGAAAACATCTGTGTATGCTAGTCAGACAAGGATTAAATCAGAAATCGTGTAGGATCAATCTTGCACATCAACCTCACAAACAAATAACAATAGCATCAAGAACCAAAGATTAAGAGCATATCCCCATAATGCAGACATTTCAAGACTTCATCAGAAAGTTTGGCTTGACATCATAGAAATTCACGACACAAGTCTAATGCTACTACCAGTGCCAAACACTTGGCTTAGAAACGACAAATCTAGCTTTCAGTGGTGTCTCACTGTGAAACACTGAGCTAAAATGTCAAGGTTGTAAGAAAACACTAGCCAAAATAATTTAAAGGAAATCTTAAAACAATTGTTGCAGGATTAAGAAACTTTACACGCAAAAGAAGAACACTACACTTTTTACTGTACTGCTTACTTTCTTAGTTATAGTAGGGGGAGATGAGGTAAGATTAAAATAATATAACTCATACAATGTTCTATATGTGTGTGCATTTTGTAATATAGCACACACATTGTTATAAACCCTAATAGAAAATCCCCATTGTCTTGTGGGTCAGCACGGTAATGCAGAGGGCAAGAGGAGTAAACCTTGAGCATTTTGTTATATATATATTTTTTTTTTCGATCCAGAAACACTTGAGCTTTCAGATCTTCGTCTCGGTGCCATGGACATCGTAACTCTTCGGTTCGGTGCCACGAACACCGTAAATCTGGAGAGCCTGTGGCTTTTCTGTCCCCGCGGAATTGAACCCGCACTCACAGGAAGCTTGTCACCCGTCGTCCAACTCGCTACAAACACGCTGGGCAGGCGGGCTTTGTTATATAAGTTAATATAATCCATACACCATTTTATTGTATCGTTTTCTAATATAACCCACACATTGTTATATTGTGTTATTTTGTAAAAGAGTGTATGACTTGTAATTATTGTTGAGCGTTAGTTAATTATTATTCCATTATGTTTTCTGCTAACACATTTTTATTACATCTTGACAGGGGCTAGAACTTGCAAAACACGGATATCCCCCCTTCCTTACTCTATTTATCTTTCTATCTATAGTTCTATTTATCTTCCTCTCTTCTCTCACCATCTCTCTCTATATATATTTATATTTCTGTGGCCAAGTGGTCAGGTCTTTTGCTTCTTGAGCTCCGAAAGACGTGAGTTCGAATCCGCAAAGCCTAGATTGGGTCGTAAGTTATATTTTTCAGAGATATCTCGGATTATGGCAGTCGTTCTTTGTGCAATACTCACGGCAAGTGACATGCTATTTCTGTGGTGATAGATCGAGCCACGTAGGGGAAACCCAGTGCAATATAATCATTCTTGACCTTTAAGTGTTAAACATATCGGTTAAATCAATTGCTGGTTCAATATTTGCTGAGAAGATGTTGTTTATTTACAAGTGGAACTGAGAAGAAAATATCACACGTAGAACTGCATCTACCAGGATTCTATAGTATGATAATCAGATTTACATTTACGTAACGCGACAAGAGAAGCCAATGAGCATAGTCAAGAAATAGTTGCATTTGTATGGGTTTAACTCTAAAATTGGATAGTTAGTGCATACGTTTAGTTTAGTCGTCGGATCATCATCAATGCACGTCAAACCAATTAGTCCACAAGTGCTCCGATCTCCTCCTCAGTATGTCTCTCAGTTTAGTTTAGTTTAGTCGTTGGAGCATCATCACTGCACGTTACACCAATTAGTCCACAAGTGCTCCGATCTCCTCCTCAGTATTCTCTCAGTTTAGTTTAGTTTAGTCGTCGGATCATCATCAATGCACGTTACACCAATTAGTCTATAAGTGCTCTGATCTCCTCCTCAGTATATCTCTCTTAGTGCGTGGACTAACGATAACGATTCTTTATTGGTTTACTATTCTCTCTTGCTACCAGCATAGTGTTTCTGTAGTTGCACACTTTATACAGTAAAATGTAAGGGAGAGAATAGGAGAGGGACAAAAAGAGGATGGTACAAACAGCATTGGCAACAAACAGCTTGACAACATGCATTACTTGATATAAAAATCAATAAAGAAATAACAAAGAGATGTTAACAACAGATTGTGTCTACAAACCAGCAAATGCAGCTTAATATACAAGACTTGATGTCTAAATTAAATCAACAGTAATGATAGCTTAACATACAAGACTTGATGTCTACAAACCAGCAATAATGACAGCTTAATATACAAGACTTGATGTCTAAATTAAATCAACAGTAATGACAGCTTAACATACAAGACTTGATGTCTACAAATCAGCAATAATGACAGCTTAACATACAAGACTTGATGTCTAAATTAAATCAACAGTAATGACAGCTTAACATACAAGACTTGATGTCTACAAACCAACAATAATGACAGCTTAACATACAAGACTTGATGTCTAAATTAAATCAACAGTAATGATAGCTTAACATACAAGACTTGATGTCTACAAATCAACAATAATGACAGCTTAATATACAAGACTTGATGTCTAAAAAAGCGTCTAAATAGAAAGGATTGACTTAATTACAGCTAGTTTTTACCCCAAATGTCTCGGTCCCTTTACGAAAGCGACAAAATTTCTCAGTTTACCTCATGGTATTAAAAGAGGTTCATTACTATACGTCTAAAAAAAAAAGTAAATAATACCAACCGTTTAACATGCATTACTCGGAATAACTTCAATACAATAATGTATAAACATCACTTGTCTTTCCTCTAAAGTCCAAGTAAGTCTCGCCTGAACGACGAGAGATACTAATGGTAAGTAAAGCACGCTTTCACGCAAAAATCACTTAGACGGTCATAATAGAAGATTAATCAACATTGAACTGGTATGTTGAGCCGCTGGGAGCTGCAAGATTTGTTGAGGCGGAGATCGGAGCACCTATGGACATATCCTGAGAGCTATGATCATAGTCCTCATATAGCTGATAACTGATTGGTTACTAAACTGACGTCAATGCACTCCAAGCAGACCCATAGGTGCTCAGTCTCCCCCTACATATATCGAAGAATATGCATACTGATGGTTTCCGTGACTCGCTGATTGAACACACTCTAATTCTGCCCTCGGGCATCCAGTTCTACTTTACTTCAACTTGTACCTGTACTTGTAAGCAGTAAGTCCAAACTGCTTAAATCGCTGGATCGAATCAAAACAAATTACAAAAACAATGTCAAAATACAGCAACGTTTCGACCAACAAGACCTTTAGCAAACGAACAACAGGAGTGACAAATAAAAATAAAAAAATATATGGACGACTACAACGTTTCTAATGAAAATCTGGGAATAAAAACGAATAACGAAATAAATGTAACACAAAAAACACACATAAAAACTAGAAATAGAAAGAAATTTGTCACTCCTGTTGTTCGTTTGTTGATAAAGGCCTTGTTGGTCGAAACGTTGCTGTATTTTGTCATTGTTTTTATAATTTGTAAAACTACAGTACTTTGTGATTACGTATTTTGCCAATCAAATAGTTTTACTACAGTCTCATCTATTTTATGAATGGATCGATTCAACATCTATTTTAGTGTCCTAATCCAACAGACAGTTGCGAAGAAACCGAAGAACATCCCTCTTATTCAGCTTCAACTCCTAAAATCGACGCTGTTGATACAAGCATATCCGCTCTCTCATTACCGTAAACACCTGCATGTCCAGAACAATATATCCACATAAGCCTCTGGAGGTTAGAAACTTCTATAGACGACATCCATTCATACCGAAACCTGCCCTATTGAAACTTGTGAAGCATCGACTGAGAGTCAGATAAAACAACGACCCCCTCCCCCAGTAAATGATTCCTGATAATAGCGGCGAACAAACAAACAAACAAACAAAAATGTAGAGACATAAAGCTGTGTACACACACAATCGTCCATATCTGATTATCAATAGACGATAAGAAAATATTAATGTTGTCGAAGTTAAGCTCATTTAATTGTGCTTGTTTTTTCTATAAAAAATCTCCTAGAACAAAGGATTTATAACATAATAATAATAATAATAATTCCTCTCGTACCAGTATACGTTACACAGGGCCTGGAAGTAATTTCTCCATACCGCTCTATCCTGGGCAACTCGCTCAATCTCCTCCATGGAACTAAGACCGATATTTCTTGCTTCTCTCAGCAAAGTTCGTTTCAGGGTCTCCTTAGGTCGTCCTCTCTTTCTTGAACCCTTTGCATCCCACATCAATGCCTGCTTTGATATTCGTTGATAATTTCTCCTCAAGGTGTGCCCAACATATCTCCATCTTCTCTTTCTTATAACAGTTGTCACTAGTGGTTGACCAGACATTTCTCTGATTTCATCACTTCTGAATTCGTTCTATTTTATATTCATTATTTTTCGCAGACATCTATTTTCAAATGCATTCAACTTGCTTTCTATATCTTTAGTCATTTTCCAACTCTCGCTGGCATATGTTAGGATTGATACAACTTGCTTTCTATATTTATAACATAACATTACATATATATGCTCTCAAGAATAGCCTAGCGATGTGTTACAAACAGAAGGGAGCTGATAGGGCCTGGTATTTGTAACGGTAACATGAAATGTCAAGCCTGGCTGTGGTATCTCAAATCAGGGCAGTTGTTGCTGGGAAGTTTTAACGCGGTTTAGTAAGATTTTTTTATTCAAGATTTTTCTAGCACTAGTCACAGATTTGTTGGCAGCCTGTTCAAGTCACGTGGTATAATGTAGCGATTTAAGTTCTGTCTGTCACCTGAACCAGATGTCGGTGTGTATTCAGTCTGAGATATTCAAAGTTGCGTCTCATTGTTCACAAATTAAGGATAGAAACGAAACGGAGTCGGTAGCAATGTTTAAGTCTGTGTGTGAATACTTACTTACATACTGTTGTGTTCATGATTATTATTAGTAAATTATATTATATTAATACTTGACCCTGTATAGAAAGTGTACAGACTACTAATAATAATAAATATTGTGTACATTAGTAAATTATATATATATTAATACTTGACCGCGTGTAAAAAGTGTACAGACTACTAATGATAATAAATATTGTGTACATTAGTAAATTATATATATATTAATACTTGACCCTGTATAGAAAGTGTACAGACTACTAATGATAAATATTGTGTACATTAGTAAATTATATATATATTAATACCTGACCGTGTATAGAAAGTGTACAGACTACTAATGATAATAAATATTGTGTATATATAACCAGTGTATGGTTTAAAAAGCGTTTAAAAGCCGAAGGATTGACTTCATTGCACCGAGAGTATTAAACAAAGCACGAACTCCGTAGCTCCAGCAACAATCTTAGGGGTCTCTGGAAAAACTGCACTCGTGAACAGAATGGCGCGGTCCGGACTCGAACCCACGACCTTCGACTCACAAGGCAAAGGGCGTAACCACTTAGCCACAGAGCCCCCTGAGAAACAGAGACCACCAGTATGTGGTTGTGTTTAGTATTGATAATAGGGAAGTGTGATGTAACAATAGAAACTAAATAAGAAATTTCGAAAAATGAAGCAAGGTAATTTTACAAAGCTTTATCAGCATTTCGACCAAATGGTCTTTATCAAAGGAGTCTTAGTAGTATGGCGGCACAATGCTAACCTCTTGTTCTAAAGATACACTGAAAATTCCCTGCGTTGAGCAATCGGGATTTCTTGCAAAGACCCCTGCTCCCAATATAAGTGAGATCGGGTTCCCAGTCAAATAGAAGACTATAAAACGTAGATTTCGTGTTCAGGATGAACACGCAAAAGAACGCCTGACAGTTAAAAATCGATAAAAGTCTCCTGCAAAATCTTTGTCCCAGCAAAATGTATTTTCAAAATTGCATTTGAGACTCACGCCGGTGCCACGGAGCTAGTGAACTGCTTGTGATATGCGTCAGAAATAGATAAGAGTACACAGTGTTATTTACTAAAGTGCAATGATGGTGACACAATCAATCAGGCCTTCATGAAGTAAACAACACAAGACAACAGGGCAAATAAACGATAGTCTTAAAAGACAAATACAAGCATTACTGAAAGTGTCTCTAAATAATTTTTGTGTTCGTTACTTATTAGTTCCTGGTGTCTTGTTTTCTTTTCTTGATAAAGACCATTTGGTTGAAACGTTGGTTTAGTCTGATTGTGTGCTTTGTAATATTACCTTACTTCTTGTTTAGTAATTTTATATTTACATAAATTATTTTGTTAAAGAAGAATTGAATCTTGCGAAGTGTGCATATACCGAAGAATAGGGTGAATGTCATAGAAAGATGTGAAAACTTGTTAAATAAGTACTTTAACAACTAGAAGTGAACAAGGAACTGATTAGGAAGATAGAAATTAGACAAGGGACGTATTTTTGTTACATTAAGAAAATGACTTTTGTCCCCAGAAATTTGTCTAGGAGGGGGCAAATGAATTTTTAAATTGTAGTTTCTGGTTTACTCATGGAAATGGAAAATACCAAATTCGTATAGAACTGTGTTATGAAAAAGTCATTTTCCAGGGATGGTACTTGCCCTCTCTTGCCTTAACTTATGGACGCCCATGGGACTCTCTTTATGTGCCCGAAATATATCATTTGTTTGATTTTATTTCCTGTAGTAATTCTTTCTTTATTACTTGGTTTTCTAGAACTTCCTTATTTGTCTATTTTTCCTTCCATGAAATAGGACTTATTCTTCTGTACATCTACATCTCAAATGCATTAATTATGTCATTCATATGTTTGTACAATGTCCAAGTTTCTGAACTATACTAAAATACCGAGTAAATATATAACTTACTAATCCTGATCTTTACCTCATCTGTTTAGCTGTTAGTAACTTAATCATGAACATACCTTTCATGATTCCTATTCTCTTCATAACCTGTGTCTCTTCATAACCTGTGTCTCTTCATAAACTGTGTCTCTTCATAACCTGTGTCTCTTCATAACCTGTGTCTCTTCATAACCTGTGTCCTCGTCATAACCTCGTGTCTCTTCATAACCTGTGTCTCTTCATAACCTGTGTCTCTTCATAACCTAGTGTCTCTGTGCATAACCTGTGTCTCTTCATAACCTGTGTCTCTTCATAACCTGTGTCTCTTCATAACCTGTGTCCTTCTAACCTGTGTTCTTCATAACCTGTGTCTCTTCATAACCTGTGTCTCTTCATAACCTGTGTCTCTTCATAACCTGTGTCTCTTCATAACCTGTGTCTCTTCATAACCTGTGTCTCTTCATAACCTGTGTCTCTTCATAACCTGTGTCTCTTCATAACCTGTGTCTCTTCATAACCTGTGTCTCTTCATAACCTGTGTCTCTTCATAACCTGTGTCTCTTCATAACCTGTGTCTCTTCATAACCTGTGTCTCTTCATAACCTGTGTCTCTTCATAACCTGTGTTTGACCATAATTTTAGAAATATTAGGAGTCTCTGCGGTGTGAAGGCTAGGTGCTCGTCTATCGTTCCAAAGTGACAAGGTTTGATCCCTCATGGAGCGATCGGAAACCTTTCCAGAGATCCCTGATCTCATCGTAGGTTCCTAGACGTAAATTACTAGGTTCCTACTGTTCGAGTTCCTAGTCCTATCGGAGACGGACGATAAAACATGCGCCCAGTGTTCAAGTTGAGCCTGTAAAATAACACTTGGTAGTTTAAAGTCGAGAAGTTCAGGTTGGAAAGCCGCTGCCCGGTCAAAATAAATTAGAAAGATTTAAAAATAAAATTTCTATAAAATATTTTAACCACCTTCTAAATTACATCGGGACCATCGCCGGTGCTAAAAGTGTGTGCACTACCGCTGAGATCTTCCTGTGTAAGAAAGATATCTAAGCACACATGTTTACCAACCGATGTACAATGATGATGGTCATATCAATCAATCAATACGAATTATTGATCCGCAGATCGAAATATCAGCATAACAAATGTTGTGTCTAAGTCTCAGATTCATTTAATTAGTAGACGTATGAGAAACACGAACATTTGCAAATTTCAAAGCACATGTGCAAAGAAGTCAGACTTTATTTCTAGCAAGACAATATAATCTATTTTTAAAATATGCAAATAGAAAACGTAATCCACAAGCACAAGTCTCATTTCAAATGTCAATAAACAAATTAGCTATTAAGTAAAATAGTCTGATTGAAAGATTACATTTTGATGATCAGATTACTGCTTAGTGGGGCGTTATGTTGGATTGTTTTATATCACCAGTATGAAAGGTAAAACGTCAGGTAAAGAGACTTGCCCGTTAATGTTAGTTGAACAACAATAACATGTTTGTTTAAATTATTTTTTTTTCTTACATCTCGATATTCTTATAGCACATTTAACAAGAACGTTCGCCTGTGTGTTCTCGGAACTCGCAAGGGGAGCAAAGAATAGTAACACTGCGACCTACAAGGCATGTCGTAAGAATCAACTAAGGTATGGGCATAGGGAAGCTACCCTAATAAATAAAAAGCGTCGGAGAAATCAGATGCGGTGGTCTACTTGTAGGTACATAAAGGCGTGATCGATTGATTAATTGATAGGACCATCATCATTGCACGCCGGGGAGTAACCATGTGTGCTCCAATCTCTTTCTTACACTTGAAGATCTCAGCTGCAGTGTACGAACTCCGTAGCACCGGCGAAGGTCCCTGATGTAATTTTTAAGATGACATTTTTTTGTATAACTGGCACAACGTAGAATCGCTCTTAGGCTCAGATCACACATACAAATCACAAAGAGTGGTTTAACAAGTTGTCGATATGGAGCCTGCGAAGAAGAAGAAGAAAGAAAGATCGTTATATCTAACGACTGAAATTCTCAGCAGTAACAATTTGACAAGAATTTCTACACTTTCATAAAACTGAACATTTACCTACGTCATTGAACTATTAAATATACACACACTACACACTCAATATTTCTTTTCTCTAAGGTTTTTATTTTTATTTATTTATTTTTTTGGTACAATTACAAGAGTGTGTTTATTTATCACCTCCATCAGAGTTACGCCTTTACCTTGTCTCTCATACTTGCACACCTGAAAATCTTCTCATATTCCACCACCTCTTGAATTAGCTCAGATGTTTGAGGTGTTCTCTGAAGGATTGATAGCTCTGTTACGAAATTTAAACCCACCTGAGAACATCTTGAAAATGGTAAATGTGTCTGCAAGAAATAAGTACTGTAAACCCTAGCAATTATGACAACATGCTAATATTTTCTTCTGTTATACATTTTGAAATGTTCAGTTTGTTTGTTTATTGTTTTCATTTTCCCAACATGTCATTTCTAAACAAGACTAACTCATCAATGCTTTAAATCGACATCTTGGAAATATTGTCTTTCAATGTTTTCTATTTCTGTAATCCATCATCATCATGTACTCCTACGACATGTGACCATGAATCTACACAAATTGTCCGTTCCAAGTACTGACTTCTTGTTCCCAGTTTAATCATGTTTCCCCTTTAATCATGTTTCCCCTTTAATCATGTTCCCCTTTAATCATGTTCCCCTTTAATCATGTTCCCACTTTAATCATGTTTCCCCCTTTAATCATGTTCCCCTTTAATCATGTTCCCACTTTAATCATGTTCCCACTTTAATCATGTTCCCCTTTAATCATGTTCCCCTTTAATCATGTTCCCACTTTAATCATGTTCCCACTTTAATCATGTTCCCCTTTAATCATGTTCCCCTTTAATCATGTTCCCACTTTAATCATGTTCCCACTTTAATCATGTTCCCCTTTAATCATGTTCCCCTTTAATCATGTTCCCACTTTAATCATGTTCCCACTTTAATCATGTTCCCCTTTAATCATGTTCCCACTTTAATCATGTTCCCCTTTAATCATGTTCCCCTTTAATCATGTTCCCACTTTAATCATGTTCCCCTTTAATCATGTTCCCACTTTAATCATGTTTCCCCCTTTAATCATGTTCCCCTTTAATCATGTTTCCACTTTAATCATGTTCCCACTTTAATCATGTTCCCCTTTAATCATGTTCCCACTTTAATCATGTTCCCACTTTAATCATGTTTCCTTTAATCATGTTCCCTTTAATCATGTTCCTTTAATCATGTTCCCACTTTAATCATGTTCCCACTTTAATCATGTTCCCCTTTAATCATGTTCCCACTTTAATCATGTTCCCACTTTAATCATGTTCCCCTTTAATCATGTTCCCAGTTTAATCATGTTCCCCCTTTAATCATGTTTTGTCTTAAAGCGTCAGAATAAGAAATAATTTCTAGAAAATGATCTGTTATTTATGTGGTCCAGTTTTTACGTGAACGGCTTTTCGCTTTATATCCAGTACTGGCTATCAGAATGTTAACACTATTCTGTAACATAAATTTAAGCTGCCCAGAATTTGTTTACTTTCTCTTTTGTCCTCTGTCTTGTTACCCTTGATTTCCCGATTGGTACTAAAAAGTTAATTGCATATCCTTTACAGGATTTTGCGAATCAACCCCAGCTTTTAACGCTGTTTGTGATTTGTATAGGCATTATTACGTTCAGTAGTTTGCCATTGCTTTCTGAACGGGTGGTGCCATCGTCCTTTGTAAAAATCAACGCGAAACAATTTGCAACCAAACTATCCGCAGCGTGATTCGAACTCAGAACGTCGGGGTTAATAGACCGAGTCACTATCCCCAGGCCAAAGACGTATGTGTTCTAAATCTCTCCCTATTACTATATGTCTGAAAAACAATGAGTGTTTCCCTCTGATGTTGATAATGTCCTTACTTTGAGTATTAGCCTCTTTTAGCTTATCATACTTGATCATTGTAGCAACCTAATGGGCTCTCAGTATTCTTCTGTAAAGCAATAGCTTCGTGGTCTTCACTTATATCTCTTGCTATTTACGTAACGGCTATATCTGGCTTCCATATGTTAGTACTGGCTTCCATATGTTAGTACTGGCTTCCATATGATAGTACTGGCTTCCATATGTTAGTACTGGCTTCCATATGATAGTACTGGCTTCCATATGTTAGTACTGGCTTCCATATGTTAGTACTGGCTTCCATATGTTAGTACTGGCTTCCATATGTTAGTACTGGCTTCCATATTTTAGTACTGGCTTCCATATGATAGTACTAGCTTCGATATGTTAGTACTGGTTCAATGTCAAAGACGTTATTTCTGACGTCAGTAGACAACGACCTGTTGCCCATAAATATATATAGCATTTTTCATGTTTCATCATCATCATCAAGGTGCGTATCCTTTATAGGACGTTGCCTCTTTGCAGCACATCTGAAATTCACTCTGTCTCTAGCCAGTTCACCCACTTCATCAATGGTTATATTCATGGTTTTTTAATGTTTACTAACGGTCAATTGCCAAGTGTTCTAATGTGACAACTTCTGAGTTTGTGCTTGTCTTTCACCTCATTCCTAAGTTGTATGTTCAAAAGATTCTACACCTTTGCGTACTGTTGTTTTCCACATAGCTCAGTCATCATCTAGTTTTTCCCATTTGTTGAAACCGATAGAAATGTTTTTCATTGAGACCTTGCAAACATCTTTATACTAGAACAGTGGTCTGCCTTAATTAAAGCCTCTTCCTTCCAAAAGTTCAAATAACAACACTTGTTGAGGTATCGGCAAGTTTCATTCTTCTCACATGTCCTAGCCATCTTAGTCTTCTACTGCTGAGCATTCCCATGATGGAAGGCAAGTATGCACGTTGCAGTACTTCAGAGATGAATATCTTGTCGTACCACCTGATGTTCATAATCTTGAGGAGACATCGAAGGTGAAAGGTCTTCTCTCATGTCTTGAGTAGGCTGTCCATGTTTCTGAGCAAAGAACTAATTACACAGGCTCCATGTATTTGAATCTTCATTTGCAATGTTAATTTTGTGTTGCCCCAAGCTCTCTTTGATAGTTTGCAGAATGTAGTAGCTGCACAACATATTCGAGCATAGATTTCTTCTTCAATAGTTACGTTGGTAGTGACTATGGACCCCACATATCAACATTTTTGAACAGGTGTTAGATGGTTACCATTTAAAGTGATATTTGTTGATTTGTTACTTCCCTGACATAAAACCACTGTCTTGTTGACACTTATAATCTGAGAAAATAGGTCACATTCCCTGGTAAGTTATTGATTAGGAGGGAATGCAGTGTAGCCTTACTGTGTGCGACTACGGCATCATCGTCAGAGTTCCTTGCAAACGATTAATTATTTATATATAATGACATCAGCTGTATTCTATCTCCGCTATTGTTTGGAGTGGCCATTGACTGGGTGATGCGAAAATGTTGCAGGGCGAAACTGGCATCGATTGGGTAGAAAATAGTCAACTAGAAGATTTGGATTTTGCAGATGATATTGCCTTGTTCAGTAGAAACAACCAAGATATGCAAAGAAAAACAGACAACTTGTCATCTATAGCATCAAAAGTTGACTGCAGATAAGCTATGAAAAACAAATATAATGAAGACACCTATGGCAAGTAATGCAGATATCACACTGGAATCTAAAATTATAAAAATAACAGAGCAGTTCACCTATTTAGGTAGCAATTTTGATTGCACAGGAAATGTTAAAAAGAAATTATGATACGAATTGTCAAAGCAACATCAGCTTTTAAAAGTCTAAATAAAATATGGAACTGCAAGTTATATAGTATTAAACTAAATTACGAATTTTCAATTCAAATGTTGTATCAATCCTAACATATGCCAGCGAGAGTTGGAAAATGACTAAAGATATAGAAAGCAAGTTGAATGGATTTGAAAATAGATGTCTGCCAAAAATAATGAATATAAAATGGAACGAATTCAGGAGACGTGATGAAATCAGAGACATGTCTGGTCAACCACTAGTGACAACTGTTATAAGAAAGAGAAGATGGAGATATGTTGGGCACACCTTGAGGAGAAATGATCAACGAATATCAAAGCAGGCATTGAAGTGGGATGCAAAGGGTTCAAGAAAGAGAGGTCGACCTAAGGAGACCCTGAAGCGAACTTTGCTGAGAGAGGCAGGAAATATCGGTCTCAGTTCCATGGAGGAGATTGAGCGAGTTGCCCAGGATAGAGCGGTATGGAGAAATTACTTGCAGGCCCTATGTAACGTATAACGGTACGAGAGGAATTATTATTATTATTAATGACATCACGAACCCAAGCGTACCTGGTTCAAACCCCACGGTGGGCAAGATTGGAAGCAAATTCGTTTTCATGGGATTTTTACAAAAAAGGGAAAATAGACCTCGCCGTTCAGAAAGCAATGGCAAATTACTGAACGTATAAGTGGTGTCTAGAACATCAACGACTCGTTTACTATGGTTGATGGCTACGTCAATTAGGATACGCCACGATTTTCATTTTCATATAATGAGAGGTCTCTGTGGCTAAGTGGTTAATCCATTTGCTTTGCGTTCCAAAAGTCGTGGCTTCAGTTCCGAACCGCTCCGTTCTTTCACGAATGCAATTTTTCCAACGATTCCTAAGATTCATACCGGAGCTATGGAGTTTGTGATCTGTGCGAAGCTCTCTACAGGTGACGTGCTTTTCTGTGAAGAGGGGTTAAACTATATGGAGAAAACCATGAGCAATGAGATCACGCCTTCATCTATAGACACTTATATATAATATGTAGCTCCCATGTGTTGCCAAGGCTCGCAAGGGGAGCCATGAATAGTAACAATGTGACTTACAAGGCATGTCGTAAGAGGCGAATGAGGTAGGGGTCTAGGGAAGCTACCTTAGTAAATAAAAAACTTCGCAGAAATCAGATATGGTGGCCTACTTGTAAGTGCATAACTGGAACAACGTACAATTAGGCTCAGATTACAAACAACTCACAAAGAGTGATTAACAAGTGATCGATATTGAGCGTTCGAAGAAGAAGAAGAATATAATGTGTAATGACCATAATTGTCTACAAAGCAGTATTTTTGTTTGACTGTATCTGTTGTCTTCAAATAACCAACCAACCAAACTGGCACAGGTTGACAAGTGCATTCAAAGTTTAATCTAATGAGAGTTATTTCTATTCGAACTGCAACTGTTTATAAATCTGGCCACATGATTATTTAATGGTTATTCTGATTTTCACACAATTTTTAACACCATCAACAATTACATATTCACCTCAAGCATTACAACAAATGTCAGGACTGTTACTGCAGGGACAATAGAAGCAACTTCAAGTCTAGTGATTCGAAGACAATGTCTTCAAGAGACCGCTTTGAAAAGTGTTTTATTAGTTCCCTCAGCAAAAATTGTTGAATTCCCAGACAGTTTCTTTGTTGTAGCGAAAGACGTCATCACCAGGTCAGACGTGGTTCAAATCTTAATATTGTCTATTATGTTTTCTACTATGTTGTTTGATGTCTGCGTCAGTGATGTGCATAACAGTTACTCTTCAGTAACGGATCTATTCAATTACTTTTTAAATGAAATACTCTGTACTTACAATAATAACATAATAGCCGTTCATGACAAGCGATGATGACAACGGTCTCAGACAGTGGCGGCTCGTCATTAAGGGCCAGAGGGGCCGGGCCCCACCAAAAATAAGGTGTAACGTGTATTTATTATGTAATGGATTAAAATATAACCTAACTCAAAACCATGATTTTCCCGAAAATATGTGTCTGGCCCCACCAACAAAACTATCACGAGCCGCCACTGGTTTCAGACGTGTGTTGCTGTAACTCTCTAGTATGTGCGGAAGTGACATCATAGTCCAATATTGGAACACAATCAACGGCCCCAAGTGGGGCGTACATGATCAAGGTTGGACATGTGAGGGTTGGGTGTTCTGTCTTTTCGCGCAATTGGTTTTCTTTGCGTCCCTGCAGTACGACGATTTTCAGTTATACGAATTCCTCTTGTATTGTTGCAGCGCCACATTTGGCAATCTTAAGTAAGGGATTCCCAGAAAGTGTTGTATATATCCAGACAATTTAGTTGAAGCATTTTCTTCTGCCCACCAGCTGATCGTCTTCCTCCATCACGCTCGTCATACATCAACTCGTTATTTACTATCAGTTACTCTGTACCAGTTACTAAGTATTGCACAATCAATCGTTAAAATGTAATCGACTTGTGTATAACGAGTTAAACGTTACTATAGTCCGTTCAAGTTGTCATGCCCACAGATAAAAATTTGTATCTTTGTAACCATTTGATTAAATAACTTGAAAATTTGCATGTGAACTACACTCGTTCCCGACGCTACAAAATATTGTTTGCCATTCAAACAATCATACCATCTAGAAGTTCCTTCTTTGTGCTATATATTTAACGCCTTCGTTGGCATAGTTGAAGAAAACTAATGTTTACAGACATTTAATACATTGATGACAAAATAGCAACATTCAGGACGAAATCCGAGTTGTTTTTTTAATTCTTGTATTTTCCATGCACCAAATAGACTTGGGCTTGACCATGGTAATTAAATGACGTCATAAGTGCGACACGGACTTTTAGTTAAAGGCGTATACCGAAATTAGTGTGAGGCTATTGTGTCATTTTGTTGACTTCTCAAAACAGACATTGATATAACATTTCTAATGAGTTTGAAATTATAATGCAAAAAGTGTCTTTCCACAAAGAGGCACAATGCAAATACGCGTATTTCTACAAAGAGGCACATTCTCTCTCTTTCTTTTCTCTCTCTCTCTGGATCGTTCTTTTTCGGCCATTTTTATCATTCTTATTGTGATATATAAACAGCCTTTGCCAAGAACGTTTGTTTTACGTCACAATCTTCGGTACCATTTGAAGCTCTAGTGTTTGTCCTTCGGTGACGTGTCCGATTTCAACCAGCGTTTACTGGGTTCGCTCTCCGTCAGCCTTTGACTGTCCCCAGCCATCTTGCAAGGCAGCAGGCTGCGATTTTCTTTTAAGATAGTGATTCTTAGACGACCTACCCTCTCGGGCTGTTGAACGTCATCTGCCCAGATTGCCGGTCTTTTTGTGGACTAATTGGTTTTCCTTCCATCCAGTTTGTGTACGGTTTGCTTCACTAGCTTTTGATTGTCCCCAGTCTAACTACAAGGCAGTAGTAGTTCGCTGCGAGCGGAAACGCGCACTGGATTCAAGCCTCTGGTGGGCTTTCCAGTTTTTCTGCACCTTTTGTTGGTTACCAGCCTCTAGACTGTCCGGACACTGGGCTCAACTCGACCTCTACCTCAGGGCTCCGTGTTTCCCTATGTGGACCCGCATGCAACTCATATCGGGCCCAAGTTTTGCTCCACGCGGCCCACGTCTCGTCTCTGGATGCACCCCTCATCTCTTTATGGTTATCCGTTCAGCTTTTCCTATCGGCCGGAAGAGATGTGCAATAATAGTCACTCTGATATTCCTCTCGTCTGTGTTGCAGGCGGATCTCATCCAACGTGACTGTGTCTGCATCCCTGCCCACGCCAGAGTAGCGCTCCCTCGATCCCTACCCGCTTAGCCAGACAAGAGCCAATATCTGTTACCAGGGTCACCACGTGGAGGTGGGGTAGGATCTTGATTAGTGCCAGCTCACTAATCCTGGTGCGGCGTTGTCCCAATGCGCCTTTGACCCCAGGCACATATGGGTCATCTGTACCACAGTATACAAGAACCAGAGTAAAGAACTATTTTATTGTAATGATACCCCCCTACCACATATGTTAACACACGCACAATGTACCGAAGAAGTAGCGATTTGAAGAGAACGTCTCCAAGTAGCTCCGCCATTGCCAATCCCAAGCCTGGACGGGAAAGGGGGATGCCATTATGACATGGCAGTTAACTTTAACTGTAATGTAAATTATTTTTTTTTTAAAACATTAATACAACTAACTCTACATTCCTTGTTTATTTCATGACACCATTGCAAGTATCAACATTGACCCCCATGTATGAGCTGGGATGATACGCCTTTGAATGAGACTTGACATCAAATGTCATATTGTTGTGTTTATTGTAAAAACCAAAATTCTGTGTCAGACTCGCCAAATATGCCGCCAACATCAAATGAAACCGTTATATTACAAAATCCAGGTTTCCTATAGCAATTTCTTCCATCAGACATTTGCGTCGATATAATTTTAAGATTGGGTGCAAAGTTTCGCTACTGTAGAATCGATGGTTTTTTCTACAATTCGCACTGGACTGTGGGCATGAGTTGTTGAACGGACTTTTTATAGTAAATATGCAGCTGAAAAAGTATACTTACTTCCGCTGCCGTCAAATAGTCCAAAGTATAATATAATATTGAACTCCACATGGCGCACTATCTCTACATTGAAGGTTGTTTAAAATGGACCTCCAACATCCTTTGTCTCTTGCCTTTATGTCGCACTCTGTCATGATATAATATATCTATTTCTTGATATATCCTTCCTACTTGAGTTCGTTGTTATTCCTGCTTGCCATCTTTCAACTTTCCATTCTAATCAAATCAATGTGTTGTGTCTATCTATGCGTCCGAAATATTTTTTTTGTTGAATTTTGTATTTCTTGTAGATATTGTTGATTAATTACTTGTTTTTATAGAACTTCTTTGTTTCTCTGTTTTTATTTTCATAAAATACACTACATTCTTCTATACACTCATTTATCAAAGGCATTAATTATGTCTTCTAAATGCTTGCTTCCTTCACGTTTGGTAGAAATTGTGTTCCATAACTTAAATATGCCGACAACACTATTTTGTTGATTTAAACAATGCCAAGAATTCAGCATACCACAAGAAATTACAAAGATATTATTATCCATGGCAATTCAGAGAGAAAGTAGTATAAAGAACAGATAACAAAGCGCAAACAAACGGACATTTTTTTATATTTCTGTTGCAATCTATGAATGTGAATTTGTAAACATACATTAATAAAGAAAATGTAATCTTTTTTTAGCCCGTGCTGCTGGAACATTCTTAGAACGCATGGAACAAATAATAAACAATATATTCTTAGAACATTCTTAGAACATTCTTAGAACATTCTTAGAACATTCTTAGAACATTCTAGAACATTCTAGAACATTCTTAGAACATTCTTAGAACATTCTTAGAACGCATGGAACAAAGAATAAACAATATATAGAAACTTTGCAAAAACTGAACACAAGATACAAATTTCAGAATTTGTTCTAATGTCGGTTACATTCAATGTTAAATTGCATATACAATACTGTTGGTTTTGCAAGTTTACTTTTCTCGTACATCGTATTTTATGTTTATTCAACCAAAATATATACTTTTAATCTATCCTCCGTGTTCCGTTTCACATATAAGACGCCCACCAGATATTTCAATTGTTGCCTTTCTTCTGCTTTCTATCAATTGTTTCCAACGTCAGGCTACAATGTTTTCAACTTTCCTTCTACAGTTCTTCTCCATGTGTCATTAAGATGTCCAGGCCTTCTGTTTATCAGAGAACTGTCTTAGCCAATACTCCTACTAGTATGCGACATACACACCCAGTCAATCTTCGTCTTTTAGTAATGATCTCTAATGATGCACAGTTTAGTTTCTTCAATAGATCTTCATTTGCTATCATATTTTGGACAGCAAATTGGCAGGATTATTCTGTAAAATTTTATTTTGGAATGTCTCTCATTTTTGTATGATGGTGTGGACCATTTTTCAGCACTTATTACTGTATTCCTACTTAACATTACCATGACAATTGTATATATTATAAGTTTTGTTTAAATTTATCATAATTTAAATTTAAAAATTTAAATCTTTGGCTTTTCTGATTTTATTGTTCGAGACAACAGTTTGACTCCTAATCACCGTCCTCTGATGCTGTATATCACAGGTATATATAATCTTGAGCTTTCTTGATGAATAGCTACGTATAAAGTAATCTATGTGGTTTCATCCAAGTGTATTTTTTGTTAGTTTACAACACAGCTGAGATATTTATCACTTTCTGACCATCAAATTCCGTCCCTGTTCTCTCTTTGTACCAAGGAAGTGTATTAAATAAAGCAACTTGCCGAGGGCCGTATTGAAAAGGAAACACATTGTTGTGTTTGATTTTTACTATCTGTTACAGGAAATATATAACATAATTTGGCAATGCAGATTTGGAATTCATCCCAGGGATCGTGACTGATCTTACAATAGAGCACAGAAACGATCTGTTTAAAGAGGTACATGTATTTATTTTCCGCGTTATTGTTTTTCAGAAAAACAACACAATGGTTCTTGAATACCTTCCCGCTCGTGTGTTGCCGAAGCTCGCAAGGGGAACAAAGGATAGTAAGACTGCGACCTACAAGGCATGTCGTAAGAGGCGACTAATGTAGTGGCCTATAGAGGCTACCCTAATAAATAAAAACGTCGCAGAAATCAGATGTGCTGGCCGGCCTACTTGTAGGTGCATAACTGGCACAACGTACAATCGTTTTTATGCTCAGATCACATGCAAATCACAAAGAGTGGTTTAACAAGTGGTCGATATGGGGCATTCGAAGAAAAGAATACCTTCCAGACTTAATATTCATTGAGTGAGTGAACTCTGGTCAACCTGTGCCAGATTAGTTCGTCAAACGAAACCGTGTTGGTGTTCTTGATCTCAGAACGTCGTCTCAAACTACAAACATGAATGAATAATCCAAGCCAAGATTACACTCGTGATAAACAAGAGCAGCTACTTACGTCATACTCCATTGTTAAGTATGACATATAGAAGTGTTGAGAACATACTATCGTATGACAAGATACAGTAACATCAACGACCTTCCAACTTGTTCAAAGTAAACCTGCTAAAACCTGTCTGTATCAGTGTTAACTGTTATTCATCTTTTCAACATTGCCTGTTTGTTCTTCTTCATAAAATAATAAAAATTTTTACAGTTATGAAGTGTACATACTTTGATCATTTTGAGAACGCGGACAATGTTCTTTCTTATTAAGTTAATCAGAACTTCAGATGAGGCTTGAGATAAACACAGCTATACCACAACATGTGTTTGTTTCTGTCAACCTTGTTTGCATCTTTTGTTATCTTGAAATCGTTGTATTTGTTCAACTAAAATAAAGGTTAGTATTGACTAGCTAAACTAACCAACCAACAAGAAAGGAAATTATGTTAGCCCAGTTTTCCCAGACCTGCTCTTATTGTTCATTAAAAATTGACGAGTAGCAATGTGTCACATTTTATTTATGTTAGAAATGAATATCTTGTCCAAACTTTAGCTAAATAATATTTGCTACAGTCATTGTCATTTAACTGCATTTTTTGTTGGTTAGAAGTTGTCGTGAAATGTTGATTCAGTAATGTGGTCTGATATTCTTCTTTCTTCTTTCTTTTCTGTTGTCCTTCTCTGCTTTTTTGCCGCTAGGCGTAGAAGATTAACTGATGATCGGTTTCGAGATAATGCACGATCGGTTGCTTGATATGGTGTGATATTGTGGAGTTTTAAGATGTCTGTAACTCCATCAACCCATCTTTTCTTGGTCTGCCCTTTCCTCTTGATGATTCCATTTTCAGGTTGTACGCTCTTGCAACTGGTGTATTCGGGTTCATTCTGACCAAGTGGCCAAACCATTTAGTCTCTGTTTTTCAATAAATCTAATAGCAGGTGTTGTTCCGACTGTTCTTCTAATTTCCTCATTTCTTATATGGTCTCTTTGTTTTATTTACTGCTTTCCTCAGGCATCACATTTCGCATGTGGTCTGATATTACTAATACTAATAGACGGATATAGTAATGTGTAATGTGGTGCGAGACACACATACTAATCGACCGATATAGTGCTGTTAGTGTGCAATGTGGTGCAAGACAAACTTACTAATCGACGGTTTTAGTGCTGTTAATGTGTAATGTGGGACAGGGAACGTATACTAATCGACAGATATAGTGCTGTTAGTGATTAATGTGTTGAGAATACTACTAATCGACTAATATAGTGGTGTTAGTGTGCAATGTGGTGCGAGGCGCACATACTAATCGACTGATATAGTGCTGTTAGTGTGTAATTTGGAGCGAGGCACACATTCTAATAGACGAATATAGTGATATTAATGTGTAACGTTACATACTGCTACCAATGTGTAAGTTAGCAAAGTAATATTAAATTGTTATGACCATCAATGCTACACAATGCTAATAACAAGTGTTATATACAGATGTCTGTCATTTAACAGTTTTATTTTCTACTTGTGGATCGTCAGTTGCATGAACTTATCTATTGTCTATTGTCTTTCATCAGGTGAATGATGGAATTGCTTGTCCACTCTTGCCGTTAAGCTTAGGGGTAGGAGCTTTAATTTGCGTTCCAAGGCCAGATTATTCGCCTTTGTTGTGTTATATCCGTGCTTGTGTAGTGTGGTCGTGATTTTGTCTATCCATCATTTTCTTGGTCTTCCCGATTGATGAAATCATGAAATTCATGAAATCATCGTCAGAAGCAAACCTATTATTTGCTCGATTCGAAAAGCGATCGCTTTCTGCGTTGTATTCATTCCGTGTCCACATCACATGTACAGGTATCTATATACAGTTATACTAATCCGCCCTACATCACATGCACAGGTAACTATATACAGTTATACTAATCCGCCCTACATCACATGCACAGGTATTTAAATAATATCAGCACCTGTTTTTATCAAAGATATTCAGAGATTAGTCTTTAAAAAAACGCTCCTCAGTTCTACATAGGAAATGTGTTATTTGTTATCTGTTATTGAGCCGACATTACAGCACATCATGCAAATAAATAAGTGCTCAATCTCCCTTAACAGATGTCGAAGCGTTTGTATACTGATTGTTACTGTGTCTCGCTGTGTTGTTTTTTTTCCCGATCCAGAAGCACTTGAGCTTTTTTAGCTCTTCGGCTCGGTTCCATGGACATCGTAACCCTTCGGTTCGGTGCCACGAACACCGTGAATCTGAAGAACCTGTGGCTTTTCTGCCAGCCCGCGGAATTGAACCCGCACTCACAGAGGGCTAATCACCAGTAGTCCAACGCGCTACGAACACGTTGCGCAGGCGGGCATGTCTCGCTGGTTAAGCACACTTCTCTCTGTCCCTCAGACATAGATTTCTACTTGTATAACGTATAATTTCAAACTGCTGAAATCTTTGAATATATTCAATATCAACTTTAGTGTCCTTATCTGGCAGGTGGTCGTCAAGAGACTGTAGAACAGCAACTTTATCTACACTCAACTCTCCAACTATCAATGCTGTTGATGCAAGCTTGTTGCTTTCTCATTGCAGCCAAGGTTAAAAGTGAAAACTATTTTGGGGGATTGCTCTTCAACAAACAAACAAACTTGTAACATACATTCTTAAATTTGACAAACCTTTTTAGTAAGTCAATAGTATTCAATAGTGTTATTTATATAGACTTCTACACTGTACGGAACACGTGAACAAATAATCTTCTTCTTTTTCTTCTTTGAACGCTCCAAATGGACCACTTGCTTACCCTTGTGATCTGTATTGATTGTACGGATCTGTATGTGATCTGACCTAAGAGCGATTGTACATTGTGCCAGTTATGCGCATACAAGTAGGCCAGCACATCCAATTTCTGCAACGCTTTTTATTTACTAGGTAGCCTTCCTAGGTTCCTATCTCATTCGCCTCTTACAATATTGTTGTAGGTTTCAGTGTTACTATTCTTTGCTCCCCTTGCGATCCCTGGCAACACACTGAAAAACAAAGTAAGGGAATACACACACACACACACATATATATATATATATATATATATATCGATCTGAACACCACATTCAGAAGTACAGAGAGAGAGAGAGAGAGAAAGAGAGAAAGTAAGAAAGACGGGAGATATAATGATTCTGTTCATCAAGATAAAGTCTACAGACATTAGTGTCAAAATTAATGTGACAATCTTGGAACAGTGCCATAGAATGAAAAATCTAGACATGTTAATCTCAAGATGTAGCTAGGCACGATGCCGCTCGCAAATAATAACAAGAATAGATGAAACAAAAATAACATCTTCAGACTGAACACGAAAAATGTTCAGCAAAAAAATGTTCAACCAAAAGAGTAAATTATAGTCGTCAACTGATGTGCTGTGTTCAAAGTCTTTGTTTAGAAATCAATAACCAAACCGTTGTACAGTAATAATTGATTGTTTGATTAATAGGACAATCATCATAGCACTTCAGTGAATAACCATGCGTTCCCCGTTCTCTTTCCTATGCAGTAAATTTCAACTATATTTTCTTTCTTCTTTCTCGAATCCTGTTTGCCTCATAGCATCAGGTCAAGAAGCGATTTCTAAAACAGGCCCTTGTATGCGCTTCCTAGATAGTCTCTTTCGTCGCCTCTGTTATCTCTGAGATCCATCTTTGTGTGGCCGACCTTTTGCTTTGTGCCCATTGTATCGGAGCAGCATTGCTCTGTGAGGTGCACTGTCTGTTGGTAATCTACTTACGTGGCCGAACCATTTAATTTGTTGTTTCTTGATGAAATTCAGTATTGATGTTGTACCCACTTTTTCCTGATGTCTTCATTTCTCAACTGGTCTCTTTTTGTTACACCCAGCATTCTGCGTAGACACTTCATCTCTGTCGTGACTAGTTTTCTTCTATCATTTGTTGTCAGTGTCCAGGTTTGGCATTGGTAACATAATGTGGGAGAAAGATTGTGTTGAACATTGCTCTTTTTGTGTTCATGGTGACATGTTTGCATTTTAAAATTGGCGCATCTTTGTTGCATCTGTGTTGAATTTCATTAGTTATTCTTCCGTTTGCTGAAAAAATGCTCCCCATGTATTCAACTATATACAGTGTGCAGACTCCGTATTACGATGGTCCCCATGTTATATGGACGATGGTGAACATGTGTGTAGGAGTTTTTATTTGAATATTTTTACTAAATGTTGCCCACTATGCAACCTAATCTTATCGATTTTCAACCTCCAATGGTTCTTTTATTTCCTTAACTAAAACATGGGGCCTAATTGTTTGTCGTTCGTCTGCCATAGGACTGGGAACTCTATCTCAACAATCTAACGAAATCATTCTTTAATTCTATATTATTCATTAACGATGCATCTTATGCGATCAAACATAGATGTAATCTCCACCTGAATAGTTGACGAATATGTCACGAGTTTTAGATCACAGTTTATTTTTGCCATAGTTTTCTAGAAATTGAAGGGGAAAAAATACAGAATGTGTGTAATAATTAATACCGCGACATGACATAAATGAACTTGGCAACCGTATAGTGCAGATTTAATTAAACTGTTTCGTATTCTAGACAAGGTAGATTTGTTACGGGTCCTTGGTGAAGGGCCCTTAACGACCTTCGTTCTTAGATGCTTAGCATGATAAAATATGTTAATCAAAGCGACCTTGAGGTACCATATGGAAACATAAAACGATTGAAGCGACCTTGAGGTACCATATGGAAACATAAAACGATTGTTTTCGAGATATAAAATGATGCCAGTCATCAGATGAATATGATCAACTGGCTGTGACCTTGATATTACAAACATTTACTCGGTCAGTTTTTTTTAAAAGAAGATTATATGAACCAAAGAGAGAGATAACATATATCTTACAAATGTTGAAAGAAACTGCCACCTAGCCTCTTGTCAGTTTCGTTTATACAAGTCTTATCACAACGTTTGCAAGTGATGACACAAACACTGTTGAGGGACTATCATAAAAAACTAAGAATATCACTGAGTAAAGCCAACGCACAAAGTAAACTTAATCCAATAATCAGAACTACACATGTATGATATTTAACAGCATACCGGTAGTGTTATATGATTGTAAACAAAACTACTAGGAACAAGAGAAAGAGGACAACACAAATATAAAATAGACTGTTTAGCTATCAAAATTGGTAGAAATCAACAATGTAGTCCAGAGACAGCACATGTGGGGAAAAAATGAATGAGACATTATCAGGTACTTCAGACGGTAAACAAATGTAGAAGATCTCACTATATATATATATAGTAGGAGAGAGAGAGAGAGAGAGAGAGGACGACCTTGGGAGACACTGAAACGAACTTTGCTGAGAGAGGTAAGAAATATCGATCTCAGTTCCATGGAAGAGATTTGAGAGAGTTGCCCAGGATAGAGCGGTATGGAGAAATTGCTTGCAGGTCCTATGTAACGTATAACGGTACGAGAGGAATTTATATATATATGTTTTTAGCCTGAGAAATAATAGTGGTTATTTCATATGCATAAGTGTATAATATTTTCTGTCAATGTGGTGTCCCCTATAGCAGAACTGATATTGCTCTACATACAGACAACCTGAATGTCAAATACCTAACGTGCTGTGCGAACCGTTCATGTCGGACTAGGATAATGTTTACACTTCTCCAACACCTTCTGTGTATTTCATAGCCAAACTAGAGCCTGGGGGATCATGAATATATAATTGACAGCATTATTTGCTATGTCAACTATTGGATTTCGGATTGTTTGTCAAAAATATTGTCTGCCTCTAGTAGTTTTCTATCAATTCAGATCTGATTATCTCCCTGGCTATCTCCGGTGTCATGTAGTTATGATACGATGTTCATTGTTTTACTTCAGTTTTCTCATCTATTTTGAATTTTTTCTCCCAATACATGTCTCCTTTTTAAAAAAATATATTATCTTTAAATACATTTGACTTTTTTTGGCTTCTTTAAGGCTCAAATCCTTAATCACAATATTATAGTGTTAGTCTTTTTTTTTTATAGTGTTAGTCTTTTTTTTTATAGTGTTAGTCTTTTTTTTTATCTTCCATGTTATCTGTTTCTTTACTCACAATGTAATTTGGTAACTTTTGTTGAACAAGTGATTTTTGTTTGCTGTTGCATTAATTTTACTTTTAACATACAGTTTAGATTGAACTCTTTTTTTTAATGGACGATCCGTTTAACAACGTGGGATCAAGGCTAAGGTTGATTATTTCTCATATAAATGTTATGCTACTTTGTTTCGCCCATACATATATCTTTCAACTTTCTTGACTAAGTATACGGTCGAGCGTCTGATCATGAAGACACATCTGTTGTTTTACATATTGCGTCACTTCCAGTGGATGCCCGTCTAACTTATTTATTAATACAAGAAATTAACCCTTTCACTCTGTAATGTTTGTTTTTTACCTCCAGATGCATTTATGATGCAATGTATACTGGATTAGCCAGCATTCTGGCTTTGCGTCTTTTTAAAAATACTAGTAGAGCCGGTATATCGACACAAAAGGTCGAAGGGGTTAAACGACAGAGAAACTGATCAAAGAAGGTTTGAAGTTAAAACACAATTTGATGAGAAACACGATAGTGTAACCAGGAACAACTGGAACCCCGCGTCAAACACTATCTAAAGGATGAGAATATGGATATGTCGGAAGTTGCGATTCATTCAACAGTAAATAATCTTCTTCTTCTTCTTGCGTTCGTTCTTGACAATTTTAATCACCCTGACTTTGATCTTGCCAAGAACGTATACGTTGCACTGTTTGACCTAAACGCATATTTCTACAGGTTTAGACAGCATCGATTTCAGCCAAACCTCCTAATCCCTCTACGACATGTGTGGAGTACAGTGGTTCATTCTTTGCACCTAATTTGGCGTGTACTCCTGGCAAGTAACATAATAATAGTTTCTGTGGCGTTAAGAGGAGATCACCCAGAACAAGGGTTGTCTTTTTAAAATAAACAGAAAAAGCTAACAAACACATTGTCATACAATTTGGTCCACATATTGCAAAAGAAATTGTTTTTCATGATAAATAGACTTTAGTGTATGCATTGAAATTATTTATTTAAAATATAATTAATTTTCGTGAAGATATATCAACCCTCCTCTCGTGCAGTGGATTGCACAAATATAAGAAGTGCAAAGAATGCCAAACTTGTATATGATGTACATATCACCCATAGTTATAGCGTGAACCTTGTATATGATGTACATATCACCCATAGTTATAGCGAGAAACTTGTATATGATCTACATATCACCCATAGTTATAGCGTGAACCTTGTATATGATGTACATATCACCCATAGTTATAGCGTGAACCTTGTATATGATGTACATATCACACATAGTTATAGCGTGAACCTTGTATATGATGTACATATCACCCATAGTTATAGCGTGAACCTTGTATATGATGTACATATCACCCATAGTTATAGCGTGAACCTTGTATATGATGTACATATCACACATGTTATAAGCGAGAAACGATATGATCTACATATCACCATAGTTTAGCGTGAACCTTGATATAAGATGTACATATACCCATAGTTTAGGTGAACATTGAATATGATGTACATATCACACTAATTTATAGTCGAACCTTGTATATGATGTACAATATACCATAGTTATAGATGAACTTGTATATGATGTACATATCACCCATAGTTATAGCGTGAACCTTGTATATGATGTACATATCACCCATAGTTATAGCGTGAACCTTGTATATGATGTACATATCACCCATAGTTATAGCGTGAACCTTGTATATGATGTACATATCACCCATAGTTATAGCGTGAACCTTGTATATGATGTACATATCACCCATAGTTATAGCGTGAACCTTGTATATGATGTACATATCACCCATAGTTATAGCGTGAACCTTGTATATGATGTACATATCACCCATAGTTATAGCGTGAACCTTGTATATGATGTACATATCACCCATAGTTATAGCGTGAACCTTGTATAGTACTACGCTCGAATTCATACCAGACGAACGAAGAAGAAGAAGAAGAAAAAAGCATTCTTTAAATATGCAACCCGACAACATTTTAAAATATACAGGATGTTCAAGATAAAAGTAGCCCCACTGACAACTCAAAAGTTGCAACATTTCGTTCCGTCTATTTACTATTTAAACTGGCTCTGAGTAGCTAGTCCTTTCGTCACATTTGTTCATCGCCCCTTCCCATACCATAATTACAACCATAAAATTGATCGCTCACTTGACCTATACTACGTCATAATTGAACCTTCTCATTTTCATAAACAATGTTAGATTGACTTTCTTGACCAGCTACTTTTATCTTGAATACCCTGTATAATAATTCGTCCCAAATCTTCTCAAAGTAATAACATATTCACCATACATATCATATGTGGTAGAGAATTATACAAGGGCGGACAGGAAATCCACTGCCTCCGCAGCAAAACAATGCAGTGCTTTAAGCCAAAGTTGCAAAATCCGTTGAGGTTGCTGATTCCTAACAACAACAGATACATTAGAATAATCGATCGATAGCCGCTGGATAGAAGTTTATTTTTAGCTTCGTGTCCTTTTTTTTATTGTGCGTAAGGTCTTGTCCTGTTCCGATTGCTCATTCTGTGGGATAAACTACATTGATTGTATCCATGAATAACCCTATGTCTTATTACTGATCAAATACAGGTCGTTGAGACGGGTTAAGAAATCTTCCTGTTATGTGCTTGCATTGTTGTTGATGTGATTGATGATTGTATCAACATCAAATAACAAATTCTACCAAACCATCAACAAATTTGTCAAAATCTTCTACTTATTCTTACTTATAGGATATCAATGGTGAAGTGGTTAATTCGTTTGCCTGTCGTACTGATGGTTTTGTGTTCGTATCCGGGCCGAGGCACATGTGAAGTTTTCTCATGAGATCTCTTTGATTGTTGCCAGAACTACGGAGTTCACCCTTTGTGTAATGCTCTCAGCAGATGGCATGCAATCTCTGCCGACAGAGGCGGGGTCATATGGGGAACCCCTGGGCAATGAAGTCAATCCTTTGTCTATGGACCCTTTGGACTCTTACTTAGCATTATAAATTTTTTTCCAAATTATTGCTAAATTCTTATAAATCTGTCACTGTATACTTACTATATGTCGGATCACATACAGATTTTGTTCAGAGCTAAGCCGTTAACAGCTTTTCTTATTGCTAGCATTGTTCTTATTGTTTATATCGCATTTTCTACGTTTGGAATGTTTTATTTGCTTATTCATATTTAAAACTGTAACTGAATTTTCATATTGTTTAATTATTTCATCACATTATTATCATTATTCACTGGTGGGTGTACGTAGCTTAAGTGGTAGTGAGCTCGTTCACAACCCGAGCGTACCTGGTTCAAACTGGATAATTTGGAAGCAAATTCGTTCTTGTGGAAAACAATGGTAAAAATAGACCTCACCGTTCAGAAAGCAATGACAACCTACTGAACGTATAAGTGCTGCCTATAAAATCGACGACTCGTTTACTGTGGCTGATGGCTAAGTCATGTAAAGGATATGCCAAGATTTTCATTTCATTAATCACTGTACTGCATACATGACAATATCTGTAACAACAAAATATCTGCTTTCATCTCTTCTCCTTGTACTTATTAATCAGCTGACAATCTATACCTATTTTTCATCTAATATTCCTTTTTTTTTTTTTGCTTGTCAGATGACTTCTCCAACTGTAACAGTTGTTTTAGTAACAATTAATCATGTAAATCGACTTAGTCAGCATTCCTGTATTTTGCAACTGATCAAGTTTTTCTGTCTATTACAGTATGTTCTACATTCCTGTTATCTATATACTTTTGTACCTACATTCCTGTTATCTACATTCCTGTTATCTACATTCCTGTTATCTACATTCCTGTTATCTACATTCCTGTTATCTACATACTTTTGTACCTACATTCCTGTTATCTCATACCTGTATCTATTCCATTATCTACATACTTTGTACCTACATTCCTGTTATCTACATACCTGTTATCTACATTCCTGTTATCTACATACTTTTTTACCTACATTCCTGTTATCTACATACCTGTTATCTACATTCATGTTATCTACATACTTTTGTACCTACATTCCTGTTATCTCTTTCTCTTTTTGTATATGCTTTATTAGAGAAGGAAAAATAGACACAAATTCTACATTGAAAATGTTAAAGTGTTGTATATTTAATTGTTAACCTGTAATCGTCATTATGCACATGTTGAGCTCTCAGTGAAATGTCATTATTCACATGTTGATCTCTCAGTGTAATGTATTATCACATTTGACTTCATGTAATGTCATTATTCACATGATTGAGCTTCACTGAAATGTCATTATTCACATGTTGAGCCAATTAAATGTCATTTTCACATTGAGTTCCATAAATGTCATTATTCACATGTTGAGCTCCAAGTGAAATGTCATTCTCATCTTGAGTTCCCAGTGAAATGTCATTCTCATGTTGAGTTCTCAGTGAAATGTCATTCTCATGTTGAGTTCTCAGTGAAATGTCACTATTCACATGTTAAGCTCTCAGTGAAACATCCTTCTACAATAGTTGATCATCATATTTTTTTATTTGACCCACCGTCTAGACTTTAGGCCTTGGCTATCTCCCACCTTTTCTGCCATTTTAATACAATTTCTCTCTTTTCTCCCATGCTTCACGCTGGTTTACGTCAAGAACATGTATGGTTATACTGGTTTGCTATATCGTGAGATCGATATTGTTTTGTTTCATGTTTAGTTCTGTGATATCTGTATTTTCTTATTATTATCAAATATTTATGATTATTCGCAATTTCCTACTGATCTCTTCTAGATTGCCATGCTGTTTTCTCACGTCTGTCTGTAAAAACATCAATCTGCATATCTTCTTTTTATGATATATCGATCATAACTTACATTGATGTTCTCATTCTCTGATCCATTCATTATCATGTTTGCATAAACATTGAATAATCTCAAGAATGGTGGATCTCAACGACGTGCTTATCCTTTTGACTGATGAGTCTTTCGACTGATCCCAAATACGAATGTTCTATCGATACTTCTTGTGAATATTATGTTTGCTGGATGTTACAGTCTTGAAAGCTGCAGAGACTTTTATGCCAGATTTGAAAAAGTGATTGAACGAGATTTTGCTTCATAATCTCGTGGGCATCCTTGTAACAAACGTACGTAGCCAACGAAGTAAGGATAGATATGATATCCACAAGATGGGTCCGTTTCTGTGAGCAATACACTAGATGGGTCCGTTTCTGTGAGCAATACACTAGATGGGTCCGTTTCTGTGAGCAATACACTAGATGGGTTCGTTACTGCGAACAATTCACTAGATGGGTCCGTTACTCTGAGCAATACACAAGATAGATCCATTACTACGAGCAATACACTAGATGGGTCCGTTAATGCGAGAAATTCACTAGATAGGTCCGTTACTGTGAGCAATAGTTGAACTGTACGGTTGTGGTAGTGGCTCGCTAACCTTGAACACTAGATGGGTCCGTTGATCATCAAGGTGCGTATCCTTTATAGGACGTTGCTCTCTTTGCAGCACATCTGAAATTCACTCTGTCTCTAGCCTGTTCACCCACTTCGTCGATGGTCATGTTCATGGTTTCTTTAATATCTTGTAGCCATCTTCTTCTTGGTCTGCCTCTGCGTCCTGTGATCCTGTCCTCTATTATTGTTCTCTCCAGGCCATCGTGACGTTTGAAGTGACCAAAGTATCTAATTTGTCTGTATAATATGGTGTTTATCAGCCAATTGTCTTTAACATTCAGTTCTTTCAGGACATCAGTGTTCTTTCTTTTTCTGTCCATTGTATTCGTAGGTTCTTTCTGTAGCATTTCGTTTTGAAGGACTGGATTTTCGTTCCTGTTGTTTGTGTAATGGTCCATGATTCACCACTATAAGTAGCCACTGGAAAATGCATGTTCTCAGTATTTTTAATTTTCAGATTTTGCTGGTGCTTGCCACACTGTTCTTCATAGTGTTAAACTTCTTGATTGTTGCCAATCTTCTTGAGATCTCTTTGGAGCAGTCAACGTTATTGTTAATTATTTAGCCCAGGTATGCGTAGCTCTCTACACATTGGAGTTCTTCATCGTTTACTTGGATGTTAGGTGAGCCTTTTGTTTTGTCAGTTGACATGATTTTGTTTTTGTGTATTAAAATATAGATGTTGGTCTTCACTATGTTTCTTGGTCGTCATGATTAGGTTTTCCAAACCTCTTTGCTGGTGGATAATAATACTGTGTCGTCTGCGTATCTAAGCTCTGGTTTGGATTTGCCGCCTATAGTGAAAGGGTCGTAATTCACATAGTTGGCATCGTCTTTTACATTCTTCATGATGTTCTCTGCATATATGTTGAATAAGTATGGTGACAAAATACATCCCTGTCGTCCCCCTTTTGAATCTCGAACCATTCAGCTATTTCACCTCCTCCGTTATGATGGGTCCGTTATTGCGAGCAATCATCTCAAGCAATGAGAAAGACTATACTATCTTTGTAAAGTAAAAGAGACGTTATAACATAGTAGCTAGTCATCTTGCTTAATAAAAGAGTGGTTCCATTATCGAATCCCACAGCGAAAGTGGGAGTTCCCCCAATTGTTATGGCTGTGAGATCAACCTAGCAACAATTAGGTACCAGAGAAACAATGGGAAGTAAAAACAGCCGACATTCTGTTGACCACAACATCCATTGTGTGCGCAGTTAGTCAGAGAAAATACAAGATTAACATCGTATTTGCTAAAATATTTCTTGGTGGAAAAAATGAGTTCTTTATATTTTTGATGTCTAGTAAGGATAAACGCCGCCCTACCTACATGAAGTAAGGAGAAATACTATGTTATGTAAAGTACAGAGAAACAATTAACTGTTTATGTAAGGTACAGAGAAATAATGAACTGACTATGTAAAGTACAGAGAAATAATTAACTGTCTATGTAAAGTATAGAGAAATAATCCACTATGTAAAATACAAAGAAATAATGTATTGTTTATGTAAAGTACAGAGAAATAATGAACTGACTATGTAAAGTACAGAGAAATAATTCACTGACTATGTAAAGTACAGAGAAATAATGAACTGACTATGTAAAGTACAGAGAAATAATTCACTGTCTATGTAAAGTACAGGAAATAATAACTGTTTATGTAAGTATAGAGAAATAATGAACTGACTACGTAAAGTACAGAGAAATAATTCACTGTCTATGTAAAGTACAGAGAAATAATGAACTGTTTATGTAAAGTATAGAGAAATAATGAACTGACTATGTAAAGTACAGAGAAATAATGAACTGTCTATGTAAAGTATAGAGAAATAATGAACTGACTACGTAAAGTACAGAGAAATAATGAACTGACTATGTAAAGTACAGAGAAATAATTCACTGTCTATGTAAAGTACAGAGAAATAATGAACTGTTTATGTAAAGTATGAGAATAATGAACTGACTACGTAAAGTACAGAGAAATAATTCACTGTCTATGTAAAGTACAGAGAAATAATGAACTGTTTATCTAAAGTATAGAGAAATAATGAACTGACTACGTAAAGTACAGAGAAATAATTCACTGTCTATGTAAAGTATAGAGAAATAATGAACTGACTACGTAAAGTACAGAGAAATAATGAACTGACTATGTAAAGTACAGAGAAATAATGAACTGTCTGTGTAAGTATAGAGAAATAATGAACTGACTACTAAAGTACAGAGAAATAATGAACTGACTATGTAAAGTACAGAGAAATAATGAACTGTCTATGTAAAGTATAGAGAAATAATGAACTGTCTATGTAAAGTACAGAGAAATAATGAACTGACTATGTAAAGTACAGAGAAATAATGAACTGACTATGTAAAGTACAGAGAAATAATGAACTGACTATATAAAGTATAGAGAAACAGTGTAACTACAACATATGTAAGATAACAGATAACTGTGTGTACAGAGAGTAAGGATTAACTATATACAGACATACTATGTTTAATGTTGAAAGAAAATTGGCTTGCGGGAACAAACTTTAAGCTGATAAATACGGAAAAACGCATTATATAACTTACAGCTTATTTGACAACTCTGTACTCTTGTTTGGCAAACACTAATTACAGTACTGTAGTTTTACAAATTACAAAACAATGACAAAATACAGCAACGTTTCGACCAACAAGGCCTTTATCAAGCAAACGAACAAACAGGAGTGACAAATTAAAATGAAACACAAATGACGACCAAATACAAACGTATCTAAGGAAAATCTGGAATAAAACGAATAACGAAATAAATGTAACACAAAACACACACATAAAAACTAGAAATAGAAAGGAAAGAAACATGAAACATCTGATAAATATATGAATACATGAACATATCCCATATAGATTACAAAGCATGGGAAGAAAGTCTAAGAAGCATAAGAATGGAATATAACATGAATACATGCACATATACCCATATAGATTACAAAGCATGGGAAGAGAAAGTACATAAGAATGTAATACGTTGAGCCCGCGTGGTCGCAAGGTACCATACAAAGAAATATCCTTTGGTGTCTTACAGACGGGACAGAAGTCTTAAGGATATGTTGGTACACAGTCGCCTTAAGTCAATATCCAGACTCATTTTGGCACTGTCCAGTGTGGCCGTCGCGTTGCAACACGTGTGCTTATGTGATACAGACGCGTACTGTATCTTTTCCTTTAGGCACGTTTCTTATTGACGATGGGTTCCACATGCGAGTCCCGTAATCTTATCTATGCCATTATCTGTAAGCAGTGTAACAAGGCTTATATCGGCGAGACAGGCAAGAGGCTCAGTGACCGATTCGCCCAACACTTACGCGACATACGCCAATGCTCTGTGACCCTGTAGCCACCCATTTCAATGATACTGGCCATTTAGGTGCTCACGATGTCCAGGTCACAGCCATCCGATCATGTTCCTCGGATGATCGCAGTCGATTTGCTCTGGAGAATCGGTTGATTTTTGTGTATGGTACCTTGCGACCACGCGGGCTCAACGTATTACATTCTTATGCTTCTTAGTACTTTCTCTTCCCATGCTTTGTAATCTATATGGGTATATGTTGCATGTATTCATGTTATATTCCATTCTTATGCTTCTTAGTACTTTCTCTTCCCATGCTTTGTATTCTATATGGGTATATGTTGCATGTATTCAAGTTATATATTTACTAGATGTTTCATTGTTTCTTTTCCTTTCTATTTCTAGTTTTTATGTGTGTTTTTGTGTTACATTTATTTCGTTATTCGTTTTTATTCCAGATTTTCCTTAGATACGTTTGTATTTGGTCGTCCATTTGTGTTTCATTTAATTTGTCACTCCTGTTTGTTCGTTTGCTTAATAAAGACCTTGTTGGTCGACACGTTGCTGTATTTTGTCATTGTTTTGTAATTTGTAAAACTACAGTACTTTGTAATTACGTGTTTTGCCAATCAAATAGTTTTACTGCAGTTCCATATATATATACTGAATACTCTTGTTTGCCGATTAAGTAAATTTACGTCGGGTTTTTTCTTGCCTTCTTTCATTGTTGGAATTTATTTTTATGTGCGTGTATTTAACTTAGAGACTCCGAGAGCACTGGTCTACATATTTGAGCTTGAACATTCGATAGAATGTCTCTTGTTATCTCTCTTTCTTCTCACTTAAGTATAAGATAGAAAACAAGGTTGTCGTCAGCACATATTTACTTTCAGACGTAATGAAATTTTGTGAGTTGAAGGTAGATCTGATTATTGTTAAATTGTATACTAATATTATATTCAGTGGCGGCTCGTAATTGTTTTTGTTGGTGGGGCCAGACACAAATTTTCGGGAAAATCATGGCTTTGGGTTAGGTTATAGTTTAATTTATTAAATAATAAATACATGTTACACATTTTTGGTGGGACCCGGCTCCACTGGCCCTTAATGACGAGCCGCCACTGATTATGTTGTTTGTTTCTACTGCTTGTGTTTTCGCTACAAGAAAATAGAATTGATTTACTGTGATGCATATCTACATCCATACTTTATTTATTTTATTGTAACCTTTGTAAAGCTCAACAATCAACATCGAACTGATACAGTTAGTTACTGGATATCTGGGAGTCACTGGACGATGTTGAAGATATTGTTAAGGAGATAGAAGTACATGTAGACATGTCTGGAGTGCAATGAAGATATTGTTAATGAGATAGAAGTACATGTAGACATGTCCGGAGTGCAATGAAGATATTGTTAAGGAGATAGAAGTACATGTGGACATGTCCGGAGTGCAATGAAGATATTGTTAAGGAGATAGAAGTACATGTAGACATGTCTGGAGTGCAATGAAGATATTGTTAATGAGATAGAAGTACATGTAGACATGTCCGGAGTGCAATGAAGATATTGTTAAGGAGATAGAAGTACATGTAGACATGTCCGGAGTGCAATGAAGATATTGTTAAGGAGATAGAAGTACATGTAGACATGTCCGGAGTGCAATGAAGATATTGTTAAGGAGATAGAAGTACATGTAGACATGTCCGGAGTGCAATGAAGATATTGTTAAGGAGATAGAAGTACATGTAGACATGTCCGGAGTGCAATGAAGATATTGTTAAGGAGATAGAAGTACATGTGGACATGTCCGGAGTGCAATGAAGATATTGTTAAGGAGATAGAAGTACATGTAGACATGTCTGGAGTGCAATGAAGATATTGTTAATGAGATAGAAGTACATGTAGACATGTCCGGAGTGCAATGAAGATATTGTTAAGGAGATAGAAGTACATGTAGACATGTCCGGAGTGCAATGAAGATATTGTTAAGGAGATAGAAGTACATGTAGACATGTCCGGAGTGCAATGAAGATATTGTTAATGAGATAGAAGTACATGTAGACATGTCCGGAGTGCAATGAAGATATTGTTAATGAGATAGAAGTACATGTAGACATGTCCGGAGTGCAATGAAGATATTGTTAAGGAGATAGAAGTACATGTAGACATGTCCGGAGTGCAATGAAGATATTGTTAAGGAGATAGAAGTACATGTGGACATGTCTGGAGTGCAATGAAGATATTCATACTGAAACTAAAACCGTTGTAGACAGACATATATTGGTTTTTGTTTATTTGTGTAGCTACTTAATTTGTGTAATCTAATGTTTTTATGGAACAGAACATTGTATATAGATGCACGAGTTGTTTCTTGTGTATTTGTTTTGGAATAGCAGGAAATGAGATAGCTGACCGACTGGTTACGGGATTGATTGATTGATTGATTGATTGATTGATTGATTGATTGATTGGACCATCATTATTGCACTTCGGTGAGTAATCATGTGTGCTCCGATCTCTTTCTTACGCAGGAAGATCTCAGCTGCAGTCCACGAACTCCGTAGCACCGGCTGACGTATCAGTTACTAATCATTAGAAGAATTGAATGAATAAATTAACGGGAAAGTTATCAACACTAACACAGAATGATTACCAAACATATGATTAGATTAGAGTATTTTGTTATTCTACAAATCAGAACAGGCCACATTGAACTCTGCAGCCGCTATTCTGTTTTGCAAAATTTAGGATTGATAATTCAGCCGTGTGTATATGAGAACATGGACTATAGACTACAGAGTAGATACTTCAAGATTTCTTAGAATACAATATATTGGACATCCTACAAGACCTGTATATCGGGAGCTTTGGCTCTTAAATAACATCATGTCCCAGAAGATGAAATATTTTAACCACGTTAAAAGTCACAGTGGTTTGGAGAGAATGGTAATGGAGGGCATGGTTTCTGGAGTACGAGGCAGTGGACAACCACAACGAAGGTAGCAGCAGGACATCAAAGAGATCTTTAACATAACGCTGGAGGAGGCAGAAGAACTTGCTAGAAGCGGGGTTTTTCAGGTGGGTTGTGATGAAAACGACGTTCCACAAGGGACATGCTACTTGATGATGATGATGATGATGATGATGATGATGATGATGATGATGATGATGATGATGATGATGATGTGATGATGATGATGATGATGATGGTGATGATGATGGTGATGATGATGATGGTGATGGTGATGATGATGATGATGATGATGATGATGATGAGATGATGATGATGATGATGATGATGAGATGATGATGGTGATGATGATGATGATGATGATGATATACTGAGGCAAACTCACTTAATTGTTTTAGAAAAAACATCACTGGAAATAAAACTACACGGTTGATGATGATGGTGATGAGGATGATATACTGAGGTAAACTCACTTAACTTTATTTTTTTTAAACAAAAACACTGGAAATAAAACTACACGGATCTCTGTTTGAGCTACAAAATACAAAGTTTATGCAGAAGACACAGTTTTAATATACAGATAATATTTGAAGTGAACGAAAGGAAGGAAAGTTCGACCTGAGATGAAACAAATTTGAAAAACTGTGCGCAGGCTAATAAATGAATTCACCGAGAGAATAGCACATACAGACTAGATGCCTGAAATAAATGAATTCACCGAGAGAATAGCACATACAGACTAAATGCCTGAAATAAATGAATTCACCGAGAGAATAGCACATACAGACTAGATGCCTGAAATAAATGAATTCACCGAGAGAATAGCACATACAGACTAAATGCCTGAAATAAATGAATTCACCGAGAGAATAGCACATACAGACTAGATGCCTGAAATAAATGAATTCACCGAGAGAATAGCACATACAGACTAAATGCCTGAAATAAATGAATTCACCGAGAGAATAGCACATACAGACTAAATGCCTGAAATAAATGAATTCACCGAGAGAATAGCACATACAGACTAAATGCCTGAAATAAATGAATTCACCGAGAGAATAGCACATACAGACTAAATGCCTGAAATAAATGAATTCACCGAGAGAATAGCACATACAGACTAAATGCCTGAAATAAATGAATTCACCGAGAGAATAGCACATACAGACTAAATGCCTGAAATAAATGAATTCACCGAGAGAATAGCACATACAGACTAGATGCCTGAAATAAATGAATTCACCGAGAGAATAGCACATACAGACTAAATGCCTGAAATAAATGAATTCACCGAGAGAATAGCACATACAGACTAGATGCCTGAAATAAATGAATTCACCGAGAGAATAGCACATACAGACTAAATGCCTGAAATAAATGAATTCACCGAGAGAATAGCACATACAGACTAGATGCCTGAAATAAATGAATTCACCGAGAGAATAGCACATACAGACTAAATGCCTGAAATAAATGAATTCACCGAGAGAATAGCACATACAGACTAAATGCCTGAAATAAATGAATTCACCGAGAGAATAGCACATACAGACTAGATGCCTGAAATAAATGAATTCACCGAGAGAATAGCACATACAGACTAAATGCCTGAAATAAATGAATTCACCGAGAGAATAGCACATACAGACTAAATGCCTGAAATAAATGAATTCACCGAGAGAATAGCACATACAGACTAGATGCCTGAAATAAATGAAAGAAGCTATATTAATGGGAAACGAGAACATAATAGAAAGATGAAGAGAACACATCGGGGAGCTTTACGATGATGACAAATCATAACTAAATATGCAAGAGATATATGAGGGATCGTCAAATCTTGCAGAAAACATTGATGATGCTATAGAGCGCACGCATTAAGAAAGAAATCGTGCAATGCCCAAGATAATATTACAATGAAAGAAATCTAAGCTCTGGGAAATCTTGGAATGAAAGTAATAATAAAACTTAAAATTGCATATGCAACAGTGAGGACATTCCAAACGATCCCCTTAAATCTTTGTTCATTGCCTTATCAAAATCACCAAGAACAGATTGATGTGAAGATTGTCACACTGTTAGCTTTATGAGCCATATGACAATGATACTGCTAAGAACAATAGCGAGAAGAATGTGGAGCATAATAAGATTAGAACCTGATGAGAAACATTGTGGAAATGTCGACGGTTTGGACACTTGCAGTAAGCGTGGATGTCTGTGACTTAACGATAATGAGCTCGAACACAACACAAGAATACCTGTCTTAAACACCGTGGTGGGCAGTTTGGAAATACATTTGTTCTATGGATTTTTACGAACGGTAACAATAGATATCACCGTTCATAATGCAATGGCACACTACTGAACGTATAAGTGGTGCCTATAATATCAACGAGTCGTTGACTGTGATTGACTGTGGCGACGTCCTGTAAAGGATACGTCCCGATTGTCAAATTTGTTCATATAGTAAGAACAATAATAGAAACAGGACTGAAAATGAAAATACAGTTCTATACTTGTACTTTATACACTCGATACTTGTACTTTATACACTCAATACTTGTACTTTATACACTCAATACTTGTACTTTATACACTCTATACTTGTACTTTATACACTCAATACTTGTACTTTATACACTCAATACTTGTACTTTATACACTCAATACTTGTACTTTATACACTCAATACTTGTACTTTATACACTCAATACTTGTACTTTATACACTCTATACTTGTACTTTATACACTCAATACTTGTACTTTATACACTCAATACTTGTACTTTATACACTCAATACTTGTACTTTATACACTCTATACTTGTACTTTATACACTCAATACTTGTACTTTATACACTCAATACTTGTACTTTATACACTCAATACTTGTACTTTATACACTCGATACTTGTACTTTATACACTCGATACTTGTACTTTATACACTCGATACTTGTACTTTATACACTCGATACTTGTACTTTATACACTCAATACTTGTACTTTATACACTCAATACTTGTACTTTATACACTCAATACTTGTACTTTATACACTCAATACTTGTACTTTATACACTCGATACTTGTACTTTATACACTCGATACTTGTACTTTATACACTCGATACTTGTACTTTATACACTCAATACTTGTACTTTATACACTCAATACTTGTACTTTATACACTCAATACTTGTACTTTATACACTCAATACTTGTACTTTATACACTCAATACTTGTACTTTATACACTCTATACTTGTACTTTATACACTCAATACTTGTACTTTATACACTCAATACTTGTACTTTATACACTCAATACTTGTACTTTATACACTCAATACTTGTACTTTATACACTCGATACTTGTACTTTATACACTCAATACTTGTACTTTATACACTCAATACTTGTACTTTATACACTCAATACTTGTACTTTATACACTCAATACTTGTACTTTATACACTCAATACTTGTACTTTATACACTCTATACTTGTACTTTATACACTCAATACTTGTACTTTATACACTCAATACTTGTACTTTATACACTCAATACTTGTACTTTATACACTCGATACTTGTACTTTATACACTCGATACTTGTACTTTATACACTCAATACTTGTACTTTATACACTCGATACTTGTACTTTATACACTCAATACTTGTACTTTATACACTCGATACTTGTACTTTATACACTCAATACTTGTACTTTATACACTCGATACTTGTACTTTATACACTCAATACTTGTACTTTATACACTCAATACTTGTACTTTATACACTCAATACTTGTACTTTATACACTCAATACTTGTACTTTATACACTCGATACTTGTACTTTATACACTCGATACTTGTACTTTATACACTCGACGAAGGTGTTTAACAGAGGGACACGCCCGACTGCACAGCGTGTTCGTAGCGCGTTAGACTGCGGGTGACTATCCCTCTGTGTGTGCGGGTTCAATTCCGCGGGCTAACAGAAAAGCCACAGGTTCCCCAGATTCACGATGTCCATGGCACCGAGCCGAAGAGCTTAAAGCTCAAGTGCTTCTGGATCGAAGAAAAAAAAACAAAGGGAATCATCAGGATTTTTTTTAATGTTTAAATATCGACAGTAAAAATCTAAGAATCATTCAGAATATATATTGACAACAAATAGCAGCCATAAATGTATACATACAAATGTGAACTTTTAAGCAGCTCAAGAAAGGAATTAAGCAAGGATGTGTTTAATCTCCTGATATATTTTCTCTGTTCAGTGACAGTTTGAGATCTGTAGACGAGATAGCTGGAATAGCAATAAGTGAACATTATATAAATCACACGGAAGAAAAACGGATAAAGATTCGTGTTATCTCAAATACTCCGTTAGGAGTTAATTCCTATTTGTTTGTGCGTGTGTCTGCTGGCCTATGTATCCTGATATAATCAAAAACAATTCAATTTTAAGTTGAAAAAATCTTGCCTAGACTTAAAGAGTATTTAATCCCGTACATAATAAACAAATAAACAAACAAACAACACTGTCTTGACTGCGAAAAATAGAGTAGAACTCTATATAGAAATCATTGATTTTCAAATTTTTATATAGGTAACAGTGGCGACACTCTTAAAGTTTTTTCCCCTACCAAAACCTTTAGACCTGTAAGATTTTCATTATATGTAATTACTAAAATAACAGCGATGATAATTTGGTATACTTGTTGAGGTTTTACAGTACGATTGTCAAGTTTGTCTATAATTAAGCATTTCCGTGTTCCACAAGCAATTCAGTACAAGTTAAAATCGGGAATCCGTGGAATTAATCAGTTCACAATGTATCCTAACGACTGTCATTGGCGTATGTACACAACATTTATTTTCATTGATAGAAGTGAAAGGTATCATTCACTATGTCACCTTTCTTTTTATAATATGTAAAAGTGTACGCCTTTGCAAATATTCGCCTCCATTTTGTGTATTACTGTAAACTCTAAACTTTGGTTATCGCTGTGTTGTGCTTATGCAAAATTTATAACAAAAAGCGTTTCATGCATCAACTAAGCTACCTACCAACTAGTTAAACATGATTATATCAGGTCGTGAGATATATAAAACTGCAGTAGATTTCGTACAAATGAAACCTTAGTGTGATCACGAATTTTGGAACGAACTAGTTCATGTGGTGATGATAGAATACAACAACAAAAGTTTAAGTATGAATATCAAAAAGATGAATATTACAGTCTTCGAGAGAAAAAACCAGACTCCATTAAAATGCTCCATCAAAGTTAATGGGATGTCGCTAAGACAAATCGGTCAATTTAAATACCTTTAAACTGATAATATTAGATGGTAGATGCAGATTATACTTTATTTTTAATACAGAAGAGGCCTGGCAAAAACAACATTTTAGAAAGTGTAGGGAACTATATACAACACATCACTGTCTACTGGAGAGAAGAGGAGAGTTCTTCGTCACTACATATGTGATCACATAAACCACAGTCCATCTTACATATGTTAGAGAGACAGTGGGATGTCCTGCTTATGCTAGAGAAGTACTAACATATGGTTGCGAGTCAATGACAAAATATAAACCTAGAGTAAAATGCTCTACCCCGGTAGATGGATAGAACACATATTGAGAAGACTGACCGGAAGCATTGCAAGACAGGCAATGTTTTGGAACCCATAGGGAAAGAGGAGTATGGAAAGGCCTAGACATACCTGGAGAAGAGAGCTGGAAACTGATATGAAAAGGATAGGTAAATCATGGAAAGAAATGGAAGGGATGACAGGAGACAGGAAGAGATGGAAAAAGTTTGTTGAAGACATGTGCTCCGTTTGAAGTTGAAAGGTTAAGAAGTAAAAAAAGGCTCTAGATGCTACAGATATGTAACTTTACATTAAATGACTGAACATTCTATAAATAGCTCAATGACTAATGTTGACTGACGTGCTGAAAGAGGTCAAGGTACACAGAAAACTCCTTATCAGCATAAGAATGAGACAATCATCATTTTCTGACAAGTAATGAGAAAAGAAGGTTTTAAACATATTAACAGCCGACCAAATCAATGGTAGACGAGTCAGAAGACAAGAAATGATGAGGCAGCCTTCTTCATAGAGTGGAAGATTGTCACTTTCTGAACTTAGTCAGGTTAAGAACACTTTTGTGAAAATCCAGGATCGCTTAGATCAATCGGCATGGCACGTGATGATGTTCATATTTTAGATCAGTGCTGCCCAACGTTTTTATATATTGGCACGCATCTGGCTGATGGTTGTGAAGATGCCGGCGCCATGCGATGATTACAATACTATTACTACTAACAAAAACAAGAGTAATGTTAACATAATTGAGATGCAGACCCTTTCTCAGTGATTTTAAAAAAAACGGGTGGGTTTAAGGAACAGTAGGATGGTTACAAAAGGAAACAACGGGTGGGTCATGAGACAGTAGGGTGGTTACAAAAGAAAGCAAGATTGTAAAAGCGGGAAGATCGGGTTCATGGGAATGATACGAAAAACATAAAAATTGTGTTTTCTTGAGAAAATCTGATTAAAGTATAAAGCCGGCAGAGTAAAATAGGACGCCATAAATGTATGACATTGACTTCATGGGCCCGGCTCATCCTGTTGGACAGCGCTGTTTCAGACAGTAAACGATGTTACTGTACTAAAAGCATTTCCAGTAAAGATCATGCGTGACTAATTAATTGGGTCAAAAAATGTACTTTTGTTGTGCTTAACACAGATAGCACAGGAAATTGTAAATAAATGTGTTACGTTTATCGCAAGTTATATTTTGTAATCAACAGCCAAGCAAAACGTTTGTAGTCAACAATTTATGCTGGACTGTGGCCTATATGCAGACATTTAGATAAATCTAATTTCCTGTCTCTTCTAATATCTCACAACAAACTCTGGTCCCCAAAGAGATAGAAGATTTATAGATCTAATTCCACAAGGGAAATTGAATGTTTTTTTTTTCTTAAACAGCCATACTCCGGTTCCTGCTTCCATATTTTGGACTTGTTGAGTAGAGTTTCGTATCAATCAATTATATATGTGATGTAAACACTTTTCTTAATTATTAATGAACGCTTCTGTTCTCATCTACCTTTCAATTACAGGAGAAATTAATGTTGATTTTCATATGTTTATCACTCAGGGTGTAAAATAAAACTTCAGCATAGTTATTGATTGTTTTTGCTCAAGAGAATTGATTTTGTTGTTGTATGAATCGTGTTCATATTGATCTATTGAAATTCAACATAAGTGTAGGTATGTGTAGAATTGTATGGTAATCGATCAATGTTCTATTATCTAGATTATCAGTAAGTAATTAATTATTATTTGTCTTGTTCATATGACGAATATGCCTTTATATAACAAAATATACTAGTTATTAGATTGAAATGCGCGTTTCTGCTTAAAGATGCTTCCATCACAAATAAAACAAAAAAAAAATGGGAATTCTAAAACCTAAAAGTATAGTGTAGTATACGCAAGTTTCTTTCATTTCGTGGTTAGTTGGTTTTTTTAATTTCCACAGGAAACTGATATCATACTTATTATTCATACATGAAGGAAAGTGACGATTGTATATTCTAAAGTTGCTTCTGTTACCAAATTATAAACTTTAGTAACGTAAGAATAGTGATCTAATTAGCATTAGTACTTGTATAGACTGTGGTTCGAGTGATATATAAGAAACTGTGTTGTGGTTATCTCTAAGCAAGACATGATAAAAAACTAGTATTATAAGAAAAAAACATGTTGCAACAGATTATAAGTTTAAAAAGTGATGTTTTCTTTATAAGATGTGGCCACGGGCAGAGCCTTAGTTGGATGATACATCAGTGTTTCCTGTTTTAATGGAACATTTGGATTACCAACGATGATGCCTAAGTCAACAGCTATAGGACTGCCAACGCCTTTGCCACAACTACCTGTCTCGTCAATTTCTGCACCAGTGACACCTGATGCTGTAAAACATGTGCCCGTGTCGTCCCCGACAATGAAGATGAGACTGAGCCACATGCTGCATAATGCAACTCATCACAATAAAAGTAAAGGTACACACTTGTCTGTACCAAATATATAACCCATGTAGTGGCTGCATGATAGACTGTCTATCTACTTTCCTACGTACTGCTTGCTTAAGTACTGCTTTCTTAAGTACACAACCGAACCAGGTGCTAGTCAATGTGTACTTTGCTTGGACCAAATATATAACCCATGTAGTGCTGCATGATATACTGTCTATCTGCTTTCTTAAGCTCATACTGCTTTCTTAAGTACTTGCTCTTTCTCTTTCAAGTACACAACCGAACCAGGTGCTATTCAAGGTGTACTCTTGCTTGGACCAAATATATAATCCATGTAGTCGCTGCATGATAGACTGTCTATCTGCTTTCCTAAGTATTGCTTTTTCGATCCAGAAGCACTTGAGCTTTCAGCTCTTCGGTTCGGTGCCATGGACATTGTAACCCTTCGGTTCTGTGCCACGAACACCGTAAATCTGAGAAACCTGCGACTTTTCTGCCAGTGCGCGGAATGGAACCCGCACTCACAGAGGACTTATCACACCGTCGTCCAACGCTTTACGAACACGCTGGGCAGGCGGGCGTACTGCTTTCTTAAGTACTGCTTTCTTAAGTACTGCTTTTTTAAGTTCATAACCGAACCAGGTACAAGTCAAGGTGTACTCTTGCACGGACCAAATATATAATCCATGTAGTCGCTGCATGATAGACTGGTTACCTGCTTTCTTAAGTACTGCTTTCTTAAGTACACAACCGAACCAGGTGCAAGTCAAGGTGTACTCTTGTTTGTCCCAAATATATAACCTATGTAGTCGCTGCATGACATACCTGCTTTCTTAAGTACATAACATTAACCAGATGTTATTCTTTCTGACGTAGAAGTTTACAATAGTTTCTTTCAATTCCTACGATTTTCGTCTCGCTCTACTCTCTGTGTCATATTACGTCTCAATATTTTGTTCTTTCTATCTTGTATGTTCTAATCTAAAGGGTGACCACCTTACTACGTTACCTAATATTTATCCTATTGTTTGTCATATTTTATATATAATAGGATCTCAAACACGCGGACACCATGCTACACGTCAAGAACTATCATGCGGTCCGCAAAGGCATGAACTAGCTGTAATCTTCTTCTCTTACTTTCTTTTCTCTAATCCTGTCTTGCCTCAGAACGTTAGGATAAGAAAAGATTTCTACAACGGGTTTTTGTTTCTTCTTCTTCTTTCTTTTGTCGTCACACTGCTACCGGGTTGTTGCCCAGTGTCGTGGTTTTCTGTTTTGTCTTGCGCTGTTCTGGTGGCTTGTGTGATTGTTATCTTTGCTCTTTCACAGGATGCTGCCACGCCATCTAACCATCTTTCCGTGGTCTTCCTCTTGCCTTCTTTCCGATGTTCTGTTGTAGAAGACTCTGTATACTGTGGAGTTTGGATGCATTCTTATTAAGTGGCCAAACCACTTCATTCTTGTTTATCTATATAATTCAGCAGGTTTGTGCCAACTTTCTTTCTTATGCTGTGTTGGTGATTCTGTCTTTTCTTGTGTTGTTGGTAACTTTCTCAGGCAACGCATTTCACATGTTTACACTCATAAAAGTGTTTTTCACTGCCTCTGTTACTGTGCCTTTTTCCCTCTATGGCGTACTGTCTTTTGGTAATCTGCATCTGTGGTCGAACCATTTAATTTGTTGTTTCTTGATGAAATTCAGTAGTTGTGTTGTACCCTCGTTTTTCCACATGTCTTTATTTGTAGTCCAGTCTCTCCCTGATCTTCTTCTCTTTCATCGTTTACTTCTTTATAGAAGTGTTGGGGGGAAACGTAGTGATCTTGTGTGTGCTTGATTTAAGTCACTTTGTAAGCTGATATTCATTTTCGTAAGGCTGTTCTTGATGCCGTCGCTCCATCTTTGCATGGTCTTCCTCTTGCTTTGTACTCATTATACTTTTTCTGTGTGGCTCTCTGTGGTAGGCGATACCAATGCATTCTTGTCAGGGGACCAAACCATTTAATCTGTTGTTCTTTTATGAATTGGGTGACTGGTTTCACATTCAGTCTTCTACTGATTATTCTTCATGATACTCCCAGCATTCTGCGTAGAAACTTCATCTCTGTCATGATTAATTTTCTTCTATCGTTTGATGTCAATATCCAGGATTGATATTGATAGTGAAATGATGGGAGAAAGATTGTGTTATGCAATGCATCTTTAGTGCTCATGGTGGCATGTTTGCATTTTAAAATTTGTGCCATTTGTTCTATGATTTGTTTTATTGCATAGATGTTGGATTTCGTTAGTCCATTTGCTGAAAAATCCTAGATGTATCTCCTAGGTATGTAATGCTCTCTAGCGAATGTCATTACTTCGGTTTTATCAATGTTTATTCTCACATTATATTCATTACATGTTAACTGGAGTCTGTTAATGTGTTGCTGTAGCTGTTCCCCTGTTGTTCATATCTTTGTCTGTTCATCGGGAAAAAAAAAGAAATTTGTTTAAGGGTTCCCCAAGGTTGTTCCTTCACTGGCGTTAACTATTTTACAGATTTGATCGATATTTGTGATGAACAACAGCGCTGATAGTATGCATCCTGATCTTACTTCTGATCCAACGTGGAACTTTTCTGATCGACAAGTGTTTGTTCTAAGTCCAGTGGCTCTTTATATAGAAGCTCGTGGATAGATTAATTAAGTGGTCATTAAATCTAAATATTGACAATACTTTCCACAACTTGTTCCTATCTACTCGCTCGCTTTTCCTCATCCATGAATAATACCTTCAAAGTGAATCTGACATTATAAGAGAAATCGCTTGCTTACTGTGATGGGGGCGTGACCCACTTTACAACAATAAAAACTTTGAGATATATTGAAGCAATATTCTAAAGAGCAATAACATTCCCTTGGAAAAAAATTGTGGTTATCATCACCCGTGACGGACGAGCATCATCACCCGAGACGGACGGTCATTATCACCCGTGACGGACGGTCATCATCACCCGTGACGGACGGTTATCATCACCCGTGACGGACGGTTATCATTCTTAACTGAATGAGCTAGGGTAATTTCTGCCTTGCTCAAACAATTCAATAACCAACTTTAGGTTTTCTATTTCACTTTAGCAATAATTTTACATTTTTAAATTTTATTTTCGATGCACATAGAAACAAATGTTTTCGATCACACAAATAGTTTAGTTTAGTTTAGTTGTCGGATCACCATCACTGCACGTCGAACAAATTAGTCCATAAGTGCTCCGATCTCTCAGTATGTCCATCAGCGTGTGGCGACTAACGACACCGGTTCTTTGTTGGTTTACAATTCTTCTTTGTCTGCCAGCATAGCGTTCTTGTCGAGCTACACCACACTAACTTTGAGTTCTTGCAGTCTGGTTAGTGTTGTGGATTCACCGCTATTACATGAATCATGTACACGCCCTCTCTCCTTAAGGAATTTATAATATCAGCCTGGTCCATTGCTCGCCGCTTTGTACAGCAGCCATACCTACAAGCATATCCGCACGTTCATTCCCTCTTACATCTGCATGCCCTGGCACAAAAATAAAACTGATCTTTGTCAGCTTAGACCTCCCAGCGACTCCATCCAATGTCTCCTAGCCCATCTGTTTCAATCTTCCTGAGCATACTCATTGAGTCACTGAGAAAACATGCATGGATAAAGTCTGTGATTCTAGCCAAATCATCGCTTTGGTAACCGCCATGATTTCCATAGTGAGACTGCTCGTTGTCACGGCAAAACCACCACTGTCTTCCTTCACAACATTCTCCACTGAGTGAAAGCCCACGAGCTCCGCACCCGTCGAATCACCGAACCCTCCGTGTAAATGATTACATCATGCTCAGATGCGTTCTCAGAAATCAATGCCTGAACTGCTGCCTCCACGACGAGTGGGTTGTCTTGTCTGCTTTCTTTATCAAGTTTGATGCATACAGAAAAAGATGATTCCTGTTGGCACTGTTATCCATTCTTCACCGGGATCAATGTCTTGAAGTGTACACACCTGTTCAATACAGCCTGACCCATTCAAGATTTTCCTCTTTTAACCTATTTCCTTTTTGTCTCTTTATTTCCATGTGCAGAGGATGTTGTGTGTCAGCATTGACTCGAAGGTATGCTCGTGAACGGCTCATCAGTGTTCTATACTCCATAGTAGGATAGTCAAGTAGATAGCGCATCGCCCTGCACGACGTGTCTTTAGTGCACCCAAGTATAATGTGCATCGCCTCGTTCTGTATTTTTTCCAGTCGTTCTATCTGACTATGACTGAGAGTCAGGATCGCCAGCGCATACTCAAGCACCGAAAGGATCAGACGCTGGTATAAAAGACAAAGATGGCGCTGCTCACAATCCACCGCAGCCATCACCCTCATCGCCGTCAAACCTTTCCTCGCCTTCATTATCACATGAGCTATGTGTTCCGTAAAAGCTAGACTACGATTAAAACGCAACCCCAGGTATTTCATAGACTGAGATCGCTCCACCACCTCTGAACACAAAACCACAGATGGTGTTGGAGTGTTGACGATGCGGTTGTTTAAAGAGAACCATGTCACAGCTGCTTTTGTGGGGTTGACCAATGCTCCTGCTTCATCACACCATCTACCTATGCGGTCGAGTTCTGACTGAATTCCTCCACAAGCTGTTCTCTATCCTTGCCCTGACGATACACCAACACATCATCAGCACATGACATTGTCCTTCCTCTACCCGTGATCTGCTCTTCTGTGATTCTCACAGTATAGGCATTGAACAACACCGGAGATAATGGTGACCCTTGTGGTAAGCCAGGGTGGATTGTTATTGGTGATGACGCCCAGCTGCCACATTTAAACACTATCTTTCGCTGGAAGAGGGTCGCAAAGATCCAATTGAGGAGGAATGGGCTGATATTGAGTTCCGTCAGCTGTACCATTAAAAATGCAAAGGCACTCTATTATAGGCATCTTCAAGGTCAGTTGCAGCAGCACATGTCTCAATGCCCGAGTGAAAACCCTCATAGACATCGTAGGTGAAAACCGCTGCGTTACGCCATGTCTCTCTATATGGGCGGTACCTCCCAAGGGTGGGTGGAAGGAGACGTAACCTCTCTAGTTGATAGGATATTTTCCTGGCAATTATTTTCTCCAGCAACTTGCCTATTGTATTCTTCATGGTGATTACCCGATAACCTGAATTTTTGTGTGGTCTTTGCCAGGCTTTGGCAGAGGTACCAGGTAGCTGTGCAACCATTCTTCGTTGATTACTGCAGTCGTAATGCTTTTGCTGTAGATGCAGCCAGTTCTTCCCATTCCCCATCAGACAACTCGTCCAATGTCACCATACGTATGCCATCTGGACCAGGTGCACTGTTTTTTTATCTCCGTACAGCATTCTTGATTTCCTCCACCGTCACCAAATCATCTTCATCTAATTCCTAGTTCTGACATTTAGCTGCAATGGATTCTCTGGCAGTGTTTCACCCTACAATGTCTTTCTGGTCACTCTGCTCTAGATAGTGCGCAAACAGAGCCCTACCCTTGTTTTCATCTGTCCTCTACCAGGTAAGATCCATGCTCTGGAAGTCAGGAACACACCGATTCTTCACTGTACCATTCATACTTCTGTACAATCGCCAGAACAGATTCAACGATTTGTCATTGCTCACCCGTTGACAGAACGCAGCCCACTTCTCACTTTTTACCGTCCTTGCAAGAGCTTTGAAACACCCTGTTTTATTATTCATATCATTCATATTCAGATCATACAAATATAAAATGTAAAGATGTAACGATTCAGAATGACATCATTTTAAACAGATGCATCATTGTTCACATTCGAATTAAGTCGAAGGACAAATGCTCAGATGACTGCTGGATCGGAAAAGTAGTAGTGAGTAGTTCACATTCGAATTCACGATTGTCTGGAAGTTTTTATCTCAAGACATATTTTTCAAGTTGTTCTCACTGAAACTGGAAAGAACATAGCTATGTTTGTTAGCACAGACAGTAGTGAGCAGTATTTTCTTTGACTATTTAGCGGATAAGACATTGTTGTAGACTCAGTAAGGATCAGTTGTCAGTAATATTTAGATTAAAATCATCTCAGGATAATCATTGCTGTTCTTCTTAAGGCAAATCTATTTCAACTGAGCAGGCAAAAATTATATTGAATTGGAATTAATAACATAATTAACAAGTATTGATTAATTATTTTAAATTCTTCTTTATCTAATCCTGTTTTGCCTCCCAGGGTCAGGATAAGACATTTCTAGTCCGGTTTCATGTGTGTCTTTCACTACCTGCTATTCCTGTGATCTATCTTTTACTTAGTTTTTTTCGCCTTGTATCCACTATTTCGGAGTTGCATTGCCTTTTGATCAACATTGTCTGTTGGGTTGATTATGTGGCCGAACCATTTTATTGCTTCTTGTTGAAGTTCAGTACTGATATTGCACCCACTTTTTCCTGATGTCTTCATTTCTAAATCGGTCTTTACTTGATACTCCCAACATTTTGCATAGACACTTCATCTCTATGAACTATATTAAAATTAACGATATTGAGTATCAGGAATGCCCTGGTATCGCCTACCACAGAGAACCACACAGAAAAAGTATAATGAGTAAAAGCAAGAGGAAGACCACGCAAAAGATGGAGCGACGGCATCAAGAACAGCCTTACGAACATGAACTTACAAAGTGCCTTAAAACAAGCACACACAAGATCACTACGTTTCACCCTTAACACTTCTATAAAGAAGTCAATGATGGAAGAGAAGAAGACGAAGATATTGAGTATACTATGAAAACACAACTACAATCTATAATTACTATAATTTTAGTATAACCATATATTATTATATAGTTTTTCATCTAAATTCATTTAATAGAGTACTAGATGCTAGTTATGACACATGAACACGGATGCTGTTTTTGAGCCACAGAAATCACCCTCGGGCAACCCTCAGAGCGTTTTGAGTTTGAAACTTCTGATCTAGTTGATATATCATGTTTTTTACTGCTAGTGTGTATATATACAAAACTAATGAACGTATAAATGGTGCCTAGAAAATCAATGACTCGTTTACTGGCGGTTGATGGCTACGTCCTGTAAAGGATATGCTAGATTTTCATTATACAAATATGGAACTGCAGGTTAGATAGTTTAAAACAAATTACGAATTTTCAATTCAAATGTTTATCAATCCTAACATATGCTAGCGGAAGTTGGATCTACTAAAATATAGAAAGCAAGTTGAACGCATTTGAAAATAGATGTCTCAGAAAAGCAATGAAAATAAAATAGGATGAATTTCGAAGAAGTAATGAAATCAGATAAATGTCTGGTCAACCACTAGTCTTCTTCTGTCTGTGTTCGCCCTCATGAATTCAGGTCATAGCCATGCGTCTGTGTGGCGCTTTAACTGATTTGCTTGATAGCCTGTTACCGTTATCTTGTTTCCTCGCCTACAGGCGTCTTCTCCTGGAAGTCGACTGCAGAGGTAGACCACTAGTAATAACTGCTGTTATATGCAGAAGAAAATGGAGATATGTTGGACTTATCTTGAGAAGAAATAATCAACCAATCCCAAAGCAGGAATTGAAGTGGGAGGCAAAGGTTCAAGAAAGAGAGAACGCTCTAGGGAGACCATGTGGAGGGAGGCCATGTGGAGGAGACCATTGGAGACCTTTGCTGAGGAGGCAAGAAATATCGGTCTCAATTCCATGGAAGAGCTTCTTCTTCCTCTTCGAACGTTCCATATCGACCAATTGTTGACCACTCTTTGTGATTTGTATATGATCTGATTCTATGAGCGATTGTACATTGTGCCAATTAGCAGACTATAAATAGGCCAGCACATCACATCCTATTTCTGCGACGCTTTTTATTTACTAGGGTAGCTTCTCTAGGTCTCTATATCAGTCGCCTCTTACGACATTCCTTGTAGGTTGCAGTGTTACTATTCTTTGCTCCCTTGGGGGCCCGGCAACACACGGGTGAAGAGATTGAACCAGTTGCCCAGGACAGAGCAATATGGAGAAATTGTTTGTAGGCCCTATATAACGTCTAACGGTGCGAGAGGAATTAATATTATTATTATATATATGCATCAAATTGTGGCTGACATTCAAACACATGTAGGTTTTAAATTGTCATTTAGGATGGCTTCTCTAACATGGCTACACACGATACGATACTATTCTAGCCCAGTCAGCTTAGCTAATGTAGGTTAACTTAAAGAATGAATGGCTAGTACTATTAGAAGGCTAATAACAAAATATAAAATATTTATTGTACGTGTATGTCAAATCTTAATAATCATGTTATTATACAATTTGATACCAATCCTCACAATCGTATGTTGACATGTGTGACTGATTTACTTGATGGTATGTTATTATACAATTTGATAGCAATCCTCACAATCGTATGTTGACATGTGTGACTGATTTACTTGATGGTTGCATACATTTGTACAATCCTCACAATCGTATGTTGACATGTGACTGATTTACTTGATGGTATGTTATTTATGAGCACAGTGACAGCCGTGACATTAAGTTATTTTGATGACATTTCTTTGATCATATCAGATGTTCGTTTTCACATCTGGTATCAGAGAAATCTAGTATCAGAGAAATCTAGTATCAGAGAAATCTAGTAGAGAAATCTAGTATCAGGGAATCTAGTATCAGAGAAATCTAGTATCAGAGTTAGTATTGAAGTCGATCTCTTCTCTCTCTCTTGTAGCCGTTTTTATCATTCTAATGTGATATATAAACAGCTTAATACCAAGAATGGGTATACGCTCACAACCTTCAGTACCAATTGGAACTCTGGTGCGTACCTTTCGACGGTGTGTTCGATTTCAACCAGCGTTTACTAGGTTCGCTCTCCGTTAGCCTTTCGCTGTCCCCAGCCAAATCTGCAAGGCAGCAGGTTGCTATTTTCTTTAAGTACAGCGACCCTTAGATCGCCTACCCTTCCGGGTTGATGAGCGTCATCTGCCCAGCGAACCGGTCTTTTTGTGGACTACTTGGTTTACCACCCGCCCAGTTTTGTGTACGGTTTGCTCCGCTAGCCGTTGATTGTCCCCAATCAAACTACAAGGCAGCAGTAGTTCCCTGCGAGCGGCACTGGTTTTACCTCTGCTGGGCTTTCCAGTTTTTCTGCACATTCAGGGTGGTCGCGCACCCTCTCGCCTGCCGCGCCGCCGTGCCTGCCGCGTCTTCCCTGTCTGCCGTGCCAGTAGTGCCTGCCGTGCCATGCACTTCTGCCTACCGGTGGGCCCACTCGTACATTGCTCGTATGCGTGCTCGCTCTGCCCTGGTGCCTGCCTCATCATCCCCTTCAATTTTCCTCGTGCTCACATTTGCCTGGGCTTTCCGTCCCTGGGACTTAACCGTCATCCACCCTGTGATGGGACCCTGTTTTCCCTTGTGGGCTCACCCGTGCATCGTCATCTTGCGTGCTCATTCTGCCCTGTGTTTGCCACACTATGTCCGTCAGCACATACTGGCCCCAACACTCTTCAGCATGATGTTTGCTGCCATGCTCACGGATGTCTTTTGGAAGGCGACGAACATGGGGTAAAGATTAGATACAGGACAGACAGTAACCTATTCAATCTTCGGAGGTTAAAATCCTCCACCAAGGTAAAAGAATCAACTATCTCAAACCTGTTGTTTGCTGATGACTGTGCCCTCGCTACCAACTCTGAGGAAGAAATGCAGACTTACATGGACAAGTTCTCAATGGCCTGTGATAGGTTTGGCCTCACCATTAACACCAAAAACAGAGGTCATGTTCCAGCCCGCCCCTAGAGAACAGTATTACGATCCAGTCATCAACATTAAACACCAGCGTCTCCAGTCAACGGACAACTTTGCTTATCTTGGCAGCCTCCTATCCAGATCGGCAAACATAGATTCTGAGGTCCACAATAGGATATCCAAAGCCAGTGCTGCGTTCGGAAGGTTACGTGTCACTGTGTGGGAACGGAAGGGATAAGCATAGTCACAAAGCTGAAAGTTTACCAGGCCATAGTGCTAACCACGCTGCTGTACGCAAGCGAGACATGGACAGTGTATAGCAGACACGGAAGAAAATTAAACCATTTCCACACAAGCTGTCTACGCAGAATACTAAAAATAAACTGGCAGGACAAAATTCCAGACAGCGAAGTCCTCACAAGAGCAAAGATCCCAGCGTCAACACCCTGTTGCAGAAGGCCCAACTGAGATGGGTCGGTCACGTTGCTCGAATGCCTGATAAACGCATCCCCAAACAGTTGATGTATGGCGAGCTTGAAGGGGCAGACGTTTAGCTGGTGGACAGAAAAAACGCTTTAAAGACGCTCTTAAAGTGTCTCTGAAATGCTTCGATATAGACAATACGTGCTGGGAATCCCTTGCGCAAGATCGCCAAATGTGGCGCTGTAACAACAAAGAGGAACCCGAATAGCTGAGAATCATCGTATTGTTGAGTCACAGAGAAAACGAGCAGCGCGAAAAGACAGAGCACACAACACGCACATGTCTAACCTTGATCATGTATGCCCCACCTGTGGTCGGATTATGTTCTAGGATTGGACTCTACAGTCACCTCCGCACACACCAGAGAGGTGCAACAGTACACGTCTGAGATTGTTGTCATCATCGCTTGCGATGGACGGCTATTATTATGTCCGTCAACTCCTACTGTGCTCACATTTGCCTCTAGGGTGTCGGAACCAGGGGCTTAACTCGGACCTCCACCCCTGTGATGGGGCTCTGGTCCATGCACATCTCCATAAAGCTTGTCTTGGACTGACATCGATTTATATACTTTTAAAGTAGGTAGTGGTCAACCGGAGTCCATGTACATCTCCATATAGCTTGTCTTGCACTGACATAGGGATTGGCTAAGTGTTTTCTCTCTGTTCAGTGTATGTTGGACATTCTAAATAACTTGTTAATCATGTTACATACCAATCCGTTCCATGTGACCGATATTTCGGAAAGTAGAACAGTAAAGTGGGACAGAATAGCGTAATGCGTAAGCTTTGGCCTATCGACTCGGACACAAGAGTGTTGCACTTTCAATCCTACACTCGATGTTCCAAAAGGGAGGAAAGGAATTGTTCCTCCTACCACCTGCACGCTAGGTTATAAAAATATCACGTGACAGGCCCTTCATTACGTAACGTCTGAAAAGGCTACGGAAATATGTTTTTTACAAGTAGCAGATACAGTTTGGTATATTCCGAGCATGTGAGGAGGAGGTGAGTTTTAGAACACATTGTCACAACCGATAAAAATCGAGGGCAGACGAGACAGAGGAAGACAGAGAGAGAAAACTGAGATGATAGCAAACACCAAAGTAGCCAGCCGGCACGGCACCTGATGATGATGATGATGATATTTAAAGTGAAATGAGCTGCCAGGATAGTTATGGGAACAACAAAGGGTTGCCTTAGTGACTATTGTTCCGTGTTTATCTTCAGATTCATTTCTAAAGGCTCGCATATAAATGGGTGATCCCGCAAGGCAGTAAAAGCTATAAATTAGTGTTAACCTTCACATAAATATGCCACCAAACAAGGACAATGGGTCATATGTACCCAGAAACAACTAGTATAAAGTGTCAGAGACTCACATTTCGTGAATTTTCCTGTTAGTTAGAACTGTTACCCCGAGTTCAGTGACAGTTTATTTGTTTTATGTAGAATTAAAGCCGCTTTAAACCGAGACACGCACTTTCAACTTAAGAGCAAGTCTTTTTTTTTATGTCAGAGCGTGTATATAAAAAAAAAAAACAACATAACGCCCGAGTGGTTACCGGGGCCCAAATTTGGGGTATAAAGAACAGAATCATTGTTACCTGCCACGCATGTCGTAAGAGGCGACAAAGGAGGTTTGCCTGAAATCGGATGCACATGTCCTAAATGTGTAGAAGTCAACCTGCTGCCTTGCAGGATGGCTGGGGACAGCCAAAGGCTAACTGAGAGCGAACCCAAGTAAATGCTGGCTGAATCCGGACACGTCGCCGAAGAATAAGCACCAGAGCTCCAAATGGCGCTGTAGATGTGACGAAACCCATTCATGCTAAGGCTGCATGAATCAGATTTACACATGAATGAATTTATGGAGAGATCTGGTACATCAGTCTTTTAGATGATCGCGCGAGAGAGAGAAAACATAAATTAAGAATTAGCTTCTTGTGGATAAACCCAATAGTTGAGGCACATGTTATATAAGTTCTGTTCTGTTGTGGTAGTTTTTCCCAACTGTTTATATAAAAAAAAATTGTTTAACTGTAGTTACTGCCTGTTGTGCCGCTTTTTATGGCGGTGTAGGACAGATAGGACGTGAGCCTTAGAAATTTAATGGCCGCATGACTAGTGCAGTCGCCGCGAAGCTGTTCAGGTTAGAATTTTTCATTTATGCCTACAACAGAACAACATCCTAGACCTTACAGTGAATTGAACACCAGTCTTCCGCATGGGAGCCACGCTCTAATAAATTCGAAGTCAAACGCTCTCTTTTAACTGTTGTAACAGTTGTATCTATAAACAGTTTATCTCAACTGTTTGTAATGGGATACACAAAAAATGTTGCATATTCTGAGTTCTTGATGAATACAAATGTTACCATAACTTTCTTACTGTTTCTCAACTTCTCTCTATCTCTCTCTCTCTCTCTCTTATTTTTTGTTCTCTCTCTCTCTCTCTATCTATCTCTATCTATCTCTCTCATATCTCTACATCTTTATTTTTCTTTTTTTCCCTTTCATGTGAAACACCAACTTAGGGATGTGATTATGAACCTCAATAACCTAATGACAGTCTCTAGTACGATTAACTTATAATACTGTTGACTTTATTTCATGCTATGAGGTTCTGTTTTCAAGCATATTCACTTGTCTCACCATTTTGTTATTTGTCACCATGTATACAAACCGTTTGACTTGTCACCGTATAATAAAAACCATTTTGGTCGTTCTTGTGTGTGTACGGAGTTAGATGTCATCATGCACTCACACCATTTTGGTCGTTCTTGTGTGTGTAATGGGTTAGATGTCACCGTGCACTCACACCATTTTGGTCGTTCTTGTGTGTGTACGGGTTAGATGTCACATGCACTCACACCATTTTGGTCGTTCTTGTGTGTGTACGGGGTTAGATGTCACCGTGCACTCACACCATTTTGGTCGTTCTTGTGTGTGTAAGGGGTTAGATGTCACCGTGTACTCACACATTGTCGTTATGTTGTCACAGGTTAATCAAGACGTTCCGAAAATAAATGGCGACAGTAGGTGTAGTTTGTCCCGTTACTCACATTTGTTTCAAGTGTGTACAGGGTTAGATGTCACGTGTACTCACACCATTTTGGTCGTTCATGTGTGTGTACGGGGTTAGATGTCACCGTGTACTCACATCATTTTGGTCGTTCATGTGTGTGTACGGGGTTAGATGTCACCGTGCACTCACACCATTTTGGTCGTTCATGTGTGTGTACGGGGTTAGATGTCACCGTGTACTCATACCATTTTGGTCGTTCTTGTGTGTGTACGGGGTTAGATGTCACCGTGTACTCACACCATTGTATTAGTTGTCACAGTGTAATCAAGACGTTCCCGGAAAATAAAATGGCGACAGTAGCGTGTGAGATTTGTCGTCCCTTCACATTTATTTCCAAAGTCCAAGTGTACAAGAGGTATCAGAGTGTGTTCCTTTACTCACTTGTAGGACGTCACCTCCTCATTGGTCTCACTCAGAACCTTCCCAATGGTATCACTTAGCCCATTCTCATTGACTTTACTTAGAATATCCTCACTGGATTTACTCAAAATATCTTCATTACTCTCTCTCTCTCTCTCTCTCTCTCAGCAGCTTTTTACTGACATCACTCAGCACCCCCTCATTGTTCTCATTCAGTACTACATCCTCGCTGACTTCACTCAGCACATCCTCATTGACATCACTTATCACCTCCTCATTTTCCTCACACGGTACCTCCTCCATAACTTCACTCAATACATCATCATTGACATCACTCAGTACCTCCTGGTTGACTTCACACAACACATCATCATCGACATCACTTATCACCTCCTAATTTTCCTCACTCAGTACCTCTTTCCTGACTTCACTCATCACCTCCTTATTAGACTCACCTATCGCCTTCTCTTTTTTCCTCTACATTTGTTATAAGAAAAAAATATTTTGAAAACCGCTGTTGCCATGACACTACATTTAGCTCTACAAAAGCAGCGATACGCTCCTGAAATGTCATACGTTGTGATGTCTGTCACATGTACATATAATTATTTTAGGACAATACATGTTCTAAACTGCAACTTGACACTGGTATTGTCTACATACAGAGTCTTTAGATATATGTTGCTATTGTTATTTTATTTCAGATTGTTAGATATAATTTAACACTGATTTATATCTTTATATAATTTAACACTGATTTATATCTTTATATAATTTAACACTGATGTTGTAAGACTAACTCAAATGTTTCTCATGGAGTCTATATAGATAAGCGGTAACGCTGATGATTTGGGTTCAGTAGGTCGTGGATTCGAATCCGCACCACGGGGCTCTGTCCACGAATGCATTTTTTCCAGAAATCCCTAGGAGTGTTGTCGCAGCTAGGGAGCTAGTACTTTGTGCAGTAGTTTATACATGTGTCGTACCATTTCTGCGGAGATGTACCGAGCCATGTTGGGTCAAACCCGGAGAAATAAGCCAATATTTTGTTGTTAGACCCTTATAAGTTTCTCTAAGTACCAGATATGGACAACGTCCCGGGTTCCTTTCACAGTCTTTCCCGTCTGTACATCGTTGAGTGCAGTGGCGGCTCGTGATCGTTTTTGTTGGTGGGGCCAGACACAGATTTTCGGAAAAATCATGGTTTTGGGTTAGGTTATATTTTAATTAAAATTTTTTAATAAATGCACTTTACGCATTATTTTTGGTCGGACCCGGCCCCTCTGGCCCTTAATGACGAGCCGCCACTGGTTGAGTGTGTAATTATAACTGAAATGTCAGAAGTTGATCTATCATATTCTTTACCCTTCACCCCTGGAAGCATAAGTCCCAACATAAGTATACAGTATAAAGAACAAACACATTTACACTTACTGACAACTAGTGTATTAACTGGTTTTGTGTGTGTGCGACAACACAGTACATATGACAACTAGTGTATAGCCCTTGTTGGTTTGTGTGTGTCCCGACATATACACAGCTGAGTACATATGACAACTAGTGTATTAACTGGTTTTGTGTGTGTACGACAACACAGTACATATGACAACTAGTGTATTAACTGGTTTTGTGTGTGTACGACAACACAGTACATATGACAACTAGTGTATTAACTGGTTTTGTGTACGACAACACAGTACATATGACAACTAGTGTATTAACTAGGACCGTTGTTGTATCTGACTCACAGTCGATGCTTCGGAAATTCCTAAATGACAGGTTAATGTATGAGTATGTATCGCCTATAGATATTTCCAAACTTCAGATACTAACGTGGATCTACTGACTTGGGGGATATGCAGGTGTTTGCGGCAATAAAAGAGCGGAAAGGCTTGCATCAACAGCATTGATCCGTGGGGAGTTGAGGCTGGATAAAAGGGGATCTCTTAAGTCTCTTTGCTATCACTTGATTTCATGAAGACATTACAATTGATATTGAATCTATCCAGCGATTTCAGTGGGTTTGGAATTACACATTCTGCAACTAGATCTGGATGCATGAGGGACAGAGTAAGGAGTGAGTTTAACCAACGAGCCACGAGAACCATCAGTGTGCATACCCTTCTACAGGGTGGGCCAAAACAAATGAGAACATCGCTAAAAGTAATTTCAAAATTGTTTTAACTGTATCCATAATAGTTTAAATTCTTTACTCACTTACTTACCTATTTAGCTATATGATGTTTTCTACAATTTCCGGGCAAAATCTTTGATTTTTAATATGACAATTGTTTACATCTGCAGGTTTTAATTTGTTACCAAGAATTACAAAAATTACTGCGGAAGACCGTATTCTGATTAAACGAGTGGCGTCGATGCTTAGAAAAATTGAACATGATTTATGTTTAGTTAAATACTTGGCAAACAAAATTACAGGAAACAATACAATTAAATTAAATACCATTTCTAAATAACGCGTATGTTATGCGATGTTCTCATTTTTTTTTTTTTTTTGCCCACCCTGTACATCTGTTGGATGTGTCTGCCTGGATGAAATATGACGTCGGTTCAGTAACCAATAACCAAAGTACATAACAGAAATGATTGGTGTAACTGCTGTTACATACTCTCAGAATGATCGTAAGACACTGACGACACTAGCAATTCGAAATATGGATTAAAGTTGAACAAAAAAAATCTTATTCCAAGAAATTGTGAGATGTCCGTTTCTCAGAAACGTACTGAAGTTTAGATGCCAATACCGCTCGCGTGGTGCCGAGGAATAGAAGGGAAGTCAAGAATAGTACCACTGCAACCTACAAGGCATGTCGTAAGAGGCGACTGATGTAGGAATTAGGAAGCTACCTAGTAAATAAAAGCATCGCAGAAATCGGATTACTGGCCTACTGACACAACGTACAATCGCTCTTAGGCTCAGATCACATACAAATCAGAGTGGTTAACAAGTGGTCTATATCGAAGAAGAGGATTTAGAAAATGCCAATAGAGATGTGCAGATGAGACAAATGATGATATTATTGCTATGCTTGAAACTTAAATTTACTAGAGCCTGTACTCAAGGTGAACTCATCGAAGCTCATCCGTTTAAAAAGAATTTTGTTGTTGCTCAAATTGTCGACGAAGTAATTCCTCCGTAGCTCTCACTGCAGTTCCGAATCTACTTTCCTAACTCTTCAAATCATATACAATTTACAATTCGATCGAATTGAGAGATAACAGCATCCGGCTACATTCAGTGTATTTTCTGTTTGAGAATACACCTCTCTAACTACTTAACTGCGCCGACACTGAAGACAACCTTTAATCCAATGATTTTCAACTATATAATGTTTTCTGGCATGTCCCTACGACTATTATTAGTTGCAATTATCTGTATTGAAAATTTCACATCAATGATTTTCAACATTTTTTTTTCTTCTCAAGTAAAGCGTATTCACAGCATGATTAAATATATGCACTGAGCTAGTCAGACGGGCTGTGATGAGATCGGTATTCTGTAAAGTATATCATCATCATCATCAGGTGCCGTGCCGGCTGGCATATGCGATCATGGATCTCCACAAATCTCTGTCGTTGGTGTTTGCTATCAGCTCAGATGTTGACGCTCTACCGTGCCATGAAGTCAGGCTATCCAAAATTGTCTCTCTCTGTCTTCCTCTGTCTCGTCTACCCTCGATTTTACCGGTTGTCACAATGTGTTCTAAACCTCCCCCTCTCATCACATGCCCGAAAAATGATGACTACATCTTTCTTATATTGATAATAAACTTTCTCTGTGTCTTGATCTCATTCAATACTCCAACATTAGTCATTTTAGCAGTCCATGGATTCTCATCATTCTTCTGTAAAACCACATCTCTGTGACCCTCAGAGATTTTTCGATTTGTATGTTCATTGTCTATGACTCGCATCCGTATGTCAGTATGGGTTCTATGTAGCACTGAATAACTCGCATCCGTATGTCAGTATGGGTTCTATGTAGCACTGAATAACTCGCATCCGTATGTCAGTATGGGTTCTATGTAGCACTGAATAACTCGCATCCGTATGTCAGTATGGGTTCTATGTAGCACTGAATAACTCGCATCCGTATGTCAGTATGGGTTCTATGTAGCACTGAATAACTCACATCCGTATGTCAGTATGGGTTCTATGTAGCACTGAATAACTCGCATCTATGTCGTATGGATTCTATGTACACTGAATACTCCATCTGTATTATAGTAAGTATATTATAGTAAAGTATATTATATGTAGATAGTTATAGAAGAGAATAATCACATTATACAGTATTTATAGTAATGTTGTTATAGTCGTCATATATAGAAAGTATACTGCTATAGGTATTTGTAAGTATGATTACTAGTAAAGCTACTAGTAATAAAATTCATCGAAATGTCTATATGTAGGTCATAATGAAGTAATCTAGTAACTCGATCCGTATGTCAGTATGGTTTATGTAGCACTGAATAACTGCATATATAGTATGAAGTTCTAGGCACTGAATAATGCATTATCAGTTTATAGTTAGTTATTATGTAAAGACTAATAGTAACTGCTATATATGTAAGATGATTATAGATAAAGTATATATAGTTAAAGTATGTTATATTAGTATATATAGTAAAGTATTCTATAGTTCTTAGACTCAGATCATATACAAATCACACGAATGTTTAACAAGTGGTCGATATGGAGCGTTCAAAGATAAAGAAGAATATATATATAATCGTCATGCCATTCAAGCTGCAAATCTTACATCGAAAAGTAAATCTGAGAAATATTGTCATGTTTGTAAACGTGACCTGAAGCAAATCAAATAAGAGGACAAATGGATCCAATTTTGAAATGCAAACATGTCACCATGAATACAAAAAGAGCATTGTACAACACACTCTTTCTCACAACATTATGCTATCAGTGTTAAACATGGACGCTGACATCAAATAAGAGAAGAAAACTAGTCACGACAGAGATGAAATATCTGCGCAGAATGCTGGGGTAACAAGAAGAGACCGGTTGAGAAATGAAGAAATCAGAAAAAATGGGTACAACATCAGTACTGAACTTCATCAAGAAACAACAAATTAAATGGTTCGGCCACATAGACAGTTTACCAATAGACAGTGCACCGAGTGGTTACCGGGGCCCAAATTTGGGGTGTAAAGAACCACTGTTACCTGCCACGCATGTCGTAAGAGGCGACTAAGGAGGTTTGGCTGAAATCGGATACATGTGTCCTAAACGTGTAGGAGTCTATGCGTTTAGGGGCTTACCAAACCAATGTGCAACGTATACATGTTCTTGGCAAAGATCAAACATATCACCGAGAGTGATTAAAATTGGTCGTAAAGAACGAACGCAAAGGAAGAAGAAGAAGAAGACAGTGCACCTCAAAGGGCGATGTTTCTCCGATACAATGGATACAAAGCAAAATGCCGGCCACCCAAAAGGTGGACCTCAGAGATAACTGAGACGAGAGACACTATTTATTAAGCACACACAAGGGATCGTTCTAGAAATTTCTTCTTATCCTGACGATGTGAGACAAAACATGATTGTAGAAAAGAAAGAAAGAAAGACTCTTGATGAAGAACAGAATGAAATACCAGTCTCAGCTTTCCTGGATGTAAATAGGACTCCTGATAAAGTATAATACGAATATTCTTGGATCTGCGAAACGATTCATCATCAAGCAAATCTTCTTATTTCCTTCTACATCAACCTCTTGTTAAACAAGTCTTTATGATCTGTATGTAGTTTCGTCTAGTACGTTCGTTGTGTCAGGTGCCTACAAACCGATTGGCCATCACATCCAGTTTCTGCATGCTTTTTGGGGGGTTTCGCCTCAATAAGTTACTGAAACAAAAATCAGCCCTAGGGAGTCCATCCTCCCCCAATTCCTAGGCGAGTAAGAGCCCCATTAGCCTTACACCTCGTGGTTAACGTTTCCAACTGGAGGTGAGTTTGGCTTGTGTCTTCTATGGATCATCAGTGGGCTACTAATTTAAAATTGTTGCCCTTCCTAAGAGAGACTAACCGATCCCATCATTGCTGGATGCAGAATAAGGCGCAGAACACACACCTTCTAGACCAGAGGTTCCCAAAGTGGGCAGTACCGCCCTCCAGTGGGCGCTGAAGCCTGCTCGGAGGTGGAGGTGGGGGTAGTGGGTTCAGAAGCATTTGAGGAGCGTTCAGATGTTCTGGGGTCGGTGGCTCTTATAGAAGAAACTAATAATATATATTTAAAAATAAATTATTTTCGTGATTTGGCGATTGAATAATTGTGTTCAAGATGAAACACACATTGACCACTACTTTTTCCGATACGTTAACGGCATAAGCAGTAATGTATCATTAGTTGCTATTGACGTTAAAAATATCGAACTGTTTGAACGAGGGAAACTGTTATAATGTGGGAGGGCGTTACAAAATGTACGTCTCGCAAAGTGCCCGGTGTCCCGAAACAGTTTGAGAACCTATGTTATAGACAAATCTAGACTATCAAGTGATTTGTTTTAAAAAAATCACTGACAACTTTCTGGTGCACTAAAATAAATGTTCCGTTACCTTTTATTCAGAGCTTAGGGTATTGAGTACCTGTTACTTCGTATCTCTAGGTCATAGTGTGCAAGAGGTAGGAAGACCAATTCCTTTCCTCCCGTGTGAAATACGAGTGTAGGACTCAAGTCTCAACTCTCTTATATCCGAGACCATAGGTGTGCGCTTATGCCTACGCTAATACGCCCCACTCTGGTGTACTATATATCAACAATACCCAAACGTTACCATGTTGACCTTTCGAGTTTTATTTCCGACTACCTCTACGTATCTACGTCAGATTCAATTTTCAACGGTTTTTTATATCAGAACAACCAGGAAACTGAAAGAACTAAACTTTTTATTTAGCAAAGACTATGCCACACATTTGAAAGCCTGTTGCCCATATGCAACTACAACCTATAATATACGGTTCAATATAATATACAGTTTATAATTATATCATATATATATATATATATATATATATATATATATATATATATATATATAGCTGTTAACGTGTTATCGTAGCCATTTTAGTGCATTTTATTAAAGCAAATTGAGCAAATAGAATAGGGTGCGGGAGGTACCATATGTTACTTAGCTATTATTAATGGCAGTCGGGACAACAACAAACAGTTTGGGACCACTGCTTTCAACTATACACTCGTATTGGATATTGTTTGCTCTTCGGTCACTTCATTTCCATGTTCTATCTTTTATCAACTCTCTCTCTCTCTCTCTCTCTCTCTCTCTCTCTCTCTCTGTGATATACATCTCCTGTTCCCTTTTATCCCCGGTTGGGACAAAGACCCTCAATCAACTCATGCCAAGTCTTCCAATCTTTCTTGAGCTATCTCTTGCCAACTTTGAATTATTTTTTCAATAAACAGACAATTGTGTAAGGGAAACAATCGAGGTAAATATCTCATGTGATAGGCCATCTCAAATAACAAAGTAGTTGCGCTTAAATTGGAGGTTACACATCGAATTGTTGATGTTGTCAAACTCTGAGCAAATAGTGTTCGCTGTTAGCTTTTCAAAAACAATAAGATTAACATGGACACACATCTGAAAGAAACAAAACAGAAAACATTAAAGATATTGAGAACTAGCACTGCTTAGCTGGTCGTTCTTTCTCAACCAATGTCAAGGTCATAAAAGTGCATGTAGTGTTTGTGTTGTATTGTTTCATGAGTGATTGATTAATTGAATGATTGATTGATTGCTTAATAAATATGTTTGTGATTGTTTGGAAACTCGGAAATAAGTTGTTATTTCAGATCTGAGATACGGATATCCACATTGAGAAGATATATCGTATGATCTAGTGGGATGGAGAATATAGGTTTACAGTTAGGCTCTTTATAAAGATAACATAACTTCTGTACAGATAAAATACATTGCTGTGTCAGTTGTTAGTTTTATTGTTTAATTATTCGTTTCTTGCTTGCTTATGTAATAGACGCTTGCATAAATACGTGTCTTTGTCCATTAAACACCACTTTGCTTGGTATTACCGCAGCCTCCCACGGTTTTCCCAGATCTGATCTGATCCGGTCTGCCTACCTCAGATTTTTGGGTTTCCGTACATTGCCGTATCAACTAATCGTAACCCTTACCTACACGTGATGCTCTATGTTTTTACTGACAAGGCACTGAATAATGGTGAATAGCTTCCGTCAGATAACCGTTCCTCTACTATATATAGTTGACTATAGTTATGAAGACCACAGCATCGAAGAGCGTATCGCCGTTATTTGAATGTTAACCACTTGCGTGTGCGCGTGTTTGAATTTGCACCAACAACATAACAGAAACACACCTGATAAATATACAGCCAGTGAGTAAACCCTGAAAAATCAATGCAGAAGGAGCATAGCAATATTGACCGACATCCCATCTAAACGATGGACACCACCAAACAAACACGGAATATAGAAAATACTTGTTGTCGTAAAAGGCAACTTTTCAAGAAAAGTCAATTCTAACATCAAACAGTTGATACCTTACAGCCAGCAGGAAACAGGTAACGGATAAACAAGACTAAAATAGCAGAGGTGCATGTTGAAATCAATTAGACTGGGTCAAAGTCTTAACATAACACTGCAAAGTTATTCGCATAATGAAGACACCGCAGTGAAATATAAGGTGAAATGATGCTTTTCTTGCGGAGTCTCACAAGGCCGGGAGAGTACTGGACCACAGCTTCGAAAGAACCCAATCATGACATATGGTGGTCACTTACCTTAGTGACGTAGTGCTAGTGCACATAAAGAAAAAAAATCAACCATTGACCAAAAATCACTTCATGTCAGTGTTAAATAATGCGATGCAGAATGCGCCGAAAACCACACACAAAATGGATCATAACATAGATTCCGCATTAATACAAATTTCATTCTTCTTCTCCTTCTTCTTCTTCTTCTTCTTCTTCTTCTTCTTCTTCTGAACGCTTCATATTGACCACTTGTTAACCACTCGTGTGATTTGTATGTGATCTGAGACTAAGAGCGATTGTACTTTGTGTCAGTTGTGCGCTTACAAGTAGGCCAGCACATCCGATTTATGCGATGTTTTTATTTGCTAGGTAGTTTCCCTAGTTCCTACATCAGACGCCTCTTACGACATGCCTTGTAGGTTGCAGTGGTACTATTCTTTGCTCCCTTGCGAGCCCCAGCAACACAGGGGTAAATGTCTAAATCAGCGTTGTCCAACGTGGCGCCCGGTGGTGCCATGGCGTCCGTGTCATACATTCATGGCGCCCTGTTTTATTCTGTCGACTTAAACATTAATTAGTTTTCAAGGAAACAATTTATTTTTCAGTTTTTGTTTTTTGTGTTACTCCCATTAACCCGATCTTCCCGTTTTTTTGCAATCTTGTTTTATTTTATAACACTCTACCGCCCCCTAACATATCCCTTTGCTTTTTTAACTGCGAAAAGCATCATCATTTCAACTGTATTAATATTACCATTATTATTAATAGTTGTTGTAGTGGTATTGCAATCTTCATATGGCGCCCACTCCTCCATAACCATAAGACAAATGCGCCCCAATACATAAAAACGTTTCTACAATACTGGTCAAAATGATGTGAGAGTATTTGTAGTATTGAAAGAAAGAACAATCATACATTACCATTAAGCAAACTAATAACATAGAAATATATAGAGAAATACAATCCTAGCAACATCTGGTCATGTATGCACAGATGGAGCAGCAATTAATGTCATAAATAATGATGAAGGCAAAATCGTTTTTGAATCTGAGTAACTGCAAACAGACAAAGCTGTTATTGACATCAATATTGTTCGTTTGCTTGATAAAGGCCTTGTTGGTCGAAACGTTGCTGTATTTTGTCATTGTCTTTGTAATTTGTAAAACTACAGTACTTTGTGATTACGTGTATTGACATCAAACATGTTTCCATCAACTTTAGAGTAGAATCATATTTATTAAAAACTGCAGCTCTAATGAAAGAGGAAAGTACAGAGGCAAATTACTCTTGTCACTGGTGCATTGTAGCGGTAGTTATTCCTCTTCTTCAGCTTTCCGAGCGTTTGAGATTCATTGCTGCAAATATCCCCCGTCTTCATTCATCTCTGTTCTGAGCCTTCCCTTCCCAGTTTTTGGCTTCTAGTGCCCTGTTTGTTACCGGATCCTGAAAGGAAGCAAAAAAGTACCACCGCGACCTACAAGGCTCCAAAGATAGGTCTAGGAAAGCTAGCCTAGTCAATAAAATGCGTTGCAGAAATCGGATATGCTTGCATACTTTAAGACGCATAACTGGCACAACGAGAGCCGCTGTAGCGTAGTTGTTAGTGAACTCGCTTCGCTAAGGCTGGTGTCTGGGTTCAGCTCCGCAATGTGCGTGGAATTTTGACCAGACGGCTCTCAGGTCGACCCAGCCTCAACTGGGTACCGGACATGATCTGGGAAAGTAAAGGCGGCCGGCGTGATGCTGACCACATCATCCATTGTGTGCCGACGGTCAATGAAAAATACAGGCCTAACACTGTATTGACCTATATACCACAAGGTATGAAAGGGTTCCTTACTTTTTTACTTAACTGGCACAACGTACAACTCTCTTAGGTTCAGATCGCATACAAATCATAAAGAGTGATTAACACGTGGTCGATATGGAGCGTCAGAAGAAGATGTTGACTGCTAATGGTTCATAAAGTGTGTTCTGCGCCTAGCTTGGCTTCCAGCAGAGTTGGGGTTGGCTAGCCTTTGTTAAGAAGGGCGACAAACGAAAATTAGTAGCTTGCTGATAACCCATAAAACACTCAAAATTGTTTTAAGCCGAAGGATTGACTTCATTGCAGCGGGTTTACCCCATATGACTCGGTCCCTCTCCGCAGAAATGGCACACCACCTGCAGAGAGTATTGCACAAAGCATGAACTTCGTAACTTAGGCAACAATCCTATAGTCTCTGGGGAAAAAATGCACTCGGGAACAGAACGGCGAGGTCCGAATTCGAACCTACGACCTTCGACTCGCAAGGCAAGGGCTTAACCACTTAGCCACAGAGACCTTCGACTCACAAGGCAAGGGCTTAACCACTTAGCCACAGAGACCTTCGACTCGCAAGGCAAGGGCTTAACCACTTAGCCACAGAGACCTTCGACTCGCAAGGCAAGGGCTTAACCACTTAGCCACAGAGCCCGCTCAGCTTAACCATAGCCCAGCCTCTTATGTATGGGGTTTTGGGCTGAAGAACGGGGTGCGTTGTACTGCTAATTTATAGCATTTTACAAAACAGTTGCGATATTTGCGCCTTTCGGTCCAGCACATCCGAGTTTCGGCAATATTACACAAAGTAAAATTAAGTAAATAAAGTACTAATTTTCGTACCTTGAAGAATATTGGTAGTTTTTTCTACATATTTATTAATATTGCCATGTCGACTGATATCCACGGAGTTGTTTTCTTGTGACTAGCAAAATCGTTTGTTCCATAGAGTACTGAAGCCTTTTTTTAAACCGAGTTGGCGTCTTTCAACCTAAGAACGGGTCTTGTTTTAACCACGTCATGGTGTGTTGGACCATGACCCCCGGAAACATAAGGCCGAATAGGTCTGGCGGGAAATCGAAAATTCTTGTTTACATAATACTGATTTCATTAGTGTTAAACATAGCTTTTACATTAAACTGATATGTCATTAGTTTAAAACATACTTGTTAATAATACTGATATTCATTAGTGTTAAACATAGCTTGTTACATAATACTGATATTCATTAGTGTTAAACATAGCTTGTTACATAATACTGATATTCATTAGTGTTAAACATAGCTTGTTACATAATACTGATATTCATTAGTGTTAAATATTTAAATACTGATTTATTATGTTAAAATAGCTTGTTACATAATACTGATATTCATTAGTGTTAAACATAGCTTGTTACATAATACTGATATTCATTAGTGTTAAACATAGCTTGTTACATAATACTGATATTCATTAGTGTTAAACATAGCTTGTTACATAATACTGATATTCATTAGTGTTAAACATAGCTTGTTACATAATACTGATATTCATTAGTGTTCAACATAGCTTGTTACATAATACTGATATTCATTAGTGTTAAACATAGCTTGTTACATAATATAATCTTGATTGAGTATGTTGTGTTGTTTTTAACATGAATTTGTTTTTAGACAACAATACTGGAATGTGAGGTTATGTGACAGTTGTAGTCTTATTTCCTCGAAATTAAACCTTAGCTTCCGACCATATGTTATCGGAGACCACTGTTGGACATGCAGACAATAAAAGCAAGAAGTAAATCAGGTCGTTTAATTACTGAAAGAATTTAACATCAAATGTAATATGATTCTGCACAAACCCCCGCGAGAAGAGGAGAGTGTGAGACGCTTGTATTAGTTGCTTCACTAGGGGTTGCGGGTTGTTGATATCACCGTATCACATCATTGTAACAAGCAACATCAACATGATTGTCTATTTTGCACAGTGTTTTTAAAATACATTTTTTTAAATGATAGCTAGCTTTAACTAACTCTGCCAATGCTGGTTCCAAGCTAGGATGAAAAAAGGAGGAGGACTTGTGTGTAAGGCCAGTTACCTCATCACAAAAAAATTGAAAGAGCTACAGAAACTTGCAAGAAAGGTAGCGGTATGGAGAAATTACTTGCAGGTCCTATGTAACGTATAACGGTACGAGAGAAATCGTACAATTAGCCTCGAGCTCCCCGAGCCTAAGGGAGATTGAAAAACAAAAAATTAGTTGGTCGTTTACTTCGCAGAAAGGGAAAAGATATTCGTATAAAACTGTTTGATCGAAATGTTTCCTTTCCCAACCCCTCCCCAACCATCTTCCCCCACCCACCCTTTCCCGCCTTAACGTATGGACCGACTTCCATGGTTCTCTCTCTCTCTCTCTCTTTTTACCTTTTACCCCGGGTTGGGGCATAGGCCCTCAACCAACTCATGCCAAGTCTTCCTATCTCTAGATATCTCCTGCATCTCCTCTCATCTCTTCTTTATATTGTTGATCTCCACCTCCAAATCACGTTTCCATGTATTTCTCGGCCTCCCCTTCTTTCACTGCCCCTGCGGTTCAGGCAAGGACCCTTTTTGTTATATTCCCTTTCCCGGGTTTTTGCAAAGTGTGTCCTATCCAGCGCCAGCTTCTTTTTTTAACCTGTTCGTTCACTGGAATCTATCTTGTTCTCTCCATAAGTTCCTCATTTGTGACCATATCATACCATCTTATTCCCTCTATTCTGCGCAGACACCAGTTCCATGGTTCTGTGAGCAAACTAAAGTATGACGATCAGTTGCTTTGACTCTTTTATTTACATTGTACCTTAATTTCGTCAAATCATCAATTCCTACAACATTCAGTCCAATATTGTCTTTCCCATCACATTCCATTTGTTGTAAAGCTTGATCGTTTCAGTTGATTACGTCTTCAGCTACAAAGAAACTTTCCTAAAACGACATTCGCCCGCCTGCCCAGCGTGTTCGTAGCGCGTTGGACGACGGGTGACAAGCCCCTGTGAGTGCGGTTCAATTCCGCGGGCTGGCAGAAAAGCCACAGGTTCTCCAGGAAAAGCTCAAGTGCTTCTAGATCTGAAAAAAGACATTGTTATTTGATTGATTGATAGATAGGACTATCATCATTGCACTTCGGGGAGTAACCACGTGTGCTCCGATTTTATTTTTACACAGAAAGATCTCAGCTACAGTGCACGAACTCCGTAGCACCAACGAGAGTCCACGGTGTAATTTTGAAGATGGCGAAGATATTTTTGTTCGATTTTATTTGTAGTCTTTTCTAATGAATTTTGCATGGGCAGCAGCTTTCCAGCCTGCTCTTCTCAATTTTGAACTGCAAAGGGGTTTTTACGTGCTTACTTGAACAGGAGACCTACGTTTTATCGTCCATCTCTGATAGGATTAAGAACTCGATCTCAGCTACACTGAGAACCAGGATCTTTGAAAAAATATCCAGATGTCTCCACAAGGGAGTGATCCTGTACCTTTGACCCGAGAGACGAGCATCTAGCCTCTACGCCACAGATACCCAGTTGTAGTCGGAAGATATTTTGTTCAAACTACACCGCAGAGGCTCAAGCACTAATACAGGTCGCAATCATGGTCAATAATTCCAACTCTGACTGCCAACAAGTGTTATTTTTCACAGACGCACTATCTGTTTTGCAAGCCCTACAGAGTAACCATCCATCCCTGAGAAAAGAGCTCAGCAAGATCTCTACCAACAAAAGAGTTACACTTCAGTGGGTACCATCACATTGCGGAGTGCCAGGTAACGAGAAGGCAGACAAACTTGCTAAAAGGGAGCAGAATGTGAACAAATAGATAATGAAATCACATACTTTGAAGGAAAAAAAAGCTATCATGGACAATAGAAAAGAACCTAAACCATCCAACGATGACTACCACACACTTGACAGACAAGGACAGACTATCATCTTCCGACTCAGGATAGGTCATAACAGACTGAACAAACACCTACACAGGCTGCGATTGTCCCCAACCCTCTGTGCCCCTGTGGCTCCGCTGAACAAACCACAGAACATGTCCTGCAAGACTGCCCCTGTATGTCCTCCCAAGAAAGGAATGCTGGACTTACAACACAACACTACATTCAAAACTACATGGCACTAGAGATGAGCAACAGACAACAGTCGATTTCATCATAAGAACGCGTCTAACGGTATAATCATCAAAACTACATGGCACTAGAGATGAGCAACAGACAACAGTCGATTTCATCATAAGAACGCATCTAACGGTATAATCATCAAAACTACATGGCACTAGAGATGAGCTACAGACAACATTCGTTTCATCATACAGAACGCATCTAACGGTATAATCATCAAAACTACATGGCACTAGAGATGAGCTACAGACAACAGTCGATTTCATCATAAGAACGCATCTAACGGTATAATCATCAAAACTACATGGCACTAGAGATGAGCTACAGACTACAGTCGATTTCATCATAAGAACGCGTCTAACGGTATAATCATCAAAACTACATGGCACTAGAGATGAGCTACAGACAACAGTCGATTTCATCATAAGAACGCATCTAACGGTATAATCATCAAAACTACATGGCACTAGAGATGAGCTACAGACTACAGTCGATTTCATCATAAGAACGCATCTAACGGTATAATCATCAAAACTACATGGCACTAGAGATGAGCTACAGACAACAGTCGATTTCATCATAAGAACGCATCTAACGGGATAATCATCAAAACTACATGGCACTAGAGATGAGCTACAGACTACAGTCGATTTCATCATAAGAACGCGTCTAACGGTATAATCATCAAAAAGCGATCGCAAAGAAGAAGAAGAAATCTGAAGATATCATAGCCAAAATGAAGAGCACATCACTTTATTTTTTTTTAAAACAAAGAAGAATCGAGATTTTCAAGTCTTCAATGTTTGTGTTCGTAAATTTGACAGGTAAAAAACAAGAAACCGTTGCTATTGATCTCCAACAGAGATCAATAACATATAAAGCTCTCCCCCGATGGTTACGCATATTGTGTTTTAATTTTCTATCTTCCCTTCACATTTCACAAATGTAAAGTTCAGCAAAAAGCACACGCTCTACGTGATATATGTCAAGTGTCATAGATATCATGTTGTTTTCCTCTTGAAATAAGGATGGTGATGAGATTTGGCGTTGCAAGCATTGTAATATATATTAGATGATGTGTGAGTAAACATAGTATCATCAACCGCTTGTGTTCGTCTCCATATATGTAGGGAGGTCTCTGTGGCTAAGTGGTTAAACCCTTGCCTTATGAGTCAAAGATCGTGGGTTCGAATCCGGATCGCGCCGTTCTGTTGACGAGTGCAATTTTATCAAGACCCCTAGGATTGTTGCCAGAGCTACGGAGTTCGTGCTTTGTGCAATACTCTCGGCTGGTGGCATGCCATTTCTGAGGAGAGGGACCAAACATATGGTGTAAAACCCGCGGCAAAATAGTCAATCTTTCGTCTTTAACTCCCGCCCCTTCCTCCACCTCAAGCTGCAATGGATTTCCAACAAATTATGTTCTTTGCACTGATGGTACACTGTAACAGACTCATGCTTGTCCACCTCTTTAATATGTCTCTATTAATTATATCGCCGTCTTTTCTTTGTTCTTTTATACTTGTCTTTATTTATTGCATCCATCTCACGTCACATATGGAATGTAAGCAATGTCTCCATATTGCCCTATTCTGAGCAACTCGTTCAATCTCTTCTAGGGAATTCAATCCAATATTTGTCGCTTCTCTCACTAAAGTTCTCTTCAGGGTTCCCTAAGATGTTCTTTCTTTCTTGAACCATTTTCTTCTCATTTCATTGCCTGCTTAGTGATTATTTGATCTTTTGTTTCTTCTAAAAGTATACCTACATGTCTAAATGTTCTATGTTTTTAATAACAGTTGTTACTTTTAGTTGACCAGACACTTCTGTAATTTCATCACCTCTCCGACTTCGTCTCAACTTATGTACACTGTTTTTCGCAGACATTTATATTCAAATGCATTTAGATTACTTTCTATATCTTTAGTTATTATTTAAATATCTCTTGGAAAATTTTAAAACACATAATCACAAAGTACTGTATTACGTGTTTTGCCAATCAAATAGTTTTACTGCAGTTTCATATTTATATTGTGAATATTTGGAAAATTTTAGGATTTTGACAACATTTAAGTTGAAAATTCGTAATTTGGTTAACTATATAACTGAAGAGTTCCATATTAGATTTAGAATTTTAAAATCTAATGTTGCTTTGATTATTCGTAGCATAATTTATTTTGTTGGTATCTCCTGCTTAAAATGACAACAAAGAACTCTGGTTGTATATTAAGAAGACGGAAGTTATGATCATATTTTTAAACAGCAGACTCCGACAAAATGCACCATCACAGTAAATGGGACGGAGCTAAGACAAGTACAGCAATTTAAATACCTCGGAGTCCTGGTAACATCAGATGGCAGATCAGAAATAAAGAGCAGAATATGTCAGACCAAAGCAGCGTTCCAGAAAATGAGAAGCATTATATACAATAGGTCATTTTAAATTGAGATCGGAATGAGAGTTATATAGTGCTACATAGAGAATATCGACTTACAGATGCAATAATGGCATAAACAAACAGATCGAAAAATCTCTAAGGGCCACGGAGATGTGGTTTTACAGAAGAATGATGAGAATTAAATGGACTGCTAAAATGACTACAGTGGAGGTGTTGAATGAGGTCAAGACACAGAGAAAGCTTATTATCAATATAAGAAAGAGGCAGTCATCATTTTCGGACATGTGTTGAGAAAGGGACGTTTAGAACACATTGTAACAACCGGTAAAGTAGAGGGGAGACGAGACAGAAATTTTTGGGTATTCTGACTTCATGGCACAGAAGAGAGTCAACATCTGAGATGATAGCAAACATCAGAGATATTGGGAGATTCATAATCGCCTACGCCAGCCGGCACCTGATGATCTCCCGTGTAATCAAAATTGCTACAAAACAGGTTTGCATTTATTGTTGCATTTATCCTTTTAGATTCTAGCGTGATATCTGCATTATTTGTCCTAGATTTGGATGCACAGTGCATCACCTGGCTGGTCTGTTTACCGGTATGGTGCACTTTCTTGCAAGATGTTGCAGTTATTTTAATTACGTGCGGTGACGTACTGACCTCACGCACAAGTCCCCTCCTTTCTCACCCGGACTTGGAACCGACAACGGCGGAGTTTTAAAGTATGCAGTGAACAAAGTCTGACAATAATTTATAAATGTATTTCTGATTATCTAAAATATAAACATAATGGTAAAAGCCAGAATTACAAAATAGTAAATGTTGTAGAAAAATGTGTGCGTGTGTACTCGTAATTTCTCGAAACCAGTTCTGAACATGCACACTAGATCAATATCTCTCATGATCAATTTACATTCTAAATTTAGAATTCAATTTAGTGACATTTCATACTCTACACTTATTCGGGTAGTTATGAAAGGTTCACGGCTAGATCGATTTCGTAGGTAAAAGATCCATTTTTGTTAACGCACTTTTGCTGTTTCTGGCTCGGAGCATTGCTCAATAAATGTCTGTCTCTTGCCCAGTCTGTGGTAAGCGGAGCACCCACAATGCTTCACGATGTGACGTCACACATTTTTACTGAGAACTTCGCCATGTTGAATTTGTACAGTGTTCAGAAAATGGATAGTTAGACGAATCCTTTAACATCTGTAAATTTACCATCTTTAAGCGCGCAGCGCTCGCTAAAGTTCAATCTAATACGTTTGTTGCCGCATGTATGCTCACTTGAACGAGGACATGGCTGGTGAGTGATTTTAATGAACTTGTTATCTATGAAAAATAACATTGTTATTGTTGTCGTTTGAACGCCCCTATAGAACAGGCTATTTATGTTTTTTTTCAAACTCTGTCCTCAGGTAACGGCGGCGAGTTAACTTGGTGTTTTTCTCAAGTCAAAGGTTCTATAGAGGAGGATGTAGCAGAAGGTAATGTCAGATTTTGAATTATTAATCAATTTCCAGGTTAGCGCCAAACATAATTTTATTATCTTTGTTGTAGCCTGAGCTCAACTTCCTGTTTCATTCCCCTTTGTAGGAAATACCCCACATACAAAAATTAAAAGCCCCCAAAGCGATTGTATAGATATTAGATCAGATACAGCATTTCACTTTGTAATTTAAAATCATTTGAGCAGCGTGTCAATGGCATGTAAATTTACAGATGTTAAATGATCTCATAAATGACAATCAACAATCGCATTCTTGTCTAAAAATAGTTGATTCATGTTAATTTGTGTTTGAATCATAAATTTCATGGTGAAATTACTGAAATACCTTGCGGCGGCTTGGTTGGGTATCCGATCCGGTATCTTCATTGAATTGATTAATTGATTATATATATGATTATTATTATTTCTTTTTGGGTTAAAATGTCCCACTAATCCCAAAATAAAAGTACAGATCTCTTGCAAACTGTAATTAAGTGTAATTTAGCGATAGCTCAATCAAGTCTGTATATTATATTTATATTGTATAAAGAACGTCAATTGTGAAAATGATTATGAATTTTAAAAACAAAACTTAGCAGCATCTTAATTGTCTTAATATTATCTTTAAGAAGGAACATAGAAAATATGAACTTGCTAGTTTGAACACTTGCACTGATGTGTTCAAAAAGTATGGTAGGCCAAGCAAGTAACATTCACAATGGCTGTTGACTTAAACAGTGCTTATAAACAATAAATTAACAATTCTAATACACTTTCTTAACTTTCTAATCTATGGGTATGACTTCTTCTTCAGCGATCTCTGGTCATGCGCTTAATTTACAGTGGACCACAAACTGGGCAGTCAGCTTCAGGTCTGTCAGGTTTCCCCAAAGCTTAGTTTTCAGGTTGACTGGGTGTGACCACATGTTGCATTTCAGCTCAGCTAGGAGAGGACCTTCTTGCAGGATATGCTCTGGTGTCTGTTCTGCCAGCTGATACTGGCAGAGAGCTGTTTGACTTATTCCTGGTCTATATAATTGTTTGTTGAGTCTGCAGTGTCCGGTTCATAGTCTGTTCTGCTTAAGTCTTTGAGGGAGTCTTTTCCATAATCATATCCAGTGTTTGTCTTCCAGTCTACTGCAGATTTTCTCTGTATGAGGGTTTAGACCTCTTGAAAAGACAGGGGTTGGTAAATTTGCTCTTTGGCACTGCCCTCCTTAGCTAAGACATCGGCACTCTCATTGCCTGCAATGCCACAGTGAGATGAAATTCACTTATGGGTATGACTGATCTCAGCCCTTAACTATGAACTCACTGAACTGTATAATTGCTGCTTTGATGGAAAAACAAAATTTGAATTCCACTGAGGATCCAGAACATAGAACCACAATGTACATGTTCTTGATTTTACATGGTTCCCACTATCTCCTGTTTTAGTTAACATCTATAGTCAGAGTAGCTAAAATTGAGTCCATAGGCTGAACACTAACTATGGGGATTACATCCTCATCTACGGGGATGTCTTGACTCTATAATAACTAGTCAATGGGGTACAAGAGACATTTAATGCATTTGACCCACAGATATAGCCCTGCAAAGCATGCATAATATAGTATTTTGTCAACAATTTAATACTGAATCTGATCCAACCATAAACCTCAGTGGTCAAACTATTAGGTGACATGACATTGAAATGTATTAGTGGTAATATCTGATCATAGTCTCTTACAACTACCACATTATGCATACTGAGTCTTCTAGCACTCAAACAATGACAGGTGTGCCTGACACAGGGACCTCTTACCATTTCAGTTGGTTTTATCTGTCAACTATGAACTGGTATTTGTATTTCCATAGGTAGGTAACTTTCCATGTTTTGAAGATGAAAATAAATAAATGCCTTCAAGGGAAAATAATGCAAAACTAGTCTAGTAAACAGCACATAATGTACTAACCTTTATAGTATGGTGCATAAACATTTACAGGATTTGCATTTTCAAAACATGGCAAGTTTCAGCAAAGCATATTGAACTTAAATATGAGTACACAGTGATATTTGATAGACAAAATAAGCAGGGGAAAATTTCTCCAACATCTTGTAAGTAGACACAGAGTGACCCATGCACACAATGTTCATCTAGCAGGCAATTTCTCTTCATATTGAAACAAACAAAAATTATTTTTACAAGCTTGATTATATAACTTCACTAATTCGATAACACCTTACATGATTTTTAAAAATAAAACCTGGGACAATCTGAGAGCAATTCAATTATTTCTCTTTAGTATTGAGCAAACTAAACATCTTTGTCAAAGTCAGCTAGTTTTTAAATTAACTCTATAGTAAAATCTAATTGACATTATTTCAATAATCTGACCCGTTCTGGAATATGCTTGTGTTGTCATGTCACTATATTCATGAGAAAGTGTAAAAGAATTTGCCCTAGCTATGTCCAAAAAGTTATGTTTTCCAATATTTTGTTATTTTACACATAACTTTATACTTCCCATTTTATTTGATCTGACCTATCCTAAGACTTGTATATTCTTCTTCACCCCTAGGGAGGCATAGGTCCACAACCAAGGTCTTCCAAGACCATCTTTTCAGATCTCTTCACTCTCTACTCATTTTCTAGAATTTCGTCTACAACTCCTGCCTCCAGGTGTTCCTGTGTCTTCCCTTACCTCTATTACCCTTGGGGTTCCATCGGAGAGCCTGCCTCATAATGCTGTCGGGTCTTATCCATATGTTCTTCAGAATGGCAAATGCTGATCTTGCCTTTTTGTATTCTAATCCTAACATCATCATCTGTACCAGCTAGGATGTTATACCACTTCCCAGATACGTAAATATATCCACCTCTTTTAACGTTGCTCCTCTCAATAAGGTTGGGTCTCTAGAATTAGTATTTAATCTCATGATCTTTGGTTTTTCCCCATGAATAGTTAGATCCAGTTGTTGTAAGATTGTTTCTAGTTTATTTGTTGACTGAGAGATGAGTGCTAGATCGTATGCCAAATCAAAATCCTCCAATTGACTTATCATGGTCCACTGTATTCTCTCTCACGATTGTTCTTTTATGCCATTTTTATCATTCTTATTGCGATATATAAACAGCCATTGCCAAGAACATGTTTTACGTCACATCGTTCAGTACTATTTGGAGCTCTAGTGCTTATCCTTCAGTGAAGTGTCTGATTTCAACCAGTGTTTTCTGGGTTCGCTCTCCGTTAGCCTTTTGCTGTCCCCAAGCCAACCTACAATGCAGCAGGTCGCTATTTTCTTTCAGGGTGGTGATCCTTAGACGACCTACCCTCCCGGGTTGATGAGTGTCATCTGCCCAAGTAACCAGTCTTTTTGTAGACTACTTGGTTTTCCTGCCGTCCAGTTTTGTGTACGGTTTGCTCCGTTAGCCTTTGACTGTCCCCAATCAAACTACAAGGCAGCAGTAGTTCCCTGTGATCGGAAACACGCATTGGATTAAACCTCTGCTGGACTCTCAAGTTTTGTGCACATTTGGTTTGCCCGCTCACCCTGACGCCTGCCGCACCTTCCCTGTGGCGTGCACGTTTGCCCACAGGTGGGCCCGCCCATGCATCGTCCAAATGCGTGTTCGCTTCTGCACTGGTGCCTGCCTCACCATCTCCATCACTTCTCACATTTGCCTCTAAGCTGTCCAGACCTGGGGCTTAACTCAGGCCCCCACCCCTGAAATGGGGGTCTGAGTTTAGCCCTATGTGGGCCCACGTCTCTACACTGGATGCACCGTCCACTGTATTCCATTTTCCCCCATCTGTTGTTGATCTCATTAATGACTTGTGCATAGTGATGATTAAATAAACTATTTTATTGTCTTTCCATTGAACAAACACCACATACCATTACTAACCCATCTCATTTTTTCCCTATCTGCATTACTATTAAATAGTTTAATAGTATTCTGTTCTTCTGGAAACCCACTTATATTTATCAGCATAAAAGAGAACAAAATAATGCTGTATTTTAAAATTCCAACATATGCATTACAGACTGTAATAACATTGCACCCAACTAGAAAATCACAAAAAACATTGAGATAAATGAGACATAAAAACGTCAATAATGCATCTCAAGAGCATTGTCTCCCAAACAATAAAATATAGATTTATCTAAGTAATAATTTGCTAGGTATAATTTAGATGAATAATATTTTTCTTGTATATTTTTACAATATAGCTGACCTAATTTGTTAATTTATCTTTTTTTTTTTAAAAAAGCAACACATTATTGTTACAAAATCTACCAAAGTCCCCATGACAAAAAAACAAATTAGGTCTGTTTCATACTGGTAATGTGCTAATGGATAAATGTGAAAACACCTTTCAAGGATGCGTTTTTTAGTAATAATGGGGGAGCATTTTCATTTTCCTCTTTGGATGTGTCATCTTCTGATGTCCACGTAATTGAATCACCACCGTTGTCCTCGGGACAGTAATCCAAGTCTTCAGATGCCATATTATCAGCAGATTTGTGAATTTTTTTTCCAGGAGTGAGTTGAAGCACTACAAAATGGTGAAAAAGATAGCTGCATGTGAAGCGTTTTATTGTAAACGAGATTAGCCTTGTGTGATTTACATGTTTTGCACTAGTCAACATATATTCCATGCATATAACATTTTTAAAATGCGTCCAGTTCATGACCACTATCCATTGAAACAATAAATTCGATATCCAATAGCCTGACGATTGTGAATTAATTGCCTTCCTCATTTCTATCCTGCATTTGTAGGTTAGTTGTCTGTATAGGAATGTGTCCAAAGGGTTAGCTCGGAGATTGGCATATATTAGCCTTTCAATGGTCTACTTCCTTTCTTGGTCAGTCTTTCTTTATTCTCTACTTCAAACTTCTCTTTGAGCTCAGATAATGTGTTCGTTCATGGAGGGGTGGTGTTGAGTGATTGTAGCCAGTACTGGGTCATTCTGTGCCAGTTTCTTTGAATTTGTCTAGAAGTTTCTTTTCTTTAGTACTTTCTTTCAATAGCCATTAATTCTAAAGTACATAGGGTGATTCAGCAGCCTATTTCTCTTCTTACTGCATTACTTACACATTTCTTCTATCCTCCAAGTCAACCATTTTTTGGTCTAGTTTTCTAATTTTTGTAAATGTGGCTGGCATTCTTCTGCTTTGCGTTCATTCTTCGCAGCCAATGTTATCATTCTTATTGTGATATATAATTGATCTTTGACAAGAACGTAGTTTTACACTGTGCCAATTATACGCCTATGGAGACAAGGTCAGCACATCCGGTTTCGCCATCATTTTATTTTCTAGGATAGCTTGCCCTAGGATGCTGGCATTCTGGAGTTTGCAACTGCTATTGATTTTTACCATGTCCACTATGCCAGGTGATCTGCTTATATTGAGATTAGTCTTGGATAGTTGTCCTTCACAATATTGTTTATAAAAGTTAAGAGTAGGGATAGAGTAAGTACTCCTCGGGTGACATCTGGCTCTATTATTTTCCTGCTAAGTTTCCCTTGTACTTGCATTCTGTCTGTTCTGTCTTCCATATACTGACATATCAAGTTATAAAGACAAAACACTGGAAAGAAAACTGCACAGAACTCTGGGGGAGCTACAACATAGACATTGATTGAATATGTAGACAATATTTCAAATAAACAAAAGGAAGAAAGAAATCCAGTTATTCTCATATGCCCAGTCTGGGAGCTTGATCTTAATGCCCGCTTTCAAGACTTGAAGGTCTTCTCCATGTACACCAACACTGCCAACACATCTTTTCTTGATAAGCATCTGCAATTTTCAGGGCAACGTAGGTAACTTGATTCTTTTGTTATCTGTTAACAGATCCCACTTTGATGGCCATTATCAGTTCATTTTCTTCCAGACGCCATGTGTCTTCTGTTAAACCAGTTTTTCCATTCTTGCTCATGCAAAAGAGCATCTAACTGACCTGTATCTACTCAGGTCAATTGTGTGTCATAGAGGAGACAATATGAGCTATCATATGCCCTAAATAACAACAAATTAATATTTAACAAAAATTACCTTTTTTATGTATACAATTTTATTTTAATCTCTTTTGGATATTTAAACATTGTGTCAGTTACATATCTCTTTTATGGTGACAAGCAGTGTACGCCTGCCTGCTTGTCTGTTTATTTTACTATGTTATCAAGGAATGTTAACTGATTCAGTCCCGTGGAACACTGTAGTGCACATATTTCTTATCTGCGTGGCCCAAGCGTCGTTTAAAAGACGGCTACTATTGCGTTGAGTTTTTATTAATTTTCACTCCGATTGTAGTTTTATATCAACCGAAAACTAAGTAGAAAGGAAGTACTAACGATAACCAAATCACAACATCGTGGTTTTGACTAGAATCAGAAGTGAAACCAAGTTTAATTTTCGTTTTCAAGTTACCCTGTGATTAAAAATAATGTCTAACAATTCAGAGTCTAGAAATGGTTTGTTATCAGCTCGTTCTGCACGTTTACAGCTGCAGAAGCGCGAGATTGGTTGCATGAAGATGTAGATACTTGATAGTGAAGATAGTGAAGCTTCTGATGACACAGAAGTTTGTGATTTAAATACGTCGATTATTAATAATTTAAATAATACTAGTAGTGTTTCCCAACCAGCTGCGAGAGGGCGTTGCCCCAGTCAGGTTCCAGTAGGATTGCAACAAAAATAAGAAGGATTCAGACAGAACCTACACAGTCTACTTGGAGAGAAGTTATATAGTTGCTATGTTAGGACTATTATTCATATACTTTAGTTCTTTATTCCTGTAAATATTGCTATAATTTCCACTGTATGTGATTATATATTATGAGACATGAATGTTTAGTATGTGAAATCTTCAATTTGACAATTTTTAATGGAAATTTCTTCAAAGATGGTCGTGTTGCTAATTTGCTAACAGTTAGTAAACCATATATTCCGTCAATATTTTCTTAATTTTTGTGTATTCATAAATGGATTACTTATATAAAGAGAGCAGTTACACTGACTTATTCATCATATTGTTCCTCAAGGCCCTTGGTAAGTTGGATTTTTGTTCTCACAATTTCAATTAATTTTTTTATTACATGCTAATATTTGTCATGCACAGTCAACACATTATATTTTCGCATACAATAAATATAGTATGAAAGTACAATCATTTATCTTTAATTTGATATATAATAAGTTCAACTTTAAATCATATTTAGAAACAATATTTTAATTTAACTAAAGTATGTTGCAATATTTTGAAGCTAAAAAATAATTCCGTCCAGAGGTGAAAAAACCTGGTACTGAATCAGTTAATGAACAATGACATATTGCAATTTCTAATTAGGAAATTGTTGATTATCCAGTTTTACCTCTAAAAGACTACCATCAGAAACACTTTTAACTAGCTTCTGGTCTCTTTCTTGGCCAGTATAAAATGTATTCAATGTGCTTTACAGCGGACATTATTTCCTGTGTTGAGTTTAACAGTGATGGTGACCTCTTGGCCACAGGTGACAAGGGTGGAAGAGTCGTTATTTTTCAGAGAGACAAAGCAGTAAGTTAATAAATATATTTTTGTATGTTTTGTAGTACGATTACGTGTAATCGTTTTATGTTTACATTGTTTGCAATAGGTATCACATAGTATATGTTGTCTAATTTACTATTTAAATATATATTCTTATTGTTACATTTTTAAAGTATGTGCTGCAAAGGAGCATTGAAAGGATACCAGAAATTACAAAGTTGTGGGTGATAAAAATATGGTCAACTTACCACCTGTCTTGTTACCTTTGTCTGCTAAGATTCTGTATTGAATTGAAATTTAATTTATGATTCAAGCAATTGTTTACAATGCAAAACCTCATTGGCGCAGTTCAGCGCATAGAATTAAATCACTAAATATTTAGAAAAACATCTAAAGTGTTTACACTTCAAGTTGCCATGCAAACCAATAGGGAAAGTCGTAAACATCGTAATAGTGTTCTGAGACGCACAAACAGTGATTATATATGTTTGACCAACTCATCATCTGATGGTAGACATTGTCTATTTTAGAACAGCAATCTATTTTTATCCACACTATTTGTTACTAAAAACTGACTACTTTTAGCCACGATAGAACAGTGGTTAGTCCACTTGTTTTGTAGCCGCAGGTTTCAAATTACAGTTGAAGTGAGATATTTTCGGGCCACAGAGGCTGTCATGTCAACCCATCCTCAATTGGTAACCAGATAAACAGAAGTCTGTGTCTGTTGTAGAATATGCAAGAAACTGGAGATGAAATTTAATTCCTCAGAAAAATCAATGAGTGATGACCCCTAGAGAAATAAATGTTATATTGGTTGTCATTTGTTCTCTTGAAGCGGATATAGCGTTCTTCATATTTTTTCCACTGTATCTGAACAGCACACAAAGAACGTTTTACCAGAGAGCTTCAAAATGAGTAAATAAAGCTAGCAAAGAAGTTGCAACTGAGAGCTTGGTTAATGCTGCAATAGAAGTGAGAAAAACTCTGGAATAGTCTCAAGATCTAGTTCTGATTTGGAAAACAACTTTGAAGTTGTCAACTGTGTATCATCATTTGATATAATAGCCGTCCATCGCAAGCGATGATGACAACAATCTCAGACGTGTACTGTTGCACCTCTCTGGTGTGTGCGGAGGTGACTGTAGAGTCCAATCCTAGAACAGAATCCCCGACCACAGGTGGGGCATACATGATCAAGGTTAGACATGTGCGTGTTGTGTGCTCTGTCTTTTCGCGTGCTCGTTTTCTCTGTGACTCAACAATACGATGATTCTCAGCTATTCGGGTTCCTCTTTTGTTGTTACAGCGCCACATTTGACGATCTTGCGCAAGGGATTCCCAGCACGTATTGTCTATATCGAAGCATTTCAGAGAAACTTTAAAGCGTTTTTTCTGTCCACCAGCTAAACGTCTGCCCCCTTCAAGCTCGCCATACATCAACTGTTTTGGGATGCGTTTATCAGGCATTCGAGCAGCGTGTCCGACCCATCTCAGTTGGGCCTTCTGCAACAGGGTGTTGACGCTGGGATCTTTGCTCTTGTGAGGACTTAGCTGTCTGGAATTTTGTCCTGCCAGTTTATTTTTAGTATTCTGCGTAGACAGCTTGTGTGGAAATGGTTTAATTTTCTTGCGTGTCTGCTATACACTGTCCATGTCTCGCTTGCGTACAGCAGCGTGGTTAGCACTATGGCCTGGTATACTTTCAGCTTTGTGACTATGCTTATCCCTTCCGTTCCCACACAGTGACACGTAACCTTCCGAACGCAGCACTGGCTTTGGATATCCTATTGTTGACCTCAGAATCATCATTTGATAGAACATCATCTGCAACAGATATTATATCCATCATAACATTGTTTCAGCTATTTCCGATGTGCTAAGAAAATATATGTAAAAAAAAAATACATGAGAATGCAGTATTCATTGCTGTTTGATACTTTAATGATGGTGCTATTTAAATTGTCAAACTATTGCCCAAAAATGGGACATAGTGGACCTTATATCATTGAAATGTGTCAAGTGAATGACAAGAAGCAACTCACAGGATCTGCTCTGAAATCTGAAAGTGTCAAGAAGAGGAGAAAGACATTGAGGACATTTTTAAAAGTTTTTATTGATAAGCTGACTTCTAAAGGAATGAGATATGTCTGAAGATGATCAAACATGCTAATGGTAAGACAGTGATGCTTATTTTTTTGCCATTTTCTGATATCTTGTTTTTGTCAATGTATCATTCTGCCCAAGGTAACTCTAGACCACATGTGCTCAAGTGTGCTGACATTTTGTAAACTTGCTTCTTGCATGCTTATTCTAGACAGGGTTTGTCCCATGACATATTAATTATTAATACTATGATGACTACGTATGTAATGAGGTTGGAAAAAAAACAAATGTTCTTGTTCCATCAAGTTTGATTCAAGTTTTAATTCCAAAGACTTTCCACATTGTAGTTATTCTAATTCCCATTGTCACCAACGAAGTCTTTCACGGTGAGGACTAATTTGGATCGGAAAAAATCCATAAACTATTACAGAATGTCCTCTCAGCCTAGGTTGTTCAGTTGGGATATTTTCTGCAAGGAAATCAAAGTAATCAAGTGTCGTAAAGTTATCATGTTTTATTTAAGTAACATATTCTGTTTCTGATGGCCATTTTATATAGCTAATTTGCATACTTTACGTTGTACAACTTTTCGTGTCAGATTGCAGTAGCACATGAATACTATTGCTTAATAAGACAACTAATGATTTTAACACCTGGGGGTGTGAAGAGGTTTCCACCTTATAGACAAATTCTGCACTAATTAACAATGTTGCTGCCACTCAATTTATAATTTTCCATAAGTCATATCTAGTTAGTGCAAATTATCAGTTTCACCAAGAACAATCCACCAAAGAAACAAAGAAAAATCAACGCTGCTAACTTAAATACACAAGAAGGATATTAACATAGACACATAATGGTGGGTGCTAACATAGGCATAAGAGTAGGATCATTCTCATTTGATCCTTCACATTTGAAGTCATTTATTTACCACTTTGTTGTCTTGTGTTAGATTCGATCTACAAATTTTATATTTAATTACATTGTGTTGCAAATGTATTAAAATTTGCTTAAAAGTTAGATTTAATAAACTACAAGTCTCAATAAATATCAGCAATATCTAGATGACTTTTAGAGTGAAAGTAGATTAAGTACACTGCTATATTAAATTTTTTTTAACAACAAAGCGGTTGGTGATGATAACATCTCTGGAGAAATGCTCAAAGCAGCAGATGATAACAACTTACAACATATACTCCAACTTATGAATGAAATCTGGCAAAATGAATCCCCACCACAACAGTGGAAAGATGGTATTATTTTCAAATTACCTAAAAAGGAGATTTGTCTGATTGTAATAACTGGCGTGGGATCACTCTACTGTCAGTGCCAGGAAAACTTTTGTAGCATGTTACTCGAGAGACTGAAAAAGTCTATAGATGAAAGGCTAAGAGAAGAACAAGCAGGGTTTAGACCAAACGAGCATGCATAGATCACATCTTCACACTAAGAGTAATCATTGAAGAGTTCGTAGAATTTCAATCGAATTTAATCATCAACTTTGTTGATTTTCAGAAAGCGTTTGACAGTATTCACCGTCCTACGCTTTGGAAACTACTCAAAACTATGGTTTCCCTACTAAATTCATCAACATCATAAAATCCTTCTACAGTGAATCGCTGCAGTGTAAGAACAGATTTCGGTAACTCTGACTAGTTCCCAGTGGAAACAGGAGTGAAACAAGGCTGCGTCTTATCGCCAATGCTCTTTGGAATAGCAATTGACTGGGTCATGCGAAAATGCACCAATAACGCAAATATGGGCATCAAGTGGGTTGATAAAATTTTAGAAGACCTTGATTTTGCCGATGATATAGCCCTTTTGAGTTCATCACATCAAGATATTCAAATGAAAACAAACCTCCAAAATATCTCAGGACAAATTGGTCTCCAAATAAACACCACAAAAACAAAAATTGTTGACCTTACCAGCAGTCCAGAAAATATTCAACTAAAAACTACACTCTTGAAAAAGTCAAAAGTTTTACATACCTAGGGTATGATGTCATCTACGGGGATACAGCGCCAGAAATTCCACACAGAATCGCATTGGCATCAAGTGCTTTTAACAAATTGTCAAATATATGGAAGTCCAATTCACTCAGCAAGCACTTAAAATTAAAGATCTTTAACTCTTGTGTGATTCCAGTATTAACTTATTCAGTATATATATATGGAACTGCAGTAAAACTATTTGATTGGCAAAACACGTAATTACAAAGTACTGTAGTTTTACAAATTACAAAAACAATGACAAAATACAGCAACGTTTCGACCAACAAGGCCTTTATCAAGCAAACGAACAAACAGGAGTGACAAATTAAAATGAAACACAAATGGACGACCAAATACAAACGTATCTAAGGAAAATCTGGAATAAAACGAATAACGAAATAAATGTAACACAAAAACACACATAAAAACTAGAAATAGAAAGGAAAAGAAACAATGAAACATCTAGTAAATATATAACTTGAATACATGCAACATATACCCATATAGATTACAAAGCAGGGAAAGAGAAAGTACTAAGAAGCATAAGAATGGAATATAACATGAATACATGCAACATATACCCATATAGATTACAAAGCATGGGAATGTAATACGTTGAGCCCGCGTGGTCGCAAGGTACCATACAAAGAAATCAACCGATTCTCCAGAGCAAATCGACTGCGATCATCCGAGGAACATGATCGGATGGCTGTGACCTGGACATCGTGAGCACCTAAATGGCCAGTGTCATTGAAATGGGTGGCTACAGGGGTCACAGAGCATTGGCGTATGTCGCGTAAGTGTTGGGCGAATCGGTCACTGAGCCTCTTGCCTGTCTCGCCGATATAAGCCTTGTTACACCGCTTACAGATAATAGCATAGATAAGATTACGGGACTCGCATGTGAACCCATCGTCAATAAGAAACGTGCCTAAAGGAAAGATACAGTACGCGTCTGTATCACATAAGCACACGTGTTGCAACGCCGACGACCACACTGGACAGTGCCAAAATGAGTCTGGATATTGGACTTAAGGCGACTGTGTACCAACATATCCTTAAGACTTCTGTCCGTCTGTAAGCCACCAAAGGATAGTTGGGGAAGACAGAACGGGTCTCAGGATCTGATCTAAGGAGAGACAGATGACGGAATAAAACATTTTTCACCAGGGAACTATGGGGTGGTAAGTTAAGATAAGTTTTACTCTGTCAGAGTTAGTAGTCCTATGCTGACTGGTAAGGGCCTGCAGGCGAGTGATTTTCTGAACTCGATGCATAGCCGAGACAAGCACTCTCTCCGGGTATAGGCGCCTACGAAAGAAATCAAGCATCTCGCGAGCTCTCAAGAAAATCATCGTCCTCACTACGAAGGCGTAAGAGCTGCGAGAATGGCAAAGAGTCACGACAAGCCCGGGATGGGAAGAAGTATAGAGGAGAAAACTATGTGCATCAGTAGGCTTGTAATATACTGATGTATAGATAGTGGATAGGCGTAAGGTGATAGTAATGTCAAGAAAGTTGACACAAGTAGTGGAGATGTGAGAAGTAAAACGAATAGAAGGGTTGAAAACATTAATGAAATTAATGAAGCGTGACAAATCGGCTTCAGGCATATCAGTGATGCCAATACAGTCATCAATGTATCTGTGATGCTTTGTAATCTATATGGGTATATGTTGCATGTATTCATGTTATATTCCATTCTTATGCTTCTTAGTACTTTCTCTTCCCTGCTTTGTAATCTATATGGGTATATGTTGCATGTATTCAAGTTATATATTTACTAGATGTTTCATTGTTTCTTTTCCTTTCTATTTCTAGTTTTTATGTGTGTTTTTGTGTTACATTTATTTCGTTATTCGTTTTTATTCCAGATTTTCCTTAGATACGTTTGTATTTGGTCGTCCATTTGTGTTTCATTTTAATTTGTCACTCCTGTTTGTTCGTTTGCTTGATAAAGGCCTTGTTGGTCGAAACGTTGCTGTATTTTGTCATTGTTTTGTAATTTGTAAAACTACAGTACTTTGTAATTACGTGTTTTGAGTATTAACTTATGGATGCGAGAGTTGGAAAGCAACAAAAGCTCTAGAAAGAAAATTAGATAACTTTGAGAATAAATGTCTTAGAAGAATACTGAACCTCAAATGGTCAGATTTCAGACCCAATACACAAATAAGACAAGAGACCAAGCAAGAAAATGGAGAGATAGACGGGAACGCAAGAGTATCAAATTTTATAAGAAAGCGCCGCTGGAACTACATCGGCCACACACTTAGAATGGATGAGAGAAGACTCCCTTACCAATCCCTCATATGGACACCAGAGGGAAAAAGAAAACGAGGAAGACCAAGAGAGACTGCGTAGAACCATCACCAGAGAAGGCTCAACGATGGGCCTAGTAAACATCAAAGACTTAAAACAAATAGCAAACGAACCGCGAGACATGGAGAGCTATGACCTCTGCCCTATGCGCCGCCCACAGGCCCAAGAGGAAAGACTAACTAACTAACTATATTAAATTAGTTTATCATAGGATATTTCAAATTGATCATTTGATGGGAATGAGTTCTGTCCTATCTGATTTACCTGGAGCTCATTTTATTGGTATACAACTGATCAGGCTGAAACAGATCTAGAAGTTTTGCTGGTTAAAGTTGATTACTAAACCATCATAGGACTCTGACTGGCCCATAGGTGCTCAGTCTACCCTAGCAGATGTTAAAAAGGCATGCATGCTGATATTAAAATTTTCTTTTATCAAAAGAGCAAGAACGCTGTTCCAAGTCGAGGAGAGTATAATGTGTACAGCACATTCCAGTCTCATGAGCCTGAGTTTGACTACCTCAAAAGTCTGGAAATTGAGGAAAAGATCAACAAAATTCGATGGTTACAACAGACAAACAGAAATCACTTCCTTCTATCAACAAATGGTGAGAGCATTATTAATTTATTTTGTTCTACGTAATCTAAATAATGGAAAGGACATTTGCAATGTATATGTACAGTAACAGAAGTCAGTCACTATTTTTTTTTTTTTTTTATGTAAGGGCCAGCCATGAAATTATTTAGTAGTATTAGTATTCACATATATTCAGTTTTAATTGTTGATTTTTTTTTATTACCTAAAAGTCTCTGATTTTCATTTCATCCTTCTTTTATCCAACATAATAATTATCATTAAAAGTAAACACTATTTTATTATTGTATTCAGGTGTGATTTTGTTATTATTCAGGTGTGATTTTGGAAGATTAGCAAACGACTTTTTGAGCAGAATTTGTGTAAGACTTTTGAAAGGTTCATGTTTACACTCATTTGTAAATCTTCTGCAGATAAAACCGTCAAACTATGGAAAGTAGCAGAGCGTAACAAACGACCTGAGGGCTACAATTTGAAGGATGAAATGGGTCAACCTCGTAACAGGTCAGCAGTCAGATCACTCAGAGTCCCAATATTTCAGCCAATGGAACTCATGGTGGAAGCTAGTCCAAAGCGTGTTTTTGCTAATGCTCACACATATCACATAAACTCTATCTCGGTGAACAGTGATCTAGAAACATATTTGTCAGCAGATGATCTGCGTATCAATCTCTGGAATTTGGAAATTACAGACCAAAGTTTCAGTATCCTTTGGCATTTAGAAATGTCAGCATGTCAGATATTTTGTTTCTAAATATATCTGGCTACAATTTTACTAGTTTACTTTGTACTGAGAATAGTTTTGACATGTTGATTGATATTACATGTTAACTGTTAAAATGGTTAGTACGGTGCTCACATCTGACTAGAAAAGTACTTGGTTTATGTCCAGGTGGATCATTCATTACTATTTTCCAGTGATCCCTGATATCTTCTTCTTCGAATGCTCCATATAGACCACTTGTTAAACCATCCTTTGTGGTTTGTACGTGATCTGAGCCTAAGAGAGATTGTACGTTGTGCCAGCTATGCGCCTACAAGTAGGCCAGCACATCCAGTTTCTGCAATTATTTTTATTTACTAGGGTAGCTTCCTTAGACCCCTACCTCGGTCACCTCTTACGACATGCCTTGTAGGTCGCAGTGTTACTATTCTTGGGCCCGGTACCACACATGTGCCTCATATCAGTGTAGTGAATTCTAATTCCTAGTCTTATCGAAGACGGGCGGTAGAACCTGGGGTGGGTTCAAGTTGAGCACATTAAAGTGCCCTTGACATTTGAAAATTGATAAGAATAGACTGGAAAGTTAATGACACACACACCATCTGACAGTGCTACAGAGTTTGTGCATTGCTGCTGAGATCTTTTTGTGTAAGAAAAATATTTGATCACTCATGGTTATACGCCATAAGTTCAATGATGGTGGTTCTATCAACCAACCCATGTCATAATTTCTTCATAACTCTGAACCCAACGTATTCTTTATTGCAATTAATTCTCCAATGTACTCTACTTATGATGACTTCTCTGAAGTGTTCGTTACTAGATACTAATATCTATTCATCTGTATTGGCAGGTGCCCATTCTTTGATAGTTTGTTCTCCCCAAGCTTACGTTTAACATATTAGAAATATTTCAAATATACCGGATATATATATATTATGTTGAGGTCTCTGGCGTAGAGATTAGGTGCTAGCCTCTTGTTCTAAAGGTACTCAGTTCTCTCCCTAATGGAGCCATTGAGATATTTTTCAAAAGATCCCTGATCTCAGTGTAGGTGAGATCAAGTTCCTAGTCCTAACAGAGATGAGAACTAAAGTGTAAGTCCTGTGTTAAATTTGAGCAAGTAAAAACCCTTGGCAGTTCAAAATTGGAAAGAGCAGGCTGGAAAGCTGCTGTCCGACCTAATTCATTGGAAAAAAGTTTCAAAATTAAATTCTTACAAAATATCTTTACCATCTTCTATATTACATCGGAGACCCTCGCTGGTGCTACAGAGTTTGTTCACTGCCGCTGAGATCTTCATGTGTAAGAAAGAGATAGAGCACATATGGTAACTCACCGAAGTGCAATGATGATGGTCCAATCAATCATATATTATGTTAGTTTTTTCAGTCGAACGCAATGAATTCAAGCGTAGTCATTGTCACCCCTGTCTGTTTTGTGTGAGAAGACTTGCTTTCCTTATCGCCAGTAACCTGCATTGGGAAGAAGAATTGCCATTCAGGCTGACCTTAACTCTGACTTCAGAGAATCTGAAGTTAATTAAAAATACCATAACCTGTAAATTTTACTAACAAGTTATAATTTAGTTCTCTGTTATACATTTAAACTAACGTTTTGTGGCTTGCACTGCGTTTACAACAATTGTCCTTGTCTTAATTTTTTTATAATGGGATGCAAATGTATCTGTCAATGTCCTTAACATTGATAAAGATATTGTTGATATTAAGCCAGCCAACATGGAGGAGTTGACTGAAGTAATAACAGCTGCTGAATTTCACCCAAAAGAGTGCAACATGTTTGTGTATAGCAGTAGCAAGGGAAGCATTCGGCTTTGTGACATGAGAGGGCAGGCACTCTGTGACAAACATGCTAAAAGTAAGTTCATGTGACATATCACATTATAGTCTTTCAGGTTGTTTTTTGTGTTTCACAAAATAAAATCTTGACAAATTATGCTGTGTATTATACACGTGAGCGTTTGTGACTTAAACCAGTAGTGAGCTCGATCACAACCCAAACGTACGTGGTTCAAACTCCGTGGCGGGCTGGTTTGGAAGCAAATTAGTTCCTTTTGATTTTTACAAACAGTAAAAGTAGACCTCACTGTTCAGAATGCAATGACAAACTACTGAATGTATAAGTGGTGTCTAGAAAATCAACGACTCATTTACTGTTGTTGATGGCTACGCCCTGTACAGGATTTGCCATGATTTTCGACTATACACAAATTTCCATGTTACCATAAATATTCTGAACTTTATCAAGCATCTGTATTATGTGCAAGATTTTAAAGTATTCAAATTTGTGTGCAGATTTGTTGTAACTGAACCAGCTTCATTGTTGGTTCTCACATTGCAATTGTTGCAGCAATAAATGGTATTGTAGTCTGTCACATTTGATAGGGCACTACAAACATGTCCAGCAAGACTGTCCCCTGTATGTCCTTCCTAGAAAGGGTACACAATACTACATTCAAAACTACATGGCACTAGAAGATGAGATCCAAACAACAGTCGACTTCATAATAAGAATGTGTCTGACGGTATAATCATAAAAATAGCTATTGCAAAGAAGAAGTGAAGATAGGGTGCCAGAATGTATAGACTCCAATAGTTGCAGATTAGTTATGTGGAAATGTAAAATAGTTCTTGGTGAATCTGTTTATCAATTATAAAGTGTAGTAATGCTTGTGCCCTGAACTGTACAAATCTAATATAAAACTTATTTGTCTATCAAGTGTTTGAGGAACCTGAAGACCCCACCAACAGAAGTTTCTTCTCAGAGATCATATCCAGTATATCAGACGTCAAATTCAGTCACAGTGGCCGTTACATGACCACCAGAGACTATTTGTCAGTCAAAGTATGGGACTTGAACATGGAGTCCAAACCTGTTGAAACATACCAGGTCCATGAATACCTCAGAAATAAATTGTGTTCTCTCTATGAGAATGATTGTATATTTGACAAGTTTGAGTGCTCATGGAGTGGAGATGACAAGTAAGTAGATAATAACCATTTCATTGTTTTGGTATCATCAAAGATGCTTTCAACTGAAATTGTAACACTACTTTAACTAGTTTTTTTTATCACGTATTTCTGTAATGAGGTCATTAATTCATTGTGAAAAGCATCTACTAATATGTTCATTATGTGTCCCTTCTTTCTTTTGTTGTTTCCCCTATTCTCTTCTTTCATACATGCACACACACTTTTCAACTATAAACCAGACAGTTGCCATTAATAGGTAATTGATATGCGAGTCCAAACTCCTGATAGTGCTGAGAAGAATAAACACTCAATGAATTGTGTTGAGTGTTACTTTCATGTCTTTGTTTTCATAATAGACTGACAGTGAAGATGAACGTTTCTCAACCCTGATAGTAGCATCATGTCTTTGTTTTCATTATAAACTGACAGTGAAGATCGTTTCTCAACCCTGATAGTAGCAAAAAATTGTGAAATTAAGAACAAAATGCAGCTCTATTATGATTCTATAAATTACTGTTCTTTTTATAAGTGGACTGTATTGTCTTTTAGACAAATCTTTTTGTTACCCAATCTCCCTACAGTTGACATATCTTAGTTGACAGGCTGCAAGCATAACACCCACTGGCAATGTCTCACCTCACTAATACATTAGAAAATTGAGTAAATTCTCAGGAGTGAATTCTCAGTTTTTTTTATCTCTGTACATCATATCATATATTTGTATGCTTGTTACATATGTCAGTCCAGCAGAAGAATATTGACTTCTTTTGAATACATACATACTAAGCGTACAACAGTACTATGATTTAGAGAAGTATCGTTAATAAGGAGCAGACAAAAACATGATAAGTGTAGTGAACTTGATTGATTAATTGAGAGCATATTTGTTGTTTTTTTATTTTGGACAAAGAGTTCTCACAGATTTAGATAATTGTCAACATGATTTTAAATATTATTTTTTCAATTATTTTTTATTTGAATAATAAAAATTAATTTACTTCCCATTTTTCTGTGTGAGGGAAGTGATGCTGCTATAGTTAGAAAGATGTACTTTCTCAAATATGCTTTTCTTATGAATTAATATTGGTTTTTCATCCACAGACACATAATGACAGGGTCCTATAACAACTTCTTTAGAATGTTTGAGCGAGAAAATAAGAGAGACTGTACACTTGAGGCTTGTCGAGAAATAACCAAACCAAGAACTGTACTCAAGCCTAGAAAAGTGTCTTCGGGAGGCAAGCGAAAGAAAGATGAAATTAGTGTTGATTGTTTAGACTTCAACAAGAAAATCCTTCACACAGCCTGGCACCCATTAGAGAACATTGTTGCAATAGCTGCCACTAACAATTTATATGTGTTTTCTAGTAAGGATTAACCAATGTACTAGATAGATATTTGTACTCATTAGTCACTCGCACGCTGGAAACACTTAGTAGTCTCACGCACATTCCTCTGAAGCAGGGCAGTTGGAGTCATATTGACTGCCTCCTCTCTCAGCACTGGATGACTGTTCAGTTAAAGATCCTGATCTTGTTGCTACTTCCAGTTGTGGCAAACACCATGGCCTTCATTTCTGTGAGGATTCAAGGCAGAAACAGTCCAGAAGTTGATGATTGTTCAGACGGGTACCCAATTTTGTGTGTGTAGTTTTGCTGAACTTTGACGATTCCATGCTGTGAGTTGAATTTTAAGGACATTCCTACATGCTGGTAATGTTTAAGCTGGTGTGTATTGCTGAGTTGGTGTGCACGTTGTTTACATAACATTGTTCATATCAGCATTGTTAGCCAGGAACTGGATCAAACTGATGTGATAATATCACACTTGGTGTGAACTAAGTTGAATGTGTCATCAACATAAAATACACAGTGTTTCTAATTTAGGGAGTGGATCAAGCACTGGCTAATGACCTACACAAGACCAATGTTTATTATTGTCATATTTACTACAGCGATAACATAGTCCTTATTGTAATCCATGTGGCTCATTTCTTATGGTAGTCAACAACAAATGTCTTAACTGATTAGCTATTGAATTGAAAAACAAGTTGGCTACTGACTTAAATTTAGGTTATATTTTTCCATTGCATATGTATGTACAAATTCAGCTGCAGTTTTCTTAATTATTAATGGATTTTTATGAGTAATTTACCATTTTGTAGGTAAATGACTTTTCCTTAAGATCGTTCTAAAACAAATAAGTATTGGCTCTCCCAGCAGCTTATAGGAGCCATTCAGTTAATTGAATAAGGAGCAAACTTACAACAGACATCTATTTTTCCAACTTGAATACTACTATCCCATGTCATGTTCTGACAGCACATCATGTCTTTAGTGTCAGACTAGCAACATAAGTGTAATAACTTTCATCAGATAGGGACTATGTACTTATGCCCTAGTCTATTCTGTTTATTATCAGCTATACCATCTCCAGTCTAAGAGAGATTGTACGTTGTGCCAGTTATGCACCTACAAGTAGGCTAGCACATCTGGTTTCTGCAATGCATTGTGTTTACTAGGGTAGCTTTCCTAGGCTCCTACCTCTGTCGCCTCTTACGACATGCTTTGTAGATCGCAGTGTTACTATTCTTTGCTTCCCTTATGGACCCGGCACCACAAGTGGGTCTGATATCAATGTAGTGAATTCTAATTCCTAGTCTTATCAAAGACGGTGGTAAAACTGAGGGTGTGTTCAAGATATAGCCATATTTTCATGATGTATTTCATGATGAAACACTTCCCTCTATTTGTATACAGTGATGTTTGTCTTATCAGTGATGTTGAACCTAAAGGATAGTCTATTTGTACATGTCATTTTAATTCTGTGTAGACTTCACCACATAATGAACATCTGTTATGTATTGTCAGTAATCTGAAGCAATACGTCACAATTCAGTATTCTGAAGCAATATTGCACTATCAATAACTAAATCAAAAATATTAACAAACGTAATGAACTTTTGTGGCAAAATGTTTAGTTTACCATGACATTACAGTACCACCTTGGGCTTAAAGATGGGGGTACTTTAGTGTCATTTGTTTGAATCTGTGAGAAGTAGTATCTCTCACATGACTTTTCCAAATATGTGAGAGTGTGTTTGTTCTGAGATCAATATGTGTATACAAATTCAAGTCTGATAACATTGTTATTGTGTTTTAAATAAGAATAAAACCACATACCTTACCAAATATATGTTGAAATGTAAGGTCATATGTTTACATGTGTTTATTATTTTAATGTTGCCTCCCTGTCACTGTTGTCTTTCCCTTAACTCATCATTTTATGACACATTCAAAATGTGATGTTTTGCACTAGATGTAGGTTGAGTATTCTGCATGTAAGCAGTGAACATCTGATTTGTAAGTGAACTTGTTGAGTAGATGGTTGATTATTTGTTGGGGTGAGTGATATTTGCTCAATGCACTGATCCACTAATGTGTGTGACGTCTTGAACAGTGCAAACTTTCATAGCATAATTTTATGCGCTGTTGACCTATGTGGGAGAAAACGCCAGATTTTCATAGCTCAGTGGATGATATACACCATGTTGTTGAACCTGATGTCCGGTGTTCACTTAACATTATACAAAAATGCTAGCATTTATTAGACTCTTTTTATTATAATAAATCATTCTTGATCTATCTAAGAAAACAGACACAAAAAAAATGTTATGCTCGACTGTATACTTTTTTGTTTGTCTTAGCCATTACATGTGCTTTCTGAATATTCATAAGAAAATATATGTGGTGATATTTGTAACACATTTCCAACAGAACTTTCAGTTTGTGACGCTGCATTAACTCATTATGCTTGAATCCATGGCTCATATAGTTAAACTTTAAAAAAAAAATGTTTTATACTTTTATAAAGCATTGTTTAAGATGGTATAAAAACTGTTGTATACCTCATCTCTAAGTGAACCTGTTTGTCAATTTCATTCATCACTGCTGTTTTTAAAACGCCAGTTTGATGTGCATCTTGAAAATCAACATTGTTGCTGTATCTAGTATCATACAGTTGTGAGTTTATATTCCACCCCTTCTTCTAAATGAGATGCTGATTAATTATATTATTCTATTTTTTTCTGCTGTATTTATTTAATCTCTTGATGGTGACCAGGTCATGAGTCATTGTGTGCTCGCTTATGGTTGCCCAAGTCCCGAAGTCATTGTTTCTCCACCTGCAATCTGATGTTCTGTTATCATTACAAGAGTACCATTATATCTTGTGTGTACAGCCTTCACAGTGTTTTGTTGTATTGTCAAGAATCCTAATTGTTTTGATCAAGATCTCCCAATATTGCACAGTGGCCATAACATTGTAGAACAGGAGTACCTACCTTGGTTGAAATGTCTGCACCACATCAAGATATTGTAGTTAAGATAATATCCCCAATAGTTATGCTGATTTCGTTTACACTAGACATGCCACCAAAAACTTGATACTAAAGACTAATTACATCCAGAGTTTGATTATGCATAAGTTTCAGCTCTCAGAGAACACTTCTTCATTTTATCATTTGTATTTCTATTCAATCAATATTGTTCTAGTTCCTTACAAAACACAAAATGTTTACAACATGCATGTACTATGTTTATTATGGTATACTATTCTGAAGCCATTGTGTGCAGCTTGATTGTTTTGATCCTTTGAAACCAAGATCACTTTGGGGATGAGGAACTTGACCACTTACAAGAAGTTTGTAAGAAATAATGTTATACCTGGAGAAAGTTGGTCTATGATTAAACAGAATCTGGTGGACATTGAGGTGGTATTCAGTACAAGAAGACCACACCCCCTGTCTATGTTTTTAAAAATTGTGAACAGATCTATGGTACAAAAGAATGACAAGAGAGACATGGAGTCAAGAGAGTATATGATTTGTGTTGAATTTGGTCTTGTGTGGCACAATGTGGCAAAAACTATGGCTTTAGATAACTAATGCACCTTTACTGCATACACATAAAGATTGTCATAAGTGGAATCTCATTTATACATTTCTCAAGGGACCGACAAAATTGAACATCATAAACTGTACCAAGTAAACTGAAAACGTAACAAGGGATAAGCACTCCCTTCTCAATTTAATTTGCATTTAAATATCTTATATGTTCATTTTATATAACACTGAAGTATTTTACACAGGTTTGAAAAAAATATCCAGAGTTGATTGCTTTTTCGTCCAATTCTACTATAGCTTCAATCTTAGCAAGTTTACATTATCATCACCAGCATCGAAAACTGCATTGTTTTCATTGCTTCCATCACTTTTGACAGTTTAGAAATTGGTGCAGGCTCTTGGTTCATCATTACCTTTTTTCATGTCCTTTTTCTTTAGGTTTCTATTCAAAAATTATGTCTATTGTCAATAGATTGCAACATCGTTTATCCATGTCAAACCGGGCGTGTGTTACTGGCAAAGGGAACAAAGAATAGTAACACTGCAACCTACAAGGCAAGGCGCGACTGAGGTAGGGGTCTAGAGAAGTTACCCTAGTAAATAAAAAGTGTCTCAGAAATCGGATGTAGGTACATAACTGTCACAACGACAATCGCTCTAGTCTTGGATCACATACAAATCAAAGAGTGGTTAACAAGTGGTCGATATGGAGCGATCGAAGATCATGGGCAAACCATAAATACACATTATGACGGCACTATACCGAACACAAGGAAATGGAAATGATCAGATTAATGGGTACATGAACAAGAAACTGATTGAAATTTCAAACAGCATGAAACTTGACTTAATTGTGGTCATGCAGGTCCAGCTCAGCACATTTGTAAAGTAACTTTTACCATTATATTGTGTAATATAATTTATAAATTCTTACATGAGCCACAAATAGAATCAGAGAAATTATTGTGAAATAAATTACTACGTTTTAGTGACTGTGCCGTGGAAATTTCAGGGTTCATGACCAGTTTGGGGCAAACATTTTTGATGTGTTGGACTACAGGAGACCCTGATTCTTATTTTGTGCATCTAAACTACAAGTACCTTTGAAGTTGGAGTATTACTTGTCTAAAATTGTTACTTGAGATTCAGTCAAAGGGACTATGCCTGAATTCATAGCGGGTCAACGAAAGAGATTAAAACAAAAAGCATATACAACACATTGTCAATTTAAGTTGAAGAGTTTGTTCACTGCTACATAAAGCCAATACTGACAGAGATGTGAGTCGAGTCGTGGACAATAAATAAACAGAGCAAAATCTCTGGAGGTCACAGAGATGTGAATTTATTCAATGTGAAGAATACTCAGAATCTCAGAGACTGCTACATTTAGTAATGTTAATGTATTGACAGAGGTCAAAACACAGAGAAAATGTAATATAAAAAAAAGAGACAGTCATCATTCGATGAGAAAAAGAGGCTTAGAACACATTGTGACAACTGGTAAAATCTATGGGGGAAGAAACAGAAAACTGGACAGTCTAGTCTGGCTTTATGAAATAATTCTGTCACAAATATATTTGTTTTTTAATATAGAAAAAGATTTCATATATAAGAAAATGATTTCTGCACATCCTGATCCCCAAAATACTTATTTCCACTATGTTACACAGCATATAGAGACAGTCTTCTTCAGTTGTTACTTGTATTAGTCTTATATTTTGTTCACATTCTCTGTGCAGGAGATAAACACTGAGCTTGTCCAACTTTCTTGAGCAATGACAATCATAAGCAATAATACTATGTGTTTGTATGTGAGTAGCTGAATCTTATACAATGTTTGAGTGAATCATATGCAGGCAATATGTGACTTAATGGCTCACAAGACAGGCATGAAGATTTGTTTTTGAAGAAAAAAAGAAAATTATCAAACAAAGAAAATATTGTTAGCTGTAGCTAATTAATTATTACAAGGAAGATCAGTCGAGTATTTATTCTTTTTTTTGTCCACACTGTTGCCACAATAATTTGATTCTCCTCTGAAAGGAGTTAATTTTTATTTTTCATGCTTGTTGGCCTCTGATATAACCAATAAAAGGTTCCTCCTTAGGTTGAAAGAGTTTATCTTGATTAAAGAGGCTTTAATCCCCAAACAAACAAAACCGTTGCTACAGAATGTACAGAGTAGGTTTAACTACAGCCTTCTATAGTCATAAAGTTGTTCAGCTCAAGTGGAAATTCCCAGAAATCAAGACTCCCTGCGACGCATCTCGTGCATTTCAGTATTGTTAGAAACAGACCAGTTCATTGTTAAAAACAACACATCATACAAAAACATGGTTATCTTATGTCACAAATACAATTTGTGCTAAAGAATTCTAATATTAACACTTTTATCAATAAATAACTGCATTCATAGAATTGTGTCATTCTAAAAGGGTCTCTGTGACTAAGTCCCTTCCTAGCATCCCAAAGGTCATGGGTTTGAATCCCAACAGCGCTGTTCTGTTCACTGGTGCATTTTTTCCAGGAGCACCTAGGATTGTTGTATTAGTTTGTGCAGTACTCTCGGCAGATGGTGTGCTATTTCTGCGGAGAGGGGGCCCAGCCATATGAGGTATAATCCGGTGCAGTGAAGTCAATCCTCCTGCTTTAGACCGTAGTCTTGTAGAACTGTGTAATTTGACAATAAAGCTTACAGTGTTCTGTCACATTCAGACCACATCACCTGTAATTTCCTGACTGGGCTGAACGGTCTTATGTTACCAGGTATTGTTTAATCAGTTATACCCAGCAGCATGAAATATAGGATGTCTGTACCAGAATGTTAATTATCTGTATACTCTTAGTCCACAGAGAGTCCAGCATAGATCTGAGAAACTGTGCACCACCAGTAAATATAATCTGGCTATACCACAACTTTAAACCTCATCCTTTGGGTAGACAGAATGGTGGCCACACCATTTGACTTGAAATGTTTTATGCCTTTGTGGACATCATTTCCAGTTGGTTTTTATAAACAAAAAGTGCCTCATTATATTCTTTTAGTACTAATAGGAAATACTGATAACATAGACAAATATTTATACTATTATTGATGGCTAAGAAATTCATTGTGACCCTTGAAACTGCATAGAAATAAATGGCTACTTGTTCGTTTCTTTGACTAATTGTTGTTTGATGTTAGGTACATACTTTCCCTATCTCTCGTTTAATTAACTTTCTAATCTCTTCTTAAATCATCTTTCTAATCTCTTTATAGTCTCTTCTTAAACCGCCTTTATAATCTCTTCTTAAACCACCTTTGTAATCTCTTCTTAAACCACCTTTATAATCTCTTCTTAAACCGCCTTTATAATCTCTTCTTAAACCATCTTTATAATCTCTTCTTAAACCACCTTTATAATCTCTTCTTAAACCACCTTTTAATCTCTTCTTAAACCATCTTTCTAATCTCTTCTTAAACCACTTTTCTAATCTCTTCTTAAACCACCTTTATAATCTCTTCTTAAACCATCTTTATAATCTCTTCTTAAACCACCTTTCTAAACTATTATTAAACCACCTTTCTATCTACTCTTAAACCACTTTTCTAATCTCTTCTTAAACAACCTTACTAATCTATTCTTAAACCATCTTTCTAATCTCTTCTTAAACCACTTTTCTAATTTCTTAAACCACCTTTCTATCGATTCTTAAACCACTTTTCTAATATCTTCCTAAGGCACCTTTTCCTGAACCCAACTTCCTCCTAGTTTGATTGATTGATAAGACCATCATCATTGCACTTTGATGAATAACCATGTGTGCTCTGATTGCCTTCTTACACAGGAAGATCTTAGTGGCATTGCATGAACTTAGCACTGGCAAAAGTCTTGAAGATGGTGAAAATTTGTAGAAATATTTAAAAATTTCAGGAATTCTAAATCTCTTCCTGAACCAATACAACCTTATAATCCCTCCATAAAGACAACCACCTTCCTAAATCTCTCCTTAAACCAAAACCACCTTCCAAATCCTTATCGAACCCCACACCACCATCAAACTGCCTCATAAAACCACCTAACACATCCCTAATTGTACCAGCTCACTATCTAAATACCTTCTTAATTGTACTCAAAACTTTCCTCACGAAACCCACACCACTGTTTTGTGCTGTTATATGTGCAAGTTATTGTAAACACTATTGAATATCACCCGTTTTGATATGTTAAATGATTAAAGATATATTTTTGAAATGTTCACATATTCTTTATTTCTTCATATTTGCTTGAGTGGACTGTCTGTCATCTATTATAGTTTATTTCTTCATATTTGCTTGAGTGGATTGTCTATCATCTACTGCAGTTTATTTCTTCATTTGTGATGATGTCTGTCTATGTAGTATTTTCATATTTGTTGATGGATTGTCTATCATCTACTGCAGTTTATTTCTTCATATTTGGTTGAGTGGATGTCTGCATCTACTGTAGTTTCATTTGCTTAGGGATTGTCTGTCTACTGTAGTTTATTTCTTCAAATTTGTGAGTGGACTGTCTATCATCTGTAGTTATTGTCTATCATCTGTAGTTTATTCTGATCATCATTTAAACTAACTGCTTCTTGTATCTTTATATGACTTGAACATTGCTGTTCTATTTTTGCCTTTCTTTTATATGTTTGTGTGAATCCATTTGTGTGACTTCCGCCCATGTGTTGGCCGAAAGGAGCAAAGACTGAGGTAGGGGCCTAGGAAGCTACCTAGTAAATAAAAAGCATCCCAGAAATCGGATGTGCTGGCCTACTTGTAGGTGCTTAACTGACACAGTGTTGTAGCGTTTGCTTGATAAAGGCCTTTAGTTCGAAACGTTGCTGTGTATTGTCAATGCTTTTTGTATTTTGTAAAACTACAGTACTTTGTTATTACATGTTTCGTGTTCTTTTACTTGAGAATCTTAATTACAATTACCTCTGATATCGGAGTAAGGTTCGCCTGTATATATAAATATATATATATAGCTGGTGATAAGGAAAACAAGCACACACTATGTGGTTGAACTACAGGGATTCGTGATCTCCTTTACTTGGGGATCTAAATTTTAAGTATCTCTGATTTCAGAGTAAGGCCCACCTGAATCTCGACGGACACTGGTGATAAGGGAAACAAATCCTCACACGGAAATCAGTCGGAGGCTCCATATTAGACGACAGAACTATGACTGAATTCATAGCATACAAAAGGGAAAAACAAACTTTGCTTTTCTCACGTAAAGATTGTTTGCTGTCAATACATGATAATGTTTTAGTATGACTTTTTAATTTGTCTCAAGTGAACACTTTTCCCATTTAAGAAATTATAATGCTTCACTAACTTACTTATGTATGCCTCTCTGCTCCTCGTGGATCATAGGGTCTCAACAGTTGTTTGCCACTTTTCCCGGTCTCTGGCTGTTTTTTAGGGTCCCCCATGATAGCCGTGCACCCTTCAGTTCCTCAAGAAGACCGTCTCCAGGTCTGTTTAGGGCGTCATCTTTTCCTTGTGGGTTCCACTCAAGTGCTTGTCTATTTACACTCGACTTAGTCTTCCTTAGGGTATGCATGACCCATACCATTTTTTTTCTTAACCTGGGTCATCATGGGGGGTCTTGTTCGTATCCAGTTCTGTGTTTACAACTGTGTTATACCATCTCAGTCTGAGTATCCACCGAAGACATCCGTTGACACAGGTCTGAATCTTATTTGCATTTAACTTCGTGACTCGCCACGTTTCCAATCCATACCGCAACACAGAGTTCACATTTGAGCTGAATATCCTGAGCTTTGTTTTAGTGGAGATGTCAGTAGATTTCCACACTGTGTGCAAGAGAGCAATGTCTTGTCAGACTTTCCTAATCCTGGCCTTAATGTCCTCATCTGTAGCCATTGATTGACTGATCTTGCTTCCAAGGTAGACAAATTCATCAACAACATTTGTTATATGCTGGTTCACTAACTTCCTTCAAATAAACACTATACCCAGTCACACGGATGGATCGGTAGTTCGTCACGAAAAGTCTGCATGGGCCTTCTCTGCAAGCTCATGTGGCAGAATGATCAAGGAAGCCAGTGGTGCATTTAGTATGACAAGGAGCATGACAATGGAGGTACTGGCGGTGACCAATACACTACTCTGGCTAGAGTCACAAAACTACACTCATGCGTGCATTCTGAGTGACTCATTGAGTATGATCCGAAAGGTGGAGGCCGGTTGGGTGCGCAGGCAATGGACTGAATCACTGCAGGCGTCAACAATTTGCAGAATTACACTTGTCTTTGTTCCGGGGCACATGGGTGTCGTTGGCAATGAGAGAGCAGACAGACTGGCTGGCTCTGCCTCTATATCAGAGGGCCAGCCAATGGACAGAGCTGACATCGTGAACGCCCTCATAGAGCTTGGCCGCAGAGAAGACCTTCATCTAAACCAATCCACGTCAACTACTAGATTGCGAGAACTGGGTTTGAAGATTGGTGTAGCAAGAAAAGAACGGTACAACAGGTATACGAGTCGGCTCATCAATCAAAATAGAACTCGTACGGTCAATCGCTGGACGCTGTTGGAGATATTGCGAAGGAGATCGGAGCACCTATGGACATGTCCCGAGTGCAATGAAGATATTCCAAACTGAAACAATATCCAGTTAAGAACTGATTATGTTTTATTTAATTTCTCTTAACAAGTCACGAGTTTAGAAGCCAGCAAAAGTATTAACAATAAAATTACAATCATCTTTTTTATTATTTCATAAAAAGCAGATTACAGTAAAACATCCATTCTTTACTCATCAATGAATAATTAATGTGTGGACAGAATCATTGAGAAAATATAACAGCAGAAACTAAGATAATTTTATGTTGTACAACAATAAGCGAATTTGATTATAATACGTTCATTAAACAAAGGACACAGGAGAGCTGAGACACAATAGCATATTAGAACAAAGGATACAGGAGAGCTGAGACACAATAGCATAGTAGAACAAAGGATACAGGAGAGCTGAGACACAATAGTAGAACAAAGGATACAGGAGAGCTGAGACACAATAGCATATTAGAACAAAGGATACAGGAGAGCTGAGACACAATAGTAGAACAAAGGATGCAGGAGAGCTGAGACACAATAGTATATTAGAACAAAGGATACAGGAGAGCTGAGACACAATAGTATATTAGAACAAAGGATACAGGAGAGCTGAGACACAATATCATATTAGAACAAAGGATACAGGAGAGCTGAGACACAATAGTAGAACAAAGGATACAGGAGAGCTGAGACACAATAGCATATTAGAACAAAGGATACAGGAGAGCTGAGACACAATAGTAGAACAAAGGATGCAGGAGAGCTGAGACACAATAGCATATTAGAACAAAGGATACAGGAGAGCTGAGACACAATAGTATATTAGAACAAAGGATACAGGAGAGCTGAGACACAATAGCATATTAGAACAAAGGATACAGGAGAGCTGAGACACAATAGTAGAACAAAGGATACAGGAGAGCTGAAGATACAGGAGAGCTGAGACACAATAGCATAGTAGAAACAAAGGATACAGGAGAGCTGAGACACAATAGCATAGTCGAAACAAAGGATACAGGAGAGCTGAGACACAATAGCATAGTAGAAACACAACTACAGCTAAGCTAAGCTACAACTACAGCTACAACTAAGCTACAACTACAACACTAAGAAGAAGCTAAGTCATCTTCGAACACTTCATATTGATCACTTGTTAAACCACTCTTTGTGAGTTTGAAATATGATCTGAGCCTAAGAGCGATTGTATGTTGTGTCAGTTATGTGCCTAAAAAGGACAGCAGCGTCCTATTCTGCTAGGGTTTATTTACTTGGGAGCTTCGGTCTACATCAGTCGCTGCTTACGGCATGCTTTGTAGGTCGCAGTGGTACTATTCTTTGCTTCCTTGCGGGCCCCGGCACCACATGGGTGATACGTAAGTCTGAAAAGTTTGGTTTTATATATAGTTTTATTTGCAGTCTACCTACTTATGAAATAAAAACACTGAAGAAACCTTTTCACCGCATTAAAATTGATGTTATTTAGCTGAATTTTCGCAGCTATATGGTGTTCAACATAAAAGCAACATGTGAATGGAGCTAATCTGGCATATATGTATGGAAATAAGAAGGTTCAGTTATGACGTGTATAGGCAGAGCCAACTATAAACTACTGGGCCTTGGCTGCAGAGTAGAATTGTGGAAATCAGACCCCAACTACACCACGTGACCTCGCATTCCAGTATTGGTGTATATAGACGAATTCATTTTAAAATCAACACAAAATGCTAACTCGAAGTCATATTATCCAACAAGTTAAGTTTAACAATAAGGAATATCAATATAATGTATATGTTTCACCAACAAATAACCATAGACTCACCGAATTGAGTAAAATTGCAAAAAAGCGTGCAGTGTTCTATCAAACATCTGTATTTTCCAGATCCCTTTTCTTATCTAGGTCAGGAATACCCGGCCAGTTGTCTGGCCTGTGCTAGAAACCAGGCTGTGGTATAGGTCAAGGTTGTGTGATATTGTAATTGTAGTGCGGGAAGGGGCGATGGACAAATGTGACGTAGGACAAGCTAGTCAGAATCGGTTTAAATAGTAAATAGACGAGATGCAATGCGTACCGGCAAATTTCTATTTATAACTTAGGCTGCTTTTAAGTTGAACACCCTGTATAATAAATATCCCGTAATCTTTTCAGACGTTAGACTATGAAGTGTCTGTCACTTCATATTTCTATCCCCTTCTGAGCAGGAGGTCATCATCATCAAATAGCTTGTCCTGAGCAGAACTTTGCCACCCCAATAGTCCTCCGGAATTTCTCTCCTCATAGGCCAGATGTTCTGCCTCTGCAGCTGTCATGTTCAAACCATCAGTTATATCCTGAATCCATCTTCTCCGTAGTCTTCCTCTTCTTCTCTTTGCCGGTATGCCTCTTCCATGATGGTCTTCTCCAGCCCTTCATGTCTTTTTATATATCCCAAATATCTCAATTTTCTCTTTATTATTTGTAGCATCAGCCAGTTTTCTTTGATTTTGAGTTCTTTCTGGATAGATCTATTTGTTCTCTTCTCTGTCCAAGATATACGGAGGACTCTTCTGTAACACTTATATTGCAGGTGGTAGCAGGGCCAATTCCTTTCATCGCGGGTGGAACGTCGAGTGTGAAATTGAACACACAAAGCTCTTGTGTCCAAGTCGATAGACGAACGCTTCTATCATGATGTAAGTTATTTGTGTGTTGACTTTGGTGCCATATAAGTCTAGCCATTGTTCTAAGTCTGAAGACAAAGACAAATTTAGATTAGGATTTGGAAGACATGGTTTTTTAGAGGCCGTGTCTAGCTACATGCTTTTTTTATCCTATCTGCATTTGGAACGTTTCAATATTTCATATGTTTACAAAAGATGTTTTCAACATGCAACGGATTGACTTCATTGCACTGTGTTTCCCACATAGCTCGGTCTCTCTCTCTCTCTCTCTCTCTCTCTCTCCACGTCGCCTGCTGAAAATACTGCGCAAAGCATGAATTCCGTAGCTCCAGCAATGAAACTAGGAACCTTCTTAAAAATGTATTCTTGACACGGACGACATGGTCTGGATTCGAACTTACATCCTTCAGAACTCAAGACGTGACAGCTTCGCCAGATAGATCTCTCCCTCCTCTATATGATTGTTGTTTTCACATCAATCTTGTTATGTTATTTTATTTCGACTTATTTTACCCATAACATTTCATGTGCTCATATTATGTGAACTCTCAGATCAGCCACACAATTTTATTACAATGAAAAAAGGGTGTTATTTTAACTCGACCCTCAACCAGCAGCATTGTACCATAAATGTAGCCCATACATAGTTTTTGTAATGCAGCATACACATTCATGCCATGCAGTTTATGGGAATTCGTCTCTGCCTACGTCAGCGCTTGACGTTTTATACGGTATACATAAACCTCACAAATTATAGTAGATGATGATTGATATTAATCTTCTTCTTTGCTTTGTTCTTTACACCAATTTTAATCACTCTTTGTGATATGGTTTGATCTTTGCCAAGAACATGTATACGTTGCACATTGGTTTGGTAGGCCCTAAACGCATAGACTTCTACATGTTTAGGACACGTGCATCCGATTTAATCCAAACCTCCTTAGTCGCCTCTTACGACATGCGTGGAAGGTTACAGTGGTTCTATTCTTTACACCCCAGATTTGGGCCCTGGTAACCACTCGGAAGGATGATGATTAATATTACATGTTTGAAATTGATAAACAATATTTCGTTTAACAATATCTATCGATATCCTTTTCCTGTTTGACACCTTTTCCTGTCCCGTTTGACACATATTCCTGTCCCGTTTGACACCTTTTCCTGTCCCGTTTGACACCTTTTCCTGTCCGTACACCTTCGTCGTTGACACATAAAGCTTGCACAAAAGATTTCCGTTGTTAGCATTACGTAGCCTTTCTATTAACTGTTTCCCATGTTATGTTACAATCTTTCAACTCTCCTTCCACTGTCCTTCTCCATGTTTGATTTAATGTCCATGTCTTCGCTGTCCATCGGAAAACTGGCCTAGCTAATGCACCTTTCTCTAACTTGTTCTCTCTCTCCCTCTGCCTTTTAAACCCAGATTGAGGTATATGCCCTCAACCAACTCATTCCAAGTCTTCCTGTGTCTAGCTATCTCCAACAAATCCCTCCAACTCTTCTTTATATTGTTGATCTCTGTTTTCAAATCTTGTCTCCATGTATTTCTAGTCCTCCCTTCTTTCGTTGTCCCTGTGGCTTCCAGAAAAGGACCATCCTTGTTATATTCCCCTCTAGTTTGCACCTACTGGCATACAACACACATGCCCAATCTATCTCTATATTCGACTTTAAATAATGTCTCCAATGATGCACAAGTCTGTTCCATTTAAAAGCTCTTCATTTGCTGTCATATTTGGTCAGAGAATTTTCAAGATTCTGTTCTTCTTCTTCTTTTGTCGTCACACTGCTACCGGGTTGTTGCCCAGTGTCGTGGTTTTCTGTTTTTGTCTTGCGCTGTTCTGGTGGCTTATGTGATTGTTATTTTTGCTCTTTCACAGGATTCTGCTACGCCATCTAACCATCTTTTCCGTGGTCTTCCTCTTGCCTTCTTTCCTGATGTTCTGTTTTAGAAGACTCTGTATACTATGGAGTTAGGATGCATTCTTATTAAGTGGCCAAACCACTTCATTCTTTGTTTCTCAATGTAATTCAAGTAAGGTTGTATGCCAACTTTCTTCCTTATGCTGATGTTGGTGACTCTGTCTTTTCTGGTGTTGTTGGTAACTTTTCGCAGGCAACGCATTTCACATGTAGTTATTTTTGTGACTGCGCTTTGCTCAAGATTCTGTTTAACAAGATAATGCAGAGAAATAAAAAAAAACTATTGTTATATTTGTTATGGATAACAATAAATTATATTTGAAGTTTCAAAATCAGAAAAGGTTAATGAACACGTTAAAGTGCCTCTTTCATAACACCGTCTGTTGTTTTATATCAATACTCTCAAACAGACACACACTCTATTGAACATGAACACACCAGTCTAGTAAATACGGACCAATAAGTACTGCTTCTTTTGTCATGGACAGACGTTATATCACGTGTGCTCAATATTTCAGGTCTACAAAATTAAAATATACACAACACCAGTGGCGGCTCATGATCAGTTTTATTGGTGGGGCCAGACAGATATATTCGGAAAAATCATGGTTTCAGTTAGGATATATTTTAATGTATAAAATAATAAATACACGTTACACCTTATTTTGGTGGGGCCCGCCCCACTGGCCCCTAATGAGGAGCCGCCACTGCACAACACGTTTTCATACAATGTGCTATATGAACGGTGTCGGACATGTATGTTTCTTTGACCAACGATACACGACATGTGATCAGCATTACTCTTGATACCTTTAATTGATTGATAGGACCATCATCATTGCACTTCGTTGAGTAACCATGTGTTACTCACCAATCTCTTTCTAACACAGGAAGATATCAGTGGCAGTGCATGAACTCCGTAGCACCGGCTAGGGCCCCAATGTAATTTCGAAGATAGTGACAATATTTTGTAGGAACTTTATTTTTGAGGCCCCGGTAACCACTCGGGCGCCCAGTAACCACTCAGCGAGTCGTGCCTATGTAATTTGAAGATGAGGAAGATATTCTGTAAGAAATTTTAAAAAAACCATATTTTCTAATGAATTTTGCCCAGTCAGGGGTTTTCTAGCATGTACTTCTCGATTTTCAACTACCAAGGGTTATTTTACGTGTTCGACTTGAACACGGGACCTATGTTTTATCGTCCATCTCCGATAGGACTAGGAACTAGATCTCACCTACACTGAGATCATGGATCTCTGGAAAAATATCCCAATCGCTCTACGAAGGTGCGAACCGAAACCTTTAGAATGAAAAACGAGCACCTAGCTTCTACGCCACAGAGACCAGCTCAGACCTGACAATAATTGATTTCATAATACTCATTGCGTCCTAATATAACCAAATAACATTAATTATAGTTAAGAAGGGAAAGATTTGCCATAAAAGACAAATAACAACATGAAAAAGCAATGTAACTAAAATGAACAAGATAAACGCAAACAAAGATGTTACATTTGAATAATCATACAAAACGAACACTTTATTAATTTGTATAAACATACATAAATATACAGAACATCAATGCTTTCTAACTACTACTATTGCACGGGTTGAATGAAGCCTAATGATTGTAGTTAAATGCTGGTAGAAAATACAAATTGAAATAAAAATAGCAAATATGTTACAAAAACTAGCTTACATAGATAAATGTCTTACATAGATATGATAGTGGTAATATCAATGAAAACGGACTTTGATGAAACAGATGAGAAATAGTTGGGAAATATCTTTCTGAGAAATATATAGAAAATATAGGAATATGTTGTGCTTATTAGTCTAACATCAAGTAGTGCCCGCCTGCCCAGCGTGTTCGTAGCGCGTTGGACTGCGGATGACTAGCCCTCTGTGCGTGTGGGTTCAATTCCGCGGGCTGGCAGAAAAGCCACAGGTTCCCCAGATTCACGGTGTAATTGGCACCGAGCCGAAGAACTGAAAGCTCAAGGGCTTCTGGATCGGAAAAAAACACATCAAGTAGTAGTTATTAACTCATTCACCTTTCTGAACCTATATAATGGCTCGTGGCATTTTTTAAAGGTGACTCAAAACCAGTTTACTGGCTAATTCCAGCATACATTGCAATATAAATGTTTCATTATCATCAAATAGCTTGTCCTGAGCAGAACTTTGTCACCCCAACAGCTCTCCAGAATTTCTCTCTCTCATAGGCCAGATGTCCTGCCTCTGCAGCCGTCATGTTCAAACCATCAGTTACTTCCTGAATCCATCTTCTCCGTGGTCTTCCTTCTCTTCTCTTTCCCGGTATGCCTCCTTCCATGATGGTCTTCTCCAGCCCTTCGTGTCTTTTTATATGTCCAAAATATCTCAATTTTCTCTTTCTTATTTGTAGTATCAGCCAGTTTTCTATTGATTTTGAGTTATTTCTGGATAGATCTATTTGTTCTCTTCTCTGTCCAAGGTATACGAAGGACTCTTCTGTAACACTTATATTCAAAAGCACATATATGTTTTTATATAAATGTTTATGGGGACAAATTACGGAGTAAAAGGGTAAATGTCATTGTTGGATTTCTTAGTTTTGAATATAATACTAAATTACATGTAATAAACAACAGGTCAATTGAAAGTTAAGGCAGCTTTGTTAAATTATCTTCCCTGAACTAACAATTAAGTTTGTAGCTATAATAACTCTCTTGGTCAATAACTTGTATATATATAAATAATGTTACGTTTGCGCAGATCAATTGTTGCCTACAACAGTTGGTATAGCGTATTCATACAGGTTACATATACTACCTACATCTTTCACAAATTGAAATCACTGTAGTTCCCTAGAGGTTAGTACGCTCTGTTAAAACGCCAAACGAGCAATACCTGATTCCGGTTCAGTTGAACCTCCCAGTCCATCCATATGAACATGAGCACCTGACTGACTTAAAGAAAGATGATTATAAATTTCCGCCGGAGATACAGTTCTCTGAAGCTTGTATTTTAATATTGCTGAAAGGGACTGAACATATATTCTCTCTCTCTCTCTCTCTCTCTCTCTCTCTTTCTAGCTTATGACGTCTCTGTCGTTTAGTTCAGTAACAAATGCACATTATTCTTCTCTATTCTTGGATGTTGTCTGTATTGTGTTCCAGCTGTGATTCCTTTCGTTTAGTTCTTGTTCTACTGTTCTCCTCCATGTCGTTTTGAGTCTTCCAAGTTTACGTTCATCTCATGGTGTCCATCTCATGGTATCCATCTCATGGTGTCCATCTCATGGTGTCCATCTCAGTGCAGTTTTCGGAACAGAATTAGTCTCCGTGTGTATCATCTGTCCGATCCATCTCCAGCGCCTTGTTTGGATGATGGTGCTTCTGTTCTTTGGTCGACAATGTGCAAGCAGTTGGTCAGAACACGCGCAAGATCTTTCTCACTCCAGTTGAATGGATGCAGTCCAGTTGTATGGATGCAGTCCAGTTGTATGGATACACTCCAGTTGTATGGATGCAGTCCAGTTGTATGGATGCACTCCAGTTGCATTGATGCAGTCCAGTTGTATGGATGCAATCCAGTTGTATGGATGAAACATCTAATCTATGTACCAGTTTGTTTAATACATTACTGTTTTTCTATTAAAAGTTGATACCAAATTAGAAAATTTAATATAGAGAACATGCTGCTATATCCTTTTTAGGCATTATATTTCTTAACGTCTTCTTATTCAGCGATCTCTGGTCATGGTCATATTTTACTGTGGACCACAAACTGGGCAGTCAGCTTCAGATCTGAATTTCATAATTGAAAAGTTTATATTAGATTGGAGATTATAACATACAATTATCACATATGTTCATGTATATGAAAGCTGGAGCAGCATAACAGTAATCGAATCATGGGGAAATAAAGCGTGTAGTTAGGATGAAACTAACACACAAATAAGGAATGGCAGTACGACAGATAGGGTACAACATTGAGAAAGGGATTTGATAAAACACACTCCTGTCTCCTTATGTCGGAAACGATGACGTCGTATACAGGTCTGACTTTATTAATTTCCACTGAGGCATCAGAGATCCAGGTAAGGAGAGGTCATGGTTCATTTTTTCTGGTTTGAGAAGATAGGGAAAAAAGAAGAAAGACTATAAGAGAGAGGTTGACATATATGTGTGTGTGTGTGTGTGTGAACTAGATGTTGTAACTAATGTGTGAACAGTGAATGTTGGCTAATGTTGTGTAACGTGTGTGGGCTAGATGTAACTAATGTGTGAACGGTGAATGTTAGCTAATGTTGTGTAACATGTGTGTGGGCTAGATGTTGTAACTAATGTGTGGACAGTGAATGCTGGCTAATGTTGTATAACATGTGTGTGTGGGCTAGATGTTGTAACTAATGTCTGAACAGTGAATGTTGGCTAATGTTGTGTAACATGTGTGTGGGCTAGATGTTGTAACTAATGTCTGAACAGTGAATGCTGGCTAATGTTGTAATACATGTGTCTGATGTTGTAACTAATGTGGACAGTGAATGCTGGCTAATGTTGTATAACATTGTGTGTTAGATGTTGTAACTAATGTGTGACAGTGAATGCTGGCTAATGTTTTAACAATGTGTGTGCTAGATGTTGTAACTAATGTGTGAACAGTGAATTGGTAATTTTTAACTGTGTGGCTAGATGTAACTAATGTTGAACGTGAATGTTAGCTTAATGTTTTAACATTGTGTAGGCTAGATGTTGTAACTAATTGTGGACAGTGAATCTGGCTAATGTTGTTAACTGTGTGTGTGGCTAGATGTTGTAACTAATTCTGAACAGTGAATCTGGCTAATGTTTTAACATGTGTGTGAGCTAGATGTTGTAACTAATGTGTGAACAGTGAATGTTGGCTAATTTTGTAACATTGTGGCTAGATGTTGTAACTAATTGTGGACAGTGAATCTGGCTAATGTAGTGTAACGTGTTGTGGCTAGATGTTGTAACTAATGTGAACAGTGAATGCTGGTAATGTTATGTAACATGTGTGTGCTAGATGTTGTAACTAATGTGAACAGTGAATGTTGCTAATGTTGTGTAACATGTATGGGCTAGATGTAACTAATGTCTAACAGTGATTGGCTAATGTTGAATATATTTCTTGTATTCTAAAATGTGAACAATGAATGCAGGCTATTTGTCTATGTCCAACATATGTGTACTGATGTTGTAATCAATATGAACAGTGAATCTGGTTAATGTTATCTAACATATGGCTAGATTTGTAATCAATATTGAACAATGGACGTTAACTAAAATTTGACATAAATGGTAACATATTATGACAGTGACATTTAAGATTACGTAGTAGCTTTATGTTTAAAATATATATAAGTTAAATGCTTACCTTCTTTGAAGCAAATATAGAATAGCAAGTTTTGCATTTAATAATAATAAAATCAGGCCTATCTTTACAAATCGACTTTATATTTTGTATTTTTAACTTTCTGACTGACTCAAATACATTGGAAGTATCTTCACATCTAATAGTAGACTGACAGAGATTGAAACTAAATCCAGCAAGCCAACAACATTACATACCAGCTTACCCCAATCTTGAAACACCCAGCAATTTCAGTAGGGACTAAAAGAAATATTATAAATGCAATCTTCATACTAACATGTGCTACCAGTCCAAACATGGCACTGACAAAAGAACAGAAGGAATTACTACATGTTTTTTTTTCGTCACTTTCAACTCAGACGAGTTTCATCTGAAACTGATTTGCGTAAAATCCGTTTCCAATTTCACAATGGCACAGCTAATATATAAATTACAACTGCAGCTCTGTAGCAATGTACTCGTAATTATATTCTACTTCGTCCAAATACAGGTAGATTTTCTCACTGACTCAGAGTACTGACGTATCTCTGAGTAAGACCAGGGACTGAACAAATGCCGGACAGTAGTTTCCGAGACACCACTTGAAGCACCACAGCATCAGTAGGACTAAGAGATAATATCAACTTCTCTAAAGGCAGTCAAACCCCCAGATTACTACATGTGAAATGAGATGTTTGAGGAAAGCAGTAAATAAAACAAGAAGAGACCATATAAGAAATGAGAAATTAGAAGAACAGTCGGAACAACACCTGCTATTAGATTTATTGAAAAACAAAGACACAAATGGTTTGGCCACTTGGTCAGAATGAACCCCAATACACCAGTTGCAGAGCGTACAACCAGAAAATGGAATAATCAAGAGGAAGGGGTAGACCAAGAAAAGATGATTATGGAGTTACAGACATCTTAAAACTCCACAATACCACACCATATCAATCGACCGAGCGTGCACTATCTCGAACGTCACGTTAAACCTGACTCGCACGGACGTTCAATACGCTGCACTATCTCACATCTAAAGCACAAAAAAAGCAGAGAATGACAAAAGAAAGAACGTTCTGACTAAATAATTTTAATTTGCTGAAATGTAAACTTGTATTAAAGCCAGTCCATTTGTTATAGTTATGCACACTTACGTGCTTCTACAACGCCAATTTCCTATTTTATGAATATCACTTTCAGGTATTTAGTTAGTTTGTTTGTTAGTTAATTAGTTAGTTTGTTAGTTATTTAGTTAATTAGTTAGTTGTTAGTTAGTTAATTTGTTGGTTAGTTTGTTAGTTAGTTTGTTAATTTGTTTGTTAGTTAATTCGTTAGTTAATTTGTTTGTTAGTTAATTCGTTAGTTAATTAGTTAGTTAATTAGTTAGTTATTAGTTATTTTGTTAGTTAATTTATTTGTTAGTTAGTTAGTTATTTAGTTAGTTTGTTAGTTAGTTAGTTAGTTAGTTAGTTAGTTAGTTTATTAGTTAGTTTGTTAGTTAGTTGGTTAGTTAATTAGTTAGTTTATTAGTTGATTAGTTAGTTTATTAGTTAGTTTGTTAGTTAGTTGGTTAGTTAGTTTATTAGTTAGTTAGTTAGTTAATTAGTTAGTTTATTAGTTAGATAGTTAGCTAGTTAGTTAGTTAGTTAGTTTATTAGTTAGTTAGTTAGCTAGTTAGTTAGTTAGTTAGTTTATTAGTTAGTTTGTTACTTTATTAGTTAGTTAATTAATTAGTTAGTTTGTTAGTTAGTTTGTTAGCTAGTTTGTTAGTTAGTTTGTTAGTTAGTTGCTCGTTATTTAGTTAGTCATCACATTATTATCAATGTACAAGTAACAAGTCCATAAGTGTTCCGTTCTTCTCTTCACTATATCCACCATCACGTGGTGGCGTATGGCAGTACCAGTTCTGTGTTGGTGAATAAAACATCATTATAATTTCATCACTTGCAATATTACATTAAAATACTGTACATATTTCAGCATAGAAATACCAATACGATAACAAATGACAGCTAATGTTATTTATACGTAGTTAATCATTCTATTTATATTTAGTTAATCATTCTATTTATATATAGTTAATCATGCTATTTATATATAGTTAATCATGCTATTTATATGTAGTTAATCATGCTATTTATATGTAGTTAATCATGCTATATTAATTAAAGATTTATATTAAGTTAATCATGCCATTTATATTTAGTTAATCATGCTATTTATATGTAGTTAATCATGCTATATATTTACTTAATCATGCCATTTATACATGGTTAATCATGCTATTTATATTTAGTTAATCATGCTATTTATATTTAGTTAATCATGCTATTTATATTTAATTAATCATGTTATTTATATTTAGTTAATCATGCTATTTATATTTAGTTAATCATGCTATTTATATTTAATTAATCATGCTATTTATATTTAGTTAATCATGCTATTTATATTTAATTAATCATGCTATTTATATGTAGTTAATCATGCTATTTATATTTAGTTAATCATGCTATTTATATTTAATTAATCATGCTATTTATATTTAGTTAATCATGCTATTTATATTTAGTTAATCATGCTATTTATATTTAGTTAATCATGCTATTTATATTTAGTTAATCATGCTATTTATATTTAGTTAATCATGCTATTTATATTTAGTTAATCATGCTATTTATATTTAATTAATCATGCTATTTATATTTAGTTAATCATGCTATTTATATTTAGTTAATCATGCTATTTATATTTAGTTAATCAAGTTATTTATATTTAGTTAATCATGCTATTTATATTTAGTTAATCATGCTATTTATATTTAATTAATCATGCTATTTATTATTAATCATATTTATATTTAGTTAATCATGCTATTATATTTAGTTAATCAAGTTATTTATATTTAGTTAATCAAGTTATTTATATGTAGTTAATCAATATGATTATAGACACAAATATTCAACTTTTTTTTTTCGCTACAGAAATTTGCCTGAAATTGAATAATATGAAATAATAAGTGCTAGGATAAAACGCATGCCCTGGATTTCTGAATTCCCCGTGATCTGGCAACAAACCTTGCGACTTGCAGAGCAGTCCCCATTGGATCTTTGACATTCAGTGAATCCCCAGTAGCTTCTAAACCTTCCCTTGTGGAGTACTTCCTGTTCACACGTCTGCTGGGAAGGGACTGGAGAATCTTTTGACATGATTCATCTTCTGGATCAGCAATGGCCAACGTCGTAAAGCTACCATCCAAGCAGCCAATAGCTATGCAGGTCCCATTTTGATTTCCAACAATAGCCCTGACTTCGGCATTTGTTTTGTAGTTTGCTATCATCTTGCCGTCTGAGACTCGGAACAAGCGTACCGTACGATGTCTGGAATGATAGTAAACAACATGTTTGTTGCTGTGAGTAAAAAACGCTGTCACGTGGAAAACCCCTTCTGCGACTTTGGGAATCAGAACTTTCGTTGTCTTGGTGTTCTTGAGATTGAGCAGTTCAAGCCCGCCTCTTGCAGGGGCATACAATCCAATCTTCCCGTCTTGCATCACTTGACCGTTCCAACGTGGCACAGAGCGTACAAGAGCCTTCTTTTTCAAATCTAAAATGTTTCCTTTATCTGCGTCAATAACTGCTATCCAGTTTGAATCATGAGGCATTGCCACTATGTGGCTGTATTCAATATAGTTTTGATATTTCAGCTGCAGACTGTACATGCGGGTACCTGTTTTAGCGTGGTACACTCCTATGACATCCCCACTTTTGTCTAACGCTGGAACCGCTAAAAATAACCCTTCTTTTGTTACGACAGGATTACGGTATTTCTTGACCACATACTCAAACTTATACTCTTCATGTCCATCGGGAACTGTTAGACAGACACACTGAGCTTTGCCTGTAGCTAGGATGGCAACAACAATGACTTTCTTGTCGTTTTCACACAACATGATCTGTTGAATATCTCCTATGGAAACTTCAACTAGAGGAGTATCTCTCGACAGTAACCAAATGAGAAGTTTAGGAGACTCGGCACTGACCACACATTCTCCACTAGCTGTGATAACTGCATGTGATACGATTGCACTGCGGGCGTTACCTACAAATGTCTTGACTAATCTGCCAGTTTCCAAGTTCCAAATGGCCACTGTGTTTCTAGTAGTTGTTGCACATAGCGGAGAATCAACTGCGAGAGATATTGTCTCAATGGGTCGCTCAAGCCTGTCGATAGGATGCACATCTTCCAAAATTTTATCAAAATTCCATACTTTTATCGTTTTATCCATTGAAGAGGAGATAACTGTGTTTCTTCCCACTGAAACAGATGTTAGGGCACATATTCTCCCAAAGTGCGCATCAAGTACCTTTACTAAATTGCCTTGTTTCACATCCCAAACATAGAGGTTCTTTCTCACTCCTGCAACCACAAACTGGTTGTTCTTAGTAAACACAACTAAACTCGTCAGCTGATTTTTGGTTGGAATATTTCTTGTGCCATGTGGAAGTAGCAAGTCTCGCATTTTGTCGGTACGAAGGTCGTATAATTTGTAACCTTGTGCAGCAGCCCCAATCAAATAGACCTCATCATCAGAGAGAAAATATGAGAAAATGCAGTCAGTGTTTTCACTAATTGTCCGATCATATTTCCAAGCTTTCCCAACTTTTCTGTATCGAACTACAGCGTTGTCACTTATTTCAATGCAAGTGTACAAAGCTGTTCTAGAATTGTTGATAGCAATTGCACTGTGAAACTCGAATGCATCAATGGACTGATCATGGGCTTCTAGTGCCATCTCAGAGTCAGAATCTGTTCCACTTTTCACGATCACATAGTGAACACCGTTGATAACATCGTCAAGTTCTACACCGAGCACTGCCATTTTAAACTCTGATTTGTATTCAGCAGCAAATGTACCATCCAGGTTAAAGAGTAGCCAAGAGTTGTCCGTCCAAGCTGCAATGTGTGTATTAGACACGCTGGTGCCTTTGATTGCGTCGGGTATCTGTGGAAGTTTGGGGCTGACTATTTTGAAGTCTCCTGTGCTGAGAGAGCATACAACTAACTGGTTATTGTTTGTATAGCTAACAGAAAACTTTCCGTTTGGAGAAATGTTTAAGTTCTGCATGATTCCCTCTATACCAGGTGTAATATTTCTGGAGATTTCTCCTGTTGACAAGTCCCACATGATGATTTTGTTTGACACTGATACTAGGTGTTTCCCATCAGCTGGTGTTCCTATCCCAAAAGGGGCAAACTGATGACCCTCCAGTGAATACTGAAGAGGTCCACTAGGTGTATGCAGACAATGATAGGCTGGTACCAGAGCGCAGTGACGCAAACCGTCAGAGTTACACTGTTGAATAAGTCCTCTGATTTTGGGATTCTGGCTGTAGTAGGGTAGAAGACGGCCAGTAATCTGTGGACCAAGCATGTCTGGATAATGGCTGAGAATCGAACTAGACAGTCGAATAGCGTCAGCAATAACTCGTACATCTTTGTCGTAGACATGGTTCAACAGATCTTCAAAGTCTGCGATCACCGACTGAAGTGGCATGGATGATAGTTTGGCGTGAAGCCATTCATAATTGAAGATTACCTTGTCATAAAGATCCTCAAATCTATGCGACCGTATCAGATGATATGGCATTTCACTGAGTTTGCGCAAGTTGAACCGGATTACTTTTCCCTTAGAGTCTGTAAACTCCAAAGGCTGCGGAGGCACCTTCCTATCTGCTGCACTTTGCTTATGTTCGAGGTGAAAACGCTGTCTTTGAAGCTCAGAGTATTCAAACGGTTTTGGTATTCCACCTCCATAGGTACCCAGGAAATATTCAGCCATGTTTACATGAATAGTGTTGAGAAAATTAAGGTTTTTAAAATATCGTTCTTTGGCAGCGTCAATAAATTGTCTATGATACCAGCCTAGAACACTAACGCCATCAGCTTCTCGTTCACTCAGATATCCAGGCAAATCATTTCTTATCCTTGTCCATAGCAGTGGCGGAATCCTTCGTACCGGTGGTAAGTGATACTGGTAAATATCATTGAGTACTTTATCATCAAGGGATATCAAGTCCTCCAGTTCGGGTTCAGATATACCACTCTTTGATGCCGTTATGTACCCCAATGCGTGAGACACAAGAGTTTTTCCATGCTGGAGTTCTATCCGTTCAAGCAAAAGCATGATGCAATCATGAATGGTAAAGGCTAGAGTTGTCTGGCTGGGTTTTGTGTAGGATCTCCATCTACAGATCTCATCAAATGTCAGTTTTACAAAAAGTGGTAGATTACATTTACTAATGGCTTCGTTCACTATAACCCACTGCTCCTCCGTCACAGATTTATTTGCATTTTTCAACCATGCTTGTATAATTGCACTGCTTAGATGTTCTCCGAGAGGTAAAACTTCAATAAATGAGTCTTGACATTCGATCATTGTCTTTAGAAGATCTAGCAGTCCATAGTAATTTGGCAGGACAGATATGATCACTTTTACATTTGCTGGTAAGGTAACTGGCATCCAGGTCAGATTATGAGCACCATCAGCTCCAGATAGCTGATCAAGAGAGTCAAAAAACAAAACTAATGGTTTCTCTTTCGTGGCCAAGCCGATGAGCTTCTTGAAGTACTGCTGAAGTGGAGCTAGTTCGTCTGGAATATCTTCTATAGGTTGATTGTACATGATGCTCAATTGCTGACTGTAGGAAGTCAGAAGTGGGATGATTGTTGAGCTGCCAGGTGTGGTCCCTAGGAACCTCAAGACCATCACAACAGATGTAGAGAACCAAGAAGATACAACCTGTTGTTGAAATAAAGACAAGAGCTAACAGCTGTACTTCTCATGCACAAAGATTATATTTAATGAACCTATGATTTAAACATTCGTCATGCTACCTCCCAACTAATGTATGTTTCTGTGTGTGTTTGTATGTGTCTGTCTGTCGTTGCTTGTTTGCTTATTTCTCTGCCTGTGTGTGTGCGTTTGTGCATATGTGTGCTTTTTTAGGTATTTCCTACCCGTGTCAGTGTCTGTGTGTTTATATGTCTGTGTCTTTTTACCCGTGTGCTTGTGTTTGCGTCTAGATGTATGTATCTGTGTTTTATACGTGTATATATATGCATGTTTCTCTCAGTGTGTGTGCGTATAAGAGCCTATATGTGTTTTTCAATATAAGTGTTACAGAATCGCCATCAGTATACCATAAACAGAGAAGAAAACAAATAGACCTATCAGAAAGAACGCATAATCATGAACTTGATATCATGGAAACTAGCTTTATCTGCAAGCAAGGATGGGAAAATTGATCCATTTTGGAGATGTAAAAAGACACGCAGGATTGGAAGGACCATCCTAGCAAAGAGGAAATGAGGTAGATCACGGAGAAGATGGATTCAGAATGGGACTGGTGATTTCAGCATGACGGTTGCAGAGGCCATCTAGCCTATGATAGAGAGAAATTCGGAACGATTTTTAGGATGACAAAGCTCTACTGGACAAGCTATTGGAAGATGATGAAATGTGTTTCCTTCCTCAGTTAGATTATGTTGTGGAACTGTACGTTCCGGTACCTGATAATTTCAATATCTTTTAGCTGTTTCATTTCTTGCGTAATTTCCACAAAGGATTTTCAACAAATGATATTCAACAAATGATATTCAACAAATGATATTCAACAAATGATATTCAACAAATGATATTCAACAAATGATATTCAACAAATGATATTCAACAAATGATATTCCATAAATGATATTCAACAAATGATATTCAACAAATGATATTCAACAAGTGATATTCAACAAGTGATATTCAACAAATGATATTCAACAAATGATATTCAACAAATGATATTCAACAAATGATATTCAACAAGTGATATTCAACAAATGATATTCAACCAATGATATTCAACAAATGATATTCAACAAATGATATTCAACAAATGATATTCAACAAGTGATATTCAACAAATGATATTCAACAAGTGATATTCAACCAATGATATTCAACCAATGATATTCAACCAATGATATTCAACAAATGATATTCAACAAATGATATTCAACCAATTATATTCAACCAATGATATTCAACAAATGATATTCAACAAATGATATTCCACAAATGATATTCAACAAATGATATACAACAATTATATTCAACAAATGATATTCAACAAATGATATTCAACAAATGATATTCAACAAATGATACACACAAACGGGATGAGTCAATAAAATACAAACTCATGCAACACTTGCAAGACCGTTTGGTGTAGGCGATCTTGGAACATCACATATTTCTTCCCTGAATACAAACACAGCCAACTCTAGATAACTTTATAGTTGCTTCGGATACTAACTACCATTTCGAATGTTTACAATTTCCGTGTCATAAAATTACTCTCTATAATTTCTTTCCCCATTTCTTCTGTTTCGTCTTTCATTGATTTTACTGTATGCGTTTGTTTATGTTTTATAATCCTTCTCTTCTCAAAACGTAACCTTTTTCTTCTTCTTCTGCGTTCTTACTAGATTGAGATTTCGGATTCTCTAATAAAGGCCGCCGTCTGCCTCAGATTGTCAGGCATGCCATACAATTTGTCTTGTGCGCTGGTGTAATACCTCTTTCTTCTCAGGTCTGCATACTTGGGGCAGTTCTCTGTTGTCATAGTCACCAAGCCACATGAGCACATGTCGTTGGTGTCTATCGTGAATTTAGTGTACATTCTTTCTTTTGACTAGCATGTTGTTACTTATTCTGTTTCTAATAACAGATGTGTATATCTCTTGCTAAAACGTGTATCCACAAGACTCAGTCAAAGAGACAATAGTTAGACATAGTGAGTCTTTCTGTCAACATGAACATATAGTTTATTGACCAACTTATTGACCAACTTATTGACCAACTTACCTGACTAGCAGCCTTTGCCATGAGTGACGTTTTACCACATCCACTTTCACCAAATAATACCAGAGGGAGCTTGCTGTCTCCTACCACATATTCGTGTATCAATTCCACAACTTCCTCACGACCCTGAAATTACCCAAAACGTATGTCGTTGATTGACACAAGTGCGATGTTAATTCATATACATGTGTTGTTAGTTGACACAAGTGAGATGTTAGTAGACACATATTCGATGCTAAATAACACCAAAATGATGGTAGCCGACAGAAGCAGGAAAATCCTTCACGTAATGGATATCTAAATATTTATCGTTCCTTTTCTCTTTCTCTATTTCTCTATTTCTATATATATATATATATATATATTTATATATTTATATATATATCCTCTTCGTTCTCCGTTTCACACATAAGGTGCCCACAAGAGAGTTCCACTATTGCCATGAGTCTTTCTCGTCCTGTGTTTCCAATTTCAGGCGACAGGAATGTTTCCAATGTCAGGCGACAGGAATGTTTCCAACTTATGTATTATATTGTGGGTCATTTTCCAGCACTAACTACTGTACACTAACTCTCTTTCTCTTTATTCCCTCCTCTCTCTCTCTCTCTCATATGTATATATATATATATATATGTGTGTGTAGACATATATGTATAGATATAAGCAGTGGCGGCTCGTGATCATTTTTGTAGATGGGGCCAGACAGATATTTTCGGAAAAATCATGGTTTTGGTTAGGATATATTCTAATGTATAAAATAATAAATACACGTTATACCTTATTTTTGGTGGGGGCCCGGCCCCACTGGCCCCTAATGACGAGCCGTCACTGGATATAAGTATATATATATATATATATATATATATATGTGTGTGTATGAGGCAGGAAACACTAAATATCTGGTTCCCCGTGCTGGAAGTCAGTACTCCAACACTTTATGAACAAGTGCGTTTGCCATATGTCTACATTTTTAAAATTCTTGTCTGAAAAGCCGTGTCTAAAGAAGCTGAAGGATTACTTAATTGTACTGATATGGTTCGGTCCCTTTCCTCAGAAATGGCACCTCATCTTCCAAGAGTATTGCACAAAGCAAGAACTCCGTAGTCCAGGCAACAATCCTAGGGGTCTCTAGAAAAAATGCACTCGTGTACAGAACGACCCGGTTTGGAATCCAACTCACAACCTTCGGAATACAAGGCAAGGGCGTAACCACATAACCACAGAGACCCCAAATTTTATTCTTATATTTTTGTTAGTCTTGTATATTGAGGTATTAGCTCCACATGTATATCTTTTCTCCAACATTCCCCCTCCATACTCTTTTAAAGATTTGATACTGAGTGACAAAAAATGTCAGACATATATAACTGATTATCATGTTGATAAGAAGCTTACAGTTCTGTTGATATCATATCACGAAAACGATATAAGTACTTTTATGTTGTGTAGACAAGATATCAGGTACTATGTTATATCAAATATATTAAATGATGTGTACTTTTTTGTCATGTACAGAAGTTAAGTAGTGTATCATAGACACAGAAAGCTAAGTTCTCTATTTATCATATGAGCACAAAACTAAATATTGTTTTTAATCACATAAATACGACGAGAACTACTGTTAATGTGCACAAAAAAGCTAAGTACTGTTTGTATAATGTGCACAGAAAAGCTAAGTAATGTTTGTATAATGTGCACAGAAAAGCTAAGTACTGTTTATATAATGTGCACAGATAAGCTAAGTACTGTTTTTATAATGTGCACAGAAAAGCTAAGTACTGCTTTTATAATGTGCACAGAAAAGCTAAGTACTGTTTATATAATGTGCACAAAAAAGCTAAGTACTGTTTGTATAATGTGCACAGAAAAGCTAAGTACTGTTTGTATAATGTGCACATAAAAGCTAATTACTGTTTTTATAATGTGCACAGAAAAGCTAAGTACTGTTTATATAATGTGCACAAAAAAGCTAAGTACTGTTTGTATAATGTGCACAGAAAAGCTAAAAACCATTATAAATTAGACAGTAAACTAAACTATAATTAATAAACATTTAAGTACTATATATATATATATATATATATATAAATATCAGTGTTTATATCGTATGCACACACACACACAAATTAAGTACTGTCTAGATTCATTAGCGCTACCTGAAAAGCCTTGCAGTAGCGCTTGCAGGAGTGTAGGTGCTGCAGTGGTTCCAGGTAAATGGGGTCGTTGGCCAGTTTCTCGTGCTTAGCCATCGCATTGTCCACCAATCTGATGACATTCTCGTAGAAATGTTCACAGAATTTCTGAAAATAATCCTGGCGAATAGAGAAACAGAGTTCAAGTTTTTAAAGTGATTCAAGAATTTGACAAGACATATGTCTTTAATACTGTCTAGGAAAACAATACGTCAAGTCACGAGACTAGTCCAGTAATTGATGACAGAATAAGACAAGACACATGTCTTTAATTCTGTAGAAATGTTCAAGAATTAAAGACATGTGTCTTGTCTTATTATGTCTGGGAAAACAATATATCACTTCACAACACTAGTCAGTAATTGATGAAAAAGTTTGTAAATTGTGTCAGAGGTGGATACATGCTAGTAACATTTCATGAACATATTCCAAATATATATTGTGTGATCAACCTTATGTGATTCCTCGTCGATTCCTTCTTTGCCGCTCCAGTCAACAGTGAATCTGGCAGTGTTGCTAGTTGGTATCTTTTTAGGTAGTCTTTCATCTCTGAGGACCTTCAGAAGTTTCTGGGCCTCCCCGTCCACACTAGAGCGAAAAGAATTATTTTTTTTCATACATTTACAAATTATAATTTGTTTTATATATGCATTTATATTTTTTAATTCAGTCTACATATGCATGTATGCTTTGTAAGTATGTAATGGTGTATGTTTCTTTCCATGCATGTAAATGTGTGTGTGTGCATTTGTATGAGTGTATGTATGTGTGTGATCCAATTTGTCTGCTTATCTAGTATGTACGTCTATCTGTCTATACACAGTCTATGGTCACTCACATACAACAGAAGCAGAAGTAGTGTACTCCTCTGTCAGTCTATCTAGTATGTACCTCTGCCTGCTTAACTCAGACTATGGGCACTCACATACAACCAAGTAGATGTAGTGTACCATTATGTCAGCCTATCTAGTCTGTATGTCTATCCATCTATACTCAGTCTATAGCCAGTCACATTCAACACAAACAAATATAGTGTGCCCCATCTGTCTATCTGGTCTGTATTGTTATCTCTCTATACTCAGTCTATATGCACTCACATACAATGCAAACAGATGCAGTGTGTACCCCACCCCATCTGTCCGTCTATCTGGTCTATATTTATATCTATCCATACTGTCTATCAGTACTCCCATACAATGCCAACAGATATAGAGTGTACCTTCGAGCTGCAAAATCTACAAACTTGCTGGCTATTCTCAGAAGAGTTGTGTTCAGATTGCTGATCTCTCTAATGTACGCCAAGCAATGTTCCTCAACATCGTTCGCCTTGAGAATTCCTCTCTCAACCTCACGCTCGGTTACTGAAGACATATGATTATGAATAATGGTTACAGTGAATAGTATAAAGAGAACAGTTACAGTGAACAGTATAAAGAGAACAGTTACAGGAAACAGTATAAAGAGAACAGTTACAGGGAACAGTATAAAGAGAATGGTTACAGGGAACAGTATAAAGAGAACAGTTACAGGGAACAGTATAAAGAGAACAGTTACAGGGAACAGTATAAAGAGAACAGTTACAGGGAACAGTATAAAGAGAACAGTTACAGGGAACAGTATAAAGAGAATGGTTACAGTGAATAGTATAAAGAGAACAGCTACAGTGAACAGTATAAAGAGAACAGTTACAGGAAACAGTATAAAGAGAATGGTTACAGTGAATAGTATAAAGAGAACAGTTACAGGAAACAGTACAAAGAGAACAGTTACAGGGAACAGTATAAAGAGAATGGTTACAGTGAATAGTATAAAGAGAACAGCTACAGTGAACAGTATAAAGAGAACAGTTACAGGAAACAGTATAAAGAGAATGGTTACAGTGAATAGTATAAAGAGAACAGTTACAGGAAACAGTATAAAGAGAACAGTTACAGGGAACAGTATAAAGAGAACAGTTACAGGGAACAGTATAAAGAGAACAGTTACAGGGAACAGTATAAAGAGAATGGTTACAGTGAATAGTATAAAGAGAACAGTTACAGGAAACAGTATAAAGAGAATGGTTACAGTGAATAGTATAAAGAGAACAGCTACAGTGAACAGTATAAAGAGAACAGTTACAGGAAACATTATATAGAGAACAGTTACGGGGAACAGTATAAAGAGAATGGTTACAGTGAATAGTATAAAGAGAACAGCTACAGTGAACAGTATAAAGAGAACAGTTACAGGAAACATTATAAAGAGAACAGTTACATGGAACAGTATAAAGAAAACAGTTACAGTGAACAGTATAAAGAGAATGGTTACAGCGAACAGTATAAAGAGAATGGTTACAGTGAATAGTATAAAGAGAACAGTTACAGGAAACAGTATAAAGAGAACAGTTACAGTGAACAGTATAAAGAGAACAGTTACAGGGAACAGTATAAAGAGAACAGTTACGGGGAACAGTATAAAGAGAATGGTTACAGTGAATAGTATAAAGAGAACAGCTACAGTGAACAGTATAAAGAGAACAGTTACAGGAAACATTATAAAGAGAACAGTTACAGGGAACAGTATAAAGAAAACAGTTACAGTGAATAGTATAAAGAGAACAGTTACAGGAAACAGTATAAAGAGAACAGTTACAGGGAACAGTATAAAGAGAACAGTTACAGGGAACAGTATAAAGAGAACAGTTACAGGGAACAGTATAAAGAGAATGGTTGCAGTGAATAGTATAAAGAGAACAGTTACAGGAAACAGTATAAAGAGAATGGTTACAGTGAATAATATAAAGAGAACAGCTACAGTGAACAGTATAAAGAGAACAGTTACAGGAAACATTATATAGAGAACAGTTACGGGGAACAGTATAAAGAGAATGGTTACAGTGAATAGTATAAAGAGAACAGCTACAGTGAACAGTATAAAGAGAACAGTTACAGGAAACATTATAAAGAGAACAGTTACAGGGAACAGTATAAAGAAAACAGTTACAGTGAACAGTATAAAGAGAATGGTTACAGCGAACAGTATAAAGAGAATGGTTACAGTGAATAGTATAAAGAGAACAGTTACAGGAAACAGTATAAAGAGAACAGTTACAGTGAACAGTATAAAGAGAACAGTTACAGGGAACAGTATAAAGAGAACAGTTACGGGGAACAGTATAAAGAGAATGGTTACAGTGAATAGTATAAAGAGAACAGCTACAGTGAACAGTATAAAGAGAACAGTTACAGGAAACATTATAAAGAGAACAGTTACAGGGAACAGTATAAAGAAAACAGTTACAGTGAACAGTATAAAGAGAATGGTTACAGTGAACAGTATAAAGAGAATGGTTACAGTGAATAGTATAAAGAGAACAGTTACAGGGAACAGTATAAAGAGAACAGTTACAGTGAACAGTATAAGAGAACAGTTACGGGAACAGTATAAAGAGAACAGTTACGGGAACAGTATAAAGAGAATGGTTACAGTGAATAGTATAAAGAGAATGATTATAACGACAATCATAGAAATCTGTTAGGATTGACGTATTGATTGATTGATTGATTGATTAGATGCCCCCTACACATAGAAGAACGGATGGACTAAATCTTTAGTAGTTCTCGTGTCTCTTGTCGTGATGATGAATTTTGTAAAGTTGTTCTTTGTTCATCTCTTAATTTTATTTTCTTCAATTACTTGGATGTCCTACACTTACCCGATTGCCCTCAACTTTCTCTCTAACATAGTTTTTTTCTAGCAGTGTCCTGTCTCGTTCTGTGTCTAAAATATCATATATATTTCTGATATTCTTCAAAAAATGTCCTCTTTATACGTAACTATGTAAAGACTTCTTTATACGTAACTATGTAAAGACTTCTTTATACGTAACTATGTAAAGACTTCTTTATACGTAACTATGTAAAGACTTCTTTATACGTAACTATGTAAAGACGTCTTTATACGTAACTATGTAAAGACTTCTTTATACGTAACTATGTAAAGACGTCTTTATACGTAACTATGTAAAGACGTCTTTATACGTAACTATGTAAAGACGTCTTTATACGTAACTATGTAAAGACTTCTTTATACGTAACTATGTAAAGACGTCTTTGTACGTAACTATGTAAAGACGTCTTTATACGTAACTATGTAAAGACGTCTTTATACGTAACTATGTAAAGACTTCTTTATACGTAACTATGTAAAGACGTCTTTATACGTAACTATGTAAAGACTTCTTTATACGTAACTATGTAAAGACTTCTTTATACGTAACTATGTAAAGACGTCTTTATACGTAACTATGTAAAGACGTCTTTATACGTAACTATGTAAAGACGTCTTTATACGTAACTATGTAAAGACTTCTTTAGTTTGTTTCTGTGTTTATGGAGTGTCTTCTTCTAGGACGTTTCATATTGGCCACTTGTTAACCACTCTTTGGGATTTTTATGTGATCCGAGCCTAAGAACGATTGTACGTTGTGCCAGTTATGCGCCTACAGCTATGCGACATCCAATTTGAACGACGCTTTTGAATTACAAGGGTAGCTTCCCTAGGCCCTTACCTCAGTCGCCTCTTACGAGATGCCTTTTAGGTCGCAGTGTTACTATTCTTTGCTTCCTTGCGGGCCCCGGCACCACACGGGCGAATGGAGTGTCTAATTGTTCTTTAAATTCAAACCGCAAATATCAAATGTTGCAATTGTCAACTATATCGTTTATTCGGTGTCCATGTTTATACGCGCGCAAAAATAAAAAAAGGAAGAATATATATGTATATAAGTAAGTAAACTAACACAGGAATCCTTTCATACCTTGAAGTGGTATATAGGGCAATACAGTGTTAGGCCTGTATTTTTATTGACCGTCGACACACGATGGGTGATGTGGTCAGCATCACGCCGGCCGCCTTTACTTTCCCAGAGCATGTCTGGTACCCAGTTGAGGCAGTGTCAACCTGAGAGCCGTCGCGGTCGGGAAAAATTCCACGCGCATTGCGGGAGCTGAACCCAGACCACCAGCCTTGAGAAGCGAGTTCACTAACAACTACGCTACAGCGGCTCTCATATATGTATATAGCTACTGGAAACTAATTTTAATTTTATTATTTATTTGCGAGGACGATACGTTTATATTATTAAATACTATCATTCAAAATAGACGCTGGAGATGGATCAGACATGGCATACGCATAGAGATTAACTATGTCGCTGTAACTGAAATGAGATGGACATCAGAATGTAAACGAAAACGTGGAAGGCCCAAAACGACATGGAGGAGAACAGTAGAACATGAACTGAAAGAAATGAATCACATTTTTTTTCGATCCAGAAGCATTTTAGCTTTCAGCTCTTCGGCTCGGTGCCATGGACATCGTAACCCTTCGGTTCGGTGTCACTAACACCGTAAAACAGGAGAACCTGTGGCTTTTTTGCCAGTCTGCGGAATTGAACCACAATCACAGAGAGCTTGTCACCCGTCGTCTAACGCGCTACGAACACGATGGGCAGGCGGGCATAAATGAATCACAGACGGAAAACCATACATAGGACGGCCAATAATATATACGTCATAGCTCACTAATTCTGCTCTAAGAGTCATGGGCGTCACAAGCTAGAGGGAGGGATAGAGTGTGAGAGAGAGAGAAAGGAGAGAAGAGATTGTTGACCGTAGTTTTTTCTATCCTTATTTGTTTCCTCATCTCGGCTCTACATTTGTGATCCTCTGTTACTGTTTTTCCCAACACACAAAACTAGTTTTATTGTTTCAGTTCTATTCAGTTGCTTTAATTTTTACTTCTTTTCTGTCACTGACTTTTAGGATTCAACGTTACTGACTCTGACCAGTGGCGGCTCGTCACTAAGGGCCATTGGGACCAGACCCCACCAAATATAAAGTGTAACGTGTACTTATTACTTTATAAATTAATATATAACCTAACCCAAAACCATGATTTTTCCGAAACTTTTTGTCTGGTCCCACCAACAAAAATTAGCACGAGCTGCCACTGACTCTGATAAAAGTAATAATCAACACTAGGCTTCCTACATTGCTGTAAAGGCTTTTCGTAGAGATAGATAATACATGATCATAATCTTCAACGATCATTGTTGTTTGTTGGACTGGTGTGCAAAAGGTGGTTTGTTGTCATAGAACTAATACAACAGCTACACACAGATCTGTTATGCCAATTCGAAATCGTTGGTTATAGATTGTGTCTTGCACTCTTGTATCCTTTTTTTGTGCAGCTGGAAAATTATTACCTGCTTCCAATCTAAGGAAACTGATGATAGACATCGCCTTTTTTATTTTACTTCTGTCGTCTATTTTTGAACTAAGAGTGTCTTGATAATTTTTTTGTCCCTTCAAATGTTGTCCCTAATTTTCACTTCACATGTTTACCCCATTTTTCACTTCACATATGGCATTCCTTTTTTTACTTCACATGTTGTCCATATTTTTCACTTCACATATGGAATTCCTATTTTTCACTTCACATGCTTCCGCTAAGTCATTTTGTTACAACACCCAACTTTTTGTTGTTAGTTTGTTTGCCGTCTCATGCTCCTTAATATTGCAATTTCCGGACATTCACTGAATTGTGCACTTCTTGAAGAGATGGGCAAACTGAATGTGTTTGTTAGCAGCGCACATATATCACTCCTAATGTTTTGTATTACTGACATGACATCTATGAAGATATGTTGCAATGATTCTGTTTTTATTATAAAAGGGTGCTGTTGCTTGTCTCAACATGAGCTCAACATCAAAGTTGTTTTCAATATTTCCCCCTAATAATTAGTCATGAGGGATTCCTGTTCTTTAGTTTTATAGGCTGTCATTTCCCCAGTTACCGATCTTATTTCTAGTGTAACCATGTACATGTTTCTAGTAATTTGCTGTTAATGTTTATGTCTGTAATTTGTTTCAGTAGCCATTATTTTCATCTTCTAATTGCGACATACATTTTTGTTTTCAGTGCCTGTGATGTCGTAATTTAGGTCAGGAAAGCATTTTCTTGTTCATGAGCGACAGGCTGTACACACTGGTATTGCATTTCCGGCTGAGTTTGTCAGAACAATTTTGATACCGATTTTAGTTTTTGCACCAGCCACATAGTTTCTTCGCTTTAGTCTTCTTCTTCCTTTTAGTCTTGTTTTTCCTCTCAGTCTATTCACTTGTTCGTGTATGGGGTGTCCTACGAGTCTTGTTCTTCCTCTCAGTCTATTCACTTGTTCGTGTATCGGGGGTGTCCTACGAGTCTTGTTCTTCCTCTCAGTCTATTCACTTGTTCGTGTATCGGGGGTTTCCTACGAGTCTTGCTCTTCCTCTCAGTCTATTCACTTGTTCGTGTATGGGGTGTCCTACGAGTCTTGTTCTTCCTCTCAGTCTATTCACTTGTTCGTGTATCGGGTGTCCTACGAGTCTTGTTCTTCCTCTCAGTCTATTCACTTGTTCGTGTATGGGGTGTCCTACGAGTCTTGCTCTTCCTCTCAGTCTATTCACTTGTTCGTGTATGGGGTGTCCTACGAGTCTTGTAAACGAGAGGTTGTTTTCTAAGCATAAATCAATTCATTTTTCTGCTGTCCCTTATTTATACCCAATGGTCCTCATACTTTTCCTCTTCTTTCGTTCTTTCCGTTTTAACTTTAAATCGCCCATAATTATCTCTTTTTTCATTTTTCTTAAAGCTGTTGTAAAACTTTTCGATCTCATCTTCACCTATTCATGATATTGACTCTCTTCACTATTACTTGTGTCAGTTCTGGCACCAATCTCTTCTTCAGTTCACTTAACGACCTTCTTAGTCTGGAGGTCTCACCACCAGATATTTGATGGGGTTTTTTTCATTTGTGGCTGTAATGATTTCTTGGCAGGATGCATTCAATAGTTAGCTATTGCTTTTTAAAACGGTTCTAGCCGTTCACCAGCCACAAACCCTGGCGCACCATTGATCCCGGAATCAGAAAGAAGAAGCAACTGCTTTTGAATATATAGTCGGAAATTTTAATCTTCCATCTTCGTTATCAACAGCTGTGTGTACTATTTAAAGGAAACTTCCACTTGTAATGTGTTCCTTGTACTTTTGTTGACCAGCCAAAATTGTAGCACGTGAGGGGGAAGAGGGTAGGGGAACACAATATACACAAGATGACTCTAGGAGTCTTGTGCAAGCTGGACCGGAGAGGGGTAACCAGATATGTTCTAGCAATTCTTAGTTCCTGCAATATGTTCTAGAAATTCTCAACTCTTGTATGGACAAATCTAATGTCAAAAGAAACAAGGATGCATTGAAGAATGGTCAAGGAGGAACAACTGTTTGGGTAGAAACCAAAAATAAATAAATCAGCAAGGAGGATGCTCTGGGAGAAGGTGAATAACATAAAAAAGCAACCCGCTGTACTATTATAAAGAAAACAGCGAAGAAGAACGACAACAAAGGTAATAAGATAATTATGTTAATACTTTGATATCAGGAAATATAAATTCGTAAATATAAATATAAATTCGTATATATAAATATAAATGCTTATATATAAATATAAATATAAATGCGTATATATAAATATAAATGAGTATATATAAATATAAATTCGTAAATATAAATATAAATTCGTAAATATAAATATAAATTCGTATATATAAATATAAATATAATGAGTATATATAAATATAAATATAAATTCGTATATATAAATATAAATATAAATTCGTAAATATAAATATAAATTCGTATATATAAATATAAATGCTTATATATAAATATAAATGAGTATATATAAATATAAATGATAACGATGGCCATATTGATACCGTTTCATTGACGGAAGTGATAGTGATAGTAATTATAAATAATAGAAATTGAAAATGTTAACGATGAAATTAATCCTTGTCCTAACAAAAGAGAGAGAAAAAAAGACAACAAGAATGAGAATGGACGCTTTTACTTAAACTTTGCCAAGTACTAGCGATATTTGTGCATTAGATCCGGAAATGGTTGTCACTGGGAGGTCTGCATGATTTAAATAATAGTAAATACACCACATACTTTTATTTCTTCTGGTATCAAGTTACCCTGTAATGACATTTACAATTTCAGCGTATTAAGTGCATGACAATTCATTTGATTGTTGGAAACGACTCCATTTTCTCAAGTTCTACGTTGGTTACTAAGGACGCTATTGTTTCTGTTGCTGGCAAATTTCTAGCGCATTTGAGATTGAGTGTCATGGACAACTATTGACGGTTTCCTCATTCACAAAAGACTTGATCAATGAGCATTTATTTTCAATCAATTCTGTGGTTGCACAGTTCACAGCACTAATAAATTTTACTAAACACCAATAGGTTATCTTTTCTTAAAAATCCGAAGATGGAAATAATTGCAATATATAATATCTACGGGATAAGTTGGCCGTATTAGCGATGGTAGAATTCCAAAGGATATTCGATATGGTCAACTTGCAACAGGTACTAGACAGCATGGGCGCCCATTACTACGCTTCATTGACGCCTGCAAACGTGATCTAACTTCATGCAGTATAGACTCAAAAAAAATTGGGACCGGTTGGCCAAAGACAGGCAAGCATGGCAAGAGGAATGGAGGGGTGGCTCACAAGGAGAAGAAGAAAAACGCTATCACACATAGAGGCAAAAGGGAACACAGAGGGCAGAAAGAACATCCTATGTATCAGCTTCGGACTCCAGTTTCACTTGCGGCAACTGTGGCATGGATTGCCACTCCAGATTGCCACGCCATGACGGCTACAAAATAAGTTAAGACTGTCGTGTTATATGGTATTGTTTAAATTCAAGAGTATGTATATATATATGGACATGCTCGGAGTGCAATGAAGATATTCCAAACTAAAACTAAATCATTAAAAAAGGGAACCATGTTTATTCCAATTGCATTATTTTGTAGGAAGAAGAATTTTCTGTTTGAAAAGTTAAGTGAAAAGGAAATTACCTGACATGAAGAAATTATGCATCTGTTCTCTGTCTATTTTTTTGGTAATTAGCAAAACCTGAGCCGCTTTCCTGATAATCTTGGTCAGTTTGCCCATAGTGTCCCACCAAGCAGCCTGGTCGATTTCCATTAACCGTTGGTGTCGCTGTCAAGGAGACGAATAAATACCAATGTTTATCATTATCTAAACGCTAATGGAATATCGAGACATGAAACCTAATAAGGAAATATTATGTCATTTATATTTGCATATTTTTGTATGTTTAGTTGTAATTAATACTGTGCAATTTTCTTACAACAGCGACTGAACTAATGTCAATTATAGTAATTAAACAGTCAAAATTAAGAGCAACAACAGCTTTTAAAAGTCTAAATAAAATATGGAACTTTCAGTTATGTCGTTTTAAAAATAAATTACCATTTTTTAATTCCATAGTTGTAGTAATCCTAATATAAGCCAACGAGAGTTGGTTGGAAAATGACTAAAGAAATAGAAATCGAGGTGAATGCATTTGAAAATAGATATCTATGAAAAAAATGAACATAACATGGGACGAATTCATGAGAAGTGATGAAATCAGATAATGTCTGGTCAACTACTAGTAACAACTGATATAAAAAAGAAAAGATAGAGTTATGTTGGGCATACTCTGGGAAGTGATCACAAAGCAGGCATTGAAGTGGGCGTCAAAGGGTTCAAGAAAGAAAGTACTCCCTAGAGAAACTCGGAAACGAGCTTTACTGAGAGAAGCGAGAAATATCGGACTCGATTTCTTAATGAAGATTGAACGAATTTCCCAGGACAAAGCGGTAGGGAGAAATTACTTGCAAGCCCTAAGTAACGTATAAAGATACCAGAGAACTATAATGACTTATTCCTCTCTGCTCCTTATGAAGCATATCGCCTAAATAGTTGTTCGCCACTTTTCTTGGTCTCTTGTTGTTTTCTTTATGCTCTCCCAGAATAGTCGAGCACCCTTCAGTTCCTAAAGAAGACATCGTCTCTAGGTCTGCTTAGGACCTCCTCTTTTCCATTTTCCTTGCGGGTTCCACTCAAGTGCAAATGTCTAGTGACACTCGACTGTGTTTTCGTAGGCTATGTCCGACCCATCGCCATCTTCTCCTCTTAATCTGGGTCATCATGGGTTCCTGTCCTGTTCTTTTCCACAGTTCTGTGTTTGCAACTCTATCATACCATCTTAAGAGAGAGAGAGAGAGCAATAATAATCATATCCAAATAATTAAGAGCCCTGAATCTTAAGTAATGTGAAAGGAGAAGGAAAGTAAGAAGTACGTTTCAGAAAGAGTTTAAATTACTGAAATACCTTATTGTTGAAATTTGTGAAGATTGAACTTATGGGCTGGAGAACATAGACAGCAGGAACAAAGTTGTCATCTCTTTTGAACCAGTCATCCAGCAGCTTCACTTCGTCAGGGTATTGTTTCGTGCAGTCTTTAAGAAGCTCAAACTCTGAAGCTAAAATTTCAGGTGGGATAGGTCGATATCCGTATTTCTGGCCCAGGAATACCTTGATCAGAAATATGATAGACGTGTAGGTTATTTAACACAAGCAATAATACTGCTCACATACAACCAAGAAAGGTAGAGAAATGTACATCATTTATATATCATCAAACAGTCAATTAAAGTTAATTGCATATCCTTTACAGGACTTTGCAAATCAACCCCAGCTTTTAACGTTGTTTGTGATTTTTCTAGGCATTATTACGTTCAGTAGTTTGCAATTGCTTTCTGAATGGGTGGTGTCATCGTTCTTTTGTTAAAATCCACGCAAACAATTTGCAACCAAACTGTCCGCAGCGTGATTCGAACTCAGAACGTCGGGGTTAATAGACCGAGTCACTAACCCCTAGTCCACAGATGCCTCCCTCAATAAAAACAGTCAATAAAAAGTAGAAAACTGAACATAATTTATATACCATCAAACAGACAAGAAAGGTAGAAAACTGTACATCATGTATATATCATCAAACAGCCAAGAAAAAGAAGAAAGCTGTACATCATTTATTATGATTAATATTAATATGATTGTACATCATCTATTAATTGAGCAATTGTCCAATCAAGTGTTTAGTGCACCAACTTTTCAGTTTTAAGAGAGAACAATCTCTGTCAGTTTCTGACACGCCATATCTGAGATTGTGTATCTTAGCAACTGTGGTATAAAAAGCAAATAATAATTGAGAATTAGACTGACATCTTCTCTTATTATTGTTGTACGCCATAACCTTCTAACATATTGCAAACCTTAATGTCTGAACTTATGATGAGCACAGGAAATAAATCACAGAAGAAGAAGATTCTCAGGTGAGTCGGTATCTTTATTTCATTCTCTGAGCCTCCTTCTTCTTCTTTGCGTTCGTTCTTTACGACCAATTTTAATCACTCTTTGTGATATGTTTGATCTTTGCCAAAAACGTGTATACGTTGCACATTGGTTTGGTAGGCACCTAAACGCATAGACTTCTTCACGTTTAGGACATGTGCATCCGATTTCATCCAAACCTCCTTAGTCGCCTCTTACGACATGCGTGGCAGGTAATAGTGGTTCTATTTTTACACCCCAACTTTGGGCCTCGGTAACCACTGGGCGCATACTTTGAGTAAATCTCGCAGTAAATCAATATTTCTCCCTACATTATGTTATCAGTACCAAACTTGGACGCTGAGGTTAAATGACAATAGAAAACTAGTCACGACAGAGATGAAGTGTCTACGCAGAATGATGGGATTAATAAGAAGAGACTGATTTAGAAATTAAGACAACAAGAAAAAAGTGGATACATCATCAATACTGAACTTTATCAAGAAACAACAAATTAAATAGTTCGGCCATATACGCAGTTTACCAACAGGCAGTGCGCCTCATACAAAAATGACAAAGATCAATGTTACTCCGATACAATGGATACAAAGCAAAAGGCCGGCCACTAAAAATGTAGACTTCAGAGATAACAGAGGCGACGAAATACACTATTTATGAAACGCACACAAAAGCCCATTCTTTAAATCGGTTATTACCCTGAAGCTGTGAGGCAAATCCGGACTGGAGAAGAGAAAGAAAGACAATTTACATAGAGAGGCTCGCTCCAAGTGTCTCCTTATTCGACCTGACGCTGAAAGACAAAAACAGGATTAGAGAATAGATAGATAGACAATCTGAGCACATTATCTAGACACAGAGTAATTATCATCTCATGTATCTTGGAAAGATAAATCGATACTGAACTAGACTGATCTAGACACAGAGTAAGTATAGTATCGTCTCATGAATCTTGGAGAGATAAATCGATACTGAACTAGACTGATCTAGACACAGAGTAAGTATGGTATCGTCTCATGTATCTTGGAGAGATAAATCGATACTAAACTGATATTACTTTAATGTCTCTTTAATACATACATTAAAACTGCAAGCCTGACCAAGTTATCTCATCTTCCAGTCCAACACGTTAACTGGCAATGTGTTTCTCGATGCTAACGAGGAATCGATGTTCAATGTAGTCAGAAATCTTCACAACCATTAATAAATGCTCGAACGTTAGCAGGAACAACTAACATATTTGCATATCATAGCCTTGTTGCTTTACATTTAAAAGTTATTCTGTAATACGGCTTCTGATTGTTGTCTTCTTATTCTGCGTTTTCACTAGATTGGGATTTCGGATTCTCTAATAAAGACAGCGAGAGCCACTGTAGCGTAGTTGTTAGTGAACTCGCTTTGCAAGGTTGGTGGTCTGGGTTCAGCTCCCGCAATGTGCGTGGAATTTTCCCGACCGCGACGGCTCTCAGGTTGACCCAGCCTCAGCTGGGTACCAGACATGCTCTGGGAAAGTAAAGGCGGCCGGCGTGATGCTGACCACATCACCCATCGTGTGCCGACGGTCAATGAAAAATACAGGCCTAACACTGTATTGACCTATATACCACGAGGTATGAAAGGGTTCCCCTCTGCTAATAAAGACAGCCGTCTGACTCAGATTATCAGCCACGCCATACAGTTTTGTCTTCTGCGTTTTCACTAGATTGGGATTTCGGATTCTCTAATAAAGACAGCCGTCTGTCTCAGATTACCAGCCACGCCATACAGTTTATCTTGGACACTAGTGTAAGTGGACCACCTCTGTCTTAAGTCTGCATACTGGGGGAAGTTCTATAGGATATAATTCCTATGATTTCTGCATCCCAACCTGCATAGTGCCGACCTCTTCCCGCGGTAAGTTTTGATCACCCTCGTGATGGTAGGTCTGACATTCTTACTGCATGTCTAAATCTCCGAAGCAGATTGGCGACCATAGAATCCGTTATCCCATTCCTCATTGTGAGGGGTCGCTGCACCATGTTATGCGCCTTACGGCTTGGTGCATCCGTTTTCTGCAAGCATTTGTTTTGGGTTAGAATTCCCTATCGGACACGTGCATTCGATTTCAGCCAAACCTTCTTAGTCGCCTCTTACGACATGCGTGGCAGGTAACAGTGGTTTCATTCTTTACACCCCAAATTTGGTCCCTGGTAACCACTCGGGCGATTGTAGTCTTCAGAGTTGGAGTGAATGTCCGCAGAATGATGTCGTTTTCTTCACAGCTGTAACAGTCATACATTCTGTGTGAACATACTACTTACTTACTTAATCATCTCCGCATCTCATGCAAGAAGCATGAGTTGATCGTCCCATCAGTTGATCGTCACTTTTCTCGGCCTCTGTCTGTTTTCTTTATAGCCTCCCAGGATAGTCCAGCACCGATCAGTTCCTCACGAAGACTCCATCTCCAGGTCTGTTTAGAATATCCCCTTTTCCCTTTTTCCTTGCGGGTTCCAACTCAAGGGCTTATCTAATGACATTCGACTGCGCCTTACGTAGGGTATGCCCAACCCTTCACCATTTCTCCTTTTACCATACTTACAGAGATGTTGAAAATTTTCAATCATATGAAACTTGTAAGGTTCAAATAGAAAACACTTTTTCGGGGTCTCTGTGGCTGAGTGGTAAGCCCTTTGCCTTTCGGGGGTCTCTGTGGCTGAGTGGTAAGCCCTTTGCCTTTCGGGGGTCTCTGTGGCTGAGTGGTAAGCCCTTTGCCTTTCGGGGGTCTCTGTGGCTGAGTGGTAAGCCCTTTGCCTTTCGGGGGTCTCTGTGGCTGAGTGGTAAGCCCTTTGCCTTTCGGGGGTCTCTGTGGCTGAGTGGTAAGCCCTTTGCCTTTCGGGGGTCTCTGTGGCTGAGTGGTAAGCCCTTTGCCTTTCGGGGGTCTCTGTGGCTGAGTGGTAAGCCCTTTGCCTTTCGGGGGTCTCTGTGGCTGAGTGGTAAGCCCTTTGCCTTTCGGGGGTCTCTGTGGCTGAGTGGTAAGCCCTTTGCCTTTCGGGGGTCTCTGTGGCTGAGTGGTAAGCCCTTTGCCTTTCGGGGGTCTCTGTGGCTGAGTGGTAAGCCCTTTGCCTTTCGGGGGTCTCTGTGGCTGAGTGGTAAGCCCTTTGCCTTTCGAGTCGAAAGTCGTGGGTTCGAATCCGTATCGCGGCCTTCTGTTCACGAGTGCAGTTTTTTCCAGAGAACCCTAGGATTTTAGCCGGAGCTATGGAGTTTGTGCTTTGTGCAATACTCTCGGCAGGTGGCGTGCCATTTCTGTGGATAGGGGCCGAGCCATATGAGGTAAAACCCGGTGCAATGAAGTCAATCCTTCGGCCTTAAAAACTTTTTTTAAAGAAAACCCTTTAATAATTCGTAATTTACTTTTATAATTACTTTTTTCGTTGTTTGTAACACTATGTTGTATTTCCGTGATGATTAAACTGAAGACAGAATTATATTAAATCATCTCCAAATTAGTTCTCTTTTCTTGGTGTAATTTTTTCTGGGAAAGGGAGGGGGCTGATATCGGACTGTGACTATAGTTACTTGATATCGGAATGTTGTCTACTTGATATCGGAATGTTATCTACTTGATATCGGAATGTTATCTACTTGATATCGGAATGTTGTCTACTTGATATCGGAATGTTATCTACTTGATATCGGAATGTTATCTACTTGATATCGGAATGTTATCTACTTGATATCGGAATGTTGTCTACTTGATATCGGAATGTTGTCTACTTGATATCGGAATGTTGTCTACTTGATATCGGAATGTTATCTACTTGATATCGGAATGTTGTCTATATTTGGCCGATAGCCGACAGCTGTTGGAACTATCTAGAGCAACTTTGCATGCAGCTATTGGAATTATCTTCAGATACGCAGTGATAACTGCTCATAAAAGTCAGTTTAATTTCTAGCAAACATTTCTGAAAAAGAACTGCGCTTTTACAAGTTACTTTTCTAGTCTACAATTTTAGTGATGACAACAGTAACGAAAAGTTGTGTGTTACTGTGTGGGAGCGTAACGAAATAAAAGTAGTCACAACGCTGAAAGTTTACCAAGCCATAGTGATAACCACGCTGCTATACGCTACGCCAGCGAGACATAGACAGTGTATAGCAGATACGCAAGAAAACCTAAACCACTTCCTCACAAGTTATCTACGCAGACTGCTAACAATAAATGCTACGCAGACTGCTAACAATAAAATGCTACACAGACTGCTAACAATAAAATGCTACGCAGACTGCTAACAATAAAATGCTACGCAGACTGCTAACAATAAAATGCTACGCAGACTGCTAACAATAAAATGCTACGCAGACTGCTAACAATAAAATGCTACGCAGACTGCTAACAATAAAATGCTACGCAGACTGCTAACAATAAAATGCTACGCAGACTGCTAACAATAAAATGCTACGCAGACTGCTAACAATAAAATGCTACGCAGACTGCTAACAATAAAATGACAGGACGAAATTCCAGATGCTGAAATCTTTATAAAAGTCAAGAACCTAAGCGTCAACATCCTGTTGAAGAAGGCCCAAGTGAGGTGGGCCAGTCCCGTTGCTCGGATGCCTGATAAACTCATTCCAAAACAGTTCATACATGGCGAGCTAGAAAGGGGCAGATGATCAGTTGGCCAACAGAAAAAAACGCTTGAAAGTGTTTCTAAAATGCTTCGATATAGACGTCGCATGAAGGAAATCCCTAACGCAAAATCCGTAAATATGGCGCTGTAACAACACAAGAGGAACTCGTATAGCTGAGAATCGTCGTGCCGTTGCGACGCAGAAAAAGCGAGCTGCGCGAAAGTACAGAACGTACATCACCCCCATGTCTAATCTTCATCATGTATGTTCCACCTATGGTAGGGGATTTTGTTCGAGGATTGAACTCTACAGACAACTTGGCACATATCAGAGAGGTGTAACAGTACACGTCTGAGTCTGTTATCCTCATAGCTTGCGATGGACAGCTACTATTATTTTTTATATAATCATCATCATCAAGTAGCTTGTCCTTTCCGGAACTTGGCTCCCATGACAGCAGTCCTGAAAAACTAAATGTTTTGTGCAAGTTGACCGGCGTCAGCAGTAGTCATTCTCAGATCGTCAATAACATCTTGCTCCCATCGTCTTCTAGGTCTTCCTCTCGTTCTTCTTCCTGTCACTATTCCTTCTAGAATTATCTAAGCACTCATGACGTTTATTGTGTCCGAAATGTTTAATTTTCCTTGATTTTATGCTCTTTAATAGCCAACTCTTTTTAATATCAAGCTGTAGCAGAACAGAAGCGTTTGTTCTTTTCTCTGTCCATAATATTCTAAGTTCTCTTCTGTAGCATTTGCATTCAAAGGCATTAATGATCTTCTCTGCCGCTTTGTCAATGTTCCATGTCTCACAACTATATGTTGCCAAGGGAAAAACGCAGGCTCTTAAACACTTGATTTTCGTTCTTATTTCAGTTCCCTGACATAGGTTAGTTAGTTTTTTTAATTTTTGCAAATCAATGCTCAGCCTTCTTTAAATTTCTTTTATAGCATTCCCATCATTTGTCAGCAATGTCCCAAGGTATTCAAACTTGTCAACTCTTTCTATTTTGTGACCGTTGACACATATATTAGCCATCAATTCTGTTTTATCAGTTGTAAATATCTTCGTTTTCATTGTATTGAGATAAAGGTTTTTATCTTCGCTGGTTTTTTGAAGGGACATTATCAAGTTCTCTATATTAATTTGTGATGTAGATAGTAGCACTGTATCGTCAGCATATCTTAATTCTGGTAGTTCGTGACCTCCGATCACCAGAGCGTCGTATTTCTCCATCTCCGCAGATTCTCTGACATTCCTCATGATGTTTTCAGCATTTATGTTGAATGATGTTTTCAGCATTTATGTTGAAGTTGAATGATATTTTCAGCATTTATGTTGAATGATGTTTTCAGCATTTATGTTGAATGATGTTTTCAGCATTTATGTTTAATATGTACGGTGACAAATAATACTGAATAATAATAGAAATAACATTTATATAATACCGAAGATAAAGTCAAGGTATTCGCAAAAACTCAACTTAATCAATAACTGTTGTCCAGAACTAAGTGACATTCTATTGCATAGATTCCCAAACCTTTTCGGCCCATCGCCCACTTTTGCAAGACATAAACTTTGTAACGCCCCCCTTCCCATTATAACAGTTTGCCAACGCCCTCCCCATCCTTTCATATATATACATGCTCTTTTTCACTTTGACACAGAAAATTGATAATATTTCTGTCATACATAGTCAATTTTCAAATGATTATATACATAAAATAGAAAATTGATGAACAAATGGATCGTGTATGGTAGGCATAAGATGAATTAAAACGCAGAATTCAAATTTGTAATGATTATTCAATCGCGAAATCACGAAAAAAACTCCCCAAAATGATTCTGAACCCACTACCGCCCCCTGGAAGGCTTCAGAGCCCATAGGGGGCGGTACCGCCACTTTGGGAAACACTGTTCTGTCGGTTTATGTTCAGACTAAAGGAAATAAAATCTGAATAAGTAACAGATTAGTCAAGTGGAAACATGCCCGTAACTGAAATGCCAGCAGTGACAGAAGCATTAACATAACATGTATCGAGAATCTCAACCGAAAAAAAAATGAACAATTTGTTTCATGGAATGTGCTAGACAACAATGTCCGGTTCAAGGCGGGAAGGTGGGATAATATATTCAACATTAAGATTGTAGATAGGGATACCGGTAGTTGAAAAATCTGGCAACTGTCCTGCGTACTGGTGCAGTAATGAACGTATTTCCGCTGCGGTTTATTTTCGTTGAATATCAGGAGGAAATTATAATTATTACCTTAAGATCTGGAAAGGACGAATACATAATAGAAATCTTTCCAATCATGATATCGATTACTACCTGTGCCACTTGAAAGTACAATTAAGAGAGGCAGGTTGCGCTAGAAAGTCTGGCCAGATTCGTCAAGTACAGGATTCTTAGTTTCATTTCTTCACGTTAGATACTTTGCTAAAGTTTAGATAGATATTTGATAAAATATGCTGATAGTTTCTCTGCCTTCGCAGGAATCATTCTGACACAACTGATTAACCCTGTTATTACGTTGAATGTTACCGAGCTTTTGCCGCGCGTGTTTTATATAAAAAAAACTGGCTGATGCTACAAGAAAGAAAGATAAAATTGAGATATTTTTGACATATAAAAAGACATGAAGGGCTGGAGAAGAACATCATGGAAGGAGGCATACCGGCAAAGAGAAGAAGAAGAAGACCACGGGGAAGATGGATTCAGGATGTAACTGATGGTTTGAACATGACGGCTGCAGAGGCAGGACATCTGGCCTATGAGAGAGAGAAATTCCGGAGAACTGTTGGGGTGGCAAAGTTCTGCTCAGGACAAGCTATTTGATGATGATGTTTTATAATGTCAGACTTGTTGATACACAAGGGTTCTATGCTTTCTTTTTCCATAGTAGTTAGCACATTATTATATATACCATCCATCAAAATAAAATAACATTTCCGGTAGCCATCTGCTCATAGGTTACGTAGTGCCTGGCACTTAACATTTCTAGTCCCTAGTGTGCAGAGAAAATGGACAATTCCTATCCTCATGTGTGGAACGTCAAGTATAGGATTAAGCCCACAACACTGTTTTGTCCAAGTCTATAGACGAACGCTTATACCTTATGCTAATCTGTCCCCCATCCAGTATACTTCTTCTTTTTCTTTGCGTTCGTTCTTTACGACCAATTTTAATTACTCTTTTTGATATGTTTGATCTTTGCCAAGAACGTGTATACGTTGCACATTGGTTTGTAGGCCCCTAAACGCATAGATTTCTACACGTTTAGGACATATGCATCCGATTTCAACCAAACCTCCTTTGACGTCTCTTACGACATGCGTGGCAGGTAACAGTGGTTCTATTTTTACACCCCAAATTTGGGCCCCGGTAACCATTCGGGCGATCCAGTATACTATTTACTAATACGCTTGTGCGATTTCTAGCTGCGATAAAAATGCGGAAGAGTAAGTACAAAGCGAAAGAAAGTGCTTTATGTCAATAGCAATTGTAATGGCTGATGGTGTAATTTAAGCAAATTGTGTACGCTACTATAATGGCTATTTGTATAGATAGAATTAATGCTTAAATGAAATACCACGTCACATTAATACATATACGCTATTCATAACCAGCGCAAGACGACACACTTGAAAATGTAAAACGAATTCCGTTTGATCAAAATGTCGCTCAATACGATCAAGTATCATATCAAGATTAACGTTAAGTAGAAAATCGTTCAAAGCATGATCACAAGATACGCCACTGGTAAAACACAATCCCAGATGCCACGTGTTGTTAGATTTACTGCTAACAAAGGAGGCTAACTGGATGGATGAAATAACCAATATCAACAAACGTAGCCCTATACAAAGTTCATGAATTCAATACGGTAGGGAATATAACTAATAAAACAACAAAGATGAGAATAATAAAAACATAAATATTCACAGAAACAACGTATGGGTGTGAGATATGTGTATTTAACAAGGCTGGGAAAAAGCATATATGCAATTTTAAATATAAATGCTACGTAAAAGTCCTCTCTATATCATTGTCAGAAACGAGAATAAATAGATATATCCAGATGGAACTTGAAATTACACCCCAAAAAAATAGTTGATGCTACAAAAAAGAATGAGAAAATTGAAGTATTTTGGACACATTAAAAGACATTAAAGGCTGGACTCGTCAATATTGAGGGGGTAGGAGGGGGTGGCATCCAGACATAGATGAATTCTGGTTGTGACAATATGGTACGAGCGGGGCGGAGGCGGTACATCTAGCCTATGATGGAAAAAAAAACTGAAAGACTGCTAGAGAGGCAATTTTTCTGTCCAGGACAAGCTATTGGAGGATGATACGGTCCCATACGGTCGTTTATAAAGGAAGTCAAAACTTAAACTTCTAACTGTCGTGTACTGACCATATCCGCGTCGTGTTGTTCACGAGTGTTTATTTTTTAAAGAGACTCCTAGAATTGTTGCCTGAACTACGGAGTTCGTGTTTTGTGCAGTACTCTCGGCAGATGGCATGCCACTTCTGCGGAGAAGGCCCGAGCCTTGTGATGTAAATCCCGGTGCAATGAAGCCAATACCTTCAGCATTAGAAGTTTTCATCTTATTGAATAGAAACGTGCTATAACTGATCATTATTGTTGCGTATAGTTTTCACATCCAGCTTGCCGCGCCATCTTGACCGATCTTCCTACTAGATATATGGCCTTTTCCGTCTTTACAGACGATCAATTGGCACATGTTTTATTGTGACAACTTCTGAGTTTTCGCTTGTCTTTCTTGTCTTTCAGCTCATACATAAGTCTTTTCTCACAAGACTCTGCGTCCTTGCGCAATATTGTCTTCTACATAACTCTATAACTCTGCCATGGGCTAGTTTTTCCCATGTGCTGGGACCTATAGAAAAGTTCTTCATTGCGGCCTTGCAGACATCTTTATATCTGAGCAGTGGTCTGCCTTGCTGCCCCTTTCCTCCGAAAGTTGACAGAACAACATTTGTTTGGTTATGCCACAAGTTTCCATTCTTCTCACATACCCCAACCATCTTAGTCGTCCACTGCTGAGCATGTCCATAATGGAAGGCAAATTTGCATGTTACAGTACTTCAGAGTTGGTTGCCTTGTCGTACCACCTGATGTTCATAATCTTGCGAAGGTGTAAGATGTTGAGTCTCCTCTCTCTCTCTCGTGCCTTGAGTAGGTTTTCCATGTTTCTGAGCCATATATATATATATATATATATATATATAGAGAGAGAGAGAGAGAATGGCTGCTGCTGACGCCGGCCAACTTGCACATAACAGAGAGTTTTTCAGGGCTGCTGTCATGGGAGCCAAGTTCCGGAAGGGACAAGCTACTTGAACTAAAACTCTCTTCTTATCCTGACGCTGTGCGCCGGCAAAACAGGATTGGAGAAAGGAAAGGAAAGAAAGTTTTCACATTTGCTGAAATATGTTGTAATTTTTGGTGTGCAACAGTTGCAATTTATAATGTAATTGTTCAGAATTGATTAAGTAACTGCACTACCATACCTGCTGAATATGGTAATAATTGCTGAATGGTACCAATAACTGATGAATGGTAGCAATAACTGCTGAATAATTCAGAGAAATATTAAAACAGCGGGTAGTCGTCATGGGAATACAATGATAAACTGTTCGTGTATTTTATGGGTAAAAGAATGTTAACTAACGGAAACAAGTTAAAAGAATGTTAACTAACAGAAACAATTTAAAAGAATGTTAACTAACAGAAAAAAATGTACACATTAAATGACTTGAAAAAAATCAAACGAAACTGCAAGTGCAAAGAACAATTATTGGCTGAAATGTAGAATGTACATTTGAAATTAGAACCAATCTCAACAGGAGAACAAAATCAATACGTTTGCTGAACTCCTCTATCTTAATCTCAGGAAGCAGAAAATATCCCTTCCGTTGGTGATTAAGTGTCTGCGTGGCAATGTGGAACCTGCGAGAACAATGGAAACGCATAAGTGATTTGTAACCTCTAACAGAAAGAGAAGTCTGAAGCAAATATCAACAATCGATTGATCCAAGTCGGTTATTAATGACCTTTCGTTTGCTTTCGAGGTGCAGCTTGGAGCAATGACATGGAGAACTGTTAACAATTAACGTCTGCTTTCTTATTCAAATTCTAGGGAAATACGACTAAGAGTAAATACAGTTCTAAACACGGTTTCTGTGTTCAACGTCAAGCTCGGCCATTTTTTTATTTTTTTAAAGTCTCTTCTATTTTTTAAGAACAATTATTTTTGTAGAGTTCATTGTATTTTTAGAACTGCAGTATTTGCAAACTCTATTTTTTTTAGGATGTTTCTTCTGTTTTTACGAACGACTATTTTAGTAAAATATCTTCTTTTTGTTGTTGTTTTGTAGTTTTTTTTATTATTTATTTGTATCTTTCATTTTTTAAGCTCGACCATTTTTGTAAATCTTATACTTGTGATTTTATTCAACTTTTTACGTTAAACAGCTCTCTGTCAATATCAACAGGCGGAACAGACATTGGATCATGTTCTGCAAGATTGTCCATTCCTGGATGAGCTGAGAAGCAGCATGTAACCATACCCAGTCGACCTGAAAATGTAGCTTTGGTGAAACCTAACAGGCCTCAAGCTGACTGTCCAGTTTATGGTCCATATTGGGGATTAAGCAATTGACCAGAGATCACCGAATAAGAAACTATTAGTAGATATCTATTTTTTTTAATGTAATATGAACTTCGGAAGAGCTGGTTCAAATAAAATAAAATATTTATACTTATACTAATGCTGGATTATTGGTTAGTGAACTAGTGTCATATCATTTCTTGCAAACCCATCGATGTTGAGTCAGCTCCAAGATATATGTGGAAAAGTATGCATACTGATGGTTCCTGTAGCTCGCTAGATTAATACACTTCTTACTCTGTTACTCAGTCATCTAGTTCTACTTGTAGACCGTGTGTAATTTCACAGTCCTTAAATCGCTGGAAATATTTAACAATAATTTGTGTTTCCTCATCCAACAGACGGTCTTCAAGAGACAGAAAAATGTCTCCCTTAAACATCCTCAATTCACCCCTTCTCAATACTGGGAACAACCCCTTCTCAATACTGGGAACAACCCCTTCTCAATACTGGGAACAACCCCTTCTCAATACTGGGAACAACCCCTTCTCAATACTGGGAACAACCCCTTCTCAATACTGGGAACAACCCCTTCTCAATACTGGGAACAACCCCTTCTCAATACTGGGAACAACCCCTTCTCAATACTGGGAACAACCCCTTCTCAATACTGGGAACAACCCCTTCGCCCAACAAAATATCTTACATCCAGAGCCGGATTAGCATAGTAGCAGAAGTAGCAAATGCTACGGGCCCGCGCTTTGGGGAGCGCCTCTGGAGCTAAGTTGTCACTAGTCATAAACAAGGAACCAAGTTTGGGAGGTGGGTAATAATTTCCCCTTTCATTTTTTTTTTATTGAGGTTAGGGCCAAGGTCATGTTTACTCAATTTCGGACTTAATTGGGCGGTCACACTGAGCTCATTAATTAACAACGTAACAGTTTTTTTACTTTTTGTATAGGAGTGTCTCTTGTGTGCACACGCTTCTAATAAACGAAAACTTGAAAGCTTGAACAAAAGAACAATTAAATTTGACTCATAACCCAGTTCAAGTCTCTGTTCGTTCAGTAGTTTTTGCGCGCGAAACTTAGTTTAAAATAAATGCAAGTGGGCGTATGAAATATTGTTCTAAGACATGAGCAGATCTGGGCACTCCTAAATAAATTTCATGTCATTCACGTTTTTGTGAGAAACTGTTTTGCACTCGACTAGATGTCCCAGAAAATAATGCGAGGAAGGGCCAAATGATTAAACAGAAAACTTGGACACACTTGAAGGAGCCGCAACAAGAAGCCGCAACACAGAGCTGCATAATTTTACAGAGAAGCACACAAACGGACACAGAGAGTAATTTTTATTTGTTCTGCTAACTTTGAATGTATTTAAATCCTCCCATCTTGTTATTTTATTATTATTTTATTTTACATAGCTAATTTTATGTTTCAGTGAGAAATTAATTTTAAAAATAGTTTCTATCATTTTTCGTTTTCAATGAATTCAAATGTTTTAAATCAGAGTTATAGTCATGTTAAGTGGTTAAATTACGAAGCACCCTGTATATAATATATCATCATGAGTAAATTGTTATATCATAAAACGCTGTCCAAACTTTCACATTTATATGTTATATTAGTAGAAAGTAGAAGAATTACATTTTATTTGTAAATTCATTTTCTCTTCCCAGATTGAGATATACATCATGAGCAGCAGAGCCAGAGATACGGGTCGACATTACGCTTCTGGAAGTGCAAAGCGTAAAGCACAAGATGAAAAGGAAAATATAACCAAGTTCTTGTATCAAAAACACGCAAGCTGTCTGAATTTTTAATGTCGTGTGTAATGGTGCTGAATCCAAAGAAATCGAATCAGAAAATATAGAAGTCGCGTCTCACAGTATAGTAGATGAAGATAGTGATATAGAACAATCATCATTACCAATATTAAGATCAGCAACTCTTCACGATTTAGCCACATTTTCCACAAGACAAACTGAAGTCGAATGTACAGCAAGTCCTTAAAATTTAGCCATATCATTTTCAAGCCAAAGAGAGGCAGAAAGCACAGCACATGCTACCAATGTAGCAACATCTTCTACAAGCCAAAAGCACAACGAAAATAAAATGTACTCCAACGATATTGGTGAATGGCCAATCAACTTCAATCGAGATTTTTGGGATTGCGAAAGGAAGCAGCGAAGTGCAACATATGAACAGTGATTTCTTGTCTTCCAAAAAAACAACATAGGATAAAGAAAACAATCCACGAATTTGTCGAAAATCGTTTTTCACATATACACATAAACCAACAAACAAAACTCATGTGAGAGATTGGTTGTGTTATTCAGAAACTAAAGGACAACTTTTCTGTTTTGTTTGCAAAGTTACTGATTCAGACTGTTCGTCACGGTTTACGAAAGAAGGATTTGACGATTGGAAAAACGCAAATAATTTGTTGAAAAGACATGAAGAAAGCACCTCCAATAGACAAGCGATAATTTCTGTTAGTTTGCAAAAAGAAAGATGCTCGTGTCGATTGTCAACTTGTAAGCCAAATTGAGACCGAACAAACATATTGGCGGACACTTTTGGAGCGAATTACTTCAGTAATCCAATTTTAGCAGAACGAGGTCTTGCATTTCGTGGTAGGGATGAAATTATTGGTTCACCTAATAATGGAAATTATTTAGATTTGTTGGAATTAATAGCCAAATTTGACATTTTCTGGCTCAGCATATAAATACTTATGCAAATAAAGGAAAGGGACATACATCATACTTATCAAAAACAACATGTGAGGAATTTATCCATCTAATTGCACCAAGCTTACTGGATCATATTATTTGCGAAATTAAGAAATGCAAGTACTATTCCGTATCACTGACTCTACTCCAGACATTTCGCATGTGGACCAACTCACTCTAATAGTGCCCTATGTGTTACCATCTGGACCAGTGGAAAGGTTTGTTAAGTTCTTGGATATGGAAGGTCATACTGCTGAACAACTCGCCCAAAGTTTATTTGATTTTTAAAGGAAAATGGCATTGATATCAAAGACTGTCGTGATCAAAGCTATGACAATGCCATTAACATGGGTGGGAAATACAACGGCTTACAAGCACGCATTAAGGAGATAAATAAGTACGCAGAATACATTCCCCGCTTTGCACATTCACTGAATTTGGTTGCGAAGTGTGCTGCAGAATGTTGTATAGAAGCATCCATTTTTTCGATTTTGTTGAAAGTCTCTATACATTCTTTTCCGCTTCTACCTATCGATGGGGCATTCTTACAAAAGCACTGGAAGATACAGGTTCAAAACTCCCGACTTTGAAGAGACTGTCGGACACCAGGTGGTCTTCCTGAGCTGATGCGACAAAAGCACTTTTATGTGGTTTTACCATTATCAAACAAGTTTTGGATGACATCTCAATAACATGGATCAAAAGGTAGAGTGTCGTAATCAAGCGTATGGGCTAGTTTTGGAGATGAGTAAGTTGAAAACGGGAATAGTTAGCATTTTATGGAACGGAATTCTAGAACGCTTGCAAGCGTCCAGCGCTTCATTACAGTCACCTGATCAAGACCTTAACACGGGATATGCTCTTTATGAATCGTTACACGGGTACGTTCAAGCAATGCGGCCTACATTTTCAGATATTGAGGCCAAAGCCAAAATCCTGACTCACTGTCAAGAATATCAGCAACAAACTTCACGACGACGCAAGCGAAATACTAAGTACGACGATTTTAGTGGCTCTACTACGCTCGATGAAGTTGTAGAAAATCAAACACCCAAACAAAAATTTGAAAGTCAGGTGTTTATTGTCATAATTGATAATGTACTCTGCCTTAGCTAAACGCATGGAAGCGTACCATAGAGTGACTGATGTATTTGGAACATTTCGGCAGTTAAAATATCTTACAGCAGAAGAGATCTTGAAAAGAACTCCAAATATTGTCAGCTCTTACCAAGAGGATTTGGAAGAAAGCCTAGGCGACGAACTTGTGCAGTTCGCTGAACTTCTAAAACTAATGTAGCTGCTGCTATTAGCAACGAAAAGAATGAGGCCCTTGAACTGCAATTTTATAAACTTATAATGGAAAATTCATTAGAGTCGTGTTTCCCAAATGTAGAAATAGTCTTACGAATTTATTTGTCTTTAATGATTACTAACTGCAGCGGAGAACGTTCTTTTTCAACATTAAAGCGTATAAAAGTGAGTTAAGAAACATGATGGGACAAGATCGTCTAAATAACCTCACCTTAATGAACATTGAATGTAATTTACTAGAGAAATTGATTTGTCTAGTATTATCTCTAAATTTGCTCACATTAAATCGAGACAAGTTTGTTTGTAAAATTTATGTTTTATTATTTATTATCATACAAAACTTAGGGCCCCGCGCTAAATTTGCTACGGGCCCCGCGCTGGTCTAATCCGGCTCTGCTTACATCGTTCTCATAAAGTTTAAAATCTCAGATTTGGGGCAACATTAACATTAATAGCAACGATAATGTTATAGTAAATGATTGATTCTGTGTAAAGTCCAGACTGTATCGATGAGAAACAGGCAGTGTGGGGATATCATTTACAGCACTAGCAAGTATGCTCTGTGTGAGGGTGAGGTGATGGGGGATGTCGCTGGAAGAATAACATTTGGGAAATGAAATGTTGTAATCTTTAACAAGCAGAACGATCATTGAAGAGATGAGAATTTGAAGGAAATGTGTAAGTGAGTGATTGAATGAGTGAGTGAGGTAGGAAGGGAGGAGTTAGGAGTGGGGAGGAATTTGTAATGGGCGAGCGAGTGAGTGAGTGAATGCGTGAGTGAGTCAGTGAACGAGTAAAGGGGTGAGTGAATTAGTGAGTGAGTAAGTCAGTAAGTCAGTGAATGAGTAAATGAGTGAGTAGTAAATAGGTGAGTGAGTAGTGAGTGAGTGAGTGAGTGCGGTGAGGAGTGAGTGAGTGAGTGGTGAGTGAGGAGTGAGTGAGTGAGGGTGAGTGAGTGAGTGGGTGAGTGAGTGAGTGAGTGGGTGAGTGAGTGAGTGAGTGAATTAGAAGCAGACATAAATATGTACGCAATCGTTGATGTGTGAAATCATCAACTTTAACAAAGTAACATCATTTGAAGTGATAAATACATTTTTCAGTTAACATTAGAACGAGTATGCATGCAATTTTTGAACAAGATGTACACCAAACACTCAAGTATTTCTTTTAACCTCTGAACCTAATATATGAGATATACAGAATACAGCTTAGTGCTAAAACAAATGTAAGGACAGAGGTTCTCATAGAGCTACCATACAACGTGATGTATGTAAGACAATTGCGCAGAGGGCAGAGAGAACATCTTATGTATCAGCTCCAGTCTCCAGTTTTACCTGCAGCAACTGTGGCAAGAATTGCCACTCCAGAATAGGCCTTTACAGCCACAAGAAACGCTGTGATTCAGCATAGAACAAACTACGTGACACAAAACCTATTGTCTCCTGAGATAAAGAGGCAAATGTATGTCGCAAAAAATAATGGAAGTCCAGGACATGTGTTATATGCAATCTCAACAAAACGAGGTCTCCCCTGTTTTCATCATCAACAAATAGCTTGTTCCGAGCAGAACCTTGACAAATTAACAGTCCTTCGGAGTTTCCCTCTCTGATAAGAAGTTGTCCCGTCTCTGCAGCAGTCATGCTCAAATGATCAGTTACATTCTGATTCCATCTTCTCCGTGATCTCTCTCTTCTCCTCTTTGTCGGAATACCTCCTTCCTTAGAGGGTCTATGCGCCTTGCGTTTCGAAGGTCGTAGGTTCGGATCCGAACCGCGCCATTCTGTTCACGAGTGCATTTTTTCCAGAGACCCTTAGGATTTTTGCCGGAGCTACGGAGTTCGTCCTTTGTGCAATACTATCTGCAAATGGGGTGCCATTTTTGCGGAGAGGGACGGAGCGTTACGGGGTAAATCCCAGTGCAATAAGTCAATCCTTCGGTTTTAAACCCTTTTAGGCCTCCCTCCATAATTGTCTTCTCCAACACTATGTGTTTTCTCCAACACTATGTGTCTTCTCCAACACTATGTGTCTTCTCCAACACTATGTGTTTTCTCCAACACTATGTGTCTTCTCCAACACTATGTATATTTTTATATGACCAAAATACTTCAATTTTCTCATTCTTATTTGTAGCAACAGCCAGTTTTCTTTGAATTTTAGTTATTTATTGATAGAGCTATTTGATTTCTTCTCTGTCCATGATATACTGAGGACTCTTCTGTAACACTTATACTCAAAAGAACATATATGTTTTCTCTTTACACTGTTAAATGTCTATACTTTACACACATTCGTGATCCATATTTGAACGTGATTTATTCATCTCAAATGCATTACCTTCTTCATTAATACAATAATAATGTATATATAAATGTTTTGGTGAGTATTTTTTTATTCTTTTAAACTGTTCTTTGTCAAAATTATGATAAATAAATAGACAGTGTAAAAGTATTAGAGGCTTCCGGAAAAAAACAAATTCCCAAATACAGGATTGGAACCACAACCCTATTTTCTTAATGCACACTTTGCCTAGCGCTACAATAAGAGGGTCTTCTTCTTCTACTTTGCGTTCATTCTTTACGACCAATTTTAATCACTCTTTGTGATATGTTTGATCTTTACCAAGAACGTGTATACGTTGCACATTGGTTTAGTAGGCCCTAAACGCATAGACTTCTACACGTTTAGGGCATGTGCATCCGATTTCAGCCAAACCTCCTTAGTCGCCTCTTACGACATTCGTGGCAGGTAACAGTGGTTCTATTCTTTACACCCCAAATTTGGCCCCGTAACCACTCGGGTGAAGAGTGTCTTTAAGAACGCAATTAACAAGCTCTCCTTACTTTGTCTTTGTCAAAATGAGTACGTCTGAAGTTTTCTTAGAGAGTCCTTGATCTGGAAGTTACCGATTACAGTATTAAAAATGTAGAATATGTATAGAACTAATATTACCTGATATAAACACATACACAACGAGATGTACGCTTGGATATCTATTCTCTGTGTAGGACTCATATACAGTTACTCAATTCTCATTCGACACCTCTGACGAATCAAGGGACATCGCGTATACTTGTCTTACGAATCAAGGGACACATTACATATGATGATTTACGAATGATGTGAGACATTACATAGGGTGTTTTACGAATGATGTGAAACATTAAGTACAGCTGTCTACGAATGATGGGAGACATTACATACGGTTGTCTACGAATGATTGAAGACATTACGTACGGTTGTCTACGAATGATTGAAGACATTACGTACGGTTGTCTACGAATGATTGAAGACATTACGTACGGTTGTCTACGAATGATTGAAGACATTACGTACGGTTGTCTACGAATGATTGAAGACATTACGTAAGGTTGCCTGTGAATGAAGAGACACCGCGTAAACTCTCTACGAATGATGGGAGACATTACGTAAGGTTGCCTACGAATGAAGACTCACAGTGCCTACTGTCTACGAAAAAAGGACTACACTCATATGGTGGTTGGAAAAAAAACCAAAATCTAAACGGGCAAAAAGTGTCAAGAAAAGTATTGAAACAGGTTGGGACAGTATTGCGAGATGTATAATTCTAGCTCTGGGTGGAAGGGTACTATGTAATAAATGAGTTTCACTAATGTCGTCCATGTAATGTCATTATCATTTACCTTTGCAAAAGTTGCATACTTCGAACCAACACCAACACCAAGCATAGAATTACATAAAATATGACTTAGCTCAGAATAGAGATGCAGTGATTTTGTTGGCAAATGATGAAGATGTAATGTATGATGTAATAAGAGATGTAATATAAGCGTAATGTATGATGTAATTTTCGATGTAATATAAGATGTAATGTATGATGTAATAAGAGATGTAATATAAGATGTAATGTATGATGTAATAAGAGATGTAATATAAGATGTAATGTATGATGTAATAAGAGATGTAATAAGAGATGTAATATAAGATGTAATGTATGGTGTAATAAGAGATGTAATGTATGATGTAATATAAGATGTAATTATGATGTAATATAAAATGTAATATAAGATGTCATTATGATATGATATAAGATGTAAAATACGATGTAAAGTAAGATGTAATATGAGATGTAATGTAAGATATAATGTATGATGTACAACAGATACAAGTAACCAGCCAGACTTACAATAAAGTTTGGTCCCATGGATACTCGCTGACAGTTTTCAATCTCCTGCATGCACAGGTTAGTTGTCATATGATCATCCGTTGCCTCGTCTCTCACACCCCATCTCATATCCACCACCTAGAATAATCAACATCAAAGTATCAGATTGTGACATAGACAAAATGCCTTCATGAGATCTCTTGCAAGTATTGGTTTAGTTTAGTTTAGTCGTCGGATCACCATCACTGCACGTCGAACAAATTAGTCCATAAGTGCTCCGATCTCTCCCTCAGTATGTCCATCAGCGTGTGGCGACTAACGACACCGGTTCTTTGTTGGTTTACAATTCTTCTTTGTCTGCCAGCATAGCGTTCTTGTCGAGCTACACCACACTTAACTTTGAGGTCTTGCAGTCTGGTTAGTGTTGTGGATTCACCGCTATCACCTGAATCATGTACACGCCCTCTCTCCTTAAGGAATTTATAATATTGCAAGTATTGGTTATTGGTTATTGGTTACTAAACTGACGTCATTGCACTCCGGGCAGACCCATAGGTGCTCAGTCTCCCCAACAGATATCGAAGAGTATGCATACTGATGGTTCCTGTGGCTCGCTTGTTGCAAGTATAGTATTCCAGATATAAGAAATTGAGAAGAGATTTCTGTTAACATCCTCGGTAACATTTGTGACAAAGTTTTTTGTGTGTTAAAAACAAAGTCTTAGACCATAGATTCCCAAACTTTTCGGCCCACCGCCCACTTTGCACAACATAAACTTTGTAACGACCCTCCAAATTATAACAGTTTGCCAACGCCCCCAACTATTTATACATGCTCTATGTTCTCTTTGACATAGAAAATATATATATATTTATGTCATGCATTGTCATTTATAACGATTATAATATGCATGAAATAGAAAATTGATGAAAAAAATGGATTGTGTAAGATGGGCATAAGATGAATTTAAATGCAGAATTAAAATTTTTAATGATTATTCAATCGCAAAATCACGAAAATAATTTATTTTAAAATATTTATTATTAATTTCTTCTTTAAGGAGTCACCGAGCCTAATCGCCTGAACACCACCCACTCCCCCATTCTTCTGAACCCACCATCGCCCCCTCCCCTTTTCCCTAGAACTCTTCATCGCCCACTGGGAGGCGGTACCGCCCACTTTGGGAAACGCTGTCTTAGACTGATCACTGATCTCATTGGACTATTGAAGTTGGCGTCTGTGAGTGCACGCAGATGATAAAGAAGAAATACACGTGAACAGGATTAAGTGAGAATGTTTACGGTGCAATCCAAAGTTGTACTATTAGAAAGTAAATATACGCGATGAACAACTTACTTGTGAAATCCAATCAGTGATAGGCTATCATTTTGATTTATAATACAAATACTTGGTATACTCTCTGGAATTCACAGTCGAATGTCACTAGACAAGCACTGGAGTGGAATCCACAAGGGAAATGGAAAAAGGGGAAGTCTTAAACAGACGTAAAGAGGGAGTCTTCTTGATGAACTGAAGGATGCTGGACTGTCCTGGGAAGAGATAACGTAAACAAGCAAGAGAACTGGTAAAGTGGAGAACAACTGTTGATGACCTATGCTCTACAGGAAGCAGAGAGGAATAATGAATGAAAGAAAAGAAGTTGAACAAAACAAAAGCAATAACATTGAAACCAGGGGAAAGCAATAACTTGATCGATAACATGCTGACATAACTAACTGAAATAACTTGCTGACATAACTAACTGAAATAACCATTGGAGTAAAGAGAATGACTTGTTCTCGTAACATATATATTTGAAACGGTATCGCTGGTTTTGTGAGATGTCGTAAATGTTTGCCCCTATGTCGTAATTAGTTGTTGATGCTGAATAAGTATCCCATTTTCTGCATGAACTGTAACGGAAATTAAACCTATCTCCCTTCGAGCAAAGGTCAAGATGCTGATAAGCAGAATCGTGACTTCATTCGCTGAACGGCTGCCAATTTGATCATTTATTAAGAACATGAATCTGAGAAACTGAAGACGACTAATATAAATTCCACGAAACCAGATGTAGTAAAATACAACCAGTTCGGATAATTAAAGAGTAGCTGACCTGCATTAACGATAGTTTTTACAGTTATTCATTGCTGTTTGTTTGCAGATTTACTAAACAATTTGTGCTTATTTCATGGACACAGACACAAACAAAGAAATGAGACTTGGAGATAATTTATGGAATCAAGAAGAAATTATTGGAAGAGATAAAACGGGGTCGCGCGATAACAAAGTTGATAACAGTTTCAGCTAGGGAAACCTGTGCATTGAAATGTTGAAGTTCGAAGCCAGGTTGGCCTAAAGTTAGCAAACGCTAAGTGATTGAACTACATAGGACCCTGATTTTTTAGTTCGGGGTCGAAATTACAAGTACTACTAAATTCGGAGCAAGACTAGCCTGATTTGTTATTGGTTATTAAACCGAGGTCACAATACTTTCGACTGACCCATAGGTGTTCAGTCTTCCCCAACAGATATCGAAGGTTATGAATACTGATCGTGTATGTGGCTTGCTGGTTAAACAAGCTTCTCTCTCTCTGCCCATAAAGCAGACAGTTCTACTTGTGAAAAGTGCAATTACAAACTCCTTAAATCGCTGGATAGATCCAGCATCAATTTTAGTGTCTTCCTCCAACAAGAGGTCTTCACAAGATAGACAGAAGAACATCCCCTTTATCCTTCCTAAACTTCCCGACAATTGATGCCTTCGATACAAGTCTGTCTGCGTCTCTCACTGCCGAGAACACACGCATGACCAGGACAGTAGATCCACGTGAGGCTCTGGAGGCTGGAAACATCTACAGACAGAAGTCACTCATACCGCAATCTGGATTTCGAAAGGATCAACTGGAAGTCAGACACAACAAAAACATAGTAAACTGAGTCCCAGAGACCCACTTAAGGGGGGCAGCAGCAACGACCTCAACCTCCATCCTCATACTGGAAGTAATTGTCTTGTATGTTCCGTTTGATAAAAGTTGCAAGTTTGCCATGATTCTCTGCAATCTTGACGGCAACATGAAAGTGTTGATTTCCTACAAGCAACCAAGCATTGGTCTTCAACAGATTTCATCATATTGATTGTTGCTTTGGTAGCCAAACAGGTCTATTACCAGCAGAACCCATGTTATCTATTCAATTTGAGATTATATAAGGAAAAAATATAGAAGATTTCGTTTCGTTTTCACTAATCCTGCTTTTCTGTCAAGCTTTTTTTTTAATAGAACAAGCTTTTGTATGCGATTCATAAATAGTGCTTTTCAACACCTCTGTTATTTCTCTTATATGTGTGTGGTAGCGTTTTAAAAGCATGACTCGCAAGTGGAAAAAACGAGTAGACCTGAATGTCATTAACAAAGAATACTCGTGTTGTGCATGTGAATATTTATTTATAGTTGGCAATTTATGATAATTGCTCATATATGTCAGGTATATGTTCTCTTGAGTTTGTTTATTGCCCTGGTTGTTATCATCTAGCAATGTTTCTTGTGGCACTTAGTTTTCTATCGTGTATCATATACAAATTACTGTTATTGTTTATATGTGACTATTTAGGCAATAACTTGTATCCTACAGGGGTCAATCATGGGTCGTAGTGTAATAGATCATGTATCACTTAACGGGCAATTGATGTTGCTATTGGTTCGTCTATCAATTTGTGATTACTTGCATAAGTAATGAAAAACTGGAACAGTAAGGTAAACATGTCAACAACATATCTATCTGTCTGTCTGTCCGTCTGTCCGTCCGTCCGTCCGTCCGTCCGTCTGTCTGTCTGTCTGTACTAGGACCGTGCATCACCGCTCCCCAACTCCAAGGTAGTAGCTAACAGACTAGACAGGTAGTTGTTTATAGATAGATAGTAGTGAAAATGAGGTAGGTAGAGACTGTAGAGTTTGCACACCAAAGCTGCACACTACGAGCGTAATAGCAGCACTAGAACGAGACTAGTTTGACGTAGATTAGTTAGCACTGCTTAGCGACGTAGTGACAACAAAAGGAGACGAACATAAACAGTGGACAGAAGCGGACATGTTTTTGTTTTGCTTAGATCCATGCTAACATCAATAAAGTACCTATGAAATCTGCAAGACCGTCTTGGTATTTGTACTATGTCTAATGTTATAAGGTCAGATCATCAGCACCACAAACAAGATATAACACAATAATGGAAAAATAAACCAGCACTATTGCAAACAGGGGGGAAGAGCAAGAGGAAGACCGAGAGATAAGTGGGAGGGAAACTTTAAGAAATGGACAGGTTACAGTCTGGCAGTGTGCAACACCAAGGCGAAAGACAGAGGATGCTGGAGATTCATTGCAGCCAACCATCGATGTGGAGACGGCACCTGATGATGATGATGATTGCAAACACCGTGAACAAAAAACCATCCTACAACACATCTATCTATCTATCTATCTATCCATCTATCCGTCTGTCCGTCTGTCCGTCTGTCCATCTATCCGTCTGTCCGTCCGTCTGCCCGCCTGCCTGCCTGTCTGTCTGTCTATATATCCCTCTTTCAAGTACAATACCGGTACTATGCATTACATTATTGTGATATATAACATTCCTGACTATAACAAGAAATGTTATGTTCACATTCACACTAAAACTTCTTATTCTTCAATGATCAAGCGGCGCTTGAGCTCTTGCACATAGCCCCAAATGCAATGTGATACACATGTTGTACATATCACTGAGGAACTGGACTAAAATCTAGAAATAAACCATCATGATGAAACTTAGGACATCAGCAAATTGGTGCTTATGATAGCAGCAAATTGGCGCTTAGGACAGCAGCAACTTGACGCTTAGGATAGCAGCAAATTGGCGCTTTGTACAGCAGCAAATGCACGCCATTCTTCTATTTTCTTGGTCGTCCTCTGTATTGTGTCCTAGCTGTGATTCATTTCTTTCAGCTTTTGTTTTACTGTTCTTCTCCAGGTCGTTTTGGGTCTTCCACGTTTTCGTTTGCCCTTTGGTGTCCACTTCATTGCAGTTTTCGTGACAGTTAGTCTCCATGCGTATCAGATATCCGATCCAACTCCAGCGTCTCTTCATCTCACAGAACTGTATGTGGGAGGTATGCACCACCGTCACATCAATCAAGCGGAAGTTCACATAACTATATTGTGTTTTGGGAGATGCAACACTGTCGAGCGTCACATCAACCAAGCTTCATCCTACACAACTGTTTGTGTGGGAGCTATGCAACATTGTCACATCAACCTAGCTTCATCTTACACAACTGTTTGTGTGGTGTATGCAACACCGTCACATCAAACAAGCTTCATCTTACACAACTGTTTGTGTGAGGTATGCAACACCGTCACATCAAACAAGCGTCATCTTACACAACTGTTTGTGTGGTGTATGCAACATTGTCACATCAATCAAGCTTCATCTTACACAACTGTTTGTGTGAGGTATGCAACATTGTCACATCAACCAAGCTTTGCCTCACACAACTGTTTGTGTGAGGTATGCAACACCGTCACATCAAACAAGCTTCGCCTCACACAACTGTTTGTGTGGTGTATGCAACATTGTCACATCAATCAAGCTTCATCTTACACAACTGTTTGTGTGGGAGCTATGCAACATTGTCACATCAATCAAGCTTCATCTTACACAACTGTTTGTGTGAGGTATGCAACATTGTCACATCAACCAAGCTTCATCTTACACAACTGTTTGTGTGGTGTATGCAACATTGTCACATCAACCAAGCTTCATCTTACACAACTGTTTGTGTGTGAGCTATGCAACATTGTCACATCAATCAAGCTTCATCTTACACAACTGTTTGTGTGGTGTATGCAACATTGTCACATCAACCAAGCTTCATCTTACACAACTGTTTGTGTGTGAGCTATGCAACATTGTCACATCAATCAAGCTTCATCTTACACAACTGTTTGTGTGAGGTATGCAACACCGTCACATCAAACAAGCTTCGCCTCACACAACTGTTTGTGTGAGGTATGCAACATTGTCACATCAACCAAGCTTCATCTTACACAACTGTTTGTGTGGTGTATGCAACATTGTCACATCAACCAAGCTTCATCTTACACAACTGTTTGTGTGTGAGCTATGCAACATTGTCACATCAATCAAGCTTCATCTTACACAACTGTTTGTGTGAGGTATGCAACACCGTCACATCAAACAAGCTTCGCCTCACACAACTGTTTGTGTGAGGTATGCAACATTGTCACATCAACCAAGCTTCATCTTACACAACTGTTTGTGTGGTGTTTGCAACATTGTCACATCAATCAAGCTTCGCCTCACACAACTATATGTGGGAGCTATGCAACACAATCAGATCAATCAAGCTGAAGTCCCCCACACATTTGTGTCCCCAAAATCTCCAATTATTTAGATATTTATTCTCATACAAAACTCGACATCGATTTACTTATTTAACGAACATCGAGAGATTAGAGAAACGTATTAAACAGGACTCAGGTTGACAAGTTCATGTATTTAGATTCCTCTCAAACATGCTAACTAAATCCAGTTTAAATTTGTACACCCATCTTAAAGCTGCGAATGTGATCAGTCGGGGAAAATCAAAGCATTAATTTATCATCGATTGTGGACACTGTTTGTTTGTTAATTGCTTTAAAAGTCTTTTTTCTTCATCTGTGGCAGCACATTGGACATTATCGTGTCATTACCGCGCCCTGTTCTACGTGACACTGCGGTCATTTCTATACGATTAACCATTACAGATTTAAATTGGACTTTTGATTGCTGGGTCAGTGAAATGTGTGAAACTTTTTGAAATCTACCAGTCTCGTGATGTATTAGAATGTACGAATCGTGTGATGTATTAGAATGTATGAATGTGGTCAGTGGCGGTTCGTCATTAGGGTCCAGTGGGACCGGGCCCCACCAAAAATAATGTGAAATGTGTATTTATTATTTTATAAATTAAAATATAACCTAACACAAAACCATGATTTTTTCAAAAATTTGTGACTGGCCCCACTAACACACATGATCACGAGCCGCCACTGAATGTGGTGATGTATTAGAATGTAAGAATGGGGTGATGTAATAGAATGTAAGAATGTAGTGATGTAATAGAATGTAAGAATGTGGTAATGTATTAGAATGTAAGAATCGTGTGATGTATTATAATGTAAGAATGTGGTGATGTATTATAATGTAAGAATGTGATGATGTATTATAATGTAAGAATCGTGTGATGTAATAGAATGTAAGAATGTGGTGATGTATTAGAATGTAAGAATCGTGTGATGTATTAAAATGTAAGAATGTGGTGATGTATTAGAATGTAAGAATCGTGTGATGTATTAAAATGTAAGAATGTGGTGATGTAATAGAATGTAAGAATCGTGTGATGTATTAAAATGTAAGAATATTGTAATAAGGTTAATGATTGTTAAACTCCAGATGGGTGAAAGAATTGATGGTCCAGTGGACCGCTCCAGTATGGAATGAAAGTCTTTCGCCAAGTTATCGACCAAATTACTACAAGTATGTATATAAACATTTTTCTAACACCCTTAAACTTGTAATTAACAATGACATGCTTAATCCACGTTTTTCAAAGAAGTTCAAGAATATGAATTGCCGCCAGAATGCTTAAAACCAGTGGCGGCTCGTCATTAAGGGCCAGAGGGCCGGGCCCCACCAAAAATAATGTGTAACGTATATTTATTATGTAATGGATTAAAATATAACCTAACCGAAAACCATGATTTTCCTGACAATGTGTGTCTGGCCCCACGAACAAAAACGATCACGAGCCGCCACTGCTGAAAACATCAGCAATTTTCTTAGTTTGAACAAGCAGAAACTCTGCAATGAATTGAACACTTTCATTCACAACTTTGACAATATTTTTCGAATTTACAAAAATTAGACACTTCTAATTTGGAAATACACTTCAAACTCATTTAGAAAATAATTTTTTAATAATATTTCAGTTTCACTTTAAATCAATCAAGTGCCGTGCCTGCCTGCATCACGGCGATCATGTTTCTCCACAACTCTCTTTGCTTGGTGCATGTAATCAGTTCTGACTTTACACTTCTAAAAATTCTCGTAGAAAGTACCCACTTTGCTTGTTTACATATAAGATTTAAGAATTCTTTGGACACATCTGCATAATCGAATTTGATATTAGCTAACAAATATATATTGACCATGTCGTTAGCTCAAGTCAGTTGCCAACAAGCAAAGGGGAATATTCTAAGAGCTCGATTGCGCTATACACTATCAAATGATCTACTTAAATGTTGTAATTTGACGTGTGTGTGTTGTGTGTGTTGTTTGTGTGTGTGTGTTGTTTGTGTGTGTGTTGTATGTGTGTTGTGTGTGTTGTGTGTGTGTTTTGTGTATGTTGTATGTTTTGTGTGGTGTGAGTGGTGTGTGTGTGTGTGTGGTGTGTGTGGTATGTTGTGTGTGTTTGTGCGTGTGCGGGCGTGTGTGTTGTGTGTGTGTTGTGTATGTTATTTGTGTGTTGTGTGTGTGTGCTGTGTGTTGTGTGTGTGGTGTTTTGTGTGGTGTGAGTGGTGTGTGTGGTGTGTGTGGGGTGTGATGTATGTGTGGTGTTGTGTGTGTGTTGGTGCGTGTGCGGGCGTATGTGGAGAAATTTAACCCTTTCGCTCTACTGAGCTAATACACTGACTCGTGATATGCTCATAAGATGACACAAACACAGTACACTGACTAATCCACTAACAACATAAATGAAGTTCGGAAAAACAAATTGACAAAGTTAAAGCGTTAAGTAGATGATGTCATTCCCTTTCTTGTCACCAAAAAAATGTTGTCTACAGTTTTCTAGGACACTTATTGTCTAAAAGTGTCTAAGGGCAAAGGATTGACTTCATAGTGGTAGGTTTCCCATATGTCTCCGTCACTGTCGGTAAAAGTGTCACGCCATATGCCGTGAGTGTTGACACAAAGCACGAGCCGCGTAGCTCCAACAACAATCCTAGGGTTGTCATAAAACATTGCACATGTTACTCTGTTGAAATTCGAACCCCAAACCTTCAGAACGACAGGCAAACACCGTAACCCCTCTGCAAAAGAGACCTCATAACAATAACAAGGGTTTATATAAGTAATAAATCAGGGTTTTAAAGGGTTTTAAAGGGTTTTAATGGGTTTTAAAGGGTTTTAAAGCCGAAGGATTGACTTCATTGCACCGGATTTTTACCCCATATGGCTAGGTCTCTCGCCGCAGAAATGACACACCACCTGTCGAGAGCATTACACAAAGCACGAACATCCTTATCTCCAGCAACAATCCTAGGGGTCTCTGGAAAAAATGCGCTTGTGAACAGAACGGCGCGATCGGGATTCGAACCCACGACCTTCGACTCACAGGGCTTAACCACTTAGCCACAGAGACCCCCAAACAATAAAACAATCAACAAGAAATCTACTGTCCATTTGTTTTGTGTTTTATAAAGTACATCCGTCCTCCTTTCTTCCTTTCGTTCGCTTGAAATATTGTCTATATATTCAATGTTGTCTCTTGTATCCTTCCTTCCTTTCGTTCACTTGAAATATTGTCTATATATCCAATGTTGTCTCTTGTATCCTTCCTTCCTTTCGTTCACTTGAAATATTGTCTATATATTCAATGTTGTCTCTTGTATCCTTCCTTCCTTTCGTTCACTTGAAATATTGTCTATATATCCAATGTTGTCTCTTGTATCCTTCCTTCCTTTCGTTCGCTTGAAATATTGTCTATATATTCAATGTTGTCTCTTGTATCCTTCCTTCCTTTCGTTCGCTTGAAATATTGTCTATATATTCAATGTTGTCTCTGTATCCTTCCTTCCTTTCGTTCGCTTGAAATATTGTCTATATATTCAATGTTGTCTCTTGTATCCTTCCTTCCTTGCGTTCGCTTGAAATATTGTCTATATATTCAATGTTGTCTCTTGTATCCTTCCTTCCTTTCGTTCACTTGAAATATTGTCTATATATTCAATGTTGTCTCTTGTATCCTTCCTTCCTTTCGTTCACTTGAAATATTGTCTATATATTCAATGTTGTCTCTTGTATCCTTCCTTCCTTTCGTTCACTTGAAATATTGTCTATATATCCAATGTTGTCTCTTGTATCCTTCCTTCCTTTCGTTCGCTTGAAATATTGTCTATATATTCAATGTTGTCTCTTGTATCCTTCCTTCCTTTCGTTCGCTTGAAATATTGTCTATATATTCAATGTTGTCTCTTGTATCCTTCCTTCCTTTCGTTCGCTTGAAATATTGTCTATATATTCAATGTTGTCTCTTGTATCCTTCCTTCCTTGCGTTCGCTTGAAATATTGTCTATATATTCAATGTTGTCTCTTGTATCCTTCCTTCCTTTCGTTCGCTTGAAATATTGTCTATATATTCAATGTTGTCTCTTGTATCCTTCCTTCCTTTAGTTCGCTTGAAATATTATCTATATATTCAATGTTGTCTCTTGTATCCTTCCTTCCTTTCGTTCGCTTGAAATATTGTCTATATATTCAATGTTGTCTCTTGTATCCTTCCTTCCTTTCGTTCGCATGAAATATTGTCTATATATTCAATGTTGTCTCTTGTATGAACTTCACTGTCTTTTGTAGCTCACACAGAGGTCCGTGTAGTTTTCTGTCGAGTAGTTGTTTCGTTAGGCCAGTGAGTTTGCCTCAGTGTATCATATTCAGGGCAGTCTTAAAGTATGTGCTCTGCAGTCTGGTATAAAAGACATAATTTCTACTTATGTAAAGGTAAGTACACGCATTCAAAATATTTACATGTTTAATTTAGGAATTCGTGCAAGTCATCACGAATAGTCCACCTAACGTATATTTTTGATATCGGACCATACGGGCGTGCAATATATATAATGTTCGAGCAGATCGCCTGGCTGGATGAACTGTTATAAGTACAAGCAGTGGCGGCTGGCCATTAAGGGCCAGTGGGGCCGGGTCCCACCAAACATAAGGTGTAACGTGTATTTATTATTTTATACATTAAATTATAACCTAACCGAACCATGATTTATCCGAACATTTCTGTCTGGCCCCACGAACAAAAATGATCACGAGCCGCCACTGAGTACAAGGAACAGATAATGCATGCATACATCATCGATGTCATGAGAGATGCAGGTCGAATCAATAATTTCAATATATATATATATATATATATATATATATATATATAGAGAGAGAGAGAGAGAGAGAGAGAGAGGAGAGAGGGAGAGAGAGAGATCCAGAAAGAACTCAAAATCTAAGAATACTGGCCGATGTTACAAATAAGAAAGAGAAAATTGGGGCATTTTGGACATATAAAATGAGAAGAAGGGCTGGAGAAGACTATCATGGAAGGAGGCATACTGGCAAAGAGAAGAGGAATATCACGGAGAAGATAGATTCAGGATGTAATTGATTGTTTGAATCCGACGGCTGCAGAGGCGGACATCTGGCCTTTGAGAGAAAAATTCCGGAGGATTGTTGGGGTGGCAAAGTTCTGCTCAGGACAAGCTATTTGATGATGATGATGATGATGATGATGATGATGATGATGATAATGATGATATGAATGCGTGAGCGTCTGTAGTTTAAGCGAAAGTGAGCTCGCTCACAACCAAAGTGTACCTGGTTCAAACTCCACGGCGGGCAGTTTGGAAGCAAATTTGTTTGCGTGAAATTTTATGAACGGTAGTAAAGAGACCTCACCGTCGAGAAAGCAATGGCAAACTACTGAACGTATAATTGGTGCTTAGAAAAAATCGACGTTTACTGTGGTTAATGATGACGTCCTGTAAAGGATATGCCAAGATTTTCATCTTCATATGAATGTACATCTCTAACCGAAGTGAAGGGTTATGGGAGAGAAACTGGAAGCTGTCAGACAAGAACATTTTGTTAAGGGCATAAGACATTTGATTAATCAATATAAGAAGAGCACACGGAGTTTTTTTTAATCAAGAACCCCAGAGAAAGCAACGGAAGTAACGAAATGATCAACAATAAACAGGTACAGGTATTAAGAGCTTCTAAAATACAAATAGACAAACACGGGACTCGAGCCAACAGTCGCCGTGGTTCGAGTCCCGTGTTTGTCTATTTGTTTTTTCGGAAACTCTTAATACCTGTACCCTGTTTATTTGTTGATGATTAATCTATATAGAACAGATGTGATCAGTGACGTTACGATGGTGATGGTGTTTGGAAGAAGATTGGACAATTTATGGACCTGTCCAGAGTGCTGTGATAATGATCCTTACCAGGGCCATGCCATGCTAGGATACCGAGAGGCGGCCGCATCAGGCGGAACCGTAAGGGAGGCGGCATAAGCAGCAAAATCAAAATTACAATTGAAGGTTATTTTAAAGAAAAAGATTTAAGGGGCGGCATTTCGAAGACTTGCATCATACTGAAAAAATATACCGCACGGTTCTGATCCTTACTAATGACTAATCACTAGTTAAATCTTTAGATTTGTGCTTTATTCTTTTCTCTCATCATGTTTTGCGTCACAATGTCAGGATAATGAGAAATTTCTAGAACGGGCTTTTGTGTACACTTCATAAATAGTGTTTTTCACTGTTTCTGTTATTTCTGAAGTCCACTTTTGCGTGGACGGCGTTTTGCTTTTTATCTCCTGTCCTGGAAAAGCATTGCTCTTTGAGGCGAACTGTCTGTTTGTAATCTGCTTATATAGACGAACCATTTAATTTAATGTTTCTTGATGAAGTTCAGTACTGATGTTGTACCCACTTTTGTCCTGATGTCTTCCTTTCTAAACTTGTCTCTTCTTGATAATCCTAGCATTCTGCGTAGACACTTCAACTCTGTCGTGTCTAGTTTTCTTCTATCATTGAATGTCAGCGTCTAGGTTTGGCACTAATAGCAAAATGTGGGGAGAAAGATTGTGTTGAACAATGCTATATTAGTGTTCGTGTTGACATGTTTGCATTACAAATTTGGTGTTATTTGTCCTATGATTTGATTTGATTTATTGCGTCTGCGTTGAATTTCGTTATTTATTCTTCTATTTGCTGATAAAATGTTCCATATTTATGTAATATGAGAAAGTTACTGACATCCAAACAAATTACAAACAAGCTAAAAATGAGAATGATCAAATGCTATATATATCCTATATTAATGTATGGCTCGGAAACATGGACAATGAACAAACAGTTAGAAGACAGAATTGATGCATTTGAGATGTGGATATATAGAAGAATATGCAGAGTTTTCTGGACAGAAAAACATACAAATAAACAAGTTTTAGGAAAACTAGGCATGAAGAAACAATTATTAAGAGAAATAAAATTCAGACAAGTAAAGTATTTTGGGCACATAAAAGACATGACACCATGATAAAATATTTACTAGAGGGGAAAGTTGAGGGGGAAAGAGCAAGAGAAAGACCGAGAGATAAGTGGGAGAGAAACTTTTGAAATGGACAGGTTACATTCTGGCAGAGTGCAACACCAAGGCGAAAGACAGAGGATGCTGGAGATTCATTGCAGCCAACCTTCGATGTGGAGACGGCTCCTGATAATGATGATGATGATGTATGTAATGTCTTTCACTTGCTTTAATTGATGTTTGTCATTGGAGATATTTGGAAAGTTTTTTTCCCACTACCGAATGGCATTATTTCTTGAATTAAACGTGGAAATTTCATTTCAAATTCTGTTTTGTAAATTACTTACATGAATAGTTCTATAATTCAGATTGATATTGTTACTATAAGATTATCAAAACTTGATATCGTTTGTCTTAATCATCACATTAGCATGAAATAAATACAACAATATTGAATCAAAATAACAATTTATTTCTTTAAACATTTGCTTTTATTTTACTACTTTAATTACGTACTGGTGTTAAGTGAGACATTTTGGAGCCTTGTTTGTGGAACGTTTAACAAGTTTGCCAGGTGAAAAATGTAGATCCATGTGATTACTATGAACAATTTAGGATTGAATGCACGACCTTGTGAACGATATTACCCTGACACATTGTGTCTCCAGTGTTGGACTTGGCCAGTATAGATTACAACAAACAGTCTTACTCAAGGTGAACAACATATATTGAAACCTGTTGGAATATTACAAAGCACACAACTCCATTTCAAAGGTTAAGAACACATGACATCGTAAACTGGTGAAGTGGCAGGTTGTCAACCTTCAACCACACAGGACCAAGATCAAATGTCAACGAAACATTTTTTTCTTTATTTTAGCCTAGACCAGTGCTTCTCATCCTTTTATCCATGGCTACTATTTTACGAATTTCATTCATTAACTTGACACATTTTACGAATTGCATTCACTAACTTGACACATTTTACGAATTGCATTCATCAACTTGACACATTTTACGAATTGCACTCACTAACTTGACACATTTTACGAATTGCATTCACTAACTTGACACATTTTACGAATTGCATTCATTAACTTGACATATTTTACGAATTGCATTCATTAACTTGACACATTTTACGAATTGCATTCATTAACTTGACACATTTTACGAATTGCATTCACTAACTTGACACATTTTACGAATTGCATTCATCAACTTGACACATTTTACGAATTGCACTCACTAACTTGACACATTTTATGAATTGCATTCACTAACTTGACACATTTTACGAATTGCATTCATTAACTTGACATATTTTACGAATTGCATTCACTAACTTGACACATTTTACGAATTGCATTCACTAACTTGACACATTTTACGAATTGCATTCATTAACTTGACACCTTTTACGAATTGCATTCACTAACTTGACACATTTTACGAATTGCATTCATTAACTTGACATATTTTACGAATTGCATTCACTAACTTGACACATTTTACGAATTGCATTCATCAACTTGACACATCTTAGTTAAAGTGAGAGAAAAGCACAGACAACATTCACTAACTTGATACATCTTAGTTAAAGTGAGAGAAAAGCACAGACAGCATTCACCAACGTGACACATTTTAGTTAAAGTGAGAGAAAAGCATAGACAACATTCACCAACTTGACACATCTTAGTTAAAGTGAGAGAAAAGCACAGACAACACTCACCAACTTGACACAGTTAAAGTGAAAGAAAAACACAGATAACATTCACCAACTTTGACACATCTTAGTTAAAGTGAAAGAAAAGCACAGACAACATGTATTGTTGATTCTTCTAAATAGTTAACGAATGTTGCTCTATAAGCCCGCATCAAGATTCCAGATTTAAAAAAACATACATTTATTGTATTCCTCTCATACCTTTATACGTTAAATAAGTCCTGCAAACAATTTCTCCATACCACTCTATCCTGAAAAACATGCTCAATCTCTACTTTGGAAGTGAGACAGATATTTCTCACCTCTCTCAGTAAAGTTCGTTTTAAGATTTCCTCATGAAGTCCTTTCTTTCTAAAACCATTTCCACCAACTGCAATGCCTGTGATTCTTTAATAATTTATTCTCAGAGTATGTTCAACTTATCTCTATTTTCTCTTTCATATAATGGTCAGTGTCGTGCTATGATACAGAGAGGCGGCCGCATCAGGCGGTACGTAAGGAGGGCGGCATAAGCAGCAAAATCAAAATTATAATTCAAGATTATTTTAAGGAAAAATAATTTAAGGGCGGTATTTCAAAGACTTGAATCATACTGAGAAAATATGCCACACGCGCCTGGTAATAATTGTTAATATTGGTTGACAAAACATTTCTTTTGATCTATTTTCAAAACATTCAATTTACTTTCTAAATATTTAGTTATTTTCCAACTCTCGCTGATATATGTTAGGATTGCGACTAGATTAAAATTGAATATTCATAACTTAGTTTTAAAATTATGTAAATTGAAGTTGCATATTTTACTTAGACCTTTAAAAGCCTATGTTGCTTTAAACATACATTGACAAAACAGTTATAAAAACCAAAGAGTAGACTCAATTGACTGCAACAAAATTAACTAATCATGGCGAACTATATGCAAACCGCAGAAGTAAGACAGTATTACTAAGTAAATTTACACATTTTTTCATTTTTAACAGAGATCGTAGTGCATGTTTATTTATCCCATGTTTCATAACAGATTTTCTTCTTCTTCTTCTGCGATCTATGGTCTTGTGCTTAGTTTACTGTGGACCACAAACTGAGCAGTCAGCTTTAGGCCTGTCAGGTTTCCCTAAAGATTAGGATTTAGATCAAATGGGTTTGGCCAGATCTTGTATTTTAAGCTCACACAAGTTTTTTTGTTCAAAACGTCGTCGACTTGGTTGGTGTACTTTATCTATATTTGACATGCTTTGTGTTTTGTTTATCTTTAGTTTTCATAAGTTCAAGAAGAAATATGCTTTCGTTTCATGAAACAAATTCTGTTAGAAATGAGAATGTGTGTACATTGTTGCTGATGACAGATAATACTTTGTAGTTTTTATGTTATTTCATTGAATGAACCAATCTGGGACAGCTTTCTGAAAAATGAAAGTTTATCCTGGAAATGAAGAAAGAGAGTGTTAGAGTTCTACGTAGAATCAGTGCTCACGTACGGATGGGAATCATGGACAATGAATAACTGGAATAGTAAATTATTCGAGGCTATGGAGATGTGATTTTATAGAAGAATGATGAGAATGTCATAGACAGAAAAAATGCAAATGATAATGTTCTGAAATAGAAGACAAGAACAGATCGCTTATGGTACGCATTAAAAAGAATCAATCAACATTTTTGGAAATGTTTATAAAAAGAGAAAAGCTTGAGTACACTGTGACAGCAGGAAAATACAGGAGACGAGAGATAAACGTTGACATAGAGAAAAGATTTTAGACAGCTTAACATCATGACACAGCGTGAAGACAGTATCAGATCTTAGTGGTAGGACAAGAAATATAGAGCTGTGGAAGAATATTATAACATGTGTGTTGACTTAGCACTTGATAATGATGATTTGACGGGGGTCTGTGTGCCTTATTGGTTACGCTCTTTGCCTTGTGAGTCGAAGGTCGTGGGTTAGAATCCGAACCGCGCCGTTCTGCTCACGAGTGCAGTTTTTTCCAGACTCCTAGGATTGTTGATGGAGCTACGGAGTTCGTGCTTTGTGCAATACTCTCGGCAGGTGGCGTGTCATTTATGCAGAAATGCACAGAGCCATATGGCGTAAAACCCGGTGCAATGAATTCAATCCGTTGGCCTTAAATCCCCTTTAATGATGATTTAATTTAAATTCTGAGTGATGCCTTATCTTGTGAGAATAATTGCAGACAATCACAGACAACGACAGAAGACATTGTTATTACGAGCCGTGCAAGATTACATTAAAAATCATCGTTATAAAAACTATGTTTTTCACTGATATTGTTGCACATGCTTGTTGTTCTGTCCTAAAACACTGAACACCTTAGATATTACAATAATTTATATCAGCTTGTCTGAGATTTGTTTTCTTAAGGTTTTCAGTTTTCTGTTTCTTGTTTTGCTTATATTACCTTATATTGGAATGTTGAAATAGGTTTGTGTAAAATATGTCTAGTATAAACTCGCTTTCCATAGTACAGGACTAGTGGTTCCCAAACTATTTGAACATAGACACACTGAAACGAAGTTATGGGATTTTCCTACGTAAATATAAACGTGTAATTTCTATAGTTCGTTCCAAAATTCATGATCACACTAAGGTTTAATTTGTACGAAATCTATCTGATGGATACAAGTAATTTTTGCATGCAGTCTTATATACCTCACGACCTTACGAATACAGGTTTAACTAATTGGTAGGTAGCTTGGTTGATGCAAAAAACGTTTTTGTTATATAACTTTGCATACGCACAACAAAATGGTAACCAAAGTTTAGAACTTACAGTAATACACAATATGGTGGCGAATGTTTGCAAAGCCGTATCCCTATTACATATTATAAAAAGAAAGGGGACATAGTGAACAAATGATACCTTCCACTTCTATAAATGAAAGTAAATGTTGCGTACATACGCCAATGACAATCGGTAGGAAACATTGTGAACTGATTAATTCCACGGGATTCCCGATTTTGACTAGCACTGAATTGCATGTGGAACACGGAAATGCTTAGTTATAGACAAACTTGACAATCGTACTGTAAAATTTCGACAAGTATACCAAATCAACATCGCGGTAATTTTAGTAGGTAAACACGTAAAAACAAAGTACTACAGTTTTACAAAATACATAAACAGTGACGATAAACAGCAACGTTTCGACCAAAAGGCCTTTATCAAGCAAACAATACAACAAGAATGACGAATTTCGAGGAACACTACAAATGGACGATTACATGTGGAAACATAAACCTATCTGATGAAAATCTGGGAATAAAACGTAGAGCATATAATAAAATTCTTACACCTGTTCTCAGAGGATGTCTCCAACTGGAACCATACCTAACCAGATCCTCTCAGAGGATGTCTCCAACTGGAACCATACCTAACCAGATCCTCTTAGAGGATGTCTCCAACTGGAACCATACCTAACCAGATCCTCTCAGAGGATGTCTCCAACTGGAACCATACCTAACCAGATCCTCTCAGAGGATGTCTCCAACTGGAACCATACCTAACCAGATCCTCTCAGAGGATGTCTCCAACTGGAACCATACCTAACCAGATCCTCTCAATCGTGTGTATTCATGCCCAGCGCCTTCAAGCTATGCTTACATACATCTTTGTAACGAAGGAAGGGTCGCCCCACGGTTCTTTTGCCAAAGACTAGCTTCCCATATAGAATATCCTTGGAGATGCAGTCACTATCCGTCCGGGTCAGGTGACCCAGCAAATTCTAAGAAATGTTGACAGATAAGGGTAGCTATTCTAGGAATCTCAGTATATTACAATAGCTTATTATTTGTTACTCTTTCCCTCCAGCAGATCCCGAGTAAATGCTTCATATATATCTTCTTCACCTTTTAACTCCCAACGAAGCACAGGTCTTCAACAAACTGCTTCCAGCCCTTCCTCTTGTCATCCCTTTCAATTCTGTCCACGTCTTGTCTATCCTTTTAATATCAGCCTCCATATCTCTACTCCATGCATTTTTAGGCCTCCTTTTACTCCTATTTTCCTGCGGATTCCAATAAAGTGCCTGTCTTGTAATGTGCCCGACCGGCCTTCTCAACGTATGAGACACACATATATTTCTAATCGTTTATATTCCTAACTTTTCTACATTCGTTTCGTATTTTTGTTTGAAGTTACAAATTGGATAAAGTATGACAAATAATCTTCTATAACCCCTACATGTGTTAATGTGGCTATGTTGTGTTTCATGTGAAACTATCGTTTTCTGCTCGTTTTTATCATGTATACTTCCATTGATAAAAGACTTTTAGTGAATCAATGTTTTATTTTGTTTTTGTGTTTCGTAAAACTACCTTACTTTGTGTTTTGATATTTAGTTTACAGAATATAGTTTGACTGCAGTTTTCCATATTATTGATTTCTTCTTTTTCTTGCTTTCACTCGCTATGAATTCAGGCGTAGTCAGGGTGCTAATATAGCGCTTATGATTTTTGCGTGAAAGCATGCTTTCTTTTTTATCAGTGTCCCCCTCCATATAGACCTTCCTTCTCCGACTTCAGAAGTATTGATATCTTAGTATAACAGAGAACGTTGTACGCAAACCTAATTCTAGATTATCCTGAGATCCTCAGTTTTCGATTTAGATATCTTCTTTTAAATATTTTTTTAAACACGCAGAAAAAACCTTCTGACGCCATGACGTTTTCATTGCTCCCTGTTTCAGTTTATTACATGAAACAGAAGGACGTTTCACAACGATGATGTGTACACAATGCAGTAATCTAGTAAATCAGTGTGCTACGGCCAGGTGGGGAATTCACACGAACCGTTTCAACGTGTGCGGCGTTCGAACCCGCCCAGATTCCTATCGACATTTTTGTCTTCTATCTCATTGTTCGCGTTAAGTGTTAATGTTTCTGTGTAGATCTTGTAAGTTAGCTATATAGTTAGTTAATACTAAATAATAAGTTAGCTAAATAGTTAGTTAATACTAAATAATAAGTTAGCTAAATAGTTAGTTAATACTAAATAATAAGTTAGCTAAATAGTTAGTTAATACTAAGTAATAAGTTAAATAGTTAGTTAATACTAAATAATAAGTTAGCTAAATAGTTAGTTAATACTAAGTAATAAGTTAAATAGTTAGTTAATACTAAATAATAAGTTAGCTAAATAGTTGGTTAATAAGTTTGATAAATAATTTGTTAATAACTTAGCTAAGTGATTTGTTAATAAGTTAGCTTAAACAATTTGTTATCAATGTAACTTTTTTTCTATGAAAATTTAAACTCTCTTTTCTGTGCCCAAAAAAATCCAGCGATTTTATTTATGAGAATATAAACAATCGTATCTGTTAAACACATCACGCTATTATATTTACAAAAATGTAAATTCCTATTTGTCACACATATCAAGTGTTTACATTTATATAAGAACATAAACGGTCTTATACGTTATAAGTTAAGTTAATTGCTTATCCTTTACAGGACTTTGCGAATCAACCCCAGCTTTTAACGCTGTTTGTGATTTTTCTAGGCATTATTACGTTCAGTGGTTTGCCATTGCTTTCTGAACGGGTGGCGCCATCGTCCTTTGTAAAAATTCACGCGAAACAATTTGCAACCAAACTGTCCGCAGATACGTTATAAACATCAAGTAAATCGTATGTTCATCAAATCAAGACGTTTTAGTTTAGTTTAGTCGCTGCTTCATCACTGCACGTCGAGCCAATTAGTCCATAAGTGCTCCGATCTCCTCCTCAGTATGTATATCATATCAGCGTGTGGCGACTAACGACACCGATTATTTGTTGGTTTACTATCCTTCTTTGGCTACCAGTATAGTGCTTTTGTCTAGCTACACCACATTTGACTTGGAATTCTTGCAGTCTGGTTAGTGTTGTAGATTTACTTGAATCATGTGTACGGCCTCTCTCCCTTGGAGAATTTGTAATATAAGCCTGGTTAAACAAGATGGTTTATCCATCAAGCATATCAGTTAGTGCATGCATTCCATCTTACATCAAGATTCATCTGGAAAGCACACATAGACTCTAAAGGCAAACAGAATAGACGGCTACTCTCTATAGCTTTGATGTCTTCAGTTTCAGTTTGGAATATCTTCATTGCACTCCAGACATGTTCATCGGTGCTCTCCAACAGCGTCCAGCAACTAACCGTACCACTTCGATTGTGATTGATGAGCCAACTCATATACCTGTTGTGCTGGTTTTTTTCTGGCCACTCCAATCTTCAATCAAAGCTCTTGCAGTCTAGTAATTGACGTGGATTATTTTAAATAAAAATATTCTTTGAGGCCACACTCTATGAGGACGTTCGAAATGTCAGCTCTATCCATTGGCTTGCCCCCAGATATGGTGGCAGAGCCAGCTAGCCTGTCTGCTCTCTCATTGCCAACGACATCCATGTGCTCCGGAAAGAAAATAAGTGTAATTCTGCAAATTGTTGACGCTTGTGTGATTCAGTCCATTGCCTCCGCACCGAACCAGCCTCCACCTTTCGGAACATACCTCCATTGTTGGTGACTATCACCCTACTCTGGCTGCAGTTACAAAACTGATGTCTTGCTGTCTAGCTACAATGTTATGATGTTCTATGCAAGAACATGGACAGAAGAATTACATAACTCTTCCCACCAAAGACAGAACAATCAGCCATGACAGACATGTATACCCAGGAATAAAAATGGGACTTAATAACCATTATAGAGATAATGGTATTCCAATAATTTACAGTGGGAGTCTCTGTGGCCAAGTGGTTAAGCATTTGTCTTGAGTTTCGAAGGTCGGGCGTTCGAATCCGAACCACGCAGTTCTGTTCACGAGTGCACTTTTTTCCAGACTCTTAGAATTTCTGCCGGAGCTACGGAGTTTGTGCTTTGTGCAATACTCACGGCAGGTGGTGCGCCATTTCTGCTGAGAGAGACCGAACTATATGGGTTACGCCCGGTGCAATGAAGTCAACCCTTCGGCATTAGACCCGTTTAATGTATGCCTAGATGTTTTACACGGAATAAGAATGACAATGTGGATCATCACTTGATGAAATTAGAAGAAAGTGATCAAATAAGAAGTATCTAATTATATAACTAGAAATGTCATTTCTATAATGAGACCTTCAATGAAACCAACGAGTCAAGAGAGAAACAAAACAATACTTTCATCAGTGGCGGCTCGTCATTAAGGGCCAGTGGGGCCGGACCCGACCAAAAATAATGTGTGACGTGAATTTATTGTTTTATAAATTAAAATATAACCTAACCCAAAACCATGATTTTTCTAAACATTTGTGTCTGGTTCCACCCACAAAAATGAGCACGAGCCGCCACTGACTTTCATAAATGACTATTGATTGCTTAATTGATTAAACATATCATCATCACTGTACTTCAATGAATAGCTATGTGTGTTGCTATGATCTCTACTTGCGTAGGAAGATCTCAGCAGTAATGCACGAACTCGGTAGCACCGGCGAACGCAGTAGCACTGATGAAATTTTGAAGGTGGTAAAAAATATATGTAGGAATTTTAAAAATGTTTTTTCTAATGAACTGTGCACAGGAAGCGGCTTTGCAGCCTACTAATATCGATTTTCAACTGCTAATAGTTTTATTACGTGCTTAACTTGAATATGGAACATTCGTTTTATATACATTCCCGGTAGGACTAGGAACTCGATCTCATCTACACTAGATCAGTGATCTATGGAAAAATATCCTGATTGCTCCATACGGGGACCGAGACTAATGTACCTTTGATGCAAGAGAAGACCAACTTAATCTCTACACTAATGTACTTTTGATGTAAGAGAAGAGCAACTTAATCTCTACACTAATGTACTTTTGACGTAAGAGAAGAGCAACTTAATCTCTACACTAATGTACCTTTGACGCAAGAGAAGAGCAACTTAATCTCTATACTAATGTACCTTTGACGCAAGAGAAGAGCAACTTAATCTCTATACCAATGTACCTTTGACGCAAGAGAAGAGCAACTTAATCTCTATACCAATGTACCTTTGACGCAAGAGAAGAGCAACTTAATCTCTATACTAATGTACCTTTTGACGCAAGAGAAGAGCAACTTAATCTCTACACTAATGTACTTTTGACGCAAGAGAAGAGCAACTTAATCTCTACACTAATGTACCTTTGACGCAAGAGAAGAGCAACTTAATCTCTACACTAATGTACCTTTGACGCAAGAGAAGAGCAACTTAATCTCTACACTAATGTACTTATGACGCAAGAGAAGAGCAACTTAATCTCTACACTAATGTACCTTTGACGCAAGAGAAGAGCAACTTAATCTCTATACCAATGTACTTTTGACGCAAGAGAAGAGCAACTTAATCTCTACACTAATGTACTTTTGATGCAAGAGAAGAACAGCTAAATCTCTACACTAATGAGACCACTTGATAACTCATAAACCAGTGAACTGATTAATTTATCGATTGATCGATCGATTGATTGATTGATTGATTGATTGATCGTGCAATTTATTCTGTCAAACTACCTTTAAAAATTCTGCCAATATATGTCTTACCTGAAATTCAAGTCCATGTCTCTCTCTGCAGTAATCCTTAAGTCTAGGATACACTTTCTCCATTAAGTTGTTTCTCTCAAGAGTTGTATCTGAAACATTATACGTTTATATAATCTTCGTTGTCTGTGCTATCAAATATGAAGACAACATTACTGGCAGAGAATACAGCATACTTCAAGAGGGAGAGAGAGAGAAGCGCACAAAAAGATACAGAGAGTAATGCACAGAAAGAGCAAAAGATCAATACACATACAGGGGGACTGCCTAGAGTAGTTGATAGTAGCTCGGCCTGCTAACTGTGAGACGCCTCATAGCTCGGGTTCGAACCTACTGTCCGGCATTTGTTCGAGTCCCCTGGTCTTACTCAGGACGATAACATGAGTTCCTCTGAAGTCGGAGAAAATCTGCCTGTATGGCGAGGGAATACTAATTACGAGTACATTGAGCACACGGCTGCCAGTGTAAAGTAATTTACAATGTGCACGCTGCTGCCATTGTAAGAAATTGGAAAAACAGATTTTCACGCAAAAATCAGTTTCAGAGATGAAACTTCGTCTGAGTTGAAAGCGGACGGAAAAAAAAAAAAAAAAATACACATACAGAAATAGAGTATAATGCACTCAAACAGAGATTAATATATTCCAAGAAAGAAAGTATAATGCTCACAAAGAGAAAGCACATACATACAAGACAAAAACATAATGTACACGAAAAGACAGAATAATGCAAAGTTGCAAAGAATAATTCAGACAAAGAGCCAGAATATAATTAACGTAAAGAGACATAGGATAATGAGGATGATGGATACACAGACATAGAGAAAGGACAGCCATGAAGACAAAAGAATGTACAGACAAACAAGCATGCAGAAAGAAAGAGATACAGTAGATAGAGAGACAGACAGGCAGACAGATATATATATATATATATATATATATATATATACGAGTATATAAATAATGATAAAATAAAATATCCAGGGTCTGCCTTATATATAATACAAATGTCTAAAATACTTAACCAGGTAACAAAATATAACATACTTAACCAGGTAACAAAATATAACATACTTAACAAGGTAACCAAATATAACATACTTAACCAGGTAACAAAATATAACATACTTAACCAGGTAACAAAATATAACATACTTAACAAGGTAACAAAATATAACATACTTAACCAGATAACAAAATATAACATACTTAACCAGATAACAAAATATAACATACTTAACCAGATAACAAAATATACAATAACAGAGACTATAAGGAAGAAAGTAAAAGATGAATGAACTTTGAGAAGAATTTCGAACGTTTAGTTAATGAATTGTGGTGACACTTGCAGTAATTAATTACTATGAGAAATCTGGTTGCTCAAATATGGCTTCAAGTAATTTAAAGAAAGGTAGTTATCCGATCAATCATCCAGTTTTTATTATTGATTATTGATAATCAATCGCCTGCAACTTCTTTAAGTTGTGTTATGGGGTTGGGGTTGATTGTTGAAGGTTTTATTTGGGCGGTATTAGCTGTACACTTTTACAACGTTGTATGCTGATATCTGAAGGGACTATTTGGGCGGTATTAGCTGTACACTTTTACAACGCTGTATGCTGATATCTGAAGGGACTATTTGGGCAGTATTAGCTGTACACTTTTACAACATTGTATACTGATATCTGAGGCGTTGGTTTCTGTTCTCTATGTAATCATTGTTGTAAAGTTCTCTCGCCTCATACCTTATTTTTTTTCGTTCATCTATCTCTGTCCTTCTCTGTTGTAAAATTATGTATTTCTATCTTGATTAGAACTCATTTTATTGGGTTTTCTTCAAGATTATGTTTTATTTTGCTACTGTTTCGATAATCCTCAGAGAGTTTGTATTTTTGGCTCATTGTAAAGTGTTGCTCCTGATGGCTCTTCTGTGCTTGGGCAAATTTATAGAGTTTTCGTACAAACTCTAGAGAACTGCTTGACAGAGTCTGTGCACCGTCAATAGTTAGGTAATTTTGTTTACCTTAGATAGAGCATTACCATGGCTATGTTACAACATCTAATACACACTTATTTTCTCCCAGCAGCCAGGCATAGGTCACCATGATGACGTTCATGTTGAACCTTACTTCGTTAGTTCTTCTTCTCTTATGCGCTGTAAATTCAGGCGTTAGCCATGACGCATGGTATGGCGCTTCCGACTGAATTTTACGTGAAGGCCTGTTTGTACCATTTGACATGTCCCCCCGCCATGCAGGCGTGCCTTTGTCGACATCAGGGGTACTTCGTTAGTGAACACTGTTTCCGTGATACCAAGATGAAGTAACTGTTAAGCCTATGTATAGTTATTTCTCGAACGTTTGTTGCTAATTCAGGCGTAGCCATTGTGCCTTCTTCTTCTTCTTCTTCTTTGCGTTCGTTCTTTACAACCAATTTTAATCACTCTTTGTGATATGTTTGATCTTTACCAAGAACGTGTATACGTTGCACATTGGTTTGATAGGCCCCTAAACGCATAGACTTCTACACGCTTAGAACACATGCATCCGACTTCAGTCAAACCTCCTTAGTCGCCTCTTACGATTTGCGGGGCAATTAACAGTGGTTCTATACTTTACACCCCAAATTTGGGCCCCGATAACCACTCGGGCGGCCATGGCGCCTAATGTCGGTTCTCTGACTAACTTTTGCGTAATGGCTTACTCCGACTTCATAGGCACTTGTATCTTAGATCCTCAAGTAAAGTATCAGGGTCTCTTTACGTCCAACCGCGTACCATGTGCGCACCATAATAACAATTATTTGGGGGAGGAGGGGGAGCAAGCTGACTTATAATACAGGAATCCCAACGACCTCACTAGCCCAGAACGTTATCAACTTCACTAACCGCGACGCCAGTCCTTGTACTATTCTCGATACTGACACGATCGCTTCTGTACCACATACAATAAACAACAAAATCTTGCAATTTCAAACTCTACTTTTCGCTATTATATTCTATCTAATATAACACTTTCTGACTAAGTTCTTTTCCATAGCTTCAAATTCCAGGTGGCTTCTTTGCTCATTGTGTTTAAGTGTACAATGTCACTGCTGTGCAATCTTTACTTTTGATAGAGGTTACTGCTGTGATACTCTTACAAACGTTGAGGCATGCTTAAGATGAAAGAGTTTTATTTTCTTTCATCTGATAGAATGAGAAAATTCAAGTATTTTGGACATATTAAAAAAAACACGAAGAGTTGGAAAAAACCATTATTGAAGTAGGCATCCCAGCAAAGAGGAGAAGCGAAAGACCACGGAGAAGATAGATTCAGGATGTAACTGATGATTTGAGCATGACATCTGCAGAGGAGGGACAGCTGCAGAGGATGGATAGCTGCAGAGGAGGGACAGCTGCAGAGGAGGGACAACTGCAGAGGAAGGACAGCTGCAGAGGAGGGACAGCTGCAGAGGAGGGACAACTACAGAGGAGGGACAGCTGCAGAGGAGGGACTAGCTGAAGAGGCGGGACATCCTATGAGAGAGAAATATTTCGAAGAATTGTTAGGTTGGCAAAGTTCTGGCTAGGACAAGCTATTTGATGAGATACGTGTCTAGATTTCTAACAGGTTTCCCTAGTCTCGAGATCATAGTTATCCTAACTCTGCAACAAGTCTGTTTCCAGAAAACCTCACATAAATATAAGGCTATGTATTGATTGATCACTGTGCTTCTGGGCCCTAACTTTTCTTGCCAAGTTCATAGCGTCGTTGATTCTGATAATGAATGATTAAGCCACATCTGAGAAAGTACACTGATAACATAGCGTCGTTGCGACCGATAATACATGATTAACTCCTTATGGACCAAACGCTACATTATGTGACTTTGGGTTGGACACCTTTTTACCAGGAGCCACACTAAAGGGCGTTTTTTTAATTCTAAAAACAAATGGCTTGTAAAAACAAGGCTTTTGCCCTGGTCCACTAAGAGTTAAGCCACATCTTAGAAAGTGTACTGAGAATATAGCATGTCTGAATGTATCAGATAATATATGATTAAGCCACACCTTAGAAAGTGTACTGAGAATATAGCATGTCTGAATGTATCAGATAATATATGATTAAGCCACATCTGAGAAAGTGTACTGAGAATATATCATGTCTGAATGTATCAGATAATATATGATTAAGCCACATCTTAGAAAGTGTACTGAGAATATAGCATGTCTGAATGTATCAGATAATATATGATTAAGCCACATCTTAGAAAGTGTACTGAGAATATAGCATGTCTGAATGTATCAGATAATACATGATTAAGTCATATCTGACTGCGGAAGTCTAGTGAGAACATATCATGTCTGAATGTATCAGATAATACATGATTAAGTCATATCGACTGAAGAGTCTAGTGAGAACATATCATGTCTGAATGTATGATAATATATAATTAAGTCATATCTGACTGAGGAAGTCTAGTGAGAACATATCATGTCTGAATGTATCAGATAATATATAATTAAGTCATATCTGACTGAGGAAGTCTAGTGAGAACATATCATGTCTGAATGTATCAGATAATACATGATTAAGTCATATCTGACTGAAGAAGTCTAGTGAGAACATATCATGTCTGAATGTATCAGATAATACATGATTAAGTCATATCTGACTGAGGAAGTCTAGTGAGAACATATCATGTCTGAATGTATCAGATAATACATGATTAAGTCATATCTGACTGAAGAATAGTGAGAACATATCATGTCTAAATGTATCAGATAATACATGATTAAGTCACATCTGACTGAAGAAGTCTAGTGAGAACATATCATGTCTGAATGTATCAGATAATACATGATTAAGTCATATCTGACTGAATAAGTCTAGTGAGAACATATGTCTGAATGTATCAGATAATACATGATTAAGTCACATCTGACTGAGGAAGTCTAGTGAGAACATATCATGTCTGAATGTATCAGATAATATATGATTAAGTCATATCTGACTGAATAAGTCTAGTGAGAACATATCATGTCTGAATGTATCAGATAATACATGATTAAGTCACATCTGACTGAAGAAATCTAGTGAGAACATAGCATGTCTGAATGTATCAGAAAATACATGATTAAGTCATATCTGACTGAATAAGTCTAGTGAGAACATAGCATGTCTGAATGTATCAGATAATACATGATTAAGTCACATCTGACTGAAGAAATCTAGTGAGAACATAGCATGTCTGAATGTATCAGAAAATACATGATTAAGTCATATCTGACTGAGGAAGTCTAGTGAGAACATATCATGTCTGAATGTATCAGATAAAGAAACAAATTAATATAAATTACTTACCAGTGAAAGTTGAACTTGTGAATATCCTGACAATCTTGGAGCTAAGGGGTGGTAAATCTTCCAAGTTTCCAGAGAGCACCTGTAATAGCTTTTCTTGTTTCTGCTGCACGTGATCGATGATATTGCTGCTGCATTCATCCGCGTGTTCATCGCCTCCATTTTCGGATGGTTTGACCCCGGCGTCGTTTCCGTCTACCGTGCTGGAACTAGCAGACTTATGGTTGCTGAGAGTGGAATCCTCCTTGGCGCTACCAGGCACTTTGGTCTTCATCTTGGAACTAGCGCTCGACTTGGCCGGGGCTTTGGCCTTGGAACCACTCTTAGGCTTTGGGCTATCCACAGTTTTAGTTGGTAATTTTCTTAGGTCACGTGTAAAATTAGGCTCGATAGCCATATAGTCAATTTCACGTAGATACGAGCTTTACTTGTCATGCCTTATACTAGTGCATGATAACAATCTTCATATGTAGAGTTTATAGTCACATTTCCCAAACAGAACTGAATTCAGATTGTGTAATTCTATGAGAGAGAAATAAACACAATGAAATAATTCATTTCCTAGCAACAACCAACAAAAAAAAAGCTATTAAAAATGAATATATGAGTTGAAATGGTTTACAATTCCCGATAAGCAATTATAATCTACTTCTTCGAACGCTGCATATCGACCTCTTGTTAACCACTCCTTGTGATCTGTATGTGATCTGATCCCAAGAGCGATTGTACGTTGTGCCAGCTATGTGCCTACAAGTAGGTAATGCCGGATTAAGCCAACACGGGGCTTGTAGCAAATGTTACCAAGAGGCCCTAGGTTTTGTATGATAATAAAATAAAACACAACTTTTACAAACAAACTTTGTAAAGCCGCATTGCTTGAACGTACCCGTGTAGCGATTCATAAAGGGCATATCCCGTGTTAAGGTCTCGATCAGGTGACTGTAATGAAGCGCTAGACGCTTGCAAACGTTCTAAAATTCCGTTCCATAAAATGGTCATTATTCCTGTTTGCAACTTACTCATCTAGAAACTAGTCCTTTAAAAATTTATCAGAAAATGTATCTTTGCTAAAAAAGCTAGATCTGGGAAAAAAATATTAAAACCGAAATTTTACAAGCTAAACATTTTCTGCTCTAGGCTTGGGGCCTTCAGACTCGTGAACAGAATGGCGCGGTCCGGACACGACGAACTCACGACCTTCGACTCACAAGGCAAAGGGCTTAGCCATAGAGACCCACCCCAAAGAGAGTTAAATGATTGTGCCTGACATGGGAAACAGTTGGTAGAAATGCGGCAAAACGGCAACAATGGAATCTCTTGTGGAAGCCTAATGTATCAAACGGGACACATAGGCAAGGTATATATATAGATAAATAGATTCTCTATTCATAGTTAGAACTGATTACATGCACCAAGCAAGGAGAGTTGTGGAGAGACATGATCGTCTACGCCGGCATGCACGGCACTTGATGGATTGATTCATAGTATACACAATCATGGAAAGGTGTGTATCTGATTTCATCTAAACAAAATCTATCTTACAAGACAATATGGCTATCTTCTTCTTCTTCTTCGAACGCTCCATATCGACCACTTGTCAACCACTCTTTGTGATTTGTATATGATCTGAGCCTAAGAGCGATTGTACGTTGTGCCAGTTATGCGCCTACAAGTAGATCAGCACATCCGATTTCTGCGCTGTTTTTTATTTACTAGGTAGCATCCCTAGGGCCTACATCAGTCGCCTCTTACGACATGCATTATAGGTTGCAGTGGTGCTATTCTTTGCTTCCCTTGCGGGCCCCGGTACCACACAAGCGACAAGCTATTTTCGAAATAATATTGGCTTGAAAATAAAACATAAACATGATTATATTTTCGTATTGATTGGCCGTGAGCGTCTGTAGCTCAAGCGGTAGTGAGCTCGATCACAGACCCAAGCGTACCTGGTTCAAACCCCACGGTGGGCAAGTTTGAAGCAAATTCGTTTCCGTGGGATTTTTACAAAAGGTAAAAATAGACCTCACCATTCAGAAAGCAATAGCAAACTACTGAACGTATAAGTTGTGCCTAGAAAATTAACGACTCGTTTACTGTAGTTGATGGCTACGTCCTTTGGGATATGCCACGATTTTCATTCACTGATTGGCCACCATATGAAAATAGTGTGAGAATCCTTGTTTATGACATAACTTCTGTCAATATATGAACAACAAATATTATTTTTCTGTTGTTGCTTGTTACTAGCTCCAAACACATTCAATTATTGTCTTTGGAAAAAGACGCAGAATATCTATATACAGATTATAGCTTCGACACTTTCGAGCATGTTGACATCTTGCGTTAGATAAATGAATATCATAACATGACATAAACAAACATGTCTCGACTAGAACATGCTGGAAAGACAAGACATAAATAAACATGTCTCGACTAGAACATGCTGGAAAGACAAGTCATAAACAAACATGTCTCGACTAGAACATGCTGGAAAGACAAGACATAAATAAACATGTCTCGACTAGAACATGCTGGAAAGACAAGACATAAATAAACATGTCTCGACTAGAACATACTGGAAAGACAAGACATAAACAAACATGTCTCGACTAGAACATGCTGGAAAGACAAGATATAAACAAACATGTCTCGACTAGAACATGCTGGAAAGACAAGACATAAATAAACATGTCTCGACTAGAACATGCTGGAAAGACAAGACATAAACAAACATGTCTCGACTAGAACATGCTGGAAAGACAAGACATAAACAAACATGTCTCGACTAGAACATACTGGAAAGACAAGACATAAAAAAACATGTCTCGACTAGAACATGCTGGAAAGACAAGACATAAACAGACATGTCTCGACTAGAACATGCTGGAAAGACAAGACATAAACAGACATATCTCGACTAGAACATGCTGGAAAGACAAGACATAAACAGACATATCTCGACTAGAACATGCTGGAAAGACAAGAAATAACAATAAACAATCATGCATTTATAGAACAAACCGATACTTCATAAAACAATAAATAAAGAACAAAAAGCATAGAATATGTTTGATGACAGTGTGTGAAAACATAACCGGATATTCAAGGAGTCTCTGTGACTAAGTGGTTAGTGGATCTCTGTGACTAAGTGGTTAGTGGGTCTCTGTGACTAAGTGGTTAGTGGGTCTCTGTGACTAAGTGGTTAGTGGGTCTCTGTGACTAAGTGGTTAGTGGGTCTCTGTGACTAAGTGGTAGAGCCGTTGCCTTGAGTTCCGAACGTTGTGATTTCGAATCCGTACCCGCGCCGCTCTGTTCACGCGTGTATTTTTTCCCAGAGATCACTAGGACTGTTGCCGGAACTACGGAGCTCTTGCTTTGTGCAATACTCTCGGCAGATGACGTGCCCTTTCTGTGGAGATGGACCGAGAAATACCGAGGTAAAACCGGATGCAGTGAAGTCAATACTTGCGTCTTTAGACCCTTTTGAATATGTCTACGGAGCTTTAGTTCTCTCTCTCTCGCGCGCGCGATCCCAGCCTTAGTACGAACGTTTGAGGTACGGTGTCCACCTTTTGAATATGTCTACGGAGTCTTAGTTCTCTCTCTCTCTCTCTCTCTCTCTCTCTCGCGCGCGATCCCAGCCTTAGTACGAACGTTTGAGGTACGGTGTCCACCTTTCGAATATGTCTACGGAGTCTTAGTTCTCTCTCTCTCTCTCTCTCTCTCTCTCTCTCTCTCTCGCGCGTGCGATCCCAGCCTTAGTACGAACGTTTGAGGTACGGTGTCCACCTTTCGAATATGTCTACGAAGCTTTAGCTCTCTCTCTCTCTCTCTCTTTCTCTCTCTCTTGCGATCCCAGCCTTAGTACGAACGTTTGAGGTACGGTGTCCGCCTTTCAAATATGTCTACGGAGGCTTAGTACAAACTTTTGAGGTACGGTGTCCGCCTTTCAAATATGTCTATGGAGCCTTAGTGCGAACGTTAGAGGTACGATGTCCACCTTTCACTTCAAAGGTACTCAGTTCGTTTCCCATGTAAAAAAATCGAAGCATTTTTCCAGTGATCGTTGATCTCAATGTAAGAGAAGTAGTGTTCCAAGTTCTATTGCAAGCCGACAATAAAACGTGTGTCCAACATATCTCTATCTTGTTCCCAGTTCTATTGCAAGCCGACAATAAAACGTGTGTCCAACATATCTCCATCTTCTCCTTCTTACACAGTTGTTACTAGTGGTTGATCAGACATTTCTATGATTTCATAACTTCTCCTGGATTCATTCCATTATATGTTCATTATTGTTTTGCAGAAATCTATTCTCAAGTGCATTCAACTTGCTTTCTATATCTTTAGTCATTTTCTAGCCCTGGCATATGTCAGGATTGATACAATAGTTGCTCTATGTCATTGTCTAAATTCTAGAACAATCAATACAGTTGCTATATGTCATTGTCTAAATTCTAGAACAATCAATACAGTTGCTATATGTCATTGTCTAAATTCTAGAATAATCAATACAGTTATTGTATGTCATTGTCTTCAAAAAACAAGGGCAAACTACTGCACGTGTAAGTGGTGGCTAGAAAATCAACGACTCGTTTACTCTGGTTGATGGTGAGGTCCTGTAAAGGATATGCCACGATTTTTATTTTCATTTCATTCATTGTCTAGATTCTAGAATAGAGAAATCCATGTCTATTTGGCAGTGTCAAGAACAAAGAAAAAATCGTCCATACATCATTGTCTAGATTCTAGAATAGAGAAATCCATGTCTATTTGACAGTGTCAAGAAAAAAGAAAAAATCGTCCATACATCATTGTCTAAACACATCAACAATAAATGTTCATCTTTTTATCATGGATTGTAGTCTGTAACTATTTAGAATACAACTTACGCAGCAAGTTCACTTGCAAAGGCGTGACATTACTAACAAGAACATAATGTTAATCCACGCTGCCTTGTCATCCAGCATATGCCAGCTGCATAACTTTCTAACTTTACTATATGTGACTGCCCATACACACACATAACATATCAGAACATGTATGATCTCTACACTGATATCAACTAATAGTTCAATCACATACAAAACGAAAGACACTAATAATTTCTAGACAAAAGGAATCACCAGAAAATATGTGAATATTTCGGAGATATAACATTCCTACAGATAGTTCAGTTTAGCAATGCATTGCATGGTTTATTCGTTCAGTTTAGCAATGCATTGCATAGTCTATTCGTTCAGTTTAGCAATGCATTGCATAGTCTATTCGTTCAGTTTAGCAATGCATTACATAGTCTATTCGTTCAGTTTAGCAATGCATTGCATAGTCTATTCGTTCAGTTTAGCAATGCATTACATAGTCTATTCGTTCAGTTTAGCAATGCATTGCATGGTCTATTCGTTCAGTTTAGCAATGCATTGCATAGTCTATTCGTTCAGTTTAGCAATGCATTGCATAGTCTATGTAACATTGAATCGAATTAAAAGCCAGACAACAGACTCGTACCGCCCACTAAATAAATATTGTCATTACAAACAATGAAGCTTATACTCTCGATATCGGGGACCAGACTAGACTCACCTGTCTTAAATTAGAATGTGTCGTTCAGTTACTTTTAAATATTTGTATCTATTCATTTCTTTGGCAACAAATAATCGATACATAATATTTCTTAGTTAATTATTTCATAATCACTTGTCTATTTGTAACAGTATTTAGCAAGACATTTCTAAAATATTAAAAAAGTATTATACTATAAATAATAATATTATAAAAATGTTATTTAATATAATGTGAAAATATAACATATAATATAAAATATTTACAATATTAAGAATACAGCCAGAAAATACGAAATAAATTCTGCGACCTTAATGTATCTGTCACTTCGCATTTCTAATCCCTAGTGTGCGGGAGGTGAGAGTGCCGAGTTCTTTCCTCAAGTGTGGAACGTCTAGTGTGAGATTAAACACAGCCAACTCTAGATAATTAGGCCAGACAACTGATCGGGGATTCCCTGACCTAGATCAGAGAAGGGGACTGGAAATTATAGATGTTTGATAGAACACTGCACGCTTTTTGCAATTTTACTCAATTCTGTAAGTCTATGGTTATTTATTGGTGAAAAATATTTATTATATTTATATTCTTTGTTGTTAAACTTAACTTGTTGGATAATACAACTTCGATTTAGCATTTTGTGTTGATTTTAAAATGAATTCGTCTATATACAACAATACTGGAATGCGAGGTCACATGGTGTAGTTGTAGTCTGATTTCCCATAATTCTTACCCGAGTCCAAAGGCCCATAAGTTTATAGTTGGGTCTGGATTAAACCCACAACTCTCTTGTGTCTTTTAATTTATATAAAATATCTTCTTCATCTTCAAATTACATAGAGGACCCTCGCCGGTGCTGCGAATTTCGTGCGCTGTTGCTGAGATATTCTTGTGTAAAAAATAGATCGGAGCACACATGATTACTCAACGAAGTGCAATGATGATGGTCCTATCAATCAATCTTTTAATGAGATGGTCCCCAATGATACACGGTTTGCTCGTTTCAAAAGATTTTCATTTACTATTGTATCTGACCAAAATATTCGCAGGGCTCTTCATAAACATTTATTGTCGACATATACTAGTACCAGATGGAAATTAGAATAATACTCGACTCCAGTCACTCCATATTTACTTCGCTTTAGTCTAAAGATACGATGTTGGATAGTCTGACATCGGGGCTCGACGAAAGATTGACATCATAGCCGATTACCAGCACTATGGAAAAAAGTTGTGGAGAGATACAATCGCCTACGCCGGCAGGTATGGCACCTGATTACGCCTAGACCTAATTCTACAGTGTATGTAGTTTGTATAAAGCCTAATATCTAATTACCTTACACACAAACTTTCGCTACCCCTACCCTTATCTATCATATCCTAAAATTTATCTTCGTCTGAAGAGGACTCCTGGATTGCTCTCTGCATTATACATACTACCAGTGGCGGTTCGTCATTAAGGGCTAGAGGGGTCGGGCCCCACCAAAAATAATATGTAACGTGTGTTTATTATTTAATAAATTAAAATATAACCTATCCCAAAGCTATGATTTTCCCGAAAATGTGTGTCTGGCCCCGCCAACAAAAACGATCCCGAGCCGCCACTGCATACTACAATGCAGTATTCATATATTCAACAATCTGCGCCGACTACATCCAAGTCGTACGCTATCAGTGAGATGTCTTTCAATGTACTGTAATGTTATAACAATACCAACCTCTGATAACAACCGGATTCCGGTGATACGTGTCTGACTATTAGAAGAAGTCTGCAACTGTAAACACTGTCGTATCACAATAATATGGTCTCTAACTAGATACTTAACTTAACTCAATGTGTTGCGACATAAGTGGGACATTACATTGTAATGTAATAGCCGTCCATCGCAAGCGATGATGACAACAATCTCAGACGTGTACTGTTGCACCTCTCTGGTGTGTGCGGAGGTGACTGTAGAGTCCAATCCTAGAACAGAATCCCCGACCACAGGTGGGCATACATGATCAAGGTTAGACATTTGCGTGTTGTGTGCTCTGTCTTTTCGCGCTGCTCGTTTTCTCTGTGACTCAACAATACGATGATTCTCAGCTATTCGGGTTCCTCTTTTGTTGTTACAGCGCCACATTTGGCGATCTTGCGCAAGGGATTCCCAGCACGTATTGTCTATATCGAAGCATTTCAGAGACACTTTAAGAGTGTCTTTAAAGCGTTTTTCTGTCCACCTGCTAAACGTCTGCCCCTTCAAGCTCGCCATACATCAACTGTTTTGGGATGCGTTTATCAGGCATTCGAGCAACGTGACCGACCCATCTCAGTTGGGCCTTCTGCAACAGGGTGTTGACGCTTGGGATCTTTGCTCTTGTGAGGACTTCGTTGTCTGGAATTTTGTCCTGCCAGTTTATTTTTAGTATTCTGCGTAGACAGCTTGTGTGGAAATGGTTTAATTTTCTTGCGTGTCTGCTATACACTGTCCATGTCTCGCTTGCGTACAGCATCGTTGTTAGCACTATGGACTGGTAAACTTTCAGCTTTGTGACTATGCTTATCCCCTTCCGTTCCCACACAGTGACACGTAACCTTCCGAACGCAGCACTGGCTTTGGATATCCTATTGTGGACCTCAGAATCTATGTTTGCCGATCTGGATAGGAGGCTGCCAAGATAAGCAAAGTTGTCCGTTGACTGGAGACGCTGGTGTTTAATGTTGATGACTGGATCGTAATACTGTTCTCTAGGGGCGGGCTGGAACATGACCTCTGTTTTTGGTGTTAATATCTTCATGTTGTGTGATTTGTGTTGTATGTAGTTGTCTGAAACTGTAGCTTGCGCTGTATTTGGATTATAGTGAGGAAAAGTTGCGCTATTCGTCAACCTCACTCTCTCGTCCAGGACTATCTGTATCCAGGGGCAAGACAAGTCAAGACGACTGGAGATAGTGCCAGATGCAGTGGATGACCAGGGCTTTCTAAAGTGCCTCGCCGTGCTCTATGCGGTCCACACCGCTCTGCTGTGATCCGCCTTTCTAACCGTTGAGCCAGCTAGTGGCCTCATCCGCGAAGTCAGCCGGATCCAGACATTACATTAAATGGTTCTTGAAGACCTAAGCAAGTCAAATGAAGACAGTGAGTGGTATTAGAACATCATGAGATGAAGACACGGAGTGGGAAGAGAACATCAATAAATGAAGACACGGAGTGGGAAGAGAACATCAAGAAATGAAGACATTGAGAGGGAAGGGAACATCAAGAAATGAAGACATTGAGTGGGAAGAAAACCTTGAGAGAAACAGACATTGAGTGGGAAGAAAACCTTGAGAGAAACAGACATTGAGTGGGAAGAAAACCTTGAGAGAAACAGACATTGAGTGGGAAGAAAACCTTGAGAGATGAAGACATTGAGTGGGAAGAAAACCTTGAGAGAAACAGACATTGAGTGGGAAGAAAAGCTTGAGAGATAAAGACATTGGGTTGAAAGGTAACATCAAGAGATAAAGACAATGATTGGGAAAGAAATATTCAATGACATTTAACTAACTCGATAGCAGTCATGCACCATATATTGACCTGTCTAGCTAAAAGACAAATGAGTGTCTGTGCTTAGTTCAACTCTGTCGATGTAACAATAAATGTTCAACCACACACGTCTCCTACCACTTTCTCTATAATGGCTCCTACTTGTACATTGTGTTTCAGTACATTGAAAATATAACACCAAGGAGCAAGGATCCATACATGCTAACAATAAAACTACACAATGTAGGAAGTTAGAAAGTTAATATATAGTTTATTTCCATCTTTGATAATTCTCCCTCCAGTTTTTAAAAATTAGCGTTAAATTAGCAATTTCTTTACATTTAAAACCGAAAGATTGACTTCATTGCACCGGGTTTTACCCCATATGGCTCAGTCCTTTCTCGCAGAAATGGCACATCATCTGTCGAGTATTGCACAAAGAACGAACTCCGTAGCTCCGGCAACAATCCTAGGGGTCTCTGGAAAACCTGCACTCGTGAACAGAAGGCCGCAGTCCGGATTCGAACCCACGACCTTCGACTCGCAAGGCAAAGGGCTTAACCACTCAGCCACAGAGACCCCTAAATTGGTTTTTACATTATCTTTGCATTCTCATAGTTGCACAGTGTGATCAATCTTGATTCAGAATCTTTTCCCTCTCAATACTGATCCACTTCACGTTCAATTTTCCAGCATGTTCCTTAGGTATGCTATAGACCGGATAAAAATGTCGTAAGGACATTCCAGTTCACATTCGTCTAAAAACCAATGGTCACGGTCAATGTGTCATCCATTATGACTATTAGCGATACAGTACATGTCATTATGTGATACACATTCGCACTCTACATTTCATATGTAACAGAGAGGTGATATGAGCATAGCAGAATCTCCATCTCGTTTAAAGGGTGCGGTATCCGTTCTTTAATTATTGATGAGTGATTAGATGAGGAAAGAACAGACGCCACCTTTGTGTTGCATCCTTACTTTGTAGCAGACTTTTAGTTAGACTACAACCTGTCCGTATGGTGTCGGGGCTCGCCAGGGGAGCAAAGAATAGCACCACTGCCACCTACAAGGCATGTCGTAAGCAGCGACTGAGGTAGGGACCGAGGAAGCTACCTAGTAAATAAAAGCATCGCAGAAATAAGATGTGATGGCCTACTTGTAGGCGCATATCTGGTACAACGTACAATCGCTCTTAGGCACAGATCACATACAAATCACAAAGAGTGGTTGACAAGTGGTTGATATGGAGAGTTCGAAGATAAAGAAGAAGAAGTTAGACAAGTCTAGAATACAATTTACAGAATTACAATCATCTTCTTCCAGGATCACGTTGGTGTTGAAAGCAATAAGAGAGCGGACAGGCAGGCTACAATATCGTGGGGTTAGCCACTGGATATAGTTGACACTATAAACGCTCTTATAGAGTGTGACTACTACGTGGACGTTTAGCTAAGCCATCCACATAATAGCTAGTTTTGACGATTAAAGTGAACAGAAAATAGTAACGCTGCAAACGAAAATGTTACTACAAATATCATGGCAGCATCAATGTACACTTATAAAATTTAACAACAACCATGTCCATATTAAACGAAGATAACGTCACATGCATTATTTATGTTACAAACCTGCTATATAACAGTATTAATTCTGTTACAAACCTGCTAAGAGTGAAAACTTGAGATAAATGGGGTTTTTTTGTTTTTGCTAGCCGCTAGTTATTCAGGTGTAGTCTCTAATATGTAGCCTTTGGCTGATTTTTGCATGAATACTTGCCTTCCTTGTCACCAGTGTTCCTCGTCATTCATTGTGAGCCTTACTCCGACTTCAGGGGTAGAAGGATTGCTAGAAGTGAAATCTTTCTTCTATTTCTATTTTGTATTCGTTTGTATCAACCAATTTAACCGCAGTTTGAGATCTGTGTGAGTTGCGCCGAGAGTGTCAATACGTTCATAGGCAGATACGGCATGTAGAACAGGCGTCTCCGAACTTTAGCCTAATGTGGGGCAAGTGGGGAAAACTATCGGATGACCGAGTTTTATAAAAAAAACCGACATTACACAAAAGTATAATCTTTTGAAGAGAATCTAAGGGATTTAAAAGCAAGAGAAACAAGCGTTAACTTGGGAGTCCGTCACAGTAACACACTGGCTAAATGACCGTCTGTATAGACGGAAAAATGTCATATACACTATACTATACTAAACTATCAGCCTCAACTGGGTACCAGACATGCTCTGGGAAAGTAAAGGCGGCCGGCGTATGCTGACCACATCACCCATCGTGTGCCAACGGTTAATGAAAAATACAGGCCTAACACTGTATTGACCTATATACCATGAGGTATGAAAGGGTTCCTTTACTTTTTTTTAAATACTAAACTATACTATGCTATGCTATGCTATACTATACTATAATATATTATGCTATGCTATGCTATGCTATACTATACTATACTATACCTTACTTGACTGAATTGAGTAATAGACTTTTAGAATCATCATCATTGCACTTCTGTGAATAATCATATGTACTCAGATCTCTTTCTTACACTGGAAAATCTCAGCTGCATTGTACAAATTCCGCAGCATCGGCTAGGCTCTCTTGTGTAATTTTGAGAGCAGTGAAGCTTTGGAAGAAATTTTATTTATAATTGTATAATGAGTTTTGACCGAACAACAGCTTTCCTATCTACATTTGATATATTTGTTACTGTCTACGGTTCTTTTATATGCTCAACTTTAACAAGGGGCTTACGTTCTAGTGTTCGTCTCCGATAGGACTATATACTCTATCTCACCTACATTCAGATCAGTAATCACTTGGAAAATGGACCGATCGGTCCACGTCGGAAACGAACCAACTACATTTAGAGCGAAAAGTAAGCACTGCACCTTCACACCACAGACCACTTACTATACTACTAAACATTACTACTATACTTTTCTTTACTACTATACTATGCATTACTACTATACAGTACATTACTACTATACAGTACATTACTACTATATTTTACTACTATACATTACATTACTACTATACTTTACATTACTACTATACAGTACATTACTACTATATTTTACTACTATACTGAACATTACTACCCTACTGAACTATACTTGTTAATTGTTAATACTTGTTATTTTATTCAATGTTACAATCTACTTCTTATACATTCTTCTTACTATTATTGTATTACTATTTGGTTTACTGCTCTAATCCCCAACAGATTATTGAAGTAAAATCAAGATAAAATGAAAAGTGTGTGAATATGAAATAATTGTTGTCAAATCTGCTTACCGTATCAGGTATGCCAAGCTGTACCGCTATCCTGTTGGTTACAATTGGAGTGACTAGGTCGAGTCTCGCTAATAATTTGGCCCCTGTTAAAGTACCACTCTAAACGTCAAAGATAAATGTCAGAGTAGCTGTCACTGTGACCAGGCCGCGCGGTGGCAGCAAACGTTCTGGGCTTGTCCAGAAGTAGCACGCGGACTACTGTAAGGTGGGGGGGGGTCCTTCTCCACTTGGTTTAGTTATCACATATATTATATTTTATGTACCTGGGAAACTGATCTGACTTGAGACAAAAATGACAAACTTACGGTGAACTCTAAGGTACTTAAAACGTTGTTATATCCTCCTGCTTCTAACTTTCTTCACGCTAGGTCATATATATATACATAGAAACGAACATTAGAATATTGACAGCAGTGTTGCTTTCAACTCTGATCAAAAGTTGGGACATGTTTACCGTCCTAGAGTGGCCAGTAAGTACTGATAAAAGCTTTGTGTATTTTTTGGTGTGGGAGTGGGTGGGGGGTGGGGGCAGAGGCATGAGTCAACTCTGACATTCTCTCCATATGACCAATTAGATCTGACACAATCCTATATTATAACTCAGTAGATGGGATATTACAAAGTAAGGTTTCATGTTCCTTCAATATTGTTAGTCTGGGACGTAGATGTTATGTGCTCGCCTCTCGTTTCAAAGGTACTCAGTTCGCTCCCTCGTGGAGCAATCGGGATATTCTTCAGAGATCTCTGATCTCCGTGTATGTGAGATTGAGTTCCTAGTCCTATCGGAAACTAACGATAAAATGCAGGTCTCGTGTTCAAGTTGAGCATGTAAAAGAACCCTTGGCAGTTCAAAATTCGAAAAGATCAGGCTGGAAGGCCGCTTCCGGGCAAACTTCGTTAGAAAGATTTTTTTTTTAATTCCTACAAAAATATTATCACCATCTTCTAAATTACATCGGGAATTCTCGCTGGTGCTACGGGTCTCGTGCACTGTCGCTGAAATCTTCCTGTGTAAGAAAGAGATCGGAGCATACATGATTACTCACCGAAGTGCAATGATGAAAGAGATCAGAGCATACATGATTACTCACAAGTGCAATGATGATGGTCTATCAATCAATCAAAGCAATAAGGTTCATGTATTTTTTTGGTTTCTTCGAGAGCACGAGCTTTTCAGCTCTTCGGCTCGGTGTCATGGACATCGTAACCCTTCGGTTCGGTGCCACGAACACCGTAAATCTGGGGAACCTGTAGCTTTTCTGTCAGTCCGCCGAGTTGAACCAACACATACAGAGGACTTGTCACCCGTAGTCCAACGCGCTACGAACACGCTGGGCACGTGAGCATGTATTTTGTTAAAAAGATTGCGCCACAAGAAGGCTTCACTTCACTTCTATATCAAGACAATATAGTTTTGTTTACAATTTTTCTTAGTAAAAAAAAGTCTCTACTAAATTAGAAACTTAAGTATTTAATGAATTCAATGGTTAACTGTCTAATAAATAAGAGCCCGTCTGCCCAGCGTGCTCGTAGCGCGTTGGACTACGGGTGACTATCCTCTGTGTGTGCGGGTTCAATTCCGCGGGATGGCAGAAAAAGCACAGATTCCCCAGATTTACGGTGTTCGTGGCACCGAACCGAAGGGTTACGATGTCCATGGCACCGAGCCGAAGAGCTGAAAAACTCAAGTGCTTCTGGATTGGAAAAAAATAAAATAATAAATAAGAAAGTTATGTGTAAACTAAATTTTAAAAGCACCTCAACTTAGAAGTAGAATAACCTCGGCAAACGTTTCTTACTGTTTGATTGATTGATTGATTGATTGATTGATTGATTGATTGATTGATTGATTGATTGATTGATTGATAGGACGTTCATCATTGCACTTCGGTGAGTAACCATGAGTGCCTCGATCTCTTTCTTACACATGAAGATCTCAGCGGCAGGGTACGAACTTCGTAGCACGACGAGAGTCCACGACTTTTACCTATCGCTCTCACAATCTCAAAACAAGCGTTAATTTACATACGAAATTATAAACTACTTGGTTAACTAACTATCCAGCTATATATGCGATCTACGGGAAGAATTGTTTTCAATTGTAACGGCTCTCAGCTTCAGGTCGACCCAGCTTCAAGTGTGTTCCAGAAAACTAATGGGATGTAAATGTGTGCTGCACGGTGTTAACCCTATCATCTGTGTGCTATATGTTACAGAAAAATACGGACCTAACAAAGTTTTCACTAATATACCTCATGGTATTAAAATGGGGAGCGTCTGTAGCTCAAGCGGTTGTGAGCTCGATCACAAACCCAAGCGTATCTGGTTCAAACCCACGGTGGGCAAGTTTGGAAGCAAATTCGTTTCCGTGGGATTTTTATATAAGGTAAAACATATCCGTTCAAAAAGAAATGGCAAACTACTGAACGTAAAAGTGATGCGTAGAACATCAACGACTCATTTACTGTGGTTGATGACTACGTCCTGTAAAGGATATGCCACATTTTCCATTTCATTAAAATTGGATTTTTACATATTTTATTTGACAAAATGTACATTCCATTATTATTTAAAGTAAAAATATAAAGAAAATATTTGCAGAATTTTAAGAAAAACTTACAACTAAATTAGTTTGGCTTGTTTTGATAAGCTAAGAAATCTTCATACAATTACGTAATTTATATTCCGCGTTCATAAATGGAGTAACCAAGTTTTTCTCCATTTACCACTGAACATACTCAATGACCTAGTATAGATACTAATTGAACAAGCCATGAAATGTATACATTTTAAAACCAATTTAACTTATTCATAACTCGGTAAAAAAAGCAAGATGAGTGGAAAATAGTTGCGTTGAGCTACAAATTTCTGCAGGATTATGTTCAAATTTCATGATTCCATAGCTCCCCTTTCTCAAGCTTCACATGTGACGCACGAACATACAATTAGTTTTATAACTAATTTATGTACACTCAAAAAAAAATACTGCATCATAAGGCAGTGTTTCATAAACTCACATTTGTATTCTGTCGTTACTGCTTGTAATACCGCTTTTTATGGTACTATAGGACAGGGGGAATATGTGTCTATGAAATGTAATCTATGTTTATACTCCTGTTCGTGGTTCTTTCAGACAGTGGTTCTATATTAGAAGGCCTGGGATTTTAGTGGAACGTGTGGCGCTGTCCAAATCTCATCTTGTGTCAATTTTTGTCTCAGTTGAAATAGTGGAGTATCAATATTTGTCTTTTAAGACGACATAGCCTGTACTCAACTAGAGAATGTGGCCAGCGTTTTCTGGCGAAGTGCCACATCGGCACAATGCTGAATCTACAATGTGGAATGATGTGTACGTTGTAGACGAAGTCTACTATGGCCTGTACTTATTGTGTAGATAGTGTATAAGGAGTTATAAGATCTCCAGGTGAAGCACCGGGAACAATGAGTATGGTAAATATACGGCGGCATCTGGGAAAAACAATAATAAAACACAGAATTTCGACTACAAACCTTCTTTCTTATGACACCCATTGCTTAGCCCTTATCTATTGACTGTCCATCCATTGACTGTCCATCCATTGAATGTCCATCCATTGACTGTCCATCCATTGACTCTATGCGCCAGCTGATCTGTACGCTCATTACCTTGTACTCATGCATGTCCTGGCACATAAATAAATGTGAAATGGTTCATACAGGTGGTGCTCAATGTGACACGTCCTTCCTGCCTTATACAGCCAGCCTGCATTTTCTTGAGCATTCAATTCACACATGCGTGTATTCAATTCACACATGCGTGTATTCAATTCACACATGCGTGTATTCTAAGCGACAATGAATATGCTCAATGCACATCTGCCTTTGTCTCCGAATTCGTTGAGATCAAGTAATACCTACTACTGAGATCACCCGGATCACATGTATCAATAATATTAACAATGAAATCAAAAGGAGATGGAAGTGGTTGGGACATACACTGAGGATGCAGAATATCAGACACCTACATGTGGATCTGAAATGGAATCCAAGAGGCATGAGAGGTAGGGAAAGACGTGAGACGTGGAGAGGAATGGTAGAAGAGAGTGGAAAGAGATGGGAAAGACCTGGTATGAACTAGGTTGGCTTGCTCAAGACAGATCTGATTGGATGAAATTTGTTGATTCCGTATGCTTGAAGGGGAGTTAAGTGAAGAAAAAGAAGAAGACATCTATATTTGGAGACTGTTTATCATGTGCTTGCGTTCATATCAAGAGCCTTCAATTATTGCTTACCGACATCTTTATATCACATTTGGGGTCTTCTAGTAGGTCTCTTCCCAGAGATCAGTTCTCCATAAAGGAGACCCTTGGGAATTTAACCATATTTGAAGCGACGATACAGGGCCGGTGCTATGATACAGAGAGGCGGTCGCATTAGGCGGCACCGTGGTGGTGGGGGTGGGGGTGGGGGCGGCATAAACAGATAAATCAAAATCACTATTAAAGGTTATCGTAAAGAAAAATAAACATTTAAGGGGCGGCATTTCGAAGATTTGCATCATACTGAGAAAATATACCGCACGGACCTGCGACGATATGGACAATTAACAGACATGTAGCGCAGGAAGCCAAGGATAAAACATACTTTACAACTTAATATCATAGCAGAGAAAAATTGAACAACACAACTGATTAATATCACTATGAACATGCAACTGTTTGAGTTCCATGTTCGTCTACGCGAGTTGGCATTACAATGAATGCGATCACAAACATAGTATATGGCTTATTAATTGTGCTCTCAAGCTTTGCCTAATCGATAATCTGGTGATTAACTTTCACTGTTTTCGGCTTATAATGAAAAGTGTATACAAGAGCAGTACAGTTAGTTTAAGTACGTATATACAATATTTTATTGATGTTTCTGATAAAGTCACAATTAATATTAATTTTAAATAACGCATCGTTGAATATGTACTTGTCGTTAAAGGGGAGAGTACTGTATGCGAAAGTTGGGTTTTAGAAGCGGAAGTGTTTGTAACCTACCCATCAACCTCCATGTTGCGTTTCGTACATCAGGAAAATGCATTCGACCGCGCATATAGGAAAAAGTTGTAGAAAATATTATCAAACTATGAAGTTACACTGTCATTTAATTAATATATGCAAAATCTTCTACGTAAGCAGTCAGTGTACAATTAGAACAAATATGGGACTTTCAGATAAGATTCACTTTAGGTCTAAGTTAGACAATGATAATTAAAGCATTATATACGGACTTTCAGAGACAAGTAGTATGCAATAGCCAGCTGATAGAATGTTTCGAGGTCAATACAGGAGTTAGACAAGGATGTATTTTTTCACCATTCCTGTTTAACCTTGCCATGGATTGGTTGATGAGAGAAACCATAAAGGATAACAACAGAGGCATTCGATGGACACTTATATCAGTTCTGGAAGATTTGGATTATGCTGATGATATTGGTCTTTTGGCCAGTAGATACGAGGATGCTCAGAGGAAATTAGATAAACTTTCCAGAGCAACTTAAACAATAAAATTTAAAATAAATATAGCGAAAACGAAGGTAATGAGAAATAATCATAAATTTGAAAACCCAATTATATTACAAAATGAAGTCATAGAGGAAGTCCAGGATTTTGTATACCTGGAAAGTACAATGTCACAAGATGGAGTCTCAGAAAATGATATCATCGAAAAAATCAAGAAGACAAGACAAACTTTTGCGATGCTCAACAAAATTTGGAAAACAAAAGATCTAAATTTTAGGACAAAACTTAAAATATATAGAAGTAGTGTACTGGGAGTTCTGTTATACAGTTGTGAATGCTGGAAAATGTAATGTACTGGGAGGGCTATTATACAGTATGAAATGCTGGAAAATGACCCAACACATAATACACAAGTTGGAGACTTTTCAGAATAAATGTTGAAGAAGAATCCTGCAAATTTTTTTGGCCAAATACCATAACAAATGAGAAGCCTTTGAAACGAACAGACTGTGCATCCTTGGAGACTATCATTAAGAGAGGAAGATGGAGGTGGTTTGGACATGTATGTCGTATCTGGACGTCCAAAGGAAACATGGAGAAGAACGGTGAGAGAGAGTTGAAAGAGTGTGGCCTGACGTGGGAGATGGTTGGTAGAAAGGCAGCAGAACGGCAACAGCGGATGTCCCTTGTGAAAGCCTTATGTGTCAATCGGGACACGAAGAAGATATAGAAAACAAGGATGCATGCTGCTATCGAAACGATAGAAGAAAACTATTCACGGCATAGATGGATTTTCTATGCAGAATTCTGGGAGTATCAAGAAAAGATCGGGTTAGGAATGAAGACATCAGGAAAAAAGTGGGTACAACATCAGTGCTGAACTTCATCAAGAAACAACAAATGAAATGGTTCGCCACATAAACAGATTACCAACAGTCAGGGCACCTCAAATGGTAATGCTACTGAGATACAGTGGATACTAGGCAAAAGGTCATCAATTCAAAAGGTAGACCTTCTTCTTCTCTTCCACCATTTACTTCTTTATAGAAGTGTTGGGGGTGAAACGTAGTGATCTTGTGTGTGCTTGTTCTTCTCTTCCACCATTTACTTCTTTATAGAAGTGTTGGGGGTGAAACGTAGTGATCTTGTGTGTGCTTGTTTTCCTTTAATTTATTCTTTATAGAAGTGTTGGGTGAAACGATAGTGATCTTTGTGTGCTTGTTCTTCTCTTCCCCATTATACTTTTAGGAGTGTTGGAGGGAAACTAGTGATCTTGTGTGTGTTCTTCTCTTCACCATTTGTTCTTTATAGAATTGTTGCGGGTGAAACGTAGTGATCTTGTGTGTGCTTGTATTAAGGCACTTTGTAAGCTGATATTCATGTTCGAAAGGCTGTTCTTGATGCCGTCGCTCCATCTTTTGGTGGTCTTCCTCTGGCTTTGTACTCATTATACTTTGTAGGTGTGGCTCTCTATGGTAGGCGATACTAGGGCATTCTTGTCAGGTGTCCAAGCCATTTAATATGTTGTTCTTTTATGAATTGCATGACTGCTTTCACATCCAGTCTTCTTCTGATTTCTTCATTTCTAATTTTGTCTCTTATTGTCACACCTGCAGCTCTTCTAAGACACCTCTTCTCCGTCGTTACGATTTTCCGTTCATTAGCTGCTGTTATTGGCCATGTTTGACACTGGTAACATAGTGTTGGCCAGAAAATCGTTCTTATGAGATTTGCTTTAGTTGTTGGCGGTATCTCTTTATGTGACAACAGTGATGTTAACTGTCCCAGTACCTGGTTAGCTTTTATGCAACGATTACTGATTTCGCTATCGATACTTCCATCTGCAGTGGTAGACCACAGAAATAAAAGTAGTGATGGACAACATGTCCGAATACCAAAAAGAGCCCGTTCTAGAAATCTCTTCTCATCCTGACGCTGAAATGCAAAACAGGATTAGATAAAGAAGGAGAAGAAGTGTGTGTTGATATCTCAACATTTGGAACAGCTAGGATAATTTCAATTGTGCAAAGGTCACTTCGGACGATAACTTCTACACTTTTTCTATGTAATTGTGTAAAGTGATTTCCCTTGTTCAAGTGCAAGTCACCCCCAACTACTGTTAAATCATCGACAATATAACCGTTTTTGTGATGGCTATTTCGTCATTGTTCTCAAATTAAGTCAGTCGTCAGAGCAAGAAACTATTGACAGCATCGCATTAGTTATCCAGAATATAAAGTTTGAGCTAAAAGATTGAGGGCGAGAGTCAGTCATATATTATTAAGTGGAGAAACAAGTTACAGACGTCCGGACAGTTTATATGACTGCTTGAATATAATCGTCACCACTGCTGATATGTGATGGTGTTAATGTCACTTCGGGATTGCTTGATTGATATAACCATCATCATTGCACTTCAGTGAGTAACCATGTGTGCTCTGATCTCTTTCTTACACAGAGCGATCTCAGCTACAGTGCACAAACTCGGAAACAAATATTATATGATAGTCTGCGACTAGCTAGTTAATTAAATGGTATGCCTCGAATTGTAGAACTAACTTAAATATTGCACCAAAGTAAATGTGAACAACAATATAAAAACGAATTCTGAAATTTAAAAAAAAATATATAATAAAATACACAGTACGTGTTTCGCTAATAAAATACACAATTTTAAACAAATATTGATATTTTAGTTAATATATTAACCTAACTGCGAATTTCATTGTTAAGTGTTCCGGAAAGAGGTCTTTGTATTGTTTATTAAACATATTATAACGAGAGCTAAATGTTAGTTAAATCGGGGTCTTTGCGTTTCGAAGATTGTCGATTCTAATCCGGACCGCACCATTCTGTTCACAAGTGCATTTTTTCAAAGACTCCTAGGATTGTTGCTGGAGCTACTGAGTTCGTGCTTTGTGCAATACTCTCGGCAGGCGGTGTGTCATTTCTCCGGACAGGGACCGAGCAATATGGGTTAAAATTCGGTCAATACTCGGAGGTTGTCATTTCTCCGGACAGACCCAGCAATATGGTAAATTCTCGAAAGTCAATTTCGGTTTGATACTTTAGTTAAATAATGGAAAATCTAGATATTAATGCTAAAACTATGTGAGTAGCCCAGGATAGAGCGATATGGAGAGATTGCTTGCACGTCCTATGTAACGTATAACGGTACGAGAGGAATCATTATTACCATCATCATATATCTCGTACTGTTATACATTATATAGAGCATGAAAGTAATTACCCCTTACCGCTCTGTCCTGGGTAACTCGCTTAATCTCTTCCATAGAATTGAGTCCGACATCTCTTGCCTCTCTCGTCAAAGTTCGTTGCATGGCTTCCCTAGAGTCCTAGAACGGCCTCTCTTTCTTAGACCTTTTGCTTCTCACTGCAATGTCTGCTTTGGTATTCTTTGATCATTTCTTCTCAAGGTATGCCCAACATATCTCCATCTTCTCCTTCTTATATAACAGTTGTTATTATGGGTTGACCAGACATTTCTCTGATTGCTTCACATCTCCTGTATCAGTATACAGTGAATGGTAATTGATATTTCTACATCAATAGAAGGTAAATGGTAATTTTTGTCTGTATGAATATAAGATTCATGATAACTGTTATTCTTTATTCAATGTAAGACGAGTATGACATTTTTTTTCATCAACAAATAAACTGAATGGTAAGTGTAACTTTTTTGTATTATTAATAGATAAATGATACATCTGGGGCGGATTCTTGTTTTTTCAATCAATGTAAGGTGAGTGGTAATTGCTATTTATCTTTACATAAAATGGGAATGATACGTATTCAACAAATTTTAATGTTTTGCTGGTTTCATTTGAGAAAAGAGTGTCTGTTTTAATATAGTTTTATGCCGTTTCCAAATTTGTTTTATTTGCGTATTTAGTTTTCCATCATGTATAGTTTTTGAGACCAGTGTAATTATTCTTGTTGTATCATTATATTTTGAATGATAATTATTCTCTTTCTCAATCAATATAAAGTAAGTTTGGGATTATTATGTATGAAGCAGATTAGGAAACACTTGATGACACAATGAACAAGTATAATTAGACATATCACGTAACGCACGTGTGTTGCCGGTGCTCGTAAGGGAAACAAAGAATAGTAACACTGTGACCTAAAAGACATGTGGTAAGAGGTGATTGAGGAAGGGGCCTGGGAAGCTACCTAGTAAATAAAAGTGTCGCAGAAATCGGATGTGCTGACCTACTCGTAGGCGCATAACTGACACAACGTACAATCGTTCTTAGGCTCAGATCACATACAAATCACAACGAGGGGTTTAACAAGGGATCGATATGGAGTGTAAGAAGAAGAAGAAGACGATATCACGTCATATCTGACACCTACGCACAAAATAAAGATGAAAGTTCACGTCAATCATGTCTTTATCACCACTGTCGTGATCACGTTTGAAATAAACAAGACATTCACATTTCTACACCTATTTCCTATTATTTGATTTGTGTCTGGTTTATATAACCAAATTTTTCTCACGCTTCGTCTTAAAGAAGAAGAAAAGACTGACATTCAATTCAGACATTAGCTTAACCATGTTACTTTATTCTTTCAATAAAACCAAACACACTAACAGAACGTGCACTTTACACCAATCAAGAATATAACACTTTCATAGAGGTCTGTTATTGTTTTTAGCACCAACCTGTTTGACATCTCATGTCCGACATTTAAACAATGTACATGCTCTATTGGAGGACACAGACACACACAATGGCCACATCGAAATGGTAAGATCACCGAATAAATCAATATCCAATCGATGCATACAACTTTTGTCGTTTAAATATTTAGGGAACAGTTTCTAGTATTTTCTTCTGTGCACTTTCATTCTGTCTGTCCAAATATATGACATTGTCAGTGTTGACACTAGAGCGTTTGCTGTTTGTTGCCATGTCATACAATTATAGTAGGATGGACAAACATTTCTAAACACGACATAGAAAGATTACGTTTGCAGAAGTTGATTTTGTGCACCTTTTCTTTATTGTGTCTGTATTATTATTATTCTTAAAACACTCCATATCCACCACGTGTTAACTCTTTGTGATTTGTATGTGATCTGAGCTTAAGAGCGAATGTACGTTGTGTCAGTTATGCGCCTACAAGTAGGCCAGCATTTCCGATTTCTGCAACGCTTTTTATTTACTAGGATAGCTTTCCTAGACCCCTACCTCAGGCGCCTCTTACGACATGCCTTGTAGGTCGCAGTGTCACTATTCTTTGCCTCCCTTGTGGGTCCTGACAACACACAGGCGATTGTGCCTGTATGAATTTTCATCTTGAAGGAGACACACACAAACAAACAAACAAACAAAAACGTGCGAAGATATATGCAGGAGAACCCGGTTTTAACTATAGAAAATCCGTTAACTGATGTGTCTGTCACGTTTGGCTGACATCACAGTTCTTGGAAAAGTAACATAAAAATCATTGTAAAAATTGAAACAATCAAGAGAGAAATAGATCAACAACAGAAATAACGACATACCATAATGATTTGATAGAAACAACAAGAATCTGTTGTAATAAAATAATGCCAAAAGATATAATAAATTGATTAGTAAAACAATAAAACATGACCAATGATGATATGTAACTAAAAGGTATCAAAGTCTCAATATTCTCACAAAGAGACACGCGTTCTTTGTTTCCACATATTTGTATTGGACTTTTTCTATATTGCAAAATTATACAGGGTGTTCAAGATTAAAGCAGCCCCATTGACAAATCGAAAGTTGCCAGATAATCTATCGCGTTATGTTTATGTACTATTTAAACCGGTTCTGACTAGCTCGTTTTACGTCACATTTGTTCATCGCCCCTTCCCGCACTACAATTACATACCGTCACATAACCTTGACCTATACTACGTCATAACTGAACCTTCTCATTTTCATACATATATGTCAGATTGACTCCATTCACAGGCTGCTATTATCTTGAACACCCTGTATAATAATGTAATGTGAAATAAAATTGTATAATAAATAGTATAAGAATGAATGTAAGCTTCATCCAGAAGCACTCAACGATGTACCAACATACTCTACGACGTTCGCCGAATTTTCTTCGTGAATATGATGTATTTTTACATCCAGCGTGTTCGTAGCGCGTTGGACTACGGGTGACTAGTCCTCTGTAAGTGCGGGTTCAACTCCGCGGATTGGCAGAAAAGCTACAGGTTCCCAGATTTACGGTGTTCGTGGCACCGAGCCGAAGGGTTACGATGTCCATGACACCGAGCCGAAGAGCTTTCAGCTCAAGTGCTTCTGGATCGGGGGAAAAAAAATGAAGGACGGGCAATGAACAGCTATACATCATCACTAATACCATAAGAGAAGCAGATTGAATCGATGATTTATTTCTACTGACACGTATTAATCTGTATTCATAACCAGAGAAGTAGATAAGACTGAAACCAGGAACTGCCAGACATGAAATTAACCTTTTCATGCATGAAGTTGTGGGATGAATATCGTCTTGTCCGCCGCCTTGACTACACAGTAGAAGTACAAGTTAATTTACCGCTCCGGCAACAGGCCCTAGCTAGTTCTTAGCAGTAGACTGCGTGCGTCAGAGGTCACGAAACACGTATGTGTAGCTATGAAACGAACCAATAATAGCTGTCCACTACAGTGGACACTATGCATGAAAGGGTTAGTTACAAACACGTCAAGAAGAGTTTAAAAATACAGTGTTTTTAATGTGTGTGCATGTGCATGAGAACTGTTATGATCACACTGTGTCGCATGGCATGATCGGTTCTAATGGCCTCCCTGTGACCAGTTAAATCTGATACCATGCTACAGTATAACTCTAGATGTGTTATTTCAATGTGGTTTTTCTTCTTATTTTTGTTCTTCTTCTTCTTACGCTCCATATCGATCACTTCTTAAAGCACTCTTTGTGATTTGAATGTGATCTGAGCCTAAGAGCGATGGTACGTTGTGCCAATTATGCGCCTACAAGTAGGCTAGAAAATCCGATTTCTGCGACGCTTTTCATTTATTATGGTAGCTTTCCTAGGCCCTACCTCAGTCGCCTGTTACCACATGCCTTATAGGTCGCAGTGTTACTATTCTTTGCTCCCATTGTCAGCCTCGGCAACACATGGGCGCACTTTTGTTCAAATCTTAAAGTTACCCATCTACACAAATGTGTGTCCTGTAGTATAATATTGGACACTTTGATCAAAATAAGATGTACGTTCTAGACCCGCAGGGGCCTAAAGAGGACGCAACGTAGTCACATCCTTTGCACAAACCGCACAAATCCAATGAGTGGTTAACTTGGTTGATGAGAACGAACACAAGCAAACAACAAACAAACTGTTTCGCAAAAACATTCACGTTTGATTATCGTTACTATAATGTGTGCGTGTTGTCACTTTATACTGATACTATCGTATATCATTAATGCGCGGAGGTTGATACTTTAGTGCCCTAGCAAGGACGTGCTAATTACATTACATCGATTTGACAAATCTATAATGATATAACGCGTGCTGAGCTTTACCTATCCGGATAAATGCTACACGATACACTCTCAAATATTGCCTGTGTGACTGTGTCGGTTAGATTTTGTTGTCATAACATCATATCCAACTATTCCTTGTCAGGTTTGTCGACGATGTACGGAAATCTTCAAATCTGAGGTGGTCAGGCCAGATCTGGAGACAACCGTAGGTAGGCGGAGGTGATTCTAAGTAAATTGGCGTTTAAGGACATTTGTCATTGTCAGGTTTGTGCGAAGACCATTTATACCCATTCGTAAACATTTGCGGTAGTGATGTGAGATGTACTTTTTAAGTAGTACTTTTCTTAACTTTTGCAACAAATACTTGTTACTTAGTACTCGTTACGTAATTGCTATGAGAATTTAACCGGTTTATGGATAACGCAAGGTTTTTCGGACACATAATTAGAAGGGGCAGTTTAGAACATTTGGTTCTTCTTTCTTCTTTTTTTGTCCTTCTCTGCTTTTTTGCCGTTAGGCGTAGCAGGTTGAACTGATGATCTGTTTCCGAGATCGTGCACGCTCGGTCGTTTGATATGCTGTGGTATTGTGGAGTTTTAAGATGTCTGTAACTCCATCAACCTATCTTTTTCTTGGTCTGCCCTTTCCTCTTGAACATTTGGTTACCACAGGCAAAATACAGAGGAAGAGAGATAGAGGGCGACAAATGGACAAAATTCCGGACGGCTTGAAATCGTGGTTTGGCAATGGTTCGATGACGGAGTTGATAGATTTTACCAAAGACAGATCGATAATGAGAGACACCTACGTCAACCGGCACGGCACTTGATTGATTGATGGATAACGAGTATGAGGTTAATCCTAGTAAATCTACAGTTTCATAGTAGATGTATAGGTAAACACTAAACAAAGTACTACAGTTACAAATACAAACGTAGATGTAGACACAGACAAGTTCAGAGTTAAAATAATATTTAACGAAATATTTCTAAAATAATTAACGAATAATTACAGTAAGAATTATGCAGTTAGAAAATAATAATTCAAAGTTATATAATATTATACTATATTCAGTGACGGCTCGTGATCATTTTTCTTGGTGGGGCCAGACACACATTTTTGGAAAAATCATGTTATTTTTAGTATTTACTATTCCGGGAAGTTATTCCCCCTTTCGATTATTGGTGGGCCGAGCCCCACTGGCCTTAATGACGAACTGCCCTGATTATATTACTTAAAGTGAATAATATAACTATTAATACATTAATGTTTAGTCCACTCTACTGTAATAGTGTAATACCCTTATACTCAATAAGTAACATAATAAAATCTATTCAGCTCAAATCGGACATCTGTGTTGATGTATGGCTCGGGACGATGGCAAGTCACTTAGTTAAATACAAATAAGATTCAGACCATTGTCGGTAGATGTCTTCGGTGTATTCTCAAACTGAGATGGTATGACAGATTTGCAAACATAGACCTATGGATAAGAACAGGAACCCATGATGACCAAGGTTAAGAAGAGAAAATGTCGATGGATCGGACATATTCTACGGAAGACACAGTTGAGTGTCACTAGATACGCACTTGATTAGAACACGCAATGAAAACGGAAAAGGGGACGTCCTAAACAGACTATGAGACGGAGTCGTCTTGATGAACTGAGGGATGCTTGACTATCCTGGGAAGCTATAAAGAAAATAGCCCGAGACCGGGAAATGTGGCGAGAAACTGTTGAGGCACCATGCTCAATCACGAACAGAGAGAGAGGAAATAAAGTAAGCAATAGTAATTTTTTTTTTATTCGACTTTAAAAAGTATGTTTAGGAAACATCCACCCTACTACATTAGCAAATCAGAACAAGGCACATGATATTATCAAGTGAACTGATTAGTTGAAGGAGTTAAAAGCTGATTTGAATGTAAGATTTTAGAATTTTCATTCACATGAGATTAACTGGAAGATATTTGCATTTTAATTTGATGTCGATGTTAAATCATAATCCTCATTTAATAACTTGTCCTGAGTAAAACGTTGCCAATGTAGCAGTCATTTAAAATTTCTCTCTCTCGTAAGCCAGGTCTCTGATCCGTCAGGCTCACATCATCAGACAGATCATGAATCAACCTTCTTCGTTTTCTTCATCTTCTCGTAGCTGGAATGCCTTCTTTCATAATCGTCTTTACCAACCCGTCGTGTCTTTTGTGTCTGTGTAAATGCCCACAATATTTCAATTTTCCCATGCTTATGTGTGGCATCAGCCAGGTTTTCTTTTTTATTGTGAGTTCTTTATAAATACATCTATTTATCCTCTTCTCTGTCCATGATATACGATTACTTTTCTATAACACTTATATTCAAAAGCCAATATATACTTTTTCATTAATTTGTTAAATGTCCATGTTTCCCACTCATACGTTGCCATTGGAAATATGCATGCTATTAGTATTCCGATCTTTGTTTTCCTATCAGTTTTCCTTCATACTGTTTTCAGTTGTTTAGATTTTTGTAAGGATGCGTTTGTTCTTCTTTTCTTCTCCTTTTTCTTCTTTTAACGCTCCATATCGACCACTTGTTAACCAAATCTTTGTGGTTTGTATTAATCTGAGCCCAAGAGCGATTTACGTTGTGCCAGTTATGCGCCTACAAGTAGGACAGCACATCCGATTTCTGCAACGCTTCTTATTTACTAGAGTAGCTTCCCTAGGCCACTACTTTAGTCGCCTCTTACGACATGCCTTGCTGCTCGCAGTGTTACTATTCTTTGTTCCCCTTGAGAGCCCCAGCGACACTGTTCTTTAAATTCCCTCCATCTTATTTCCTTCTCTTGTTAGCAGTGAACCGTGATATTAAAAACTGTTTACATGTTCTATTTTCTCTACGTAGAAACAAAAACTATCCATTTCATGTTTACTTTATCAGCTGTCACTATTTTTGTTTTTTCCACATTCAGCTATAGATTTTATTGTTCGTCTTTCCCTTGTACTACCATTTTAAAATTATCAGTCCTTGTTTGCGATGTTGACAATCACATTGCATAGTCAGCATATCTTAGTTATTTCTTTGATTATAAAAGTATCTTATTGTTCTTTTGGATTGTATTGTCTACGTGGAAACAGTCCCATTATCACAGTCAGTGGAGGTTATTAACTTCTCTTTCTTTCTGTTGTCCTTCTCTGCTTTTTTGCCGCTAGGCGTAGCAGGTTTAACTGATGATCGGTTTCCGAGATAATGCACGCTTGGTTGCTTGATATGGTGTGGTATTGTGGAGTTTTAAGATGTCTGTAACTCCATCAACCCATCTTTTCTTGGTCTGCCCCTTCCTCTTGATGATTCCATTTTCATGTTGTACGCTCTTGCAACTGGTGTATTCGGGTTCATTCTGACCAAGTGGCCAAACCATTTGAGTCTCTGTTTTTCAATAAAACTAATAGCAGGTGTTGTTCCGACTGTTCTTCTAATTTCCTCATTTCTTATATGGTCTCTTCTTGTTTTATTTACTGCTTTCCTCAGGCATCTCATTTCGCATGTGGTAATTTTCCTTTCTTGTTCTTTTGTCAGTGCCCATGTTTGGCTCTGGTAGCACAGTATTGGTATAAAGATTGAATTTATAATCTGTCTTTTAGTCACTACTGGTTATTGACTTAAAGAGAGCAATAACCAGAAAATAAAAGCAATTGATAATTGGAATGTTGTAGAAAGTAATTTCCAGGCGATAAGTAGACTTGAAGATTTAGCCCATAAAAGGATTGTACTTTTTGGAAGAACTTATGTCTCTGAACTGTTTCTTATGTAGTGGATTTCGCCTACGTTCCAATTATTCTATGAGATGTTGCTATTTAATTTCTTGGTTACTTTGTTTCAGCACAAGAGCACAGAGGGTTTACTGTTGATGTTAACCAGAGCCAACTATAAACACTTATAATAGTTATGCAGGCTGGTTAACCAGGGTCACCATGACCAGTTGATGAGTCACGTTCAACAACGTGTGGTGACTAGTTCCCATTTAGCTCATTCAACTTGGTTATCCTGAGATCCCGTCAGGATTTTCTTTTTTTCTTTTCGACCATGGTTGGCTGTTGTAGTTAGTTGTTGTGGAGCCACGTTTAACACGTGAGGTGACTTGTTCCCTTTCAGCTCGGACAACTCTAATAAACCCGATGGACTCTATCTGTGCGATTTTTGGGGATTTCCGTCGTGGCGACGGCGAGGTCTCCAAGGGGTGTAGTGGATAGCCAGTTTCCCACTCCCAGGTGGCAGCTGAGGAACAGACAGTTAACCAGATAGTTAGTGTAGTATAATTAGATATTATATAGTTGAGACTATGTGTTGCACTTTTAAGTTGAAGTGCAACACATAACTACGAGACAATGACGTTTTTGTGTAGTGACAGTCAGTTAGTATTCAGTATATATATATGGAACTGCAGTAAAACTATTTGATTGGCAAAACACGTAATTACAAAGTACTGTAGTTTTACAAATTACAAAAACAATGACAAAATACAGCAACGTTTCGACCAACAAGGCCTTTATCAAGCAAACGAACAAACAGGAGTGACAAATTAAAATGAAACACAAATGGACGACCAAATACAAACGTAGATGTTTCATTGTTTCTTTTCCTTTCTATTTCTAGTTTTTATGTGTGTTTTTGTGTTACATTTATTTCGTTATTCGTTTTTATTCCAGATTTTCCTTAGATACGTTTGTATTTGGTCGTCCATTTGTGTTTCATTTTAATTTGTCACTCCTGTTTGTTCGTTTGCTTTGATAAAGGCCTTGTTGGTCGAAACGTTGCTGTATTTTGTCATTGTTTTTGTAATTTGTAAAACTACAGTACTTTGTAATTACGTGTTTTGCCAGTCAGTTAGTAACGATTTAGTAAAGATAGGAGAGACAAAGATGTACGGACGTGCTTGGTGTCTTGTCACTATCTAACATCAATCTAACATCAATCTAACATCAATCTAACATCAATCTAACATCAAATAAAATGTACAAGAAATGAGCCCATCATAGCTGTTGCTTATTATATTATAATTGTGTGAAAGAAACGTTGTACAGGAATACACAATAGTCCAATGGAACATCTTCAGGACTAAATGAAACCATGAAATCAACCACAAATCGGAAAGTATAACAGATGATCCAGGTGGAAGGTTATGAATAAATAATCAAGTGGACCACAGAGACATATAAACAATTAGGAAATTGGAAACTACGGCGAATTAACATCCAAATTGGGAACTATGTCTAAACTAAACTACAACAATAGCCAAAGCCACTCGGACCAAAAGCCCTGACTAGCCTAAAAGAACAACGGCATCAAAGATCACAGCTACAAACAATTTAGATACCTTATTCTCATAAATAACTACTACTACTATAGTACCAGAAAGTCCGGTACTATAACACTTACAAGAGTGAAGTTTATTTTGTATATAACTCGAACACATTTAACTTATTCGTAGAACGTATACTCACCAACATCTCATATATAGTGGTCTCTGTGGCGTAGAGGTTAGATGCTTGTCTCTGTGGCGTAGAGGTTAGGGTGTTCGCTTCTCGTTCCAAAGATACTTGGTTCGTTCCTTCGTGAAGCTATCGGGACAGTTTGTCCAGAAATTCCTGATCTCTGCGTAGGTGAGAGAGTTCCTAGTCCTATCGGAGATGGACAATAAAACGTAGGTCCCGCGATCAAGTTGAGCACGTAAAAGAACCATTGGCAGTTCAATATTGATAAGAGAAGGCTGGAAAGCCGCTGCCTGGGCAAAATTCATTAGAAAGCCAAAAAAAATTCTAAATTCCTACAAAATATTTTCACCATCTTCTAAATTATACCAGGAATCCTCGACGGTTCTACGGAGTTCGTGCACTGTCGCTGAGATCTTCCTGTGTAAGAAAGAGATGTTTACTCACACATGGTTACTCACCGAAGTGCAATGATGATGGTCCTGTCGGTCAATCAATCAATCAATATCTCACATAGCAACTGATATCAAGTGACTTGTTAACTCGTATAGTACGACTAGTCAACTGAGAAACCTTTCTGGAGGTACAAATTTCCCAACAAACCATCTCACGAATGAAGACATTAAATAGAAATAAAATTACACACAATGTACATATGATGCTGTTTGTGAATAATTCTTATTAGAATATAGTTATTGAATGTATTAAATAAAGCTCGGCACATTCTGAGATATGAAATAGTGATTTGACACTTATCATAAGAAATTTATCATAGGTTTTGTTAAAGCAATTTCCATTAAAGAAATGTTATTCGACAAAATTAATTCCTCTTCTTCTTTCTCTATTGTACATCAGTGAGGTATTAGGGGAGGGGGATGCAAGGATCGATTGGATGCATTGTTTAATGCACTTTGTCAGTTGGTACTATTTCCTCAAAGTTGTTCTTGATACCGTCATTCCATCTTTTGCGTGGTCTTCCTCTTAACGCATATTTATATAACTTTTTTTCAATTTTGTTTTTTGTAATAGGTGATACCAGGCGGTGCATTCTTGTCCGGAGACCACACCATTAAATATGTTTTTTTATAAAATGAAAATGACTGCTTCATTCGTATTCTTCTAATTTTTTATTTATAATTGTCTCTCTCATTGTTACTCATGTAGTTCTTCTAAGACATCTCATCTCTGTTATGATTATCCACTCATTAGCTGCTACGAGCAACCATATTTGACATTGATAGCATTATGTTGACCAAAAATTGTTCTTATGAGATTTGCTTTAGTATTCACGTATATCTTTTTTATGTGTCAGGATTGATGTTAGCTGTCCCCAGTACCTGGTTTTCCTTTGTTGATTTCTGCATAGATTTTGATTTATCTTTTTATTTTTTTGTATAGAGTAAAAATTGCACATATGTATTTGAACTCACTTCAACTAAAAAACAGAACAGAATATAAAAACGTGGTTTTAGTTTGAGATTTCTAAGAGTAAAGAAAACACACGTACACCCGTCTACACAGTTTCGTAATTTCTGTAGCTTTTCCTATTATATCTTCTTCTTCTCTTCCACCATTTACTTCTTTATAGAAGTGTTGCGAGTGGAAGGGGACCGGAACGTAGTGATCTTGTGTGTGTGCTTGTTCTTCTCTTCCACCATTACTTCTTTATAGAAGTGTTGGAGTGGAAGGGGACCGGAACGTAGTGATCTTGTGTGTGTGCTTGTTCTTCTCTTCCACCATTTACTTCTTTATAGAAGTGTTGGAGTGGAAGGAACCGGAACGTAGTGATCTTGTGTGTGTGCTTGTTCTTCTCTTCCACCATTTACTTCTTTATAGAAGTGTTGGAGTGGAAGGAACCGGAACGTAGTGATCTTGTGTGTGTGTTGTTCTTCTCTTCCACCATTTACTTCTTTATAGAAGTGTTGCGAGTGGAAGGGAACCGGAACGTAGTGATCTTGTGTGTGTGCTTGTTCTTCTCTTCCACCATTACTTCTTTATAGAAGTGTTGCGAGTGGAAGGGGACCGGAACGTAGTGATCTTGTGTGTGTGCTTGTTCTTCTCTTCCACCATTTACTTCTTTATAGAAGTGTTTGAGTGGAAGGAACCGGAACGTAGTGATCTGTGTGTGTGTTGTTCTTCTCTTCCACCATTTACTTCTTTATAGAAGTGTTGGAGTGGAAGGGAACCGGAACGTAGTGATCTTGTGTGTGTGCTTGTTCTTCTCTTCCACCATTTACTTCTTTATAGAAGTGTTGAGTGGAAGGGACCGGAACGTAGTGATCTTGTGTGTGTGTTGTTCTTCTCTTCCACCATTTACTTCTTTATAGAAGTGTTGCGAGTGGAAGGGGACCGGAACGTAGTGATCTTGTGTGTGTGCTTGTTTTAAGGCACTTTGTAAGCTGTTATTTATTTTCGTAAGTCGGTTCTTGGTGCCGTCGTTCCAACTTTTGCGTGGTCTTCCTCTTGCTTTGTACTCATTATACTTTTTCTGTGTGACTCTCTGTGTGGCTCTCTTGTATTATATACTGTAATAAAAAAAACGGAATCACTACAAGAGTCAACAATTTGCAGAATTACTTTAATTTTCGTTCGGGGGCACAAGAGTGTCGATGGCAATGAGAGCAGACGTTTTTGGTGGGTTAGCGAATGAATAGAGCTGACATTTTGAAAGCTCTCATAGAGTGTTGCCACAAAGAGGATTTTCATCGAATCCAATCCACGTCAACTACTAGATTGCAGGAACTTGGATTGAAAATTGGAGTGGCTAGGAAAGAACAGCACAACCTGCATATGAGTGGTCTCATCAATCAACATGGAATGGGTACGGTTAGTCGCTGGACGCTGTTGGAGATATTGCAAAGGAGATCGGAGCACCTATGGACATATCAGGAGTGCAACGAAGATATTCCAAACTGAAACTATCATTTCACTGAAATGGCAATGTGTTAACAATATTTGTAAATAATGTTTTTTTTATTACCAAACAATCCGGAAATGTTACCAAGAAATATTTGTAGACAGTCTCAGAAACTATCAGGTTTTCATAAAGTAAACACGTTTAGACAGACATATGAACTCTTACATTTACATAAATTAAACATGTTTAAACAGACATATGAACTGTTACATTTACATAGATTAAACATGTTTAGACAGACATATGAACTGTTACATTTACATAAATTAAACATGTTTAAACAGACATATGAACTGTTACAGTTACATAAATAAAACATGTTTAGACAGACATATGAACTGTTACAGTTACATAAATTAAACATGTTTAGACAGACATGTGAACTGTTACAGTTACATAAATTAAACATGTTTAGACAGACATATGAACTGTTACAGTTACATAAATTAAACATGTTTAGACAGACATATGAACTGTTACAGTTACATAAATTAAACATGTTTAGACAGACATATGAACTGTTACATTTACATAAATTAAACATGTTTAGACAGACATATGAACTCTTACATTTACATAAATTAAACATGTTTAGACAGACATATGAACTGTTACAGTTACATAAATAAAACATGTTTAGACAGACATATGAACTGTTACAGTTACATAAATAAAACATGTTTAGACAGACATATGAACTGTTACAGTTACATAAATTAAACATGTTTAGACAGACATATGAACTGTTACAGTTACATAAATTAAACATGTTTAGACAGACATATGAACTGTTACAGTTACATAAATTAAACATGTTTAGACAGATATATGAACTGTTACATTTACATAAATTAAACATGTTTAGACAGATATATGAACTGTTATATTTACATAAATTAAACATGTTTAGACAGACATATGAACTCTTACATTTACATAAATTAAACATGTTTAGACAGACATATGAACTGTTACATTTACATAAATTAAACATGTTTAGACAAAATGTGAACTGTTATATTTTACATAAATTAAACATGTTTAGACAGACATATGAACTCTTACATTTACATAAATTAAACATGTTTAGACAGACATATGAACTCTTACATTTACATAAATTAAACATATTTAGACAGACATATGAACTCTTACATTTACATAAATTAAACATGTTTAGACAGATATATGAACTGTTACATTTACATAAATTAAACATGTTTAGACAGATATATGAACTGTTATATTTACATAAATTAAACATGTTTAGACAGACATATGAACTCTTACATTTACATAAATTAAACATGTTTAGACAGACATATGAACTGTCATGCTTATACATAAAAGAGACGTAGGAGTAGACAAAAAGTGTATTATTTATTCAACCGTAACTGCTTGACTTTGATGTCTCTCAATCTTCATTTAGCGATCTCAGACTCCAACTGTCAATGTTATTAGAATGATATATCTTGGACAACAATGTGTTGCAATCATGCTGATACTTGTCTGGAGCTCAGACTGGACCCTTGGACAAACAGTTGCGTGAGTATGATACTTTTATACCTATGTCCTTCTCTTCTTCTTTTACTCAGAAAAAACATTTTTACTTCTTCTTCTTTGCATTCGGTTTCGTATGCTCGTCTAAACAATGAGATGGTTTGCCTCTATGAAGCTGCATGTCATTGGAGTTTCTCGAAAGTTTCCCATAACTTGCTCTGTAAGCTTCTTTCCTGAGGTCATGTTTCGTTTCGTTGGTGTATTTATGATTTCATGTTTTCAACAATGTACTGCAGTTTACCCCTTGCAATTAACTTGCAATACTTGGTTATTGGTTATTGGTTATTGGTTACTAAACTGACGTCATTGCACTCCAGGCAGACCCATATGTGCTCAGTCTCCCCAACAGATATCGAAAGTATGCATACTGATGGTTCCCGTGGCTCGCTGATTAAACACACCTCTCACTCTGCCTCTCAGGCACCCAGTTCGACTTGTACAACGGGTAACTCCAAACTGCCTAAATCGCTTGATCGCGATTCAACATAGATTTTAGTGTCCTCATCCAACAGACAGTCGCGAAGAGACCGAAGAATATCCCCTTATCCATCTTCAACTCCCCTACAATCGATGCAACGGAGGACAGAGCACGAATGGGAATGCCCAATGTGCCATGATGTCGATCGCATAACATAACATAACATAACATAGAACAGTTTGACAGAATACAACGTCATGAGAAGGGACAGGTAGCGTTAGTGGCTAAGTCTTGCTTGGTTTGCGTTCCGAAGGTCGTTGGTTCGAATCCGGACCGCGACGTTCTGTTCACAGGTGCAATTTTTTCCAGAGAACACTAGGATTGTTGCAGGAGCTACGGATTTCGTGTTTTGTGCAATACTCTTGGCAGGTGGCGTGCTACTTCTGTGGATAGGGACCGAGCTATATGGGATAAAACCCGGTGCAATTAAGTCGATCCATCGGCTTTAGAGATCCATTGCAGACGACGTTCTTTCTGAACATAGCACATAATTATCAAACTATCAAAATCACCCCATTTGATCTAAACAATTCCCTGCCTGCAATCATCATCATCATTAAATAGCTTATTCTGAACAGAACTTTGCCATCTTAACATCCCTTTGAAATTTCTCTCTCTTATGGGCCAGATGTCCTGCCTTTGCAGCGGTCATGCTCAAATCATCTCTTACATCTTCTCCGTGGTCTTCCTCTTCTTCTCTTTGCCGGGATGCATCCTTCCATGATGGTCTTCTCCAGCCCGTCGTGTCTCTTTATATGTTCAAAATACTTTTTCTCATTCTTATTTGTAGCATCAGCCAGTTTTCTTTGTTTTGAGTTCTTTCTGGATAAATCTATTTGTTCTCATACAATATAAACAGTATATCTAAAATTAATATTTAAAACATTTTCTATTGTTGGACAGATATAATCAGTGTGAACTGAAGAGACATGCATGTGATATTTGTGGTCAACCTGTCTTTGTGACTCTGATTGCCAGAAACGTGCTGCAGTCACCCACGTTTGAGATCAGGATATCGCTGAAACTAAGACAGGGGTCTCTGCTGAATGTTCTAGAGGAGGCGGCTGAACTGGACAATGGATTTAGGTAAAGGCTACTGCATATCTGCTGCCAAAACCAGCATTATGAACTATGACAAGGTTAAGTGATTAGATCTGTCATGGTTCAGTGATTAGATCTGACATGGTTAAGTGATTAGATCTGATATGGTTAAGTGATTAGATCAGATACGGTTAAGTGATTAGAACTTCTTCCAACGTTTTCAGACTCGATTTAATCTTTAAAGTAGTTAGTGGTCAAGAGTCATGTAATTCAGATACTTGTCTTGATATGGGTTCATGTGTTTACTCTGATCACTGTAAGTTGGACATTCTAGGATTCTGTCATCTGTGTGTCTGATCTGATACGATTAAGTTGTTGTGTGCATATGTCAGAAGGGCCTATTTTGTACTTGTTAAACAGTTTCAGCTTGGAATATCTTCATTGCACTCGGACATGTCCATAGGTGCTCCGATCTCCTTCGCAATATCTCCAACAGCGTCCAGCGACTGACCGTATCAGATTTGTTAAACAGATGGCACCTCAGCCTATTGTGCCCTGTTCGTAGACGAAAAATAACAACCTATTCTTCTCTACTTAGTTGTTAGTTAGATTAGAACAATGTGGCATGTATCAACTCTGACACCAAGATACAGTATAACTCAGTAGATGTGGTCAATAGATGATATTTTATGTTTTAAAATATTACCAGTAGCATATCTGTACAAATGAGTGTCCTGTTGGACATTGTGCTTGTATCATCTGATTGATTGATTAATTGATTGATTGATTGGTAGGACTATCATCATTGTACTTTGGTGAGTAACCATGTGTGCTGCTCTTTCTTACAACAAGTTCTCAGTGGTAGTGCACAAACTCTATATCACCGTGAGGGTCCCTGGTGTAACTTTGAAGATGGTGAAAATATTTTGTAGCTTTTTTAAAAATCTCTTGTCTCTGTACTTCTCGATTTTGAACTACCAAGGGTCTTTAAGTGCTCAACTTGAGCATGGGACCTACGTTTTATTGTCTGTCTCTGATAGCTCTAGGAACTTGATCTCACCTACACTGAGAAAATATCCAGATGGCTCCATGAGGGAGTGAACCAAATACCTTTGTAACAAGAGATGAGAGCACACTCACCCTTAAGATGAACCTAACTCTACACCACAAAAAAAAAATCTCTGCATGATACCCTCTGTGGTTGGAAAGAAGCCAGAATGACACTTACTAGACCTGAGGAAAGAGAACCATTATGTGCAGCATTCTAATGACTGACACCAAAAAGACCATTTGCCTTGAACATTTAGACATGTATCTGACTCAAACAAGATAACGTTTGTTGAACATGACATGTGTATATGGATTAGACAATGACAGGGATTAGATAATATAATGGAAGCAAGCTTTTTTATTTCTTCTTTCTCTTCTAATCTTGCGTTCTGAATACAATCTCATCCCGAATCAGCGCTTTAGGGATAAGTAAGATATAATTCATCAAGCTTAGTAGGTTTCTTTTGAGTGCACTTCATAAACAGTATTTTTGTCGGCTGTTATCTCCTAGCCCACCTTTTGCATAGACAGCCTTTTGCTTTGTATCCACTATATCGTATTAACATTGCTCTAACATTACACTGTCTGTTGGTAATCTGTTTACTTGGCCAAAACATTTAATTTGTTGTTTCTTGATGTAGTTCAGTATTTGTAGTTGTTCCCCATTTTTTCCTGGTGTCTTTATTTCTAATTCGGTCCTTCTTGATACCCTCAGCATTCTAGACACTACATTTCTGTTGTGACTAGTTTTCTTCTATCATTTGATGTCGGCAACCTGATTTGCACTGATAGCTCGATGGAACACATGTTTGTATGTATTATGTATTACCCTAGTAAATAAAAAGCATCACAAAAACCAGATGTGCTGCCCTAACTGTAGGTGCATAACTGGCACAACGTACAATCGCTCTTAACCTCAGATCACATACAAATCCCACAGAGTGGTTAAGAAGTGGTTGATACGGAGCATTCGAAGAAGAAAAAGTATTATGTATGTATATAGTGATAAAAGGCAAGAACTAAGTTTTAGAAATAGAAAATATGGAACTTCCATAAATCATGCAATTAAAGCCGTTGATCAATCTTCTTCTTCTTCTTTGCATTTGTTCTTTACGACCAATTTTAATCACTCTTTGTGATGTTTGATCTTTGCCAAGAACGTGTATATGTTGCACATTGGTTTGTAGGCCCCTAAACGCATAGACTTCTACACGTTAGGACACATGCATCCAATTTCAGCCAAATCCTACAAAATGATGTTTAACTCTATAGCATGTCCTTAAATTCTATAGATGAGTTGGTACATGTTAACCATGTACTTCCATATTGAGATTATTTTGTTAATGTACATTCAATTAATCAGTTGATCGATTACAATTATAGATACTTTTTAATACTGATTTTTTACAATTTGCTTCTTAATAGATAATAAATAATAAGGACAAATAATGCAGAAACCAAGTTAGACTTGTACCTGGATTACTTAATAGCAATGTATCTCAACATACCTCAAAGCTCAGACACACAATTTTAAATAATAGGACAACAATTTTCTATGATTGCAATTCTAAAATGATACATCAAATGCAGCTTTGTTTTTTTTAAATTTCTTTCTTACAAATGACTTTTAAACATTTTCTCATGTTATTTTTGTAACAACCAGATTCAAAGTGACATACAGTCCCAATGTAGGTTACTTCATCCATGACATCAACTTAATTGAGAGCATTGCTGAGAATGGAACCTTCTGGCATCTGATCAGCATGAAAAGTGGGGCCTTGAATTGTGGTAAGTCTGTAATATTCAAGTTGTAGTCAAGTTCCCAAGCAATATGCTCTATCCCAAACGAGTGTTTGTGGCAACAAAAGAGTGGACAGACTTGCATTAACAGCATCGAGTTTAGGATGGATAAGGTGAATGTTCTTCTGTTATTTTGGCGACCTACTTTTGGATCAGGACACTAAAATTGCTGTTGAATCAATCCAGCGATTTAAGGAGTTTGGAAATGCACATTGTACAAGTAGAGATGGATGCTTGAGGGACAGAGAGGGAGTGTGTTTAACCAGCGAGCTACAGGAACCATCAGTATGCATGCCCTTCGACATCTGTTTGGGTAGACTAGCACCTATAGGTCTGCCAAAGTATGTGATGTCAGTTCAGTAACCAATAACCAAACAATCATAGTTAGACTTCTGAACAACTATCACAATATGAAACAAACTAGTTTTATCAACTACAACAACAGAGAAAATCAACATTTCAACTAAAAGATCTTTATCGAGCAAAAGATACAAGATAAAGAAAAGATAAAATATGATGGCACAGTTTGAGAACAGATATTCAACAACACTGTTCCAAAACTTGGTGACTTACGATAGATCATGAGAGCGCTGTGTTGTGATAATCACTTTATTTTGGGTTCTTTATTACTCTATATTTAAGGAAATGTGTACAAATAATGAAGTGGTTCGGCCACTTTATAAGAATGCAACCAAACTCCACAGTATACTGAGTCTTCTACAACAGAACATCTGGAAAGAAGGTGAGAGGAAGACCACGGACATGCCTTGTAGGTCGCAATGTTATAAATTACTCATCTTACAAAACTGATTTTATTACAGGTGTGTCAAAGTATATCCCATCTGATGGAGAAATTATTCTGCTCAACTTCACAACCTACAATGCTGTTGGTTACATTTCCTAGTAGGCAACAACTCTGCAGACTTCACTTCGCTTACATTCTGGCAAAATAACTGTGATTGTGAATGCTGACTTCACAAGAGATACTGTCACTAATTGTTGTACCACAGACATGTCTTTATGTGTTCTTTATAATTTTGTGAGTGTAATCTTTAAAGTATTTTGGACATATAATGAGACACAAAGGGTTGGAGAAGACCATCATGAAAGGAGGCATTGCAGCAAAGAGAAGAAGAGGAAGACCACAGATAAGATGGATTCAGGATGTAACTGATGATTTGAGCATGACAGCTGTAGAGGTAGACATCTGGCCTATGAGAGAGAGAAATTCCGAAGGATTGTTAAGGTGGCAAAGCTCTGCTCAGGACAATCTATTATTTGATGATGAATCTATCATTGATGAAAAGCAAATGCTGTAACCTACCAGCTAGCCCCATTGTTAAGGCACCCAAAATTTCACAGAAGACGGAAAACTGGATAGAGAGATAGAGGCTAGAGTACAAAAGCAAATGCTGTAACCTACAGCTTTGCCCATTGTTAAATAAAAATTTCACGGCACTAAAAGATGATCAACACATTTATACTACTTTGTCTACAGAGCAAACATGGACATTGAGCAAGGTCAAGAAAAAATACTTTCATGTGAAATACTTCCCCAAAAAATTACATGTCAACAACACAAGATCAAGACAAATCTACCAACATCAGCATAAAAGAAGTTGGCATTTTGCAAAACCTGCAGATTACATAGATAAACTGCAAGAATGAAGTGTTTGAGCTGACTTAATAAGAATGCATCCAAGCTCCACAGTATGCAGAGTCTTTACAACAGAACTTGGGAAAAAGGCAAAGGAAGACCACGTGAAAAGATGGATTAGATGGTGTAGCAGAACCTGTAGAACACGATAAGTTCCACCAGAAACAGCACAAGACAAAAGCAAGAAAACTCATTGACATGGGCAACAATTTTCGCAGGATAGTAGTGTATCGACTAATTATGTGGAAGAGTAATTATGAAGAATTATGTTTCTTGAATCATAATTTATGTGATTACATCGCAATTTTACGTATTTATTCTTGTTACGTAATTTCTTTTTGAGTAATTTATTATTTTCTTGAATTATTAATATTGTTATTCATATTTTCTGTAGCATAATTATGAAGTTAAATTCATTATTTTCAATAAATGACACTTTACATATTGGAACTTATTTTTATTTTTAGTTAAACAATTCAAATCTCACACTTGTGTACATTTATTTGGTAGAAAATGATTGACAAGTTGCTCAACACACAAATTTATTCTCAATGATCCAGTAATACCTAAGCTCTTCTGCTCTATGTATTAAATAAACTTAATTACACACATGGATGTTCATCATCATCATTCATTCACCTTTTAACTCCCAACAGAGCACAGGTCCTCAACAAACTTCTTCCAGCTCTTTCTCTCTCCTGCCATGCCTTCCAATTCTTTCCATGTTTTACCTATCCTTTCAATATCAGCTCTTTTCTCCATGATGTCTAGACCTTTCCCTACTGCCCTTTCTCTGCGGGTTCCAAAACAGTGCCTGTCTTGCAATGCTTTCATTCTTCTCAATGTGTGTCCTATCCATCGCCAGCATCTCTTCCTTAGCTTTTTTCTCCACTGGTATCTGCTTAGTTCTTTCTCTGAGTTCCCGTCATAATCTTATCATACCATCCCAGTTCCTCTATTCTACGCAAACATCCATTTATGAAGGTCTGTAGTTACACATTAATGTTACTGAACATACCTCAACATAAAATGTTGTAATGAGAATGATGTAATCATTTATACAGATGGTTCAGTGATTCGACATTTCTGGAGCTCATGGGCTTTCAATGCTCAGGTCAAGAGGGGATGTGAAGGAAAACAGTGGGAGTTTGAGCGTGACTACGAGCAGTCTCACTATGGAAATCATGGCAGTAACTAAAGTGATGGTCTGGCTGGAATCACAGACCTTTGTCCATGCATGTTTTCTCAGGGACTCAATGAGTATTCTCAAGAAGATTGAAACAGGCTGGGCTCAGAGACAATGGATGGAGTCGCTGAGGAGGTCTAGGCTGATAAAAGTCATCATCATCAGTGAACTAAAGCTGACCAACACCCTACTCTACCTTCACTTTGTGAAACTGTAACAGATTGCATCACTTCAGTCTGGCTAAGAGAGTAAAGGGCACACCTGGTCCCAAAAATACAGTGCTAAATATGAATGTGTTAGATCAAAGTGCAGAGATATCAAAGTCCTGCTACAAACTGCACTCCAGCATAACAAATGCTCTTTTCAGGATTAATGAAGTAGAAAAAAAACAGCAAATAATAAATGTGAAATAATGCATATTTTTATTATATCATGAGATTAGTCAATAATACAAGCTATTATTTAGCTATGTCATGCTCACAAATACTGCTTCTCTAAAGCTAGTATGTTAGGGTGTGACTGCATATGCAAAAAATGTCACAAAATAAGTTGTGATACTTATCTTTTTAAACATAAGAAAAAATATCAGAGGCTAAATATTGTCAAATTAAATAGTTCGGGTTGAATGTATTTGAAAGACTTAGTATTACTTGCATTGAAATATGACTTAGCTTCTACACTCTGAATACAGACTCATATATGATAGCTTCTACACTCTGAATACAAACTCATATATGATAGCTTCTACACTCTGAATACAAACTCATATATGATAGCTTCTACACTCTGAATACAAACTCATATATGATAGCTTCTACACTCTGAATACAAACTCATATATGATAGCTTCTACACTCTGAATACAAACTCATATATGAGCTAATAGTTTCAAATCTAATAGCATGAATATTGAAGACTTAGTTATTCTTGAAATATGATCTAGTAATCTGAATACAAACTCATATATGATTAGTTTCTACACTCTGAATACAAACTCATATATGATAGTTTCTACACTCTGAATACAAACTCATATATGATTTGCTTCTACAATCTGAATACAAACTCATATATGATAGTTTCTACAATTTGAATACAAACTCATATATGACTTAGTTTCTACAATCTGAATACAAACTCATATATGACTTAGTTTCTACAATCTGAATACAAACTCATATATGACTTAGTTTCTACAATCTGAATACAAACTCATATATGACTTAGTTTCTACAATCTGAATACAAACTCATATTTGACTTAGTTTCTACAATCTGAATACAAACTCATATATGACTAGTTTCTACATCTAATACAAACTATATATATTAGCTTCTACACTCTGAATACAAACTTATATAAGACTTATCTTCTACACTCTAAATACAAACACATATATTATTTAATTATATTTGTTTGGTCATGCATGCACAAAGTTCTTATGTCTATACAACTTATTCCAGACATTCATTAAACAAAACATCATCAAATCTCATGAAAAACTATCAATTTAAAAATACACTGAGCCAAAAGGATGGATAGAAATCAAGAGTGTTACTTAACTGTTACAGTTCATATGTACTTTTAGATGTCTCGGTTACATTTTCATATTATCTTTATCTTCTTTTGTTGTCCAACTGTTCCTGAGTTGTTGCCCAGTATAGTGCTTTTCCATTTTCATCATGCGCTGCTATAGTGGCTTGAGTGATAGTTATTTTTGCTTTTTGACATGATTCTGCTATGTCATCTAACCATATTTTTCATGGTCTTTCTCTCACTTGCTTTCCTGATGTTCTGTAGAAGTATACAATAGAGTTTGGTAGCATTCCATTCCTGCTCCGATACAATGGGTACAAAGCAAAAGGCCGGCACGCAAAAGATGGACCTCAGAGATAACAGAGGCGACGAAAGAGACTATCTACGAGCGCATACTAGGGCCCGTTTAGAAATCTCTTCCTGACCTGACGCTGTGAGGCATACAGGATTCGAGAAAGAAAGAAAGAAAGAAAGCATTCCTATTAAGTGACCAAACCACTTCATTCTTGTAAATATTATCATGTAAAAGAAACCCTTTTATACCTAGAAGTACATTTGGTAATATGGTGCTAGGCTGCCTTTTTCATTGACTGTCATTGACAGCAATGATTATGAAACATGCAGTTGCAATATATCCCCACTAAATACTCAAGCTGCTGCACTGGATGAGTGAGTGTCAATGATGAACCAGGTCTGTAGTCAGTAAACCTTTCATATCAGCTAATATACTAGTCAGAGGTAGTAAAATATCCTCAAGTTCTGTGAGTGTAGTCAGACGAAGACTGCGCTGATACAGTTGCTTGACACTATTATTTGTCATGTCACTGAGAAGAGAATCAAGAAATACATTTACAATATTTCTTAATTAACAAACTGTTAAAATAAAATCTTCAAATATTATTACATAATATTATATATGTTTACAGAATATTTTCCTAACAAAATATTAGTCTCTGTACTATTTTAAGTGAGAAGTATTTGGCTTTGTTTTTGGGGTTTTTCCTTGTTCACCCACTATTAATTCAGACATAGTCATGGCACCTAATATGACACCTCTGACTGATTTTTGTGTTAAGGCTTGCTTTCCTTATCAACAGCGTAGCTCACTATTCATGTGAGCCTTACACCAACTTCAGAGATACTTGTAATTTAGATGCACAAGTAAAGGATCAGAGTTTCCTGTAGTCCAACCATCTACTGTGAAGCATTTCTTTCCTTATCACCAGTGTGTCCTCACCTAAAGTTCCCCTTCACCAGCTGTCCCTCACTATCACCAGTGTGTCCCTCACCTTATCACCAGTGTGTCCCCACCTTATCAGTGTTCTCACCTTATCACCAGTGTGTCCCTCATCTTATCACCAGTGTGTCCTCACTTATCACCAGTGTGTCCCCACCTTATCACCATGTGTCCTTCACCTTATCACCAGTGTGTCCCTCACCGTATCACCAGTGTGTCCTCACCTGTATCACCAGGTGTCCCTCACTTATCACCAGTGTGTCCTCACCTTATCACCAGTGTGTCCCTCACCTTATCACCAGTGTGTCCCTCACCTTATCACCAGTGTGTCCCTCACCTTATCACCAGTGTGTCCCTCACCTTATCACCAGTGTGTCCCTCACCATATCACCAGTGTGTCCCTCACCGTATCACCAGTGTGTCCCTCACCTTATCACCAGTGTGTCCCCACCTATCACCAGTGTGTCCCCACCTTATCACCAGTGTGTCCCTCACCTTATCACCAGTGTGTCCCTCACCTTATCACCAGTGTTTTCCCTCACCTTATCACCAGTGTTTTCCCTCACCTTATCACCAGTGTTTTCCCTCATCTTATCACCAGTGTTTTCCCTCACCTTATCACCAGTGTGTCCCGCACCTTATCACCAGTGTGTCCCACACCTTATCACCAGTGTGTCCCTCACCTTATCACCAGTGTGTCCCTCACCGTATCACCAGTGTGTCCCTCACCGTATCACCAGTGTGTCCCTCACCATATCACCAGTGTGTCCCTCACCTTATCACCAGTGTGTCCCTCACCTTATCACCAGTGTGTCCCTCACCTTATCACCAGTGTGTCCCTCACCTTATCACCAGTGTGTCCCTCACTGTATCACCAGTGTGTCCCGCACCGTATCACCAGTGTGTCCCTCACCTTATCACCAGCGTGTCCCTCACCTTATCACCAGTGTGTCCTGCACCTTATCACCAGTGTGTCCCTCACCTTATCACCAGTGTGTCCCTCACCTTATCACCAGTGTAGACCTCACCTTATCACCAGTGTGTCCCTCACCTTATCACCAGTGTGTCCCTCACCATATCACCAGTGTGTCCCTCACCTTATCACCAGTGTGTAGACCCTCACCTTATCACCAGTGTGTCCCTCACCTTATCACCAGTGTGTCCCTCACCTTATCACCAGTGTGTAGACCCTCACTAGTCAAGTGAGCTTCAGAGATACATGTAATTTAGATCCCCAACTAAATGATCAGGATTATCTGTAGTTCAGCCACATACTGTGTGCTTACCAAGAAGCTGGCCTCAAACCCTGTCATTTCCACGGCATAGGGTCACTTTGCGTAGCGTGTTATCAACTTCTTTATTGCTGACCCCCTACATTGCATTCTGAAAGTTGTTGGTTCGAATTCACAACACACTATTCGGTTCAAGAATGTTTGTTTCCAGAGATCATTAGAATTGTTGCTGGAGCTACAGAGTTTGCGCTTTGTGCCATAGTCTCAGCAGTTGACATGCCATTGTTGTGGAGATGGGTCAAGTCATATGGGGAAACTTGGTACAATGATGTCAATCCTTCATCTTTAAAACTTTTATTTTATTTTAAAATATGATTTTATTTGGATATCTTCTTCTTCTGCATTCTCACTAGATTGGGATTTCAGATTCTCTAATAAAGGCAGCCTCTGCCTCAGATTATCAGCCACACCATACAGTTTGTCTTCTGCGTTCTCACTAATTGAAATTTCAGATTCTCTAATAAAGGCAGCAGTCTGCCTCAGATTATCAGCCACGCTATACAGTTTGACTTGGACGCTGGTGTAAGTGGGCCACCCCTTTCTTCTCAAGTCTGCATACTGCTGGCAGTTCTGTAGGATATAATTCCTATGATTTCTGCTTCCCGTTTGTGCCGACCTCTTCCGTAGTAAGTTTTGGTCAACTTCGTGATGGTAGGTCTGATGTTCTTACTGCATGGCTAAATCTCAGAGATAGATTGGCGACCGTAGAATCCGTTATCCCATTCCTCATTATGAGGGGTCGTTGCACCATGTTATGCGCCTTACGGCCTGGTGCATCCGTTTTCTGCAAGCATTTGTTTCGGGTTAGCATTCCCTAGTGGACATGTGCATCCGATTTCAGTCAAACCTCCTTAGTCGCCTTATACGACATGCATGGCAGGTAACAGTGGTCTATTCTTTACACCCCAAATTTGGGCCCCAGTAACCACTCGGGCGGTTATTTGGATATTAGAACTATCGTCAAAGATCTCTGTTTGCAACAGCTTACAAACACATGCAGATACCAATAGATGGCGTTAGTTGAAGGGCAAGTACACAAGGATGTTGGATCATTGAGGAATGAGATACATAATTTTCAGAATGCAAAAGTTCTGTAACAAGCAACATGGGAGGGTGGCAGTTATGAATCGTGACCACACAGACATACATCTCCTCTAGAGCGATGATAGATCTGGGACTGCCAGAAATTCTAGACTTTGCCCTGGTGACAGATCAAGAGATACATCATAACCAATGATCTGAATATAGAAGAAAAAAAGAAAGCTACATGGCACAAGTACTTGTCTGAAGTGTTGACATTTCTCCTAATGATCAGATAATCTCATAAAGTAATGCTTAAAAAGGGTCTAAAGCCGAAGGATTGACTTCGTTGTGCCAGGTTTTACTCCATGTGTGTCTGTACTACTCCGTAGAATTGGCCAGATCTGCCGAGAATATTGCACAAAGTACGAACTTTGTAGACCTGTTAATAATCCTAGGGTCACTGAAAAAATGTACACATGAACAGAACGGTCTAGGTTTGAACCCGTGACATTTGGAATGCATGGCAAAAATGTAACCACTTAGCCACAGAGATCCCATTAAAGTAGTAATGTTAAATGTAACCATTTAGCCACAGAGATCCCATTAAAGTAGTAATGTTAAATGTAACCACTTAGCCACAGAGATCCCATTAAAGTAGTAATGTTAAATGTAACCACTTAGCCACAGAGATCCCATTAAAGTAGTAATTTAAAATGTAAAACTAAACCACAGGAGATCTATGTCAGGTATATGTGTGTGTAACCACTTAGAAGGAGATCCCAAAATTAAAGTAAAGTAATGTTAATAATGTATCACTAATGCACAGACAGATCCCATTAAAGTGAAGTAATGTTAAATGTAACCACTTAGCCACAGAGATCCCATTAAAGTAGTAATGTTAAATGTAACCACTTAGCCACAGAGATCCCATTAAAGTAGTAATGTTAAATATAACCACTTAGCCACAGAGATCCCATTAAAGTAGTAATGTTAAATGTAACCACTTAGCCACAGAGATCCCATTAAAGTAGTAATGTTAAATGTAACCACTTAGCCACAGAGATCCCATTAAAGTAGTAATGTTAAATGTAACCACTTAGCCACAGAGATCCCATTAAAGTAGTAATGTTAAATGTAACCACTTAGCCACAGAGATCCCATTAAAGTAGTAATGTTAAATGTAACCACTTAGCCACAGAGATCCCATTAAAGTAGTAATGTTAAATGTAACCACTTAGCCACAGAGATCCTATTAAAGTAGTAATGTTAAATGTAACCACTTAGCCACAGAGATCCCATTAAAGTAGTAATGTTAAATGTAACCACTTAGCCACAGAGATCCCATTAAAGTAGTAATGTTAAAATATGAAAGCAACCATTATTCATTCTTCTACAATCAGAAATGTATTGGATTTTCTTATGCAAGTTTACACCATCTTGTCAGTTTTTGATACAAATGCATTGACATTTTTCTTGTGTAAATTCCAAGGTTAAGACACTGACCAAGTACCTCCCTATGGTTCATCCTGGAAAATAGCAGATTTGAGCTTTGCAATTTGCTTAGCCAAACATTAGGGATCGAGTAACCAGACCAGATGGTTCTAATTCTAAGATTTCCCCATGCAGTGCAGCATGTTAAGAACTTGGCATAGCACAATAAGTTGGGACAAGTAACCTGAACTTCAGAAAATCAAAGACGGGGTTTATGTGGCTGAGTGGTTATGTTCTTGCCTTGAGTTGCAGAGGTGGTGGGTTTGAATTCAGACAGCGCCGTTCTGTTCACAGTTGCATTTTTTCCAGAGATCCTAGGATTGTTGCCGGAGCTATGGAGTACGTACTTGTGTAATACTATCAGCAGATGGTGTGCCATTTCTGTAGAGAGAGACTGAGCAATATGGGTGCAATGAATGGGTGCAATACCCAGTGCAATGAAGTCAATCCATTGGCTTTATTGGCTTTAGATACAAAAACAAATTATCACCTACTTTTTTAACAAGGAACAACATGCAGCATTAAAAGTTGTTAGTAACTGTTTGACAGCAGACAAGTCTGTAGAATGAACAGCTGTGTCATCCTCAGGGTCACACATGCCCTCTTTCAATGCCACTAGTACAGGATGAAGGTCATACAAATGTAGAAATATGTTGCGTATCAGTTTCTTTTTGACCTGTGGGCTAATCATCTCTAAAATAAAAATAAAAAAGCAGTGACTACAAATGTAAGGCTTTACTTTCTTCTTCTTCTTAGCGTTTGTTCTTCACGACAAATTTTATCATCCTTATTGTGATATATAATTGATCTTTGATAAGAACGACTGACAAGCTTTAGTTTATGATGAGCTATTTACTAAATATGGCATGCTTTTGAAATAACTTCTTTATTTGTTTCACAAACTACTTTTTTTCTGGAATTTATTTACATCACAAAACAATCTTCTTCTTCCATTCTTAATCATAAATTGAAGAAGCAGCCAGCGAACTGATGACATTTTGTAAGGTAGTCACATACTCATTCCAACCTGCCTGCTCTGCAGTCTTCCATTGATGGGTATGACTAATTTGTGGCTTTTGTTCTTCCTACCTTTCCTTCAATTGAAATATTGTCTTGCATAAACTTACTGTCTTTTTAGTTCCACAGAGGTCCATGTAGAAAGTTTTATTCCCAGTGTTGTTTCATTGGACCAGTGAGTTTGCCTCAGTTTATCATACCCATGGCAGTCTTCGAGTTATGTACTTTGCAGTCTAGGATAACTGTCCATATGAAAATATTGTTGCATTGTCAATCTTGAATTTTGTATACATGTGGTTACAGAGTTTATTGTATCTTGTTCTGAAGCACAGAACGACAACTTGTTATAATCTGTTCCTATTTTGATAGTCATACTGTGTTAGTATTAGTGGACTTTCTGATTGATTTTATTCTTTTTGTGGCTTTTATTTAAAGTTATACAGCTCCCAGCTCAACAAAAAAAAAGTATTTATTTGTTGCTGCTGCTATAACAATTTCTAATTACATGGTTATTATCTTCCGGTCAAGATCGTGCGGCAATATGGAGGAATATTTCGATCTGCCACCTATCAAAGTCGATTTTCATCATTTTCTTTGGATGGAATTTGTGTATTCTAGCCTGAAGGTGATAGTGCACTGTGTGACCCATCTAGCGGAGTCTGAAGCCACTGTGACAGGTCCAGCAAAGTCGACAGCGGTTTAATCTAACTTATGCTAGTAGAATTATGAAGAGAATTCAAGAACTGTGATAGAAGAAAACTAGTCACGACAGCTATGAAGCTGGAAATATGAAGAGATTGGTTTAGAAATGAAGACGTTAAGAAACAAGTGGGTACAACATTAGTACTGCGCACTTTAAGAAGCAATAAATTAAATGGTCGGGACACATAACCAGATAACCAACAGACTTGAAGAAAGTCTCAAAGAGCAATGTTAATCTGATACAATAAATACAAACAAAGCAAAAGGTCACCCACACAAAAGATGGACCTCAGAAATAACAGAGGCAATGAAAAATACTGTTTATGAAGCGGACATAAAAGTATGTTCTATAAATCTTTTATTCTCCTGATGCTGTGAGGCAAAACAGGATTTAAAAAAAGAAAGTAGAAAAGATTATTCTTATTCATTTCATAGATACAGATGAGATCTTTCACAAACACTTGGGAAAAAAAAGAGAGACTTTCAACTAAATATGATCTAAAGTACACTTTCACCTACTTGATTCCGACTCATTTGGCAAAGAATCAATCCACAAAAATTTGCAGCACATCTGAGACCTACGCCAATGGATTTGATTGTAGATATTAAAAGAGTTTTGAAAATTTTCCTCCATTTTCTGCCGCAAATTTTTTTTCCGAGATGGATTTGTCTGCAGGTGAAAGAAAAATAATTGTATAAAATACCACTAAAAGTATATGACATTGGATTCAAACATTTTGTGAAGTACAGATTATTGCAAGATTATTTTACTTTATTTTTGTCATCTTTTGTTCATCTCAACATAAACATTTGTTACATTGTGTTGCTGTTTATAGCAATGATGTTCTTTCTGCATTTTTTTACCCAACATACTCAATTTCAGTTCAGCATTTTGTAGACCAGGTTTGCCTTTCATGTATACTTTTTGAAACCTGTTACCAGGTTGACAACTTGAGGTGGAGTAGGGTGTCTCTCTCTCGCGATCACCGCTCAGACCGATGTACCAGATTTCCCATAAATTCTATTCATGTGGAAATCTGATTCATGCAGCCTTATCATTGGTGAGTTTTACGTCACATCTTCAGCACCATTTACAGCTCTGGTACTTATCCTTCGATGATGTGTCCGGTTTCAGCCAGCGTTTACTCGGTTAGCTTTCCGTTCTGTAGCCATCTAGTGTTTTTACGGTGTGGGGTAGCTAGCCCACGCCCAACCTCCTTAGTCGCCTCTTACAACATGCATGGCAGGTAAAGTAGGGTCTTAATCTGCTCTGGTATGCTCAGTCTGACTTTTATCATCGCATTCACTGCATCATAGGTTCCTGACTCCTATCAAAGCATATAACTGTTGTTGCTACTGCTGACTTATATAAAGCATTTATGTGTACATATTTCATCTTCTTTGTCATTCATTTACAGACTTGTGCATTCATGACTCTGACAAATCTAGCAGTCAGCACTAGGCTACTAATATTGTTGAGAAGATTGTCTGTATATACAGCCGTGATAAATTCATTAAAAAATTCAAAAACATTCAAAAATATTTTCACCATCTCCCAAATTACATTGAAGACCCTCGTCAGTGCTACAGAGTTTGTGCACTGCCACTGAGATCTTTCTATGTAAGAAAGAGATTGGAGCACACATGGTTACTCACCAAAGTGCAATGATGGTCCTATAAATAAATAAATCAAACAGCCGTGGCCCTTTAGTAATTTATCTACACAAGATTATACTGTTTGTATATACAGCTGTGGTTGTGTTGTAATTTATCTACACAAGATTAAATTGTTTGTATATACAGCTGTGATTCTGTAGTAATTTTTCTACACAAGATTACAAACTCATGAATCTCTATATAAGACATGTCTGCTAGGATGCGAGTTATCATACTCTTTCATTACCAATAAGAGAATTAGGATTACAACAAGGAAGTACAAGATCATAATAATAATAATAATAATTCCTCTTGTACAGTTATACGTTACATAGGGCCTGCAAGTAATTTCTCCATACCGCTCTATCCTTGGCAACTCGCTCAATCTCCTCCATGGAACTGAGACCGATATTTCCTGCCTCTCTCAGCAAAGTTCGTTTCAGAGTCTCTTTAGGTCGACCTCTTTCTTGAACCCTTTGCATCCCACTTCAATGCCTGCTTTGATATTCGTTGATCATTTCTCCTCAAGGTGTGCCCAACATATCTCCATCTTCTCTTTCTTATAACAGTTGTCACTAGTGGTTGATCAGACATGTCTGATTTCATCACTTCTTCTGAATTCGTCTATTTTATATTCATTATTTTTCGCAGACATCTATTTTCAAATGCATTCAACTTGCTTCTATATCTTTAGTCATTTTCCAACTCTCGCTGGCATATGTTAGGATTGATACAACATTTGAATTGAAAATTCGTAATTTAGTTTTAATACTATTAACTTGCAGTTCCATATTTTATTTAGACTTTTAAAAGCTGATGTTGCTTTGCCAATTCGTATCATAATTTCTTTTTAACATTTCCTGTGAAATCAAAATTGCTACCTAAATAGGTGAACTGCTCTGTTATTTTTATCATTTTAGATTCCAGTGTGATATCTGCATTACTTCCATAGGTGTCTTCATTATATTTGTTTTTCATAGCTTATCTGCAGTCAAACTATAGATGACAAGTTGTCTGTTTTTCTTTGCATATCTTGGTTGTTTCTACTTAACAAGATCATAGTACACTGCAAAATACTTCTCTTTAAATTTACCAAGAAACAGTCACAATTCAGTTTCAGTTTGGAATATCTTCATTGCACTCCAGAAATGTCCATAGGTTCTCCATCAGGAAGGGTTAAGTATTATGTACAAACAACCATTACCAAAATGTTTCCCATGGATTCTTCTAATACAGGTGATTAAAGTAGTATATTAAATATTAGCTAGTCTATTGAACCAAATGAAGATAATTGTTAGAGAAGTGACATACACAGAGCGTTGCCTCCACATCGAAAACTCTGGCCAAATTCAGATAGTTGTTTGCTGCACAGATCTGGCCTTTCTTTAAATATTTCTTTTGTGAGTCTGGGAAGCAATAAGACAGTGACTTCTGTAGCAGCTCCTTCATACAACGAAGATCCTACAAATAAAAACAAACTCTAATCACTTTATTTTATAATAATTAAATCTTAGGTCACAACAATCTTAGGTCACAATAATCTTAGGTCACAACAATCTTAGGTCACAACAATCTTAGGTCACAACAATCTTAGGTCACAACAATCTACATTTATTTAAAAAATACAATCTAAACTGCACAAAAGGCTGCATTTAAAAAACATAATAGTACTCTCTGTCTGTTTTGTCCCTTCATTTAGTCACTTCTTTTTGTTGTCCCTTATAATGTTTAGTGGTTTGTAGTCATAAAGGTCTGTTGTTCTGTTGACTATTTGCTTTGCCTTTGCAAAGATGTCTGCTTTTTCGTTTCTATGTATGTTTCCATTTCCTGGACTCCACTGCAGGGGTAGGCTCGACGGCAAAGGAGCTAATGAATGAACTGATGGATATTGCCAGAGACTGGCATGTTGTACTCTCAGGGTTTGCATTTTCTAATGCCTAAAGCTATGATTTGACATCAGTAAAAATGATAGTGTGCTAGGTTTTCTCAGGGTGGAGATGGAATATATTTGTAAGATGGTGTTCTGATGCTTAAATGTCAATTGTCTCTGCCTTGAAGTTAGAACAGAACTTGACGCATGAATCTTGCAGCTCTTTGCGTGTTTTGTCTGGATAATCTAATCGAGCTTCATATCCAACATTAATAGTCTGACATATGCAAACCCCATCACAATGTACTTACACTCAAATGGCTCAAATCACAAAGATAAATTGGTTACAATTAAGAAAATGAATAAGAAAACTAACTTCTTCTTCTTTGCGTTCGTTCTTTATGACCAATTTTAATCACTCTTGTGATATGTTTGATCTTTGCCAGCGTTATCGTTGCCATTGGTTTTAGGCCTAACGCAGACTTCTACACGTTTAGGACACATGCATCGATTTCAGCCAAACCTCCTTAGTCGCTCTATAATAGCTGTAGCCATCGCAAGCAATGTGCAAAATCTCAGACGTCTACTGTTGCACCTCTCTGGTGTGCGGAGGTGTGTAGAGTCCAATCCTAGAACAGAATCCCGACCACAGGTGGGGCATACATGATCAGGTTAGACATGTGCGTGTTGTGTGCTCTGTCTTTCTCGCTCCATTTTCTGTGACTCAACAATACGATGATTCTCAGCTATTCGGGTTCCTCTTTGTTGTTACGCGCCCATTTGGCATCTTTGCCAAGATTCTCTAGCACGTATTGTCTATGTCAAGCATTCAGAGACACTTTAAGAGTGTCTTTAAAGCGTTTTTTTTGTGTCCACCAGCTAAAGTCGCCTCTTACGACATGGTGGCAGGTAACAGTGGTTCTATTCTTTACACCCCAAATTTGGGCCCCAGTAACCACTGGCGGAAAACTAACTTGAAATTAACTTAAAAGTATCCTTTAATGTAATTTCTAGTTTTAAAAACTTCCTCTTTGCGTCACACTACTACCGGGTTGTTGTCCAGTGTCGTGGTTTTCAGTTTTTGTCTTGCCCTATTCTGGTGGCTTGGGTGATTGTTATTTTTGCTCTTTGACAGGATTCTGCTATGTCATCTACTAATCTTTTTTGTGGTCTTCCTCGCTTTCTTTCCTGATGTTCTGTTGTAGAAGACTCTGTATACTGTGGAGCTTGGATGCATTTTTATTAAGTGGTCAAAGAAATGCCTTTCTTTCTTATTCTGATGGTAACTGTCTTTTCTGGAGTTGTTGGTAACTTTTCGCAGGCATGCGTAGTTTATATTTTTTGCAACTGCGTTTTGCTCATTGTCCATGTTTGGCACTAGTAACACAAAGTAGGTATGAATATGCTGTTGATCATCTGTTGTTTAGCTGTCAGTGAGATTTTGGTGTTAAAAACTATGTCATACTAACTTAACACAATTCAAAAGTATTTGAGATATGTAGGTCAACAATGATACAACAATGAATCAACATCGAACTGGCATGTTGGGCGCTGGATGCTGCTGGAGCGGAGATCAGAGCACCTATGGACATGTCCGAAGTGCTATGATGATAGTCCTCTTATAACTGATATCAACTGGAATTTAATTTTAAAATATTGATTAAAAATTTTCTAAAGATGTAGCTGAAGTGGTAAGTAAAGTAGCAATTAATCTAAATTGATCTGAAACAATTACCTGCTCTGTAATTTTTCCAGTAGGCAAAGTGAAATAACGTTGTGCCATCTGCTGGTAGTGCATCCTAATGTTGTGGTATATAGTCTCTCTATAGTCATCCATTTTCTCACTCTTCTCATACCTGCTCAAACCTTTCTCGTACCATTCAACAACCTGGTGGAAAACACTATACGATTAGTATTCAACAACCTGGTGGAACACACTATATGGTTAGTATTCAACAACCTGGTGGAACACACTATATGGTTAGTATTCAACAACCTGGTGGAACACACTATATGGTTAGTATTCAACAAAATGGTTGAAGACACTATATGGTTAGTATTCAACAAAATGGTTGAAGACACTATATGGTTAGTATTCAACAACCTGGTGGAACACACTATATGGTTAGTATTTAACAACCTGGTGGAACACACTATATGATTAGTATTCAACAACCTGGTGGAATACACTATATGATTAGTATTCAACAACCTGGTGGAACACACTATATGGTTAGTATTCAACAACCTGGTGGAACACACTATATGGTTAATATTCAACAACCTGGTGGAACACACTATATGGTTAGTATTTAACAACCTGGTGGAACACACTATATGATTAGTATTCAACAACCTGGTGGAACACACTATATGATTAGTATTCAACAACCTGGTGGAACACACTATATGGTTAGTATTCAACAACCTGGTGGAACACACTATATGGTTAGTATTCAACAACCTGGTGGAACACACTATATGGTTAGTATTCAACAACCTGGTGGAACACACTATATGGTTAGTATTCAACAACCTGGTGGAACACACTATATGGTTAGTATTTAACAAAATAATGTGGAACACACTATATGATTATTTGGAGTAAAGATACCATCCCTCTGTTCTTGGGTGTATTTTTTATAAATGATTATTCAGTAATGGCTAAAAAAAGCACAAGAAAACTGGTTACAGTCCACAACTTTGCAATCATGGCACCTTTTAGTTTTTTGAAAGAGCAAGCAAGCATCACACCACCTGCGCCAGCGGTTTTCAAACTGTGTTGCATCACCCTGGGACATCAAACAGGAGTATCACAAGATTTGACAAAATTGGAGTAGCATAACATGATAAGACATTACTATTTTATCTATGAGTCATATGTTGGTGTACTAGCAGTCATTATTATGTGTGCATATGTCGTGTGTTACTAGCAGTCATTTTATCAGCTAGCTCAAAGCATTGCGGTCACCAGGTAATGAATCATTTTCTCTTGGGGAGTGCTCCAAACAAGGGATCCCCACCACAACTGTTATGACAGATATATGCATCTGCTTTGTCGTAGTATCAGAACATCAATTTCTATTAGTGATATTAGCTACTTGAGTTCAGTATGTTGTGCTCCTGTGTATAACTGTTAATACAGTTTTATATTTTTGTAGCCATTTTGAATACAAAGGCACCCGTGTAGTGCCGGACCCAAGGAGGCAAAGAATAGTACCACTGCAACCTACAACCTACGTAAGAGGCGACTGATGTAGGCCCTAGGGATGCTACCTAGTAAATAAAAAGCAGCGCAGAAATTGGATGTGCTGGCCTACTTGTGGCGCATAACTGGCACAACGTACAATTGCTCTTAGGCTCAGATCATATACAAATCACACAGAGTGGTTGACAAGTGGTCGATTTGGAGCGTTCAAAGAAGAAGAAGAATACAAAGGATAGTCTGATTTACAAAAATCAGAGCTAATCTGATTCTTTATGAAATGGAACGAGTTCAAAAGAAGTGATAAAATCAAAGAAATGCCTGGTCAACCACTAGTAACAACTGTTATAAGAAAGAGAATATGGAGATATGTTGGGTATACTCTGAGAAGAAATTATCAAAGAATAACAAAGAAGGCATTGAAGTGGAAGGCAAAGAGTTCGCGAAAGAAAGGACGACCTAGGGAAACCCTGAAATGAACTTTACTGAGAGAGATAAGAAATATCGGACTTAATTCCATCAAAGAGATTGAACGAGTTGTCCAGGACCAAGAGGTATGGAGAAATTACTTGCAAGCACTATGTAACGTTAAAACAGTATGAGAGGAATATATATATATATATATTATATAATCTGATTCTTAAAATCCTGACATGCTGCTGTGAAACTGAATACACATAAAACAACTCTGCAGTCTGCAAGTTTCTTCTTCTTCTTTGCGTTCGTTCTTTACGACCAATTTTAATCACTCTTTGTGATATGTTTGATCTTTGCCAAGAACGTGTAAACGCTGCACATTGGTTTGGTAGGCCCCTCAACGCATAGACTTCTACACGTTTAGGACATGTGCATCTGATTTCAGCCAAACCTCCTTAGTCGCCTCTTACGACATGCGTGGCAGGTAGCAATGGTTCTATTCTTTACACCCCAAATTTGGGCCCGGTAACCACTCGGGTGGTCGGCAAGTTTGAAAGCAAATCAGTTCCCTTGGAGTTTTACAAACGGCAAAAATAGACCTCAACATTCAGAAAGCAATGGCAAACTACTGAACATATAAATGGTGCCTAGACAATCGACGACTCGTTTACTGTGGTTGATGGCTAAGTCCTGTAAAGAAAATGCCATGATTTTCATTTCATTAACTAAAAGATATATGTAAATACCTTAGCTAGATGATCCTTCTCTGCAGGAGGAAACAAATCTGATGTTGTTGATTGATTATAAACAGATGCTGCGGCTAGTACATGTAAGTAGGCAACATTAACACAGTTGTGACCTGCAGTGTTTCTATCACCAACTCCTTCAAATACTTTAATAGCCTTCTGACAATTGATCAAACTATTGTCCCAGACTGGTTGAATGGTTTCAAAATCTTCCTTTTCTGAAATAAGAACATATTTCATGAAAGTCAAGATCAGAACCACATAATAGTTAATGTCAATTTCTCTTTCTATTACTTAACTCTTAGTAGACCAGGGCCAAAGTCATGTTTTTATAAGTCATTAATTTTTAGAATTAAAACGCCCTTTAGTGTGGCTCCTGGTAGAAAGGTATCCAACCCAAAAGCCAGGTAGTGCTGCGTTTGATCCACAAGGAGTTAATGTGGGCGTCTGTAGCTTCAGGAGTAGTGAGCTCTATCACAAACCCACACTGTACCTGGTTCAAACTCCATAATCTGTAAAAATAGACCTCACTGCTCAAAAGCAATGGGCAAACTACTGAACGTATAAATGGTGCCTAGAAAATCGACAAATTATTTACTGTGGTTGATGGCAAGTCTGGTAAAGTATATGCCACGATTTTCATTTTCATCCTTACTTAATACCTATTCCTCTCTCTCTCTCATCCCATCCACTCACTCATCCGGTTTCCTGGTATTCTCATCTTGTCAGATAGCTGTTAAAATCTCCTACTATAATGCTTCCTTATAACACAAGGGACTTGTCTCTTGGGCTGTGTATGTTAAAAAGTTGAAGTGGCTGATTGTCTATGTGTATGTCTGTTCCAATAATTTCTGCTTCTCTATTTGTCAATTCTACCTATTTTGCAGGGATAAAGTTGCGTACCAAAGATAGTACTCCTTCCTTATATCATTCTCTTATCCCTCTGTGTGTGCGGGTTCAATTCCGCGGGATGGCAGAAAAAGCCACAGATTGCCCAGATTTACGGTGTTCGTGGCACCGAACCGAAGGGTTATGATGTCCATGGCACCGAGCCGAAGAGCTGAAAAGCTCAAGTGCTTCTGGATCGGGGAGGATATCATTCTCTGTCCTGTCTGTAAGTTTGGTAGCCCCAAATGAAGCTATGTTGAGAGTTAAGGTAGTTTGTCATGATCTTCTCAGGTCAGTTATTAGCAGTTTGATATTTTTCTGCCTTCCATTATGTTGAGCTTCTTGACTAGTGAGCCAGTCTCATGTTACACTGATTGAAATATTCTTCTGCCTTCCATTCATTATGTTGACCTCTGACTTTAGTGGAGGTGGCCAGTCTACTGTTAGCAACTGATTTTTGTGAAATATTTCTTCTGCCTTCCATTCATTATGTTGAGCCTTCTTGACTTTAGTGGAGGTGGGCCAGTCTTGTTTTCCTGCTCTCCAAAAGAGGTCAGGGTGACCACCAAATAGTTTGGGATGGGTCCCTTCGAGGCACAGGGCTCAATGTTCTACCTGTCTGGCAGTACTTCTCAAGTCAGAGCACTCATTCTAGAATCTGTTTCCCACTATTCATAGATAAGATGAGATACTTTACATTTTGTTATGCGTTTTATAGCTAAGTGCACCAACAGATTTCCACTAGTTTTTTTTTAGGAATGCTTTCCTTAGTTACTGGTTGTCCCCAATCTTCCTACAAGACAGCAAGTCCTCTTTTCTGTTGAGGGATACTGTCCTTAGAATAACTGCCCTACTGGGTTTATGAGCTTCATCTGCCCGAGTTTTTCCTTTCCTAGGTGGTATGTCATTTTGGACGCTCTGCCACCATGCTTTAACCCTAAAGTTTTACGCCCAACATTTTAAACCAAGTTTTAAGCAACAGGTCATTATAGGACAGCAGGTTGATTTGTTGACCTGTTTTTTCTTCCCGGTGACTAAAGCTTAAAGCAACTCTTGCTTACTTGATGTTCCCATCAGTAGACATACATGGAGCATTTCATTAGGAATAACAGGGCCATCTATTGCTTTACATCATCCTCCTGGGAAAGTACTGCTATTCTTTACTGTTTATTTATCCAGTATAAAACTGACTTAGATTGTGGCTGATATTTCATCTGACAAAGTCCCATCCCTATTTGCACCCTCACAGAAACTTCTAGTTGGGGGGTCAGTCATCCCTTCTACCAGGGACTTTGTTCTAATTTCATAACATTTACTATTTCTATCCTTGACACAGCTAATCTGTTTGGTTTTTACACTTATGATACAATCTTCTTCTTCTTCTTCTTTGCGCTTGTTCTTTACGACCAATTTTAATCACTCTTTGTGATATGTTTGATCTTTTCCAAGAACATGTATATGTTGCACATTGGTTTGGTAGGCCCCTAAACGCATATATTTCTACACGTTTAGGACATGTGCATCCGATTTCAGCCAAACCTCCTTAGTCGCCTCTTACGATATGGATGGCAGGTAACAGTGGTTCTATTCTTTACACCCCAAATTTGGGCCCTGGTAACCACTCGGGCGATCCAATCTATTCCTAAATAGAATCTATTCTTAAATAAAAATATAACAAACAGTCCTTACTGCCCATGTTACCACTTTTTAGAGCAGTGTAAGGACAGGGGACACAAGCATGAGGAATTTAATGGTCACATGGCTAGTGCAGTCACTATGAATCTGTTCAGGTTAGTATTTTTTCTTTATGTCCCCAATGGAATAAAACTATTGGCCTTACGGGATTAAGCCGGGTCTCCCAAATTGGAGCTACGCTCTAATCCTTCGACCAGACGCTCCTCTTAAATAAATCTGTTCTTAAATACAATATGTACTTAAATACAATCTGTACTTAAATACAATCTGTACTTAAATACATCTATATCATTTTTGTGTCCCGATTGACACATAAGGCTTCCACAAGAGACTTCCACTGTTGCCGTTCTGCTACCTTTCTACCAACCGTCTCCCACGCCAGGCCACACTCCTTCAACTCTCTCTCCACCGTTCTTCTCTATGTTTTCTTTGGACGTCTAGGTCTTTCTTCTCATCCTGTCCACCTGAGAGCTGTCCTAGCTAATGCCCCCACTGGGATACGACATACATGTCCAAACAACCTCCATCTTCATCTCTTAATGATGGTCTCTAAGGATGCAGTCTTTTCGTTTCAAAAGCTCCTATTTGTTATGGTATTTGGCCAAAAACAATGTAATCACTTAAATACAATCTGTTTTAAATACAATCTATTCTTAAATACAATCTGTTATTAAATCTTCTTCCTCTTCTTCGAATGCTCCCCATCGACAACTTGTTAACCATTCTGTGTGATTTGTATGTGATCTGAGTCTAAGAGTGATTGTACATTGTGCCAGTTATGCGCCTACAAGTAGGCCAGCACATCCGATTTCTGCGATGCTTTTATTTACTAGGTAGCTTCCTAGATCCTACATCAGTCATTTGTTTACGACACGCCTTGTAGGTCGCAGTGGTAAAATCTTTGCTTCCCTTGCGGGCCCCAGCACCACATGGGCGTGTTCTTAAATACAATCTATTCTGAAATACAATCTGTTCTCTATTCTACCTTCACAATAAGAATATGCTAGATTTGCATCCCAATCCTACTGATCTATATTTAATCAAATGATTAAGCAAGCGTCAACAAGTCTCACCTTCTTTTGGCAATGTGTCTTACTGTTCAATCTCAAACAATCCCAAAGCTACATCAATAACAACAAAACTGTTACTTACTACAAACTTTCTCTTTACAAATCTCCAGTTGAGTGTATCCTAAACTCATGATGCAGGCTGCATAGTTTTTCTTCATCAAATGTTTAAAAGATGGATATTTTTTGTCAAGGATGGGTAGTTTGAAGGCCTGTTGATACAGTTCATTTGCTGCAAGGAGGTTTGCTTCCTGGCTGTTTGGCCACTCATAGACCCATGAGTTTTCTTTTCGAAGACAAAAAAAATGTGACAAACAACCCATCACACAGTGTCCACACACAGATAAAACAAAATACTCAATATTCAGTGATGATCAATAAGCACAAACTCACTCTATGATTTCATTAGATAATTTATACAATCTGTCAGAATAATTACAAGTTTACTTGTGTTAGTACTTCTTCATGTCCAAGGATGGACATCTCAGGTCTCTAGATAAACAAGAAACACCATTGTATGCGATCCTGAGTAAAACAGAGAATCTGAATTTCTGGGTTATTAAGAAATGCTGATTCATGCAATCATGAGTGAGACAGACTGAATCTCAAGGTAAACAAGAAACGTTGATGTATGCAATCCTGAGTGAGACAAAGAGTCTGAATCTCAAGGCAAATAAGACATGCTGTTGTGTGTAATCCTGAGTAAAATTCTCAAACTTTTTTATCACAGACAATATGTTATTATTATTGGTTTTACTCTTTACAAGTAAGACAGGGTTGTGTGTTCTCACCTCTTCTCTTCAACATATATATAGACAGAATAGTGAAAGAGGCACAGTGCGAAAAGACCTTATTGACATAGACAATGATCACTAGACCAATTAAACAACCAAATCAACGAACTGCTTTTTCGGACGACCAAAGTTTAATGTATGAAGATGAAGATCAGCTACAACATCACATGAATTCATTGCTAATAGCATGTAGAAAGTACAACATGAAAATCAACAAAATAGCAATATTAGGACTAGCAGACACACGCACCAAAGGACAAGGCTGCAAGAAGTTACATCTAGATTACACATATGCATACTCAGGTGTAGAAATCAACGCAAGAGCTAAACATGGCGTCGGATTCATCATTGACCCAGATCTAGCTAAGTCAATACTACACATAGGTTACATCTCAGAAAGAATAATGACAATCACAATACGGGAGAACGACATGGACATGACCTACATTCAAATTTACGCGCCGTGTAATAATGCTGACAATATCGAAGAATGCGATGAATTTTATGACATCATTAGCGATACTATAAATAGAATCAAATCAGGGGGGAGACTACTTTCTATTGGGTGATTTTAATGCACATTTAGGTTCTGATAGGACAGGAGTTGAGTCATATCTAGGACACTTCGGAGACAACACTAGTCAGAGAAATGGAAACGGCATAAGACTTCTGGAATTGTGTAACCAGCACGACCTAATTATTACCAACACACAATTTCAACACCGGCAATCACACATTTATACTTGGTACAAATGGAACAACTTAGACTGCAAGAGCCAAATAGATTTCATTCTAGTCAAAAGATTAAAAAGAAGGTCAGTGGTAGACGCTAGGGCTATACCAAATTTATGCATAGACACGGACCACAAAGCGGTAGTTATGACTATCAGAACACACAAGAAGAGTACCAGAGGGCAACACACGACTACAAAAGAAATAATCAAAATCAATAAATTAACAGATGTCAACACACAAGAGTCATATCTTCAAAGAGTCACAGATAATTTTGTTAAACTAACTGAAGAAAGCAAGTCAGTAGAAGAAGAATGGACAGTATTTAAGAGAACTTTATTAGAAGCAGCCAAAGAAACATACGGAACAGCAAAATACAGAGGTACCCGACCAAAAAGCACAACTTGGTGGAATGACAAAGTAAAACTAGCGGTAAAGGAGAAAAACACAGATACAACTTATGGGCAAAAACAAACATCAAAACGACCTCACTGAGTATAGAACAGCTAGAAAACAAGCCAAGGATATAATAAAGAAGTCTAAAATACAAGCATGGCAAGATTATGGCGAAACATTAAATTCAGACTACAAAAATTCAACAAGACATTTTTACAAGAAAATTAAAGCTATGCGGAAAAGACAAGAACAATATGACCCAACTGAAATTATTAACGATGAAAACGCCCAAGCTCTTAATGATCCAAAAATGATAATGAACAGATGGCGACAATACTTTAGTGAACTTCTCAACCTTCAACAAGAGGACCAACCGAACACTCAAGAACACACAGTAAATGTAACTTCAGAAGTAGAACCAAACATAACACTATCAGAGATCAGAAATGCTGTAAATATGGCCCACCTAATAAAACACCAGGCCCAGACAATATCCCGGCCAACCTAATCAAAGCAACTAAAGAGGTAGGAATCAGCTGGCTCCATAGACTATTCAACCAAGTCTGGATCACACAAGAAACACCAGAAGATTGGAGGAATGCTACAATTGTTCCCATCTGGAAGAAGAAAGGTAGCAAGAGGGACTGTACAAAGTATAGAGGCATAGCGCTACTGAGCCACACTGGGAAAATATTCTGCAAAATACTTGAGAAAAGGCTCCGCCACATCATCGAGCCACAGCTTAATGACTCCCAAATGGGATTCAGGAAGAACAAAAGCTGTACAGACGCAATATTCGCCTTCAGACAGTTAGTAGAAAGGACTATCGAATCCGACAAACATTTACACGTTGCATTTGTAGATCAGGAAAAAGTGTTCGACGCGAGATAGGCACAAGTTGTGGAAAATACTAACAACCTATGGGGTTAATGAACACCTAATCAACCTTTGCAAGAACATTTATACTGACAGCCAATGTACGATTAGAACAAATACAGGATTATCAGAAAAGTTTCACGTAGGGTCAGGAGTAAGACAAGGTTGCAGTACTATCCCGCTGCTATTCATCACGTACATTGACCACATTTGTAAAATAGCTAACACCAGCGAAGGAAACAACCTCGGAGAACTCTTAAATGAATTTCTTTTGCAGACGATCAGGCAATCATATCAACAACAGAAGAACAGCTACAATAACACATCAACAGACTCCAGTTAGCATGTAACCAATACAACATGAGAATAAACATCGACAAAACAGAAGTAATGACATTCGCCAGAGAGGAAAACACTACCAACATCTCCATCGATAATCATCTACTAAATCAAGCAAAAGATTTCACATACCTGGGGAGCATTTTTTCAGCAAATGGAAGAATAACTAATGAAATTCAACACAGATGCAACAAAGCAAATCAAATGATAGGCAAATGGCGCCAATTTTAAGATGCAAACACGTCACCATGAACACAAAAAGAGCAATGTTCAACACAATCTTTCTCCCACATTATGTTACCAGTGCCAAACCTGGACGCTGACAACAAACGATAGAAGAAAACTAGTCACAACAGAGATGAAGTGTCTACGCAGAATGCTGGGTGTAACAAGAAGAGACCGGTTGAGAAATGAAGACATCAGGAAAAAAGTGGGTACAACATCAGTACTAGACTTCATCAAGAAACAACAAATTAAATGGTTCGGTCACGTAAGCAGATTACCATCAGACAGTGCACCCTAAAGAGCAATGCTGCTCCGATACAATGGGTACAAAGCAAAAGGCCGGCCACGCAAAAGATGGACCTCAGAGATAACAGAGGCGACGAAGAGACTATCTACGAAGCGCATACTAGGGCCCGTTTTAGAAATCTCTTCCTGACCTGACGCTGTGAGGCATACAGGATTGGAGAAAGAAAGAAAGAAAGAGAAAGAAAGACCGAGACCATGAAAATCAGCAGAACACCAAGCCAGGCAAACATACAAAAAGATAACACCAGAGTAAAGCAAGTTTCTGAATTCAAATATTTAGGCAGTATTTTTACAGAGGACAGGAAACTAGATAGAGAAATAGAGACAAGGTGTCAAAAAGCAAATGCAGTGACCTACCAGCTGGCACCATTACTACAACATCCAAATATCAAGATGGAAGTGAAAAGACAGATGATAAAACATATTTTCCTACCAACACTTTGTTACCAGTGCCAAACTTGGTCTCTTACAGCAACACATCACAGAAAACTCACCATGTGTGAAATGAAATGCTTGTGGAAAGCAGTGGGAGTCACCAGGAAAGACAGACTACGAAATTAGGACATCAGAAGCAGAGTGGGCATAACTTCATGCACTGAATATATCGAAAGACAACAAATGCAGTGGTTTGGACATTTAATGAGAATGAAATACAACCAACCACCAATGACAGCATACAATAAAAAGAGATCTGGTAGTAGAGCTAAGGGAAGACCAAGAAAAAGATGAATAGACAATATCAAGACCACACTACATAAACATGGATACAACACAACACGGGCAACTCATCTAGCCCTAGAATGCAAATTAAAGCTCCCATCCCTACGCTTAACGGCAAGAGTGGACAGCCAACTACATCTTCTACCTGGGAATAGATAATAGATAGATAGACTCTTTACAATTCAGTTCTGATACTGCAAAACGTTATTCGAGAGCCGTGCTAGTATATTGGTTGGTGTACTCATTTCTTAGTCGCATGATTTGAGTTCTATTCCAAAGTGGGAGTGGAATTTTTTTCCAGAACGTACGGGTCTCATGTCGACCCAGCCTCAATTGGGTGCCAGAAAATCACTGGAAAGTAAAGCAGCCGAAGTGACGCTAACCACATCTGCCATTGTGTGCCGATAGTCAATTAAAAATACGGGCCTAACACCGTATTCCTCAATATACCTTGTTTGAAAAATGGTCAATTTACTTACCTTTAAACACCTTATTTACTATATTTTGTTCCCCAAATTTCCTATTAATTTTATTCATAAATTTCCTGTTTATTTAATTTATACGAATTTTTACTTACTAGGTGTTGCAAGTATTGATTGAGCTGAGTGAAGGATGGCTGCCTCCTCTTCCCCAAGCTCTTCAAAGTCCTTGTGACAAGAATGCCAGTTGGTATGCATGCAGCAGCGTGCTTTGGCAGCAAGATAGAGCATCATCAAATATAGTTCCTTGTCCTGGCTATCATCTCGCACATTCTTATTAAGCAGTTCTATAGCCTCTGTCAAGAAGACAACACACAACATCTATTACAAAAGTAATTTTCTATGTAAACAATCTTTCTTATTGGCTGTTAGTATTCGCTCCAGAATAACAACTTACTTATAAAACAAACTGTATGTTTAACCAGAGTGCAAGTATGTTGTGCTGTAGTTTACAGCAGCTAGGCTGCAATATTTCATCTCTTGGTCTAGTTGATTAATTGATTGATAGGGACCATCATTATTGCATTTTGGTGAGTAGCCATGTGTGATCCGATCTCTTTCTTACACAGGAAGATCTCTGTAGTAGTGCATGAACTCCGTAGTAGTGCATGAACTCCGTAGTAGTGCATGAACTCCGTAGTAGTGCATGAACTCCGTAGTAGTGCATGAACTCCGTAGTAGTGCATGAACTCCGTAGTAGTGCATGAACTCGAGAGTGAATGAACTCCGTAGTAGTGCATGAACTCCGTAGTAGTGCATGAACTCCGTAGTAGTGCATGAACTCTGTAGTAGTGCATGAACTCCGTAGAGTGCATGAACTCCGTAGAGTGCATGAACTCCGTAGTAGTGCATGAACTCCGTAGTAGTGCATGAACTCCGTAGTAGTGCATGAACTCCGTAGTAGTGCATGAACTCCGTAGTAGTGCATGAACTCCGTAGTAGTGAATGAACTCCGTAGTAGTCATGAACTCCGAGTAGTGCATGAACTCCGTAGTAGTGCATGAACTCCGTAGTAGTGCATGAACTCCGTAGTAGTGCATGAACTCTGTAGTAGTGCATGAACTCTGTAGTAGTGCATTAACTCTGTAGTAGTGCATGAACTCTGTAGTAGTGCATGAACTCTGTAGTAGTGCATTAACTCTGTAGTAGTGCATGAACTCTGTAGTAGTGCATGAACTCTGTAGTAGTGCATGAACTCCATAGAAATGGTGAGGACACCAATAAAATTTTAAGATGGTGAAAATATTCTGCAGGAATTTTATTTGTAATCTTTCTAATGAATTTTGTCCGGGCAGAGGCTTTCCAGCCTGCTCTTCTCGATTCCAAAATGCCGAGGGTTTTTTTACGTGCTCAACTTGAACACTGTACCTACGTTTTATCATCAACCTCCAATAGAACTAGGAACTCGATCTCACCTATACTGAGATCAGGAATCTCTGGAAAAATATCCTGATGGCTCCACAAGGGAGCAAACCAAGTACCTTTAGAATGAGAGGTGAGCACCTAACCTCTATGCCACATAGATCCCCTGTGGCTTCATGGTCTAGCGTATCTGACTTCAATTTGTGCTTTGTTCTGATTGCATTTCTTATTTTTTTACACCCGCCAGCTACGAATTCGTAATCATGGCGCCTCTGACTGACTTTCACATGAAGGCCTCCTTTTCTTATCACCAGTGTCCTCGCCATTCAGGCTAGCCTTACTCCGTCTTCAGAGGTACATGTAATTTAGATTTCAAAGTAAAGGATGAAGATCTGTATTACAACTGCGTACCGTGATTGTACAACAAGAATTTTTGGCCCAAGCTGGCCTCGAACCGGACCTCCCACATCACATGGTCCATAACGCAGTGTTTTCAACTTTGCTATCAGTGACCCCAATCTTCCCATCAAGTGATAGTCTCCATACTAACTATATGGTGGCAATTATGATACTTCCCTGCAGAAACGGTCTGTAGCACCATCCAAGGTACTGGGCCGTTATCTCTGAGAAAGTGTTTCAGATAAAGATCACCACCAGATATTTGAGACAGGGGCTGCTTGTGTCTGCGTTCTTCTGGGGTTTGTGTGTCTTAAAGTCACTGCACTGACCAACCTATTCTGGATAGAAACACTGCTCAGCTGTTTTTGAACACATTATTTGCAATTCCCCAAGAAATTAGTTTACACTGTTGTTTTCCATTCAAAATGGAAACAGCAGACCCTTTTTTTTATGGCCCAAATGTTCATGATCAGACATTCTAACAAGACCAACCAGGTAATCTGTTAGAGCCACATTACTTCGACAAATTGACAAGCGAAGTCAATCCTTTGCATTTAGACACTTTTTTTTACCAAGTATATGAAAGAATTTGTACCAATTCTACATAAATACAACCAACTTTCATGTGTTCTCTCGCCAGTGGTTACGGGCCCAAATTTGGGGTTTAAAGAATAGAACCACTGTTACCTGCCACACATGTCGTATGAGGCGACTAAGGAGGTTTGGCTGAAATCGGATGCACGTGTCCTAAACGTAGTCTATGCGTTTAGGGGCCTACCAAACCAATGTGCAACGTATACACATTCTTGGCAAAGATCAAACATATCACAAAGAGTGATTAAAATTGGTTGTAAAGAACTAACGCAAAGAAGAAGAGATGTGTCCTCTTATGATAGCCATGCTACAATCTATTGGGTTCCATTTTTTTCCTTTCGGTAGAGTCGCAAATGTGGTCACCTGGCCAATTGTTCTCTTCGTATGAGCTATCTGCGACAAGCCATGCTCGATTCTCATCGTCACTGTGCAGGGGATGTAACTGATGAGAAAAAAACCTGCATATAAGCTTTGGTTTGAGCGATAGCATGATGGGAACATAGTGACAGAGTGCCAGACATATATCTCACCTTCACAATGGAAGTATCTCTTGTGCAGATAAGGACTACACCTGTGACACGTTTGAGACATTCACATCAATGATGAGGAAATGACAACAAATCTATATACCAACAGATAATGCTAAATACACACAAAAACTCACCATAACAGTGCACTGCATATCGTAAGTGTCTCAATGTATGTCCATACATCTTTATCTCAAAGAATTCCTTTGCCAAGACAAAGTATGCAACAGCTGCCTTCTTCAGTAACTGAAATTTAGCTTCAAAATGCCAAGACCTAGATGTGTTGTCCTCCTCAGCAGTATTTGTGAAGCTTGAACCTCCATCATAAGTGCTGAAGCCTGAGCTGGAACTAGTCTTATCTGAATGACTCTCTGAGAAGACTTTACCATTGTCATCACCCTCTGATGAATCAAAAGATAACTGATCTGCTGGACCTTCCTTTGATTTCTTTAACGGAGCATAGTGAAGAGGAATTGAGGTAAAAGGACTACACATTTGAGGACCATCCAGATCATTATCCCTAGTTTTTATTGAGTGGAGCATAGTGAAGGGGTATGGCTTTTGATGGACTACATGTCCTTTGAGTTTCGACCAAGCCAATATTTTTGCCCTTTGCTTGATCTTTATCTACACAGTTCAGTCCCTGGTAAAAATAAATAAAACTATAAAGGTAAATCAAATGGTAAATAAACATTATTTATACAATGAAAACTTTGATTTGAATTATTTGTTTTCACAGTTGAGATGAAAGCATTCTAGAACTTAATCAACAGATATCTAGGTCTGGCTACATGAGGTTTAATGGCTAGAGCTGAGATGGGCAACCCAATAGTAAAATGTTCACAACTTTTAAGACTGTACATTAATAAACAAGTTCCCATTAAAATTTTAAAATTCAATATGAGTTTTTAACTCTTGAAGTTCTCAACCTGGTCCCAAGAATATGTAGCTCTGTTACCAGAAGTATCCACAACCAGAGATGAATTTACTTGATGGTGGCAAGAACACCAAAAAGCCCTGCAAGTCAAGTGAGTCAGCCTTATCACAATCCTGTCTTAATGAGTTAATCTGCATAGACTAGTATTTATAAGCATCCATAATGTTTATATATATATATATATATATATATACACCAAATGTATACCAACTGTAGTGCATATATTACCTTTCTGATATGAGTTAGTGCCATTCTGCATCGTTCATCTGTTGTTCCTGCTATGCGACAAGCTTGAACCACATTCCAAGCCTTCCTCTTTATCATACCCCGCACAACAAGTTCTTTCAATGCTACAGCATTTCTAGTCAACTCTTTTTCTTCATCCTCTTTTAGTGCCACAGCATTTCTAGTTTCCTCTTTTTTTTCATCCTTTTTCAGTGTTGATTCTTCAAGCTTCAGAGACTTGAGTTGTTTGTATGTTTCTTGCGTGGTGGATTCAGTCTCTCCAGCTTGCTGTTCTGGTCCTGTATTATCATCTAAACCATTCTCATCCTCATCATAGAGATCTGAAGGCTGAAACAAAGTTAAAATAGTAGATTTGGTTAACATATTTGACCAGTAAAGATCTAAATAAACACAAATCCCACATTGAGAATGTTTAAAACATGTGATATTTTTTACATATAAATTCACACAAAAATGTTGCATAGAAATCTAACATTATTTACTTTTACTGACAAACTATGATTTATGATAACAAGAATATAGAACAATTGCATCTTCACTGTAAACTAGGAGACAACATAATGAAAGCTTTATTTATTGTAAATGAAGTAAAAACTGAAAATAAATAAGATAGACAACAAAAGGATGAGCCATCAAAAATTAACAAAATCAATGTTTCAACAAAACTTTTCTTTATCAGAATACTACAAGCCATAAAAAGTATTAATTATTAATGGTAACAATAGAAGAAAAGAATTTTAAGTAAAATTAAATCAAATAGTAAAGATATATTATAAGCTTACAGGATCTGAAATTTTGCCTTTCTCTTGCCACACATCATTCACAGACTTGTCAGGTACCCATAAGTCACTGAGGTGGAAGTGGGCTTCAGCACATACCTGGAAAATGTAAAATACAATAGACAAGATACAACTGGATAATAAATAGTGATCAACATAGAAGTATAACTCAATATATGTTGATGTAGAGGGTCTCTATGGGACAGTGATTCAGTGGTCACCTCTCATTCTAAAGGCACTCGGTAGAGAAGGCTGGAAAGCCACTGGCAAAATTCATTAGAAATAATAATTTTTTTACAATTTCACCATCTTCTAAATTGTATCGGGACCCTCCCGGTGCTATGGAGTTTATGCACTGCTGCTGTGATCTTTCCTGTTTGTACCAGAAAGAGATCGGAGCACACGTTTTGGTTACTCACCGAAGTGCAATGATGATGTCTTATCAATCAATATGTTGATGTTTGTGATCCTAAGGAGGACGAATTTTCACCTTATCCTTTACGCTGTGCCAGGCATTGGAGATTGCACTTTTGGCCTCCTAGAAAAAACTTTTGCTTCCTATAAACATTTCTTCTGTCAACATAGTGAACAAAATATTTTTCAACAACTTTTCCAGATGACTGGTTAACTTAATGAAATGATGGATGCAATGTCACAAGCTAAAATAAACTCTTCTACTATGGAAGAGACTTTGTCACGATTTTATTCAACCGTGTAGGCATGCTAAAGATGACAGAGCGGGTTTTCAGCACAGAAGCATATGTCTCCAGCAGGTTTTTTCACTGCCAAGACCATATTTATTCTTGCTTTGTTAGCCAGAAAATTATGCTCACATAATGCCCCATGTATAAAGGTCAAACGGTTGCACCATTTAGCTTTTGAATAGACACATTTATAATGAGTATAAAAACAACTGTTTATATAAAGAAGGACTTCTGAAATTATTCATTTATTAAATTCAGTAAACACAAAAACAGACATAAGACACAAGATGCTAAAGACACAGGTTTTTGCAAAAATATTAATAGAATTAAACAAATGCCAATCCTCCACCATGTCAGAGAAAAGAAAGGCCGATACCATCTTTCAGAAACAAGATAGCAACTGCAGAGAGTAATAAGATACTTGTCATCCCATACACTCCTGAAGACACAGAAGTTCAAACACATTTAATAGATGAAACAACCAAACCTCGACCACTTCAGTCATATGAGAGGATCTCAATGGACCAATGATGGACTATCTCCAATAATGGATACTTGCCTACACTGACGGATCTGCATTTAAAGCCACTCTCAAAGCAGGTTAAGGAGTATTTATACAGTACCCAGACAGATCATTCGATGAGTTATCTGGCGTGTGCTGAGAAGTATACTCCAACTATAAAGCTGAAATATATGCACTAGAAGCAGCTTTATACCATCTGAAAACAGTTTTTGATGTCTTTCCATCAAAGACATTAAACATAATATTTTTACAGATATGTCTACCCTTCCATCTCTAGAAGATGGTGGACATTATAAATCTGAACTATCTTAACTAGTCCTAGATATTGACCAACTTGTTACATCCGATGACATCAAAATAACTATGCATTAGATCTCTGGACATTCAAATATACCCGGAAATGATAAAACAGATAAGTTGGATAAGAATAGGTCAACACAAGAACGAGTCACATCAACTTCTTCGAACACCCCGTATCGACCACCACTTGTTAACCACTGTGTGATGTGTATGTAATCTGAGCCTAATAGCAATTGCACTTGTCCAGTTATGCGCCTACAAGTAGGCCAGCACGTCAGATTTTGCTATGCTTTTATTTACTAGTTTAGCTACCGTAGGTCCTACATCAGTCGCCTCTTACAACATGCCTTGTAGGTGGCAGTGGTACTATTCTTTGCTCCCTTTTGGACCCAGCACCACACAGACAAAGTCACACTAACAACTCTCCATACAGCAAAGCAAATCCTAAAAACAACAACAAAATTTGACTAAATAATCGGACAATGGGAAACATTGGAAGAGATGTCTACAGACACATGATCACTTAGAACGTGTCCACATAATTTATTTGCATCAAGAATGAAACTTAAAATGTACCTGTGCATGTTTATTTTCATCCAGAAGTCTTAAACAATTTTCAAACATAGCTCTGGCATCAGCTGTTCTTCTCTGATTTGTCCTGATCAGATTCCGACCAACTCTGTGGCACAGTAAACCAACAGGAACAATAAATGGGTTGTCTCCCTCTGATATCTCATTCTTGCAGTAATCAGTCAGATCATACAGTTTGACCGTATCATCATTTTCATCTGAATCATGACAAGACAATCAATATTATATTTTCACCTTAATCATGACAAGACAATCAATATTATATTCTCATCTTAATCATGACAAGACAATCAATATTATATTTCATCTTAATCATGACAAGACAATCAATATTATATTCTCATCTAATCATGACAGACAATCAATATTATATTCTCATCTGAATCATGACAAGACAATCAATATTATATTTCATCTTAATCGACAAGACAATAATATTATATTTCATCTTAATCATGACAAGACAATCAATATTATATTTTCACCTTAATCATAACAAAACCATATTATATTTTCACCTTAATCAATAAAAGATAACAAACATAGTATTCTCACCGTAATGACACACTAAAATCATTGTATATACAGTTGTAGACAAAATAAACAAAATAAAAATACATAAAACAATGTACTTTTTTTAAAAGATGTATTAAAATATTTCAGCATTCAAAGTAAACAGCAACAGACAGAAGTATATGTATTTTCCTTTTTGTTGTCACACCCAAACCAAATTCTTTCACATTTTTGTAAGAAGCATAATACATATTGTTAGCAATAATTGCTTGTGTGTATATGTGCACCCAAAAAAGACAATTTGTTTGGAAAAGATAATAGGAAGGGAGAAAATGAAAATCAAGGTATACCCTTTACAGAACGTCATCATCGACCACAGTAAACAAGTCGTCAATTTTCTAGGCACCACTTATACGTTCAGTAGTTTGCCATTGCTTTCTGAACGGTGAGGTCTATTTTTACCATTCATTACCAGGGAACAAATTTACTTCCAAACTGTCCACCTCGGAGTTTGAACCAGGTACACTTGGGTTATGAAGGGAGACATTTCATAAAAGCAGAAAAGAGGAAGACCAAGAAGAAGATGGATAATAAGATGGGATAGATGACTTGAGTAAGACAGGATATCTAGATATGACAGACATTCTAAAGGGTTGTTATGGTGGTAGTTCTGTGCAGCACAAGCTACTGGAAGATGATGATAAACATCAGTTAAGTTTAAAAGAAGCTGCTTCTGGCTTTGTCAATAATACTAGTTTCTCAACAAACACCAAAAAATGAACTTAATACTGTTCTAAAAAAATAATTGGTCTATGGCCAAGAATTTACTTCATTGCGCCAGGCTTTACCCCATTGGACTCGGTTCCTTCCACAGAAATGGCACGCCACCTGCCGAGAGTATTGCACAAAGCACGCTCTGTAGCTCCTGCAACAATCCTAGGGGTCTCTGGAAAAGACTGCACTTGTGAACAGAATGGCACAGTCTGAATTTGAACCCATGAACTTCGAAACACAGAGCAAAGACTTAGCCACAGAGACCCTAACTTAACACTGTTTGTATCACAGAGTACAAAACTTCTAATTGACTTAACCCTTATCTTCAAATATATATCATCTGAAAATAGTCAATAAACAGTCATGACACACAACTTACTTTTATACAACCAATATGTGTGACCTTCTACTGCTGCTTGTCTTTTGATGAAAGACATGAGATTCTGGGCAATGTCAAGAACTTCATTTGGATCAAAACTAGAATTTTCCAGATTTGGGATGTCTTCAGTTCTCATCACTTCATATTTCTAAACAATATAGATCAATTAAAATTGTAAAAAATATGTCTCAAAGTAATAAACTTATTAAGATCAACCTGTTGAACTTGATCAAATGGCTGTCACATCTAGTATCATTGTTACAATGTTAGAAATAAAAATGTTTTCTAATTTAAAAAATATAATAAATTAATGATCCCATATTTATATTTTTCCTCTTCTTTTGTATATACTATCAGACATCAACTTGAATATTTTATCAAAAATCAGTAGTAAGTTGAAAACTCTGCTTTTAGTTTGTCCCGGAATAGTACTAGTGAAATAGAATAAAGTATTGTGTAATCCTCAAATGTTGAACCTCCTCATGAGTGGTGTGGTGGTGTAGTGGTGGGTAGCTTGCTTACCTACATGATAGTTTTGCTGGTAGGCTATGCTCCAGGTACTTCTTCTTCTTCTTCAGCGATCTCTGGTCATGCGCTTAATTTACTGTGGACCACAAACTGGGCAGTCAGCTTCAGGTCTGTCAGATTTCCCAAAGCTTAGTTTTCAGGTCGACTGGGTGTGGCAACATGCTGCTTCTCAGCTCACCCAGGAGAGGACAGTTTTGCAGGATATGCTCCGGTGTCTGTTCCGTCTGCTGACATTGGCAGAGAGCTGTTTGACTTATTCGTAGTCTATATAAGTGTTTGTTGAGTCTGCAGTGTCCGGTGCATGCTCCATGTACAAATTGAAGGATAGAGGGCAGACAAAATGTGACCCCCTGCTCCAATAGGTTGGGGCATAACACTGTATTTCCCAATATCATCAAAAAGCTTGTCCTGGGCAGAACTATGCCACCCTAACAGTTCTTCAGAATTTCTCTCTCTCATAGGCCAGATGTCCTGCCTTCATGCTCAAATCATCAGCGACATCCTGATTCCATCTTCTCCATGGTCTTCCTCTTCTTCTCTTTGCCGGGATACCTCCTTCCATAATGGCCTTCTCCAACCCTTCATGTCTCTTTATATATCCAAAATACTTCACTTTTCTACTTCTTATTTGTAGCATCAGCCAGTTTTCTTTGATGTTTAGCTCTTTCTGAATAGATCTATTTGTTCTCTTCTCTATCCATGATATAAGGAGGACTTTCTGTAACACCTATATTCAAAATCACACGTTTTCTCCACTGCTTTGTTAAATGTACATGCTTCACACCACTGGAAATATGCAAACTCTTAGTATTCTGATCTTTGTTTTCCTATCAGTTGCATTTCATACTGTTTTAAGTTGTTTAATTTCTTTGTAAGGCCATGTTTGTTGTTCTTTTAATTTTCTTCATTCCTAACTCTATCAAATTTTATAAAAATGGGTTCTATACTTCATTTTTTCTAAAAACAACCTATAATATACCAATACAGGTAACAGTTACTTTACATTTCAAAGCCAAGATGAATACTATCATTTAATAAGAATAATGAGCTGAGGTATTCATTCCATGTGCAACTCTCGCAATAGTAATCCCAATAGAAAATAAAAGTTATCAATTCACAACTACAGAAGAAGCATAACTTTTAAAAAGCACAAAAACAAATTAACTTTACTTGCACAAATCCATTGACATGATAACACATGGCCACTTCAGGAACATTACTCATTAAGTTGTCAAGCCAATAATCCAGTCCTGTGAGAACATTGATTGGTGGCGACCTAGCATCTCTAAGCCTCAAACTAATACATGGACGTCTGGCTTCACCGCTGCCGAAGATGGGCAAGTCACTGTCAATCAGCATGCTAATGTCCTCAAATTTCCATAAAGTTTCATGGTGGAAACCTTTCAGATCCTTCAAAGAAACAAAGAAGCATTCAAATATTTACACTTATTAAATCATGAAATACATTGTTCAACTGCACAAGGGTCTGTTCCCCTTTACAGCCAATACAAGTCATTAGCAATTTTATCTTTTTCTGTGCAAGTAAAACTAAGCAGAAACCAGTGGAGAAAGAGCGAAGGAAGAGACGCTGGCGATGGATAGGACACACATTGAGAAGACCGACCGGAAGAATTGCAAGACAGGCACTGTAGGGGAAGGCCTAGACATACCTGGAGAAGAGAGCTGGAGGCTGATATTAAAAGGATAGGTGAAATATGGAAAGAATCGGAAGAGATGACAAGAGAGAGAGGAAGAGCTGAAAGAAGTTTGCTGAAGACCTGCGTTCTGTTGGGAGTTGAAAGGTGAAGAAGAAGATATATAGAATAAAATCATTAAGAGATGAAGGTGGATTGGTCATGTGTATTGTATGCCAGTATGAGCATTAGCTAGGACAGCTCTCCAATGGACAAGGGATGGGAAACGAAGGCATGGCCGTCCAAAGGAAACATGGAAAAGAAAGGTGAAATGAGAGTTGAAAGATTGTGGTCCGACATGAGAAACGATGCATAGGCAGCAGAACAGCAACAATAGAAATCTTTTGTAGACATCTCATGTGTCAAACGATACACAAAGAGGATACAGATATAGAAAATATAACTTGTTATACCAGATCTAGCAAGTCAAAAACTGGCACAGCTCTAGGAATAGAATACTCATAGTTCAATAAATCAGGAAATGTTCATGCATTTACTTCAACTTATAATGACTTCAAATTGCAAAATCTAATATCAGAATCTACACAACACTTCTACAACATTGCTTGTGTAAGACAGGTATGCCATGCACTAACTATAATAATAAGATACTGCACTATACCTCTGGTGTCTCCAATATTGATTCTATATGCTTTGGTTTACTTTCTGCAGTATCAAGAGTTGTACATTGACTCACTTCAGTACTGGCGGCAAAACTGTAAATAAAACAACATTTATTTATCTATTCCATTGACTCACTTTAGTACTATTCAGTTTGTAGGTCTCTATGGCAAATTGGTATAAACATTTGCCTGTCATTATGAAGGTCGTGGGTTTGAATCCGAACTGAGTTACATGTGCAATTTTTTAGAGAAATTCCTAGGATTGTTGCTGGGGCTATGGAGCTTGTGGATTGTTCAACACTCTCTGCAAATGGCGTGCCATTTCTGAAAGGAAAGGAGTCATATAAGGAAACCCTGTGGCCCGCATGCCCAGCGTGTTTGTAGCGCGTTGGACAACAGGTGACAAGCTCCCTGTAAATGCGGTTCAATTCCATGGGCTGGCAGAAAAGCCACAGGTTCTCCAGATTTATGGTGTTCGCGGCACCGAACCGAAGGGTTACAATGTCCATGGCACCGAGCCAAGAGTTGAAAAGTTCAAGTGCTTCTGGATCGGGCTAAAAAAAAAGGAAACCCTGTGTAATGAAGTCAATTGTTCGCCTTTAGATCATTTTTTCAAACTTCAGTACTGGCTACAAAGCTAAAAGTTCACATAAGTTGTCAATCACATTCCTCCAAACTGACCCAAGTCTAGTTCACTGCAGTCTTTTCATTCTGCTAACTTCCCATTCGTGTATGCTGTCACAGTAACCTGTTCACACGATAGGATCAACTTCCTGGCCAGATTTGATCATAGAGGACCAAAAAAGAAGTCTAATCTAAAATACAAAACATACAATTCAGTTCTCTGTAGCTTACCTATGACGAATCAGATTCATGTACATTTTCTCTGTGAAAGAATCCCTTCTTGCATTGGCACTGACTATACTTTTTGTCTGCAACAAGAAGATGAATCTGATCAACACTTACATATGGAAAACATGATGATTTGGCACATACAAAAAATTGTAAACATTGTTTCAATCTTTTACATTCTACAAAACATGACAATTACTTTCTATTTGATTATGTCAATGATTCAAGAAAATGGTCAAATTTGCCAAATTTAGCAGCATTTCTTGGACTTTTATTTTTTATCTTAAGCAAAATGATCTTTTTCGAATATGATTATGTATAATAGTGATAATCATAAGTATTACAATCGCTAAGATCTAGTACCATATTTGTTCATGGAGATGCACTAATGTCAAATGGTGGTAATGTTTCCTAAAACATAACAGCATTAGCAGACTTTCATAAGATAATTATCTACATCTGTCCGTTCTATTACTTTCTGTCAGCAAGCTTTACAAGTATTGTATATCTTGGCTTGCATGAAAAAAGTCTTCTTCTTCTTTGTGTTCATTCTTTACAACCAATTTTAATCACTCTTTGTGATATGTTTGATCTTTGCCAAGAACGTGTATATGTTGCACACTGGTTTGGTAGGCCCCTAAACGCAGACTTCTACACGGTTAGGACACGTGCATCTGATTATAGACAAACCTCCTTAGTCGCCTCTTACGACATGCGTGGCATGTAACAGTGGTTCTATTCTTTATACCCCAAATTTGGGCCCGTAAACACTTGGACGTGAAAAAGTAATTTGACATATAATGTTAAGTGGCTGAGAAAGGACGGGTGGGGAGAAGGGGGTGTGGGGGTGCCCTGATAGCTCACGAGAGCGAACCGAGTACCTTTGAAACAAGAGGCGAGCAGGTAACCTCTATGTCACAGAGACCCCTACCCATCAGGTAATGTCATGTGCTCACACTCCTACCCATCAGGTAATGTCATGCACTCACACTCCTACCCATCAGGTAATGTCATGTGCTCACACTCCTACCCATCAGGTAATGTCATGTACTCACACTCCTACCCATCAGGTAATGTCATGTACTTACAAGTATCCAGTACAAATTAAGAGAAAAAACTAATGATCACATGACCCATGGACATTATGATAGAATTTACATAGCGAAAAATATTTTGTAAGATTGATAGTGGGATAAAATGGTTGATGAGATGTGAACATTACTATACAAACTCAATGAGCTAATGGCATTAACTTCTTCTTCTTCTTTCCGTTCGTTCTTTACGCCAATTTTAATCACTCTTTGTGATATGTTTGATCTTTGCCAAGAACATGTATACGTTGCACATTGGTTTGGTAGGCCCCTAAACGCATAGATTTCTACAAGTTTAGGACATGTGCATCCAATTCAGCCAAACCTCCTTAGTCGCCTCTTACGATATGCGTGGCAGGTAACAGTGGTTCTATTCTTTACACCCCAAATTTGGGCCCCCGTAACCACTCGGGCGATGGCATTAACTGATGAATACCTTATATAAACTTACTTTATCTTCCTGTGACTTGGCAATCACATTATTAAAGTATGACCTCAACCAGTTCCATTCTTCCTAGAAATTAGACAGTATATCAGAAGATAAATTTGATACAGTTAGGTGCTCATTACAGAGAACGTATGGCGTGTAGTCAAGAGGAACTAAGATTAGATAGTCACAGAAAATGTAAGATTATGTAGTCATGGAGAATATAAGATTAGATAGTCACAGAGAACATAAGATTAGATAGTCACAGAGAACATAAGATTAGATAGTCAAGAGAACATAAGTTAAAAGTCACAGAGAACATAAGATTAGTCACAGAGAACATAAATTAGATAGTCACAGAGAACATAATAGTGTTAGAGAGTAGTCACAGAGAACATAATTTACATAGCACAGACATAAGATTAATAGTCCATGAAGAACATAAGATTAGATAGTCAGAAAACAGCATTAGAGAGAGACATAAGATTAGATAGTCACAGAGAACATAAGATTAGATGGTCACTCAGAATATTCTTCTTCTTCAAACGCTCCATATCGACCCCTTGTTAATCACTCTGTGTGATTTGTATGTGATCTGAGCCTAAGAGCGATTGCGAGTTGTGCCAGTTATGCGCCTACAAGTAGGCCAGCACATCCGATTTCTGCTATGCTTTTTATTTACTAGGTAACTTCCCTAGGTCCCACATCAGTCGCCTCTTACAACATGCCTTGAAGGTCACGAGTTACAATTCTTTGCTCCCCTTGCAAGCCGCTGCACCACACGGGCAACTGAGAATATAAGATTACAGTCACTGAGAACTATGGAATTTACATCTTAGAGTGTGAGTTCATTGTGCCAGTTAGATGCCCACAGACCTGTAGGCCAGGACATCCAGAATCTGCATGCTTTTTCATTTATACCCTATGTAGGAATTCTCTCTCTCTCTCTTGCGATCACCACCCAGACCGATGTACCAGATCTCCCCATAAATTCTATTCATGTAGAAATCTGATCCATGCAGCCTTAGCAATGGTGTGTTTTACGTCACATCTTCAGCACCATTTGGAGCTCTGGTGCTTATCCTTTGGCGATGTGTCCGGTTTCAGCCAGCGTTTAATCAGTTCGCTCTTCGTTCTGTAGTCATCGAGTGTTTTTTACGGTGTGGGGTAGCTAGCTAGCCCCACGTCCAACCTCCTTAGTTGCCTCTTACGACATGCATGGCAGGTAACAATTGTTCTATTCTTTACACCCCAATTTGGGCCCTGGTAACCACTCGAGCAATGTAGGAATTTAAAAAAAACACTTTATAACATTTTTTTAATTTAAAAAACTTGACCTAGAGGAGTCCATCCCCTAGGTGAGCCAGAGCTCTGTTAGTCTTGGACCTCATGGTCAAAATCTCCTGGTCTACACCACTGGGAGGTGAGGTTGTATACAATAACTGAACATGATAAATATTGTAATACTTGTTCTTTCCAATAATAGCCGTCCATCGCAAGCGATGATGACAACAATCTCAGACGTGTACTGTTGCACCTCTCTGGTGTGTGCGGAGGTGACTGTAGAGTCCAATCTTAGAACAGAATCCCCGACCACAGGTGGGGCATACATGATCAAGGTTAGACATGTGCGTGTTGTGTGCTCTGTCTTTTCGCGCTGCTCGTTTCTCTGTGACTCAACAATACGATGATTCTCAGCTATTCGGGTTCCTCTTTTGTTGTTACAGCGCCACATTTGGCGATCTTGCGCAAGGGATTCCCAGCACGTATTGTCTATATCGAAGCATTTCAGAGACACTTTAAGAGTGTCTTTAAAGCGTTTTTCTGTCCACCAGCTAAACGTCTGCCCCTTCAAGCTCGCCATACATCAACTGTTTTGGGATGCGTTTATCAGGCATTCGAGCAACGTGACCGACCCATCTCAGTTGGGCCTTCTGCAACAGGGTGTTGACGCTTGGGATCTTTGCTCTTGTGAGGACTTCGCTGTCTGGAATTTTGTCCTGCCAGTTTATTTTTAGTATTCTGTGTAGACAGCTTGTGTGGAAATGGTTTAATTTTCTTGCGTGTCTGCTATACACTGTCCATGTCTCGCTTGCGTACAGCAGCGTGGTTAGCACTATGGCCTGGTAAACTTTCAGCTTTGTGACTATGCTTATCCCCTTCCGTTCCCCACAGTGTCACGTAACCTTCCGAACGCAGCACTGGCTTTGAATATCCTATTGTGGACCTCAGAATCTATGTTTGCCGATCTGGATAGGAGGCTGCCAAGATAAGCAAAGTTGTCCGTTGACTGGAGACGCTGATGTTTAATGTTGATGACTGGATCGTAATACTGTTCTCTAGGGCGGGCTGGAACATGACCTCTGTTTTTTTGGGGTTAATGGTGAGGCCAAACCTATCACAGGCCATTGAGAACTTGTCCATGTAAGTCTGCATTTCTTCTACAGAGTTGGTAGCGAGGGCACAGTCATCAGCAAACAACAGGTTTGAGATAGTTGATTCTTTTACCTTGGTGGAGGATTTTAACCTCCGAAGATTGAATAGGTTACCGTCTGTCCTGTATCTAATCTTTACCCCATGTTCTCGCCTTCCCAAAAGACATCCGTGAGCATGGCAGCAAACATCATGCTGAAGAGTGTTGGGGCCAGTACACAGCCCTGTTTGACGCCGTTGGTGACATGGAAGGCTTCCGACAGCTCCCCTTCGTCAAGTACACGTGCCATCATGCCCTCGTGAAACTGTTGGACGATCTTGATGAATTTCCTGGGCATCCAAATTTTTCCATGATCTTCCATAGACCCTCCCTGTTAACCGTGTCGAAAGCCTTTGTCAGATCGACAAAGACCATATAGAGGTCTATATGGTTCTTTCCAATACCTCATTGATGAAATACTATCTTGTCACCTAAAGCCAAGGACTCTGAAGGCACCACCTGTGGAAGTTGTTTAATTAAGTGTTTCTCATGATACTTGCTTTAGTGGTCAGCTTTTTGTTCTTCCATACTTTCTTTGCCAGTCTATTCATTGGTCTTGCTATTTTGCCTTTCTGAATGCTTATTTCTTGATTCAATCATAGTTTTTTTTTATTGATTGAGAATCCAGGTAAGTAAAGTGATTCAATTACAATTATATAACAAATCAGACTGCCTCTTTAACAGAGCTTGTGAATATAAACTCTTCCAACAGGTTTTCGTAGTCATGCTTATCTATAGTTGGTTGAACTGACTGTCAGGCATTTTTAAGTCCTGGTCTTAAATCAAAACGAAAATACATTTAGTTTTGAATCGAGAAAATCTGCCTGTATGGCGAGGGAATACTAATTACGAGTACATTGAGCACACGGCTGCCAGTGTAAAGTAATTTACAATGTGCACGCTGCTGCCATTGTAAGAAATTGGAAAACGGATTTTCACGCAAAAATCAGTTTCAGAGATGGAACTTCGTCTGAGTTGAAAGCGGACGAAAGAAAAAAAAAAAAATTTAACAAATCTTAAATGACTACTTACTGCCTCCTTCTTTAACAGATGCTTGTGAATATCAAACTCTTCCAACAGAAGTGTCTTTCGCAGTCTATGTACTATAATACTAATAGTTGGTGACTGACTGTAAGGCATCTTTAAAAGTGCCTTGATGTTCTTAAAAATCAAAAACAAAATGACATTTAGCTCTGGAATTATCTAACAAACATTTGAAAAAAAAATTACAATGTATCACTTTTCTTAATCTTTATTTTAAACTGACAACAAAATGCCTAAAATAGAAATCAATATATAATGTAGATCAGTATTTTAAGCAATCTTGCAATAAAGTAATTTTATTTTATGCAATAGTATCTTGTCAGTGTAAATAGAAAAAACCAATGTTATGTGCAGTTAATTATATTATGTAGAAGTGAATCATGGCAAAAGCTTAAATAGAAATCAAAATTATTTGATACGTTTTTACTTAAGAATAATATGAATACTGTTTGACAGGTTTTAAAAAAAGAACTACTCAAGCTAATGTGTCAATTTTTCAAGGGGCATGTCTTGAATTAAAAAAAAGAAGTGGTGAGAAGAGGCAAGAATATTCTCTGAATATTGTTATACAATAAAAGAAAATGACCAAAGTATTACACATAAATTAAGAGACTTTTCAAAATAAATGTCTTAGAAGAATCCTGTAAATATTTTGGCCATAGATGACCAAACATCTCAAATATGGACCTCAGAAGAAAACTAATTTCACATCACTGGCATCACATGACAGATCAGAGAAAGTAGATGGAATTTTCTTGGACATGTGTACAGGGTGCTTTGATAAAGATATCTCTCTAATGGACAGCAGAAGGAAAGAAGCTCACCAAAGGAAACATGGTGAAAGCAGGTGGAATGGAAAATAAAAGAGTGTGGACTGACATAGAATATCATGGGCAGAAAGGCAGCAAATCTGCAGCAATAGGGATCACTTGTGATGTGAAGAATATATCTATAAAATGTTGTTTTTTTTTAAGTTATGTGTCCTGACCACAAAATTCTTCCATGTGTTGTCACACAATTTTGTGCTAATCTAAAAAACTCATAACAAACAAACCTAATCATAACAAACAAACCTAATGTTAGTTAGAAATCTGTGATTCAATATCTTGCTTACCTTTGATGACGAGATGACATCAACTTTTCCAACTAAATCTTGATATGTGTCAGCCATGTTAACACTGAAATATCATTACAAGACATTCAAAAAACATGTAGAGTAAGCTCAAGAATATATTCAACAGCACCTTATTCAATTGCACTCTACCTTCTACAACACAATGCAAAAATAAGCCAGTTTGAAAAATGTCAAGGAATCAAGTTGGTTAAACAAGTGGCCATGTGTGCATATCTACAGAAGATTGGGTGTGATATCCTAGACAACTCTCACTAAATCATGACATGTTAAACTACTAAGAATATTTACTAATATAACAGCATGATGACTATGAAAAATCATGGCATATCCTAAAGGATGTAGCCATCAACCATAGTAAATGAGTCGTTGATTTTCTAGGCACCACTTATACATTCAGTAGTTTGTCATTGCTTTCTGAATGGTGGGGTCTATTTTTACCTTTTGTAAAAATCCCACGGAAACGAATTTGCTTCCAAACTTGACCACCGTGGGGTTTGAACCAGGTACATTTGGGTTTGTGATCGAGCTCACTACTGCTTGAGCTACAGACACTCACAATGATGACTATACAAAATACAAATTGGTCTCAAGAAACAGTGGATGTAGCATTCACAGAAGGAGTTGCTGATTTCTCATGGCCCACTTTATATCAGTGAGCTGCTTTGGCCTGATTTCATCTGTTCTTAGACCAGTGTTCAGAGCCCGCCTCCAGTTGAACCTGTCCATGGCCAACTTTTTTCCATTTTTATTTATTAATGTCTAATGCATTCAAGCCTTGTTTGCAGTCATTGTGTAACAAAGGAAAGTTTCCATCCTCCCCACTGCTACTAAATCCCTTTCAGTTTACTTACACTGCACAAAGTATTAACTGCAATAATACATAACGTACTTACTGCAATAATATATAAAGAATTTACTGCCCCTAATATTAATAGAATATATATTGTATTTACTGTACCTAAGAAACTGAGAAAAGTGAGGAGCATTATTATGCATATGTTGATCTTTGAACATGTAGAGTCCTGCTTGTTGCCTGTCACTTGGAGGATAGTTCAGGTCAGTGTTCAGACGAATGGTTGAAAACTGAACTGGAAATTTGACAGAACTGTACTTGACCACAGCTGAAGACTTGACTTCTGTGTTGGTTCCTGTGCTTGCGACGGGTGTTTCTTGCTCCATTATCTGTTCAATATTAAATATACTTTGATAAATTGTGTAACATCAGAAGTTAACTTGTTCATTAACTTGCAGATCAATGATGCCAACAGTCTTAATGCAACTAAATATCATGACCACTCTTATTAAATTTAGTTCAATGTAAATACCTGGTTCACAATTTATAACTTTATGCATTGCATCTTTCTTTGAAAAAGAGTATTAATACTAATCAAGTAAACTAAAGAATCAAGTTTTCATCTTATGTGGTATATTGTAGAATACTGTGGTATGCTAGTATGTTTCTTTAACCAAGTGGGCATGTTGGGTTATGTCGTCAACATCATACATTGGGTTATATGATTAACATCACATGTTGGGTTATGTGGTCAACATCATACGTTGGGTTATGTGATTAACATCCCTACTGTTGTCTTTTGTTTCATTTTGCCGCTATGAATTCAGGCATAGTCATGGCGCCTATCATAATGCCTCTGACTTTTTGTGTGAAGATTTGCCTTCCTTATCCCCAGTGTCTCTTGCCATTAAAGCGAGCCTTAGACTTCAGAGGTACTTGTAATTTAGATCCCCAAGTAAATGATCAGTGTTTCCTGTAGTCCAACTGCACACCAAAAATGTTTGGCCCAAGCTGGCCTCAAACCCCAGAGTTCCCACTGCATATGGTCACTAGAGTAGCGAGTTATCAACTCCATTGCAACCCCTCCTGGCAGCCTTCCCTTCCAGTGTTTCTCTGGTACTCAATTTGGGACAGGTAGACCTGACAGCTGTTTGCAGTATGAAATAATACCATCCAACTTGGGATTTCTAACCTTGGACAACTAGTCTACGAAACATGTGCAATGAGCACTACATCAGTACTCATATTACCATTAGAATGCTGATAACGAAATTTTATTGTTAAAATATATAACATGATATGCTAAATAATACTCTGTGTGGTAATTTTGGTCAGCATATTTGATACTACCTTTACTTACTTTGCCTTTAATAACTATAATTTACATTATCATGAACCAGGCCTGCACTATCTGTCACAGGAAGTGCTCGGTCTCTTTCACCTTGATCACATAAAACTGACAGTGTCAGATCAGTAATGGGTTGAAGTTAAAGCTAGCTTAGCCCCTTACAATACTACTGCCACATTGTTCATTTGCTCACTAGAATTTGAGTTACAGACTACACACATCACACATTACAATGGGAAGATGGAGTTTAATGCCTACCTGGTTTTCTGAGCATTTATCGACCCAGTGTTGATATATCAAGTTTATGTTGTAATTGTAACTTAACAGTTGCCATCTCCACATTGAAGGTTGGCTGCAAAGGACATCCAACAGTCAACACCCTCTGCTCTTAAATTGATGTTGCACTCTGCCAGGCTGTAATTTATTTCTTTCATGTTTCCCTCCCACTAATATCTCAGTTTTCCTCTTGCTCGTCATCCTTCAACCTTCCCCTCCGGAAATGTTTTGATTTAAAATATGTCATGTTTCTTTATGTCATGTGTCCGAAATATTTTATTTGTTTGTTTTATTGCCTGTAGTAATTTCTTCTTCATTACTTATTATTACTAATACTTAGTACTTATTTACTCATGTCATATGCATTATTAATTATGCAATCAATTTTCAAATACGTTTTAGTTTACAACAAAGTCAAAACATTCCGATTCTCAATTCTGATTCAAATCTTTAGTCTTACAATAGTGACATAGTCAATACTAGACTCAATACAATACAATCTGAGCCAGTCTCTTTTTAGAAATTAGTGTCGAATTTAGTAATACTAATACTAGTACAGTGACTACTCACTACTAGTACTTACGGATGAATCAAGAATTTCCCTGGTATTTCCGAGTTATTTTTAACATATTTCACAACTTAGATGTGCTCATCTAGAGTACCATTGCATTTGTATTTGCAAAATATTATTAGACACGCATGGGAACAATAATAAACAATGGTATTTTTTCTTAAACTCTCTAGTAAGTTCCGTCAAATAATGGGATGTTACTCTTGTTGAAAATGTGTCCAAACTGATGTCAACAAACGAACCGTTATGTTATTATTTCTATAAAAGGGGGTAAACGAATGGAGAAACCCTACATCTAGCTGGAAGTACAGCATGAATACTAACAGAAATATATATTATACAAACATTTTGAAAGGCAAAGATACCGCACACTGTTTTTTTTTTGTAATGTGTTTGAGAACACATTGTGACTTTTTAATAAAGCTAAATCTTTGTGTTGGTGTTGTTTGTCCATCACGAATGACGACCACTCTCACTCTGCTCATCCAATAGATAGGAAATATTACTTGGGTCGAGCACACCGATAACTATTTTTTTCCAAACTGGCCTTAAACTCCGGAATTTCTATGGTACATGGTCACTAGCGCAGAGTGTTATCAATTTCGCTCTTGGCGACCCATGTAGCATACTGCTAAATAGAAAATAAAACAGTTATATGTGGCAATGTAGCATAATTGATTGGTCTTGTCAGTAGGCCTACTACTGGTTTTTTTTCGATCCAGAAGACTTGAGCCTTCAGCTCATCGGCTCGGTGCCATGGACATCGTAACACTTCGGTCCGGTGCTACGAACACCGTAAATCTGGGGAACCTGTGGCTTTTTCGGCCAGCCCGCGGAATTGAACCCGCACTCACAAGGGCTTTTTCCTCGCAGTCCAACGCGCTACGAACACGCTGGGCACGCGGGCAAGCATATGCCTTATACGGATAGGTCTTGCTGCGAGTTAACAACGTGCTGACGTTGTATGTTCTTTGGCTCCGCTCATTTACGGGTTACATGAAGTGGTTGAGAAGGAATCACTTCAGAGCAAAAGTAAACTGCTGGCAGTACGAACGGATGGTGCCCTGTAGTCAATATGGAGACTGTCATAGGCTAGTGAGACGAACCCGAAAAAGACGCAAATTGTGAGAAATATTAATGCTGTTTAATCAATATTTTTATTCTTGTAGGCCTGAAAATGTAACTCCTATTACATTAGCCTTATTTTTAATGGGTTTTTTTTTATTTTACTGATCCGGAAGATTTACTTTTTCAGCTCTTCGGCTCGGTGCCATGGATATCGTAACTCTTCGGGTCGGTGCCACGAACATCGTAAATCTGGAGAACCTGTGGCTTTCTGCCCGCCCGCGGAATTGAACCTGCATGCCCAGGGAGCGTATCACCCGTCGTCCAACGCGCTATGAACACGCTGAGCAGTCGGGCATTAGATTAGCTATAATGTCTGGGCTCGGAATGGGGGGGTGTATAGTTCTGCTAGTCAATTGACGGCACACCACTGCTTCTATGGTGTCCAGTAAAATACTAATGGAAATATTGTTCTTGTATAGCAAATGTTCAGCCTAATTAAAAATCTACTTAACCCTTTCACTACGTAATTTCTTTTTACCAGCAATCACATTTATATTGCAATGTATACTGAACTATCAGGTACATAGGTGTTGAGTCCTCTTAAAACATGTACAGCTAGTCAGTATATTGGCTTGGAAGGGCGAAAGGGTTAATGTCTGGGCTCTTGAAAGCTGATCTCTGGCTAAGTCGAGAAGATAAAACTTGGATTCTAATCTTACAAATGCACGTAATGTCCGGGCTATTGGACACTAACATCTGGCTAAGTCGGGAAGACAAGACTTGCGTCTGATCTTGCAAATATACTAAATAATGTCTGGTTCTTGGAAACTGATCTCTGGCTAAGTCGGGAAGACAAGACTTGTGTTTATTTGCAAATATACGTAAATTAGGTCTGGTTCTTGGAAATGATACTGTATTCGTTAGTTAGACAACATGATTCCCAACACTTTTCTGTAGCCTTGATGACATAATATGCAACGCTATTATCGTTTTCCATAGATTCCCAAACTTTGCTCTATTTTCCCCTTTGACATAGACATGAAATATATAATCCCCTTCATAACATGGTCTTTCAATGATTATATCATGATAGGCTTGATTTTTTTGACGATAGAAATTTAAATAAATATTAATTTATGTATTCAAAGCAAATCTCAAATATTATATGTTAAAATATGAATTGATTTTTTTTAAAAGGGATCTGTACCATAATTTGCTCTACTCCTTCTTTCCAAATCTCTTCTAAATCAGATGTTGCTCATGGCATCACCCCTGAACGCTTCAATGTAAAGCAGCGCACACTGGGGAGACACAACGCTGAATACCACTCACCACTCTTAGCGACACTGCTGGAAACGTGTTAAACTGAAGTATAGCTTTCTGGTTCAAGTTAATCTTTTCTGGTTTCTGCATTCTTTAAGTTCTTTTGCTTCTCTCCTAGTTTATTTGATATGAGATCTACTTCGACAAACAGATGGCTCTTTTAGTCTAGTCACGTGGATTATTATTCGACCTCTATATGTTCTATATCGTACATTCCCTAATTTTACGCTATGATCAACACTTATATTCCTCTTATAAGTTCCGCCCGCTACAGGGACTCTTTGGTACTGTTGTCGGTCTCTGATTGTAAAACTGCTCTGTCCCCGCCTCTGGCGGTTCTCCGCCTCTCTATCAAATCGTTCTGCATGTCTCTTTGAAGCTGCTCTAATCGAGACTGTTTGTTTGTTATATAGGCGATTAATTAAAGCCTCTTTAAGCCGAGTCACGCCTTTTCAACCTAAGGACGAACCTTATTTTGGTTATATCAGAGTCAACAAACATTTAAAAAAAGAATTAACTGATTTCGGAGAATACAAGTAGTTTTGTTAGCACTAATTGATACTCTAAGTTATATATATATATATATGTGGGTGTGTGGGTGGGTGTGGGTGGGGTGTGGGTGTGTGCGTCCTTGCGGGTCGTGGCAAAGGTTTCCATTGTCTTTCTTCCAGAGAGAAAACTCTACCGATCATTGGGTCTTACTGTTACCAAACAACATCTCTCATCATGTTTTGTTCATGTACAAACAATGGAAATATTGTTCCTGTCACTCTGCACATTTCATTACCAAAATTATGTTTACCAAGTCGACCTATGTTTCGTCCCCACTGTTATTCTAATTGGTCATTCATCAAGCAACATGTATAAAAGTTATTTTAACCCAGTTTTGCTTTAAAGTTACTGTATAGTCAAAACAGAAAGGGCGTATATTTTACTATCCATAATAGTAACCCTCTATTATATGTTATAGTTTGTTTATCACGTCTGTTAACATAAGAGTGGATTTTAGTTTTATCCAGTTAATAGGTTTTTCCTTACACGTATGTGTTTGCTCAGATGTGCTTTTTTCGGCTATTATAAACATCATATTGACACTTTGAACAATAATTGTGTGAAACATGACATGAAAATCAACAACACTAAAACAGAAATAATGAATATGGGAAGAAAACATAATAATCTAGACATCCATGTCAATGGCACTAAAATAAACCAAGTGAAAGAATTAAAATACTTAGGAAGCATATTCACAGAAGACGGAAAACTAGATAGAGAGATAGAGGCTAGAGTACAAAAGCAAATGCTGTAACCTACCAGCTAGCCCCATTGTTAAGGCACCAAAAATTTCACAGGCAGCTAAGAAACAAATGATCAACAGCATTTTTATACCTACTTTGTGTTACCAGAGCCAAACATGGACATTGAGCAAAGCGCAGTCACAAAAATAACTACATGTGAAATGCGTTGCCTGAGAAAAGTTACCAACAACACAAGAAAAGACAGAATCACCAACATCAGCATAAGAAAGAAAGTTGGCACAAAACCGTGCTTGAATTATATAAATAAACAAAGAATGAAGTGGTTTGGCCACTTAATAAGAATGCATCCAAACTCCACAGTATACAGAGTCTTCTACAACAGAACATCGGGAAAGAAGGCAAGAGGAAGACCACGGAAAAGATGGTTAGATGGCGTAGCAGCATCCTGTGAAAGAGCAAAGATAACAATCACACAAGCCACCAGAACAGCGCAAGACAAAAACAGAAAACCACGACACTGGGCAACAACCCGGTAGCAGTGTGACGACAAAAGAAGAAGAAGATAAAATTCATAGACCTGTACCAAACTATGCAATTTCAGGACTATGTTCTCCTAAGTCCCTAGTATAAACAACATCCAACTGTTTAAATTATTATAACTTGTAGTTTACAGTTGGCTCTGTATAAACTCAACGCCTATGTTGTGTTTAGGTGGTCGAGAATTAGGCGTTAAGTTTGGACATGCCAGACAGTGTCGTCTTCGTGGTAGAGAGAGAAGATATAGTAATCAACTTCTCATAGGTACTGTGAGCAAATGGACTTTGGGATGGCTGCTACAACGGAGGACAGAGCACGAATGGGAATGCCCAATGTGCCATGACGTCGATCGCATAACATAACATAACATAAGACAAGATATTAATGTCCATTTCATAACAGTAATCTGTTTCACTAAAGAGGCCTACGACTACTATTCGTTATCAGTTATATGAGGACTGTCATCATATCACTCCAGACATGTTCATAGCCTCATTGGTGACCACCGCGTAAACAAATCCAGCAGCGTCCATCAGCCGAACACGTCAGTTCGATGTTGATTACCCATTCTTTACGTATATTTCGTATATCGTTCTTTTTCTGACTACCAACGTCGACTAACAAGTTTCTACTTCTACTTATTCCCTAGTCGAGTTCTGTTCACTGTGAGTTCAATCCTTACTGAGCAGACTACCTACTTCTAACTCTGATATCTTCTCGCGTTTCAGCCTTTGTGTCCCTAACGACAGTGTTCCGCTCCTCGGTCGATCTCTGGATGACTCTGCTCTCTGTCTAATCTGTTTTTGATCTCTAGGTCTCTGATTTATTTGTTTCTCAAGTTCTATTTCTAGTTCAAATCTGTAGTTCTCTATTTTAACTCTTGAAATCTTATGATTTGTTCTGTCATCGTTGTAACGACACCGTTTGCCTTTAATCTAATGTAGTCGCTCCATTTTGTCAACACTTGAACAATTTCCATTCAGTGCTTGTTAAGTGATGTGCCCTAAAGTCTGGCATGTTAAAGTAAAAATACATAGTCCGTTTATTGTATGTTAACCCAAGGTTCATCCACTAGATCTAAACATTACAGTAACGTAGACCTCAACCGACATCAAAACCCAAAGATTTCTACTATTATGAATATATTTCTAAATCCTCTCTTTCAACACAGGAAAAATAAATCTAAAGTAAGATAAACAATTTGGACGAAGCTTTGATTCTGAAGCTGGCATGTCATAACAAAGATACATAGTATGTTTATCTTATGTTAACTATAGTTTCATCTGTTTAGTCTACCTTGTCAATACCTGTTATTAATACAGTCTCTAGCTTGGGACTCAACCAATCAAAGGAGCTAATGAGAGAACCGGTAATAGTAATCTGTTACATAGCCACGGCGAGTGTACTCTATATATTTATTGAAGATGATGAAAATATTTTGTAAGAATTTTATTTTAAAACTTGATCATGAATTTTGACCAGGCAGCGACTTTCCAGCCTGCTCTTCTCGATTGTGAACTGCCAATGGTTCTTTTACGTTCTCAGATTGAACACGGGACATTTTTTTCCCCCGATCCAGAAGCACTTGAGCTTTTCAGCTCTTCGGCTCGGTGCCATGGACATCGTAACTCTTCGGTTCGGTGCCACGAACACCGTAAATCTGGGGAATCTGTGGCTTTTCTGCCATCCCGCGGAATTGAACCCGCACACACAGAGGGATAGTCACCCGTAGTCCAACGCGCTACGAACACGTTGGGCAGACGGGCGAACACGGGACATACGTTTTATCGTCCATCTCTGATAGGACTATGAACTCAATATCACTTGCACTGAGATGAAAAATATCAGGTAAAATATCCAGATAAGATACAAGACAAGAGGCAATGAATGACATACTCAAAAGAGAAGATGGAAATGGCTCGGACATGTTACAAGAAATGCCTGCAAGGGTAGCCCTCACTTGGACACCAGAAAAAAAGAGAAAGAAAGGCAGACCACGGGCAACATGGAGGCGCATGATGGAAGAGGAACTGAACACCGCATCTCTGAAGTGGGGCTCTGAGCTGAAGGTTGCACGGGACAGGAGAGCATGGAAAGTCCTTTCTGAAGCCTCATGTGTCACTAGGCATGACGGGATTAAGTAAGTAAGTAAGTAAGTAAAATATCCAGATGGTTCCACGAGGGAGCGAACAGAGTATCTTTGGAAGAAGAAGCGATCATCTAATCTCTACACGGCATAGATCTAGCTGTATCATATCATTATGTCATGTTCTCCACAATTCGGTGTATATACTTACTACGCATCAAATGTTGTTCGTACATACTTAAATACCAACATTTATCAAAGTACGGGGTAACGAGCGTGCTGACTCTCTTGCAAACAGTGCCCCGACTCAAGTGGGCAGAAGCATGGAAAAAGCCGATATCATCAATGCGGTACGCTCTCAATTGTGTGACATGGGCGGGTCTCAGACACTGGAACGAGTTCGAGAATTAGGCGTTAAGTTTGGACATGCCAGACAGTGTCGTCTTCGTGGTAGAGAGAGAAGATATAGTAATCAACTTCTCATGGGTACTGTGAGCAAATGGACTTTGGGATGGCTGCTACAACGGAGGACAGAGCACGAATGGGAATGCCCAATGTGCCATGACGTCGATCGCATAACATAACATAAGACAAGATATTAATGTCCATTTCATAAATAGACAAAAATCTTGAAATAAATTTTCCCAAAATGCCACATAGTTGGCAACTAACAAATATTCAAAGATATACTTTTTTAAAACTTTGTTTATAACAATGAATCATCCGAGTGGTTACCGGGGCCCAAATTTGGGGTGCAAAGAACAGAACCACTGTTACCTGCCACGCATGTCGTAAGAGGCGACTAAGGAGGTTTGGCTGAAATCGGATGCACATGTCCTAAATGTGTAGAAATCTATGCGTTTAGGGGCCTACCAAACCAATGTGCAACGTATACACGTTCTGGCAAAGATCAAACATATCACAAAGAGTGATTAAAATTGGTCGTAAAGAACGAAAGCAAAGAAGAAGAAGAAGATAACAATGAATACAAAATAAACAGTTCAAATTATCTGCCTATTTTTAAAGTTCTTTTGCTGTCTTCTCATGTCCTTTGGGTGTTTCATTCTTGCGTTTTGCAGGCTTTGGTGTTGAGGTAATAGAAAAGAATGAATCAAGTCTTCCGTACGTAGTTCCCTGCAATGATTTTAGCAACTGTTTGGCCCCATTTTTTATTCGTTCCTCATTGAAACTTTTCTGTTGAACAATAAATTCAACCAGCCTTTCTTCATCCGGATCAAAGATTTGGAGGCAGAGATCAACAATATAAAGAAGAGCTGGAAGAAGTTGCAGGAGATAGCTAGACATAAGAAGACTTGGCATGAGTTGGTTGAGATCATATGCCTAGGTTAAAAAGGCAGAGAGAGAGAGAGAGAGAGAAAGAATTCTGGGTCAGTAATCTCTGGTTCTTGGATTAATGTTCTTGCTTACTTGTACATTGTCCCCAAGAATATTATATATTTCTTCTCGCCCAGATGTTTAATTCTTTTTCTTCGAACGTTACATATCTGTATTAATTGATTGATTGATTGATTGATTGACCGATTATTGATTGATTGATTGATTGATTGATCGCCCGAGTGGTTACCGGGGCCCAAATTGGGGGTGTAAAGAATAGAACTACTGTTACCTGCCACGCATGTCGTAAGAGGCGACTAAGGAGGTTTGGCTGAAATCGGATGCACGTGTCCTAAACGTGTAAAAGTCCATGCATTTAGGGGCCTACCAAACCAATGTGCAACGTATGCACGTTCTTGGCAAAGATCAAACATATCACTGAGAGTTATTGGGGGACTGCCTAGAGTAGTTGATAGTAGCTCGGCCTGCTAGCTGTGAGACGCCTCATAGATCGCGTTCGAACCTACTGTCCGGCATTTGTTCGAGTCCCCTGGTCTTACTCAGGACGATAACGTGAGTACCTCTGAAGTCGGAGAAAATCTGCCTGTATGGCGAGGGAATACTAATTACGAGTACATTGAGCACACGGCTGCCAGTGTAAAGTAATTTACAATGTGCACGCTGCTGCCATTGTAAGAAATTGGAAAACGGATTTTCACGCAAAAATCAGTTTCAGAGATGAAACTTCGTCTGAGTTGAAAGCGGACGAAAGAAAAAACGAAAAAAAAAACTGAGAGTTATTAAAATTGGTCGTAAAGAACGAACGCAAAGAAGAAGAAGAAGGAAATGAAATGTAAAAATCGATAATTTCGATTAGGTCGATGAGGGGAGATAATAGATAGCAAATAATTATTTTATCGTTTGCTGGTACAGAGCCAACTATAAAGTTATCTAGAGTTGGCTGTGGCTGGTATGTACATATGTGGTTATTTTAGTAATGATGAAATATAATCAATACAGAACAACGAATAGATACGTTTATACAGTATATAGATATACAACCGATAATTGAAAACAGAAAGCATAACGTTTCTGTGGTATATAAAGTTTTTATTAACACAAGCTATTAGATGTCCAGGGGTGTTGTGGATACATTTTATTTGGGGACTTGTTTTTTTAATGCAAAAAAAGGATTTCTGTATTGGATGTGTCGCCTGAGTGGTTCTCTCTCTCTTCTCTCTTTGCCTTTACCCCGGTTGGGGCATAGGCCCTCAACCAACTCATGCCAAGTCTTCCTATCTCTAGCTATCTCCTGCAGCTCCTCCAGCTCTTCTTTATATTGTTGATCTCTGCCTCCAAATCTCGTCTCCATGTATTTCTCGGCCTCCTTTTCTTTCGCTGTCCCTGCGGGTTCCAGGAAAGGATCCTTCTTGTTATATTCCTCTCCGGTTTTCGCAAAGTGTGTCCTATCCAGCGCCAGCGTCTTTTTTAACCTGTTCGTTCACTGGAATCTGTCTTGTTCTCTCCATAAGTTCCTCATTTGTGACCCTATCATACCATCTTATTCCTCTATTCTGCGCAGACACCAGTTGATGAATGTTTGCAATTTATGCGCTATTGTTTTAGTTGTTCTCCATGTTTCTGACCCATACAGTAGAACTGCTTTAACATTAGAGTTAAATATCCAATTTTTGTTCTAGATTTGATTTCTTTGGACTTCCAAATGTTTCCCAGTGCAATGAAAGCTCCTTCTGTATTCTTATTTTAACATCTCTATCTGTTCCACCCTTTGTCTACGTTGCTGCCCAAATATGTGTATGATTCTACCTCTTGAAGTGGGATTTCCCACAGGGAGATCGAGTTGTCGTTTGCTTGGTTAATTCTCAATATCTTTGTCTTTCCTTTATGAATGTTCAGCCCTAGTTGCTGGGCCCTTTTGATTCAATGTGTTGTTTATCCTGCATCTGATTTTGTGTATGTGACAGAAGGGCTATATCATCAGCGAAGTCCAGATCATCTAGTTGCTCTGTCAGAGTCCATTGGGTTCCATTTCTGGTGTTAGTTACTGTGGTCTTCATAATCCAGTCTATTGTCAGTAAGAACAACAAAGGTGATAGAAGACATCCCTGACGCACTCCTGTTTCTATTCCGAAAGTATCTGTTAGTTTACCTTCATGAAGAACTCTACATTTCATATCTGTATATGTTGCTTTTATTAGGTTAATAATTTTCTGTGGGATTCCATAATGCCTCATTAATTTCAAAGGGTTTCTATCAATACTGTAAAAGCCTTCTCATAATCAACAAATCCGATATAAAGTGGGGATTTCAATTCAATACTTTGCTCTATTATTATACGTAATGTGGCTATCTGGTCAGCACAGGATCTATTTGGTCGGAAGCCTGCCTGTTCATCTCTTAGCTTTATATCGATGGTATCTCTCAGTCTCTCCAGGATGACTCTGCTTAGTATTTTCCCAGGTACTGACAACAGCATTATTCCCCTATAGTTTTCTCACTTCTGAAGGTCCCCTTCTTTGGTAGCTTCACCAGGTATCCTTCTCTCCAGTTTGCTGGTATTTCTTCGGTCTCCCAGATTCTGCTAAATAATTTATACAGTATTTCTGTGGATGTGTTTATGTTGGCTTTAACCGCCTCTGCTGGAATACCATCTGGACCGGCCGCTTTTCCATCTTTTAAAAGTTTAATGGCTTTACTAATCTCCTCCTTGGATGGTTTCTCACAGTTGATGTCCAAGTCAATTTCTGCCGGTTGGGTATCTGGGGGGTTTGTAGGTGCTGGTCTGTTCAGGAGTTCCTTGAAGTATTCCATCCATCTTTCCATTTGGTCTCTAACATTAGTGATAGTTTCCCACTACTATTTTTGATCAACCCATTTGATGGTCTGTATTTTCCTGCTAGCTTTCTAGTGATATTGTAAAGATCCCTAAGGTTTCCTTTTCCTGCAGCTACCTCTGCTTCTCTTGCTAGATCTTCTACGTATTGTCTTTTATCTAACTTTATTTGTTTCTTCACTTTCTTGCTAGCTTCTGTGTACTTTTCCTGGGCTATGGCTTTGGCAGTTCTAGTTTGCTATTATTTAAATCTGCTTTCCTCTTTTTTCCTTTCTTCTATTTCCTTGAGAGTTTCTGGAGTTATCCATGCCTTATGATTCCGCTCCTTCTTTCCTAATACCTCTGTGCATGTTTCATTCCAAATATTTTTGGCTTGCTGCCAGCATTCTTCCGCACTCACCTCATCTTCTAATTGCCGCAACACCTCATACTTATTAGAGACTGTGACCGTGAACTGTTCCTTTGTTTCTTGACTTCTGAGGTATCCTACATTATATTGGTGTCTATGTTCATGGGGTGTTATGTATCGCTTAAGCTTCAGTTTAATTTTACTTATCAGCAAATGGTGATCCGAATCTACATCTGCCCCTTAGGACCCTTACATCTTGTAGAGATGACCTGAATTTCTTGTTTATGCATATGTGGTCAATTTGATTTTCTGTTCTGTGATCTGGTGATACCCAGGTTGCTTTATGTATTCTTTTATGTGGAAAGACACTTCCACCTATGACGTATTGATTCGCTGCACAGAAATTAGTGAATAGTTCTCCATTTTCGTTCATTATTCCTAGTCCGTGTTTCCCATGATCTCCTCGTAGCCTATGTTGTCCGAACCTATTTTGGCATTGAGGTCACCCATCAGAATTTTGATGTTCCCATTTCTGATTACCTATAGTATTTTGAAGTTTTATGTAAAATTCCTCTTTTTCTTTTTCCTCTTTATCATTGGTAGGTGCATAACACTGGGTCACATTCAAGAATACTTTCTTTTTTGGGGGTTCTGAATGTTGCTGTGATTATCCTAGGACTCACTGCTTCCCACTTTATTAGTGCAGTCTCCGCTCTTTAGATAGCATTAAAGCCACTCCTTCACTATGGGGGGGGCATTTTCTTCCATATGGCCTGAGAACAGCATTGTTTCTCCTGTGTTTAGACGTTGTTTGCCTGCACCATTCCACCTAGTTTCACATAATCCCAAGATGCCAATCCCGTGAAATTTCATCTCATTTACAACCTGTGCTGTCTTTCCCATTTGATACATACTTCTAACATTCAAGGTGCCAATTCTGGAGCTTTTCCTAGGTGAAAGGAAGATAATCTGCGGTGTAGACTCTTGCGGCTTTCTTGCATCGCTTCATACCTCTTCTAGAAGAGCTCCTTTCCTCTTGGCTGGCACAGTTTTTATTTTATTTTTATGTGACTTGTTCATGGTTGGTTGGATTTGTGGCTAAAATTTTCTACTGGATAGGGTAGCCAGCCCTACGCCAAACCTCACCTTAGTCGCTCTACGACATGCCTTGTAGGTCGCAGTGCTGCTACTCTTTGCTCCCCTGCGGGCCCCGGCAGCACACGGGCGGCCTGAGTGGTTACCGGGGCCCAAATTTGGGGTGTAAAGAATAGAACCACTGTTACCTGCCACGCATGTCGTAAGAGGCGGCTAAGGAGGTTAGGCTGAAATCGGATGCACATGTCCTAAACGTGTAGAAGTCTATGCGTTTAGGGGCCTACCAAACCAATGTGCAACTTACACACGCTCTTGGCAAAGATCAAACATATCACAAAGAGTAATTAAAATTGGTAGTAAAGAATGAACGCAGAGAAGAAGAAGTATATTGGATGTATGTATAGACAGAACCACCTTGTGGTTTAAAACCCACATTTCCTCTCCCTCTGTTTGTTGTGTAGTGAGAACAGCCTCAAAAAGTATTTTTGTTTATTGGTTGTGTTGGTATTGTGTTGTTTGAACAACTACGAATAAACAGTCTTTCCTTTCTTTCTCCAATCATGTTTGCATCACAGCGTCAGGATAAGAATATATTTCTAAAACTAGACCTTATGTGCAGTAATTAGTATCGTTCGTCGCCTCTTTTATCACTGAGGTCCACATTTTGCGTGGCCGACCTTGTGCTTTGTATCCATTGTATCTGAGCAGCATTGATCTGAGGTGCACTGTCTGTTGGTAATCTGATTATGTGGCCGAACCATTTCATTTGTTGTTTCTTGATGAAGTTCGGTACTGATGTTGTACCTACTTTTTTTCCCGATGTCTTCATTTCTCAACCGGTATTTTCTTGTTACTCCCAACATTCTGCGCAGATACTTCATCTCTATCCTGACTAGTTTTCTTCTATCATTTGATGTCAGCATCCATAACAGTCAAAGGCTATAAATTAAAATAGGCACCCGAGTGGTCACCGGTGCCCAAATTTGGGGTGTAAAGAATAGAACCACTGTTACCGCCACGCATGTCGTAAGAGGCGATTAAGGAGGTTTGGCTTAAATCGGATGCACGTGTCTTAAACGTGTAGAGTCTATGCGTTTAGGGGCTTACCAAACCAATGTGCAACTTATACACGTTCTTGGCAAAGATCAAACATATCACTGAAAGTGATTAAAATTGGTCGTAAAGAACGAACGCAAAGAAGAAGAATTAAATAAAGGAATATGAGCTCGAAGGTAAGAACAGGTTCGACTTACTTGGTGGTGAAAATTAACAGAACGATGAAGACATATGGACTAAGATAAATAACACACTCTTGGGGGCGGCAAATAGTAGCACAGGATTAAATGCGATAGACAGGAAATCGTGGATAAGTGATGACACATAGAAATGTATTCAAGAAGGAAGAAAGGTGAAACTTGCGATATTCAATATTGAAAATACAACAGGTGAAATAAAAAAAAAGCTAAAGAAGAATATAGACTAAAAGACAGCGTTTAACATCGGGTATGATGACATATCTACCTACCTACCTACCCACCCACCCTGACGTCCTTGGAAGGCTCTGTCCAGTTTTACTCGAATCTGAGTATTATGTACGTTCTGGTCAATCTGACGTCTTTGGAAGGCTCTGTCCAGTTTTACTCGTATCTGAGTATTATGTACGTTCTGGTCAACCTGACGTCTTTGGAAGGCTCTGTCCAGTTTTACTCGAATCTGTGTATTATATACGTTCTGGTCAACCTGACGTCTTTGGAAGGCTCTGTCCAGTTTTACTCGAATCTGTGTATTATATACGTTCTGGTCAACCTGACGTCTTTGGAAGGCTCTGTCCAGTTTTACTCGAATCTGAGTATTATGTACGTTCTGATCAACCTGACGTTCTTGAAAGGCTCTGTCCAGTTTTTACCCAAAATTAATATTTTATACTCTCTGTTCAACCTGACGTCTTTGAAAGGCTCTGTGTAAGTAAGATGAAGTGTTTGTCGCCACCTGGTTGTAGCCACAGCCAACTCTAGATAACTAGGCCAGACAACCGACCTAGATCAGAAAAGGGGGCTGGAAATTACAGATAGAACACTGCACGCTTTTTGCAATTTTACTAAATTCTGTGAGTCTATGGTTATTTATTGGTGAAAAATATTCATAATATTGATATTCCTTATTGTTAAACTGAACTTGTTGCATAATATACCTTTGATTTAGCATTTGTGTTGATTTTAAAATGAATTCGTCTATATACACCAATACTGGAATGCGAGGTCAGGTGATGTAGTTGTGGTCTGATTTCCATAATTCTTACCTGAGTCCGAAGGCCCATAAGTTTATAGTTAGCTCTGTTACAGGTCTGTTGTAGCTCTCTCCGAAATGTTTCAACAAACTGGATGGATGTCTATTTACTTCGTTTTGCATATGGTGACCTGATGGTAACATTTTCAAGTGGATTCAACAAACCTTGCTGCCTATCTAATAAATGCGAATATGTTTCTGTTTCTCTGGCTGTGAATTTCACAAGTAGTGTGTGATTCGGTCTATATACCAAAAATCTCCTTCTGACGCCTATGTTGTCTATAAGAAGGCCTCTAAGTCTATGTCTCAATATATGAATTCTTCAATTTACCAGTTTCGACGTTCCATCCACACTCTTGAAAGCACGTTTTTTCGTCAATCTTACCCTACGGCGTATCAATTTCTTCATGAGAGTAGATACTTCCTCTACTGGGGTTGGTTCCTTCTTCTCTCCATCTAATCCTGCAGGTAACACGTGGCCTTATCTACATTACCGAATCTCGATACGTCTCCAATCATCAGTGGCAGGAGCGTTTCAGCCTCTCTGTGCTTAACAGTTTGTTGTTTATTTAGTAGGAGATATGGCTGAGGCACGGCCCTTTCAACATAAGACGGGTATCTTTCTTGGCTATATCAGGGCGTAATGGTCTTTTTTTGGTGTGACCATGGGGCTTGGGGCTCGTCCTGGTGTGGACAGTGTGTTGAATACTGTGCTTTTGTGTTGGTATAGTCCTGAGAAGGACCTTTTTGTCTTTTTCAGTGTTTAGTTCTGATAAGGGCTTTGTAAGCGTCCCAGCAAGTGATCTCTATGAGACACTTTAAGAGTGTCTTTAAAGCGTTTTTTTCTATCCACCAGCTGAATGTCTGCCCTCTTAAGCTTGCCATACATCAACTGTTTTGGAATGCGTTTATCAGGCATCTGAGCAACGTGACCGGCCAATCTCACTTGGGCCTTCTGCAACAGGCTGTTGACGCTTGGGTTCTTCATCTTATAAAGATTTCGGTATCTGAAATTTTGTCCTGCCAGTTTACTTTTAGTAGTCTGCGTAGACAACTTGTTTGGCCATGGCCATTTGAGTTGTTCGTATGTGTCGATTCCTCCCGCCAATAATGGCTGACACATTCCGTTTCTGAGGACATCTTTTTTTTTAGGTTGTTCTCTAGACAGTTGCAGTCCCCTGCTGACGAGATCTGTCTTCCCGGTTTGTCTGGAGTCGTCCTACTCTAGATGACTTCAGCCTTCTGTTGCCGGGCTCACCAACCCAGGCTTTTGTGCAGGGTGTGCTCCCTGGACACTGTAGTTTAATCCCTTATGCTTAAGGGAAAGTGTCATAGAAGTAGAAGACAAGACAAGAAAAGGATGTCCTCCTCAAGAGAGAGAGAGGACAAGTGCTATTTGTCCCATAGCTGGGGATGGGTTGGTTGCAGCCAGAGCATTTACCACTTGCCGGTGGGTTCTGCACTGTCACCTTATGAGGCCCCATCCTGCTCCCTGCCTTTTGGTCTGGCCTTTCACCTTCAGTCTGTTCGGCTTGTTTAGACCTGCCAGGAGTTAGACTCCCGCCGACATAGCCTGAAGGATCCTAAAGGCACACAAACCCTCCAACCACGATAAGGTAGGCTAATATGGAGGGGACAACTTGTTTGGAAGTGGTTTAATTTTCTTGCGTGTCTGTTATACACTGTTCATGTCTCGCTTGGGTACAGCAACGTGGTTAGCGCTATGGTCGGTAAACTTTCAGCTTTGCGCCTACGCTTATCCAGTTTCGCTCCCACACAGTGGTATGTAGCCTTCCGAATGCAGCACTGGCTTTGAATATTTACTGTTGACCTCGGGCTCTATTTTTGCCGATCTGAATAGGATGTTGTGAAGATAGCAACGTTGTCCGCTGGCAGGAGCCGCTGTCTAAATAGACTAAGATTCTTGCCACCACGTGATCGTCTTTGGAAGGTTCGAGCCATCTGAATAGCTGTCTACAATAGACTAAGATTCTTGCCACCACGTGGTTGTCTCTGGAAGGTTTGAACAAGCTGTCTGATTGAAGTCTCTTTATGCTGAGGCACGCCCTTTCAACCTAAGGCGAACCTTTATTGGTTATATCAGAGCGTGTAGGCCAACAAACATGAAAATAAGAATTAACTCCTTTCGGAGAATCCAAGTATATAAATGCACTCTGTGTCGTCTCGTTTTGTTTGTTTGTTTAGTAGGGGATTAAATCCTCTTTAAGCCGAGGCACGCATCTTTCAACCTAAGGTGAACCTTTTATTGGTTGTATCAGAGCATGTAGGCCAACAAACATGAAAATAAGAATTAACTCCTTTCGGAGAATCCAGTAGTTTAGATAATATATATATACAAAAGTGTCCTTTTATACCCTGGCTGATATGGTCACATGGTCAGACGGCTGACACACAGCCAGGTCAGAGCCAACTATAAACTACTGGGCTTTCGGGCTAAGGTAAGAATTGTGGGAAATCAGACCCCAACTACACCACGTGACCTCGCATTTCAGTATTGGTGTATATAGGCGAATTCAATTTAAAATCAAAACAAAATGCTAACTTGAAGTCATATTATGCAACAAGTTCAGTTAAATTAATAACGAATTATTATAATGAAATATTATAAATATTTTTCACCAATAAATAACCATAGACTTACAGAATTGAGTAAAATTGCAAAAAACGTGCAGTGTTCTATCAAACATCTGTAATTTCCAGATCCCTTTTCTTATCTAGGTCAGGGAATACCCGGCCAGTTGTCTGGCCTGTGCTAGAGCCTGGCTGTGGCCAGGTGCTCTAGCAGAGTAGTTTATAGTTGTTCTGGCTGACCCTCTCGTGTGTCTGTAATGTAGGTCGACTCACAAGTACTTTCCTACCTCCCCTGGTAAATTTTCCCGTCAAACTTATCTTCTCCTGAAACATGGTCATCTATTTGTGCTGACCCATTCTCTCACAACCAACTTTTGTTTGATAAAACAGAAATATTGACAAGATGGACAGAATATGTAACGGCTCTATTTGATGATCAAAGAAGCAGTAAACACAGTATAAAGTGCAATGACAGCCCAAGAATATTAAAATCTGAAGTTGTAAGAGCAATCGAAACAATGAAGCGAGGAAAGGCTGCAGGATTGGACAATATTACTGTGGAAATGTTAACCTCCTTAGAGGATTTTGGTATTTCAACCATTACAGATTTGTGCAATGATATATATAACACAGGATATATACCAAGAGACTTGAAGACATCAGTATTCATACCACTACCCAAAAGCCCAAAGCACAGGAGTGCACAGACTATAGGACAATTAGCCTGATGAGCCACATAACAAAAATACTACTCAAGATCATACATGAAAGAATTAAAAACAAGATAGACATAGAAGTAGGAGAAGAACAGTTTGGCTTTAGAAAGAACAGAGGAACAAGAGAGGCAATACTTTGTATAAGACTACTGACAAGTATATAGAAGTGCAAAAAGTATCTACTTGTGTTTCATCGATTATAGCAAAGCTTTTGACAGAGTCCAACATGAAAAGCTAATCATATGTCTACAAGAAATAGGCCTAGATGGGGATGATATCAGATTAATAAGTAACATATACTGGGAACAGACAGCAATAATAAAATATGAAAATAGCTACTCCCCATACATAGACATAAAGAGAGGAGTGAGACAAGGATGCATACTGTCACCAAGCCTATTTAACATCTACACAGAGAAAATCTTCAAACAACTAGAGGGAATGCCAGGACTCAAGATCAATGGAAAATAATAAATAACTTAAGATATGCAGATGACACAGTATTGGTAGCAGAAAATGAACAAGATCTACAAGAATTAGTGGACCAATTGGACAGAACTAGCAAGGAATATGGATTAGACATTAACATACAGAAAACAAAAACTATGGTAATCAACAAGGAAATGGAAAACCTAAAATGAATATAAAAATACATGGAGAATTACTACATCAAGTAAAAAGCTACTCCTATCTCGGTCAGATGATAACAGATGATGGCAGATGTATAACTGAAATTAAAAGAGAATAGGAATGGCCAAAGATAATTTCAATAGTATGAGAAAGTTACTGACATCCAAACAAATCACAAACAGGCTAAAAATTAGAATGATCAAATGCTATATATATCCTATATTAATGTATGGCTCGGAAACATGGACAATGAACAAGCAGTTAGAAGACAGAATTGATGCATTTGAGATGTGGATATATAGAAGAATAAGCAGAGTTTCATGGACAGAAAAACAGACAAATAAACAAGTTTTAGGAAAACTAGGCATGAAGAAACAATTATTAAGAGAAATAAAATTCAGACAAGTAAAGTATTTTGGGCACATAAAAAGGCATGACACCATGATAAAACATTTACTAGAGGGAAAGTTGAGGGAGGAAGAGCAAGAGGAAGACAGAGAGATAAGTGGGAGGAAACTTTAAGAAATGGACAGGTTACAGTCTGGCAGTGTGCAACACCAAGGCGAAAGACAGAGGATGCTGGAGATTCATTGCAGCCAACCTTCGATGTGGAGACGGCACCTGATGATGATGATTCTCTCACGAACATCTGGACCGTTTACCGTCTTCTATATTTATAATCTGATAAGACCAGGTGTCCAGCCAACAGCGAGCCAACTGTGCTAGAGCCTGGCTGTGGCTTAATTTAACTCACGGCAACTTGGTCAGTCAATCGTGAGAACGTAAGTTTTTATGACACTGAACTTTCCGTCTGTATTCTGGCATTCCCCGTTTTAAACGTTACCTTGTCATTAGTTGACCGCAAACAGACCGGAATCACGTTTCACGTAGGTGTGTCGGGGGCGTGGCGGGGATTGTCCGGTGAATTCCAAAGGTCGAAAATTACACGCGGTTTATTCCATTTGCGTTTTTAGGGGTTTCATGTTGAAAACAAGACACAGAATTCTGCTTCCTATCGTTTTCGTCCTTTTTTTTTTTTTTTTTTTTAAATTTTTAAATAATTTTTTAAGTTCTAACGTCTTGAGATGGGTTGCCTCTAGTACAATGGTAACAATCCTAACAATCGCAAACTCCTTCTTATCCCTTTGTGTGGACTTTCTGGGACAAGTTTAAAAAAACATTTTGTTGCAGTATTTCTGTGGAAATTAACTGCATATCGATTGTATTGTCACTAAATTTGACTCCCCTGGTTCTCAAAATGGACTGTCCATGACTATCTACAACACATCTAAAAATAGATGACACTTTCCGACACTTTCTAAAAATAGGTACAGCCTCTCTTCCGGTTTGTTTGCGGTCAACTAATGACAAAGTTAAGCCCTTTGCCTTGTGAGTCGAAGGTCGTGGGTTCGAATCCGACCGCGGCCTTCTGTTCACGAGTGCAGTTTTTCCAGAGACCCTAGGATTGTTGCCGGAGCTACGGAGTTCGCAGTGTGATAACACATATTATCGCGCATGATTAACATAGGATTATCGCAATCAATACAGTTCCCATGTAGTTTCCGTACGATTATTCTGCTCTAACGTTGCTAGAAATACTACTTGCTGCTACTGTTAATCTTTTCTGTGCAGTTACTACGATCCAAAAAACGATCCCACCTATTCTATTTTGTATTAGTTGCAGATCCATCGGTCCACGATGTTAGTAGAATTGTAGTTTACTACATATATCTCGGTAACAATTGCATTTCTTGTCAGTTCTGCATGACTGTTTCTTCTTCTTCTGAATACTAGGAATGATCTCTATCATGTCAGGAACGGGCTTTTTCCAGATTGGGAGCTTATGTGATATGTGGATGGGCTTTGTCTTTCTCGTTCTGTTCACCAGTGCATTTTTTCCAGAGACCCTAGGATTGTTGCCAGAGCTACGGAGTTCGTGCTTTGTGCAATACTCTCGGAAGGTGGCGTGTCATTTCTGCGGAGAGGGACCAAGCCATATGGGGTAAAACGCGGTGCAATGATGTCAGTCCTTCGGCTTTAAACTCACCTTGGGCTAATCGCTGTTTGAAGCATCATCGATCTGGGATACAGGTGGGCTCTATGATTTATAATTAGTAAAAAAGCGACGAGTTCGGTAGCAAGACAACTAAACATTGTTCTTAGACACATGTGGTTAAGTCTCGTCCCGTAGTTCGATAATTTTACAGGAGATGGTCTTGTTTATCTGAACAACCTCGTTGAACCAGTTTTATATATTATTACCAGGCCATTCAACCGACACGTTAGATTATTTTTTACTGTCACTTGTCGGAGTGAAATGGGTGATTATGCAATTATCTAATTTCTTGACCGCAGCAAAGGTCAAATTAAATGTCCGTTGTTGCAGGATTCATTTTCAAAGAAAGATTGACTGAGATTGTCTTTCCGCCCTCAAATAATAAATTGAAATGCAATACAAATTCTGATACCCAAATGTTCAAAATTCCGGTATCGTCACACAAATTTTCAAATACTAATAACTCCGAATACAAATGTATCCACATACTATTGCTTGACCTACCTGGGTCCCAAAGTGGACTGTCCACGACTGTTTACAACATATCTAAAAATAGATGACACTTTCCGACAATTTCTAAAAATAGGTCTTCCGGTCAGTTGCGGCCGTCTAATGACAAAGTACCGTCCGTTATAATTATATCACAAGCGGACTTTCTTTTTCTTTCTTTTGTCCTGCTCTGCTTTGTTGCCGTTATGCGTAGCAGGTTTAACTGACGATCAGTTTCCGAGATAGTGCACACTTGGCACTATGGTGGAGATTTAAGATGCCTGTAACTCCATCTTGATCTGCCACTTTCTCTTGATGATTCCATTTTCAGGTTGTACGCTTTTGTAGCTGGTGTATTCGGGTTGCACTTTGTCATTAAAGTGTTTTAAAGCCGAAGGATTGACTTCATTGCACCGGGTGTTACCCCATATGGCTCGGTCCTCTCCCCAGAAATGGTACTCCACCTGCCGAGCACCGCAGTTAGCCAAATACCACCAGTTTTCCATCTTTCACTCAAGTCCATTTTTACCCCCTTCCCTCAGTAATATGATTTCTATATTATATTAGTTTGTGCGTGCAAATTAAGTCTAAAGGATCAAAGGGCGAAGCATTGATTTCATTACAACGGGCTACCCCATATGGCTCCGTTCCTGTCGAGGTGCAAATTAATTAATTTATAGACGGTTTTCATTTTGTAAGAGTATCCGGTCCTCTGCATCCTCGGTTACTACAGGTCCAGTCCCTGGCACATGAAAGGTTTCACACCTCAGTTTTAAGCTGTCTTAATTAATTACTTGGATTCTCCGAAAGGAGTTAACTCTTATTTTTCATATTTGTTGGCCTACACGCTCTGATATAACAAATAAAAGGTTGGTTTTAGGTTGAAAGACCGTGCCTCAAGGAAGCTTTAATCCCTATTTAAACAAAAATTCGCCCGAGTGGTTACCGGGGCCCACATTTGAGGTGTAAAGAATAGAACCATTGTTACCTGTCACGCATGTCGTAAGAGGCGACTAAGGAGGTCTGGCTGAAATCGGATGCACATGTCCTAAATGTGTAGAAGTCTATGCTTTTAGGGGCCCACCAAACCAATGTGCAACGTATACACGTTCGTGATAAAAGATCAAACATATCACAAAGAGTGATTAAAATTGGTCGTAAAGAATGAACGTAAAGAAGAAGAAGAAGACAAACAAAAATGTCAGCTGGCAGCAGCAACAACACCTGGTAGGAAGATTAAAAAAAAGAACTCAAACTAATGTTGATTCAACGCGCATCAGATTCCTTTTCGCATGTGAACTTGATGCTCGATTGACAGTTATTTGCAGAGTCCTAACGAGTGTGTAGACGTTGAGCCCAATTTCAACACGTTTTTTTTTTAAGCCACGAAAGAGGAAATCAGTTTGTGAAACTATGCCGCGCAATCGGTATAGATACAATGAAACTGAATACACACGTCTTTGGCATAATCTTTTATTCACACACTTGAGTAAGATGTAACATTGTTGACTACTCATGAAGTCCGAACATGCTTTAGTTATTTTCCACGTGGTTTTACTGAGCTATTGAAAGTAATTAAATCTGCCAGTGGACCAATTATACATCACAAAAAGAATGATGAAATTGGCCGTGAAGAACGTTCGCGCGAGAGAGAGAAATCTTGTCCTGACATTGCCGGTGACATTAGTTGAAAACACGCTTTTTTAGCTGAATGAAACTGGTAAAGGTTACCCCAGAAAACAAATGTAGAAAGGATTGATTTAGTGATTTGTTAGTAATTACATATCTCAAAGAAGGTGTAAAAGATGTGGGCATTGAAGAAGTTTTACTAATCAATGTGATCACTTGAAGTAAGGACAACAAGCTATGTTTTAAAAATCATTTTTCCTTCTTCTTCTTCTTCTTAGAACGCTCCATAACGAACACTTGTTAAACCATGTATGATTTGTATGTGATCTGAGCCTAAGAGCGATTGTACGTTGTGCCGGGTATGTGTGTACAAATAGGACAGTACATTCGATTTATGCGACGCTTTTTATTTACTATGGTAGCTTCCTTAGGTCCCTACCTCAGTCGCCTCTTACGACATGTCTTGTAGACCGCAGTGTTACTATTCTTTGCTCCCATGTGGACCCAGGCAACACACGGGAGAGTAAATATTTTTGTGATTGTCTGCTACTGACGATTTCTAAGATATCTATTTGCAAAGTGTCTATAAGCACTGCTTTGCTTTACTGATCGCTTGATACCTCAAGGGATAGCACTCTCATGTAGTATTAATTCTAGGTCTCTCTGTGGAACTGACTGACTGTGAATCGGGACTGTTCCCTCGTCTCCGTCTGTCTATGCTCACTGTCATATATGTTCCGATCTCTTGGTTTCTTTCTATCTCAAGTTCTATCTCCAGTTCAACATGTAATGTTCTCTTTAGTGCTGTCTGACTCTAAGTCCTACTTCTATTCACCATCAGATCTGTTCATAGGTCTTATCGTGGCTGCTTTGCAGGGAAGATCTAACTCTGAATCTGCTGTCTGCTCTACACATGTCTAGCCATACTCGCTCATCCCACCTTAGCGAATCATATTCAACGCTACACACACATATGTATGTCTGAGCTCTCTTCTGGTCTTCTGCAAATTCTCTTTATATTGTTGTCTCCGTCTATTTATATGCGATCAAAAACCCACGCTTATTCTCCTTGACCCAAATTGCCTCCATATATGTGAAATTCTCTTACTAATGATCTCTGATTTTTATGGCGTCTGGCTTCCTGAGAAACCGCCAGGCATGTTTGTTTGGCATTCCTGCTTAATTTTCATTATAGTTTTACTATAGTGCGTTTCAAAACTCATGCCCATGTTTGAAATTCTGTAAGTCCGGAGCCCTTTAACGTAAAGAGGTGATATTTTGCATGTGCTCTATTAAACGTCATGACATTGCAAGGAAATAATTGCAATGAAAACAAACTACTAGTTTTCATTTATATATGGTATACAAAAACATCAAACATGAACTAGACATACATTTGAAACGTTTATAGTAGCTTTATTGTTGTTATTGATGCGCAATTTTAAAAACCTCAATACCCACGTGTTTTTAGTGTTTACCGATATTTACCGGAAGACCAAAAGTGTTTACAATTGAACGGACAAGTTACGTTTGGTTTTCCGAAGGTCATTTCAATAGCCTCATTCCTTTCATAGGCGTGCACATTGTAGGATCTTTACAATGAGTATAAGAGTAAATTTTGTGACAGTACAAAGCATCACAATACAGATGTATCAATATTTTTGTATAGAAGCTAAGGGTGAAAGCATTTCTAACACTGAGCAGAGGGTAATGTGCATTTTGGGAGTAAATCGACGTACATTCTAATCACTGGATCCAAGACTTTTCAAGTACATGTGCAATGAAATCAAGAACGCAAGGTAGAAAGAAAGTCGTAGATAGTTTTCATAGAGAGCTTATTCGAAGATAATTGTGTCGAATGTTTGAGTTGAAAGAAACAGTGATATTAGGGAAATTAAAGATGAGGCTTGGAAAGAACAACGACATCAATGTGTCAAAATCGACATTATGAGGAGCTGTTAGGATGGGGAAGGCGGAGGGGAAGGGGAAGAAGCAGGCTTCACATTTAGAACATAAGCTGGTGGAAGAAACATTATCTGTGAGAAACCGCATCTAGTTGTGATGGGAAGCAAATATTTGCGTGAAGTTAAAGAAATGCGCCGACAAAGCTATGACATTGTGTATTTAGACAAAACATGGATTAATTCTCTCCACACCAATGGAAAAGAATGGCAGTCATCAGATGGGACGATTAAGAAATTAGTACCAAGTGGCAAAGGGCAGCGTTTTATAATTGCACATGCAGGCAGTAGACAAAATGGGCTTTTGAAGAATGCTCAACTCCTATTTTTTTCGAAATCGGCCGATAATCGGGACTGCAACACAGAAATGAACGGTCATATATTTAGAGAGTGGATTAAGAAAACTATACTTCCGACATTAGATAACCATTCTTGTCTGATAATGGACAATGCAGTATACCACAATGTAGTGGCACAAGAAGGCAAAGTTCCGACGTAGTCTAGTAAAAGAATATGCAATACAGATATTTGCATAAGATTGTCATCAATGTACACATCTGGTCCTTTTCAAGACCACCACAACTATCCTGACCTCTTAGCATGACAACTGTATCGAAATGAAGGTACAAGTTGAAATAAAGTCATTTCTTTTTTGTATGATTTCCACTCACGTGAAAAATGTGGATACACCTATTGTACCACATTGGTGTGTGTTATATACGTACGTGTGTACTTCCAATATATCTACAAGTGTGTTAACCTGTGCTGCTACTCTGCTATTATTCTTCTGTAATCCTCACCAGACACTTCTCCCTACTCAACAACATTAACACTATCCACACTATACTCGATAACCATCACACTATAACATAGAATATCATTTCATTAAAACGTCCGTATAATATATTTTAACTCTATGTGAGAATAAATCTAATGCTCAACTTTTATTTCATTTATTTACTTAATTCAATACCATACATCCAAAAATAATATATAAGTAATGAAATGATGTAAACTAACATTTTTTTTTTTTCGATCCAGAAGCACTTGAGCTGAAAGCTCTCCGGCTCGGTGTCATGGACATCGTAACCCTTCGGTTCGGTGCCACGAACACGTAAATCTGAGGAACCTGTAGCTTTTCTGCCAGTCCGCGGAGTTGAACCCGCACTTACAGAGGACTTGTCACCCGTAGTCCAACGCGCTACGAACACGCTGGGCACGCGGGCAAACTAACAATTAAAAACACATTGCAATGCAAATTACACCTAACGATGTAAAATATATCTACTGATTAAAATTGTCAATCTCCACTAAGTAATAACCACTACACGATTTTCTATATTTTTGTGAAATGTTCACTTTTCAACAGTACTACCTTGTTTTGTTGAGAGCCGCTGTAGCGTAGTTGTTAGTGAACTCGCTTCGCAAGGCTGGTGGTCTGGGTTCAGCTCCGCAATGTGCGTGGAATTTTTCCCGACCGCGACGGCTCTCAGTCGACCAGCCTCAACTGGGTACCAGACATGCTCTGGGAAGTAAAGGCGGCCGGCGTGATGCTGACCACATCACCCATCGTGTGCCGACAGTCAATGAAAAATACAGGCCTAACACTGTATTGACCCATATACCACGAGGTATGAAAGGTTCCTTTTACTTTCTTACTTACCTTGTTTTGTGACGTCCTTAGAAAAACACGTGCGTCCAGTAATCTGATTCTATTTTGTCTTGTCTATTACTAATCTTGATGACTAATAAAGTTCTGGTTCTGCCTATAACCGCTGCTGGCGTCCGTGACTATCTTCTCAGTCTTGTTGCTGCATCCAATTCTGTCTTCCTCTATTGGGAGTCTTACTAACACTTTGTTGATGATGTAATAGATTATGAGGCTGTCATCTGTGAGTGACAACAATTGTCTCTATATCACTAATAGAGTTACTGGTCTGGAGTTTTGCGGCTCTCTGGTCTCAAGATCTTTGTATGTTACTTCTTCCTAAGTTCTTCTGTGAGTTGTGACTTGTTCAATCGTTTCTTCAATCCGTTTGAATCTGTCTGGTCAGCCTCTTAACACCTTGTTTAAATCACAGCAGAGGAGTTCTGCTCTATTCTGATTATACAGGGTGTTCAAGATTAAAGCAGCCCCATTGACAAATCGAAAGTTGCCAGATAATCTATCGCGTTATGTTTATGTACTATTTAAACCGGTTCTGACTAGCTCGTTTTACGTCACATTTGTTCATCGCCCCTTCCCGCACGTCATAACTGAACCTTCTCATTTTCATACATATATGCCAGATTGAATCCATTCACAGGCTGCTATTATCTTGAACACCCTGTATATGCTGCCAGTAGCTGCACTCTCTCCAACAATTCTACTCGTTGACCCTATACAAACTGTTATGTCCCTAGTTCTGTATTCTGAATCGTAACACCTAGTTTAAATCACAGCAGTGTTCTGCTCTGTTCTGATCTAGAACTATCAACTCCATCTATCTCTGAGTTATAATTTCTACTCTCGGGACTGTTGATGTTACCTGCCTAAATTCGGAATCCTAACCTTCTAATTCCTCTCGGCCTCTCTCTGTCTCTCTGTGTCTCTTCTTCTCAGTCTAAGTTTCTGTCCCTTTTTTTTTTATTTTTATTTTTTTATTAATCTTAAAAGGCATATGACATTTTATATATATATATATATATATATATTATATATATATATATATATATATATATATACACATGTTTCTATGTGTGCAGGTTTGTCATGGGATGAGTTACAACATTTTATGAAAATACATTATGGAAGTGTAAAATGATTTTCTTTCATTCTTATTACTTGGTGATGTTTTCTTTGGTATTCTCAGTTTTAGGGATGTTACAAATCCCCGCATTCTCTCTTCTCATTCATTCAATGTGTTTGTGTGTCAGCTGCTCTTTGTGTTATGTGTGCTGCTTTCTGGTCATATATATATATGTTTGAAAATTCGTGCGCTGTATTGTTGTTGTTCGTGTTTTGCTTTGTTTCTGCATACCCAGATGAGGTATCTGAATTCTGCTAGCAGTGTGGGATTTGTTTTGTGTGAATTTTCGTTTGTGTGTGGGATTGTGTTTAGCATGATTGCTTTGTACATGTTTACTTTGTTTGTTGCGTTGCCGACTATTGTTTGTTGCAGTGACTTTAGTGCTAGTGATATTGTGCTGCAGTGGAAGAAAATGTGGTCTTCTGTTTCTTGTTTGTTTTGTCTGCAGAGTGTGCATTTGGTTCATTGTGATTTGTGGATTCTTCTGTATGCTACTGGTGTTATGCTGAAGAGTAGTCTGTACGTTACCTCTTTTGCTTTGGTTGATGTTTCTGTTCTGTGTAGGTTTCTAAAGATGCTTGAGTAGTCTGTTATAAAATGAGTGTAACCTCGTTTAATTCTATTGTGTAGCGGAGGTTACTGTCTTGTGACTAGGTGCCTGTAGATTGTCTTTGTGGGGTATTGTATTGTTCTCTCGTTTCCTTGTATGCACTGCTTGTAAAAGTCGGGTAGTGTTCCGAAGTGGTGCGGTGTCATGTTGTTTACTGTGTGTAGTGAGGATAGTCTGAGGCCTATGTAGTAGTGAGCTAGTGGGTATTCATTTGGTTTTTTAATGATTTCTCCTACGTATTTTATTCTTTGTGCCTGTATTCTGGTTTTTATTTCTTGTAGGGATATTCCTCCCCTGTCTTTGCGTTGTATTAAAGTTTTTGTTTTGATAGCGTGTATTGTATTTTGGAAAATAAATTTCCTGATATTTTTGTTTATTTCTGTTAGCACTTGTGGTTTTGGGTGGAAAACGTTTGATGTGTATAATAATCTAGGAGTGATGTAGCAAAAGTCTTTCTCTGGACCACCCATTTTGACCAGGAAAAGTAATAGTGTAACTGATACCGGTTTTCTAGCAAGTCATTAAATTCTTCTGCTTTGTCCCTTAAACTTGGCTCCCATCTTCTCTACAATTTTGGAACGTTATCTGATCGGTCAACAGTTTAATCACCGGATGCTACCTGTTGTGATCGTCACCGCTGTGGCCTATAGAAATTTGATTCCATTTTTCTTGACCACCTACGACACTATTACACTATGACTTATCAAAAGTGTTAAATTTGTTATATTGCTGTAAATTCTATTTTGTGCTACCAAAATAACTATTAGGTAGTCAAAGATCAAAGAAAATCGCCGCTTCAGTAAAACGGCTGTACCTACATAAATTTAAATTATATATTCGTAATGTCATTGAAAATCGAACACCACATGCAAAATTACATTGTATTTCATGTAAGGGTTATTGAGATATTAGTAGAAGTTTGTGGGCACTAGATTTGAAACTCACTATAACCTCTAGGTCAACGTTAGATAAACGATGTCATCCACAGCCAACTCTAGATAAATACGTTTATAGTTGGCTCTGTCATCCCAGTTATCTATCTGAAATTCCTGTATTATTTTTTACGGCTTCGTCTGCTTAATTTGCCTTGGAAAAACCAGCTGTTGCATTCCTGAACATATGTGTGGGTCGCCCTACTTAATTAGACTGAATTGTGGACTCCACGTCCTTGGCCAACAGGAAATAATGAGAAGAGAGAGTGTGTGTGTGTGATAACAATATTGTTACACTCTACCATGCATGACACATTTTATTGATGAACGAAACACAGATGCTGAAGACAGATTAATGTTAAGGTATGTAACCTTTTTGTTGGCCCGCCTGCCCAGCGTGTTCGTATCGCGTTAGACTACGGGTGACTAGCCCTCTGTGAGTGCGGGTTCAATTCCGCGGGCGGGCGGGCTGGCTGAAAAGCTACAGGTTCCCCAGATTTACGGTGTTCGTGGCACCGAACTGAAGGGTTACGATGTCCATGGCACCGAGCCGAAGAGCTGAAATAAGTGCTTCTGGATCGAAAAAAACAAAAAAACAACCTTTTGTTGATATCATGTCATCTTCTTCTTTAAACGCCCCATATCGACCACTTGTTAACCACTCTGTGTGATTTGTATGTGATCTGAGCCTAACAGCGATTGTACGGTGTGCCAGTTATGCGTCTACAAGTAGGCCAACACATCCGATTTCTGCAGTGTTTTTTATTTACTAGGGTAGCTTCCCTTGGTCCTACATCAGTCGCTTCTTACAACATGCCTTGTAGGTCGCAGTGGTAATATCCTTTGCATGCCTTGCGGGCCGCGGCACCACACGGGCGTAAAAGTATCATTTATCTAGTGTGTTCAAATTTGATATGGGTATATCCATATTTGAAAAAAGATACAGCAGTTAGAAATAAAATACCCCATTGCAAAATTCATCTAGTTCCCCTTCTCCTGTAAATGTGTCCACGTTAATTAAGAGGACATATGTTTTTCCTGCTAGTTCTTTGTAAACCCAATCCAAATAACACCAGTAACGTTGCCTGGAATAAAACAACTCCACTCTAACTATGGAATTTGATCATGAGACCAGAGACCTACAAAGCAAGTGTACTAACCAATAAGCAATAGCGGCTCTTGACAACAAGTAAAGTGTTACATGTCTATGCTTTAGGGACCATATCGACCAAGTTATTGCCAAGGCTCGCAACGCACTATCTGCACTGAGAATCATGGCGGCTGCTAACATTGAGCAACGCCTTCTTGTGCTCCTGTACCAAGGTATTGTTCTGTCATGTATAGAATATGCATACGATCTCCTAACAATTAGCCCTACGCAAACAGTGAGACTGGAAAGAATTCAGAATGAGGCTATGCGCATCATTCTGGGATGCACCAAAGATACACCAGGAGTGTCCATGAGATTCCTTCTTGACCTCCCCACTATTGCTAACAGAAATGAAACTTGGAGGGTTCGATCATATCTAAGAATCAACGCAAACAAGGAACATCCTCTCTATGAAGAACTCATTAAGGAGAAAGGGTGTAGAATCAAGAGAGGCAGATCATGGCTGAGTCAGGCGGAAGATATTCTCAGGAAAATATGTGATCCTTCCGGAATTGAAACAGGAGAGGAATGGATTGCTGTGCCACCTCAATTTCAGACTGCTTTCCCCGTTATTACATAAATTAAGGGGGGACTGCCTAGAGTAGTTGATAGTAGCTCGGCCTGCTAGCTGTGAGACGCCTCATAGCTCGGGTTCGAACCTACTGTCCGGCATTTGTTCGAGTCCCTGGTCTTACTCAGGACGATAACGTGAGTACCTCTGAAGTCGGAGAAAATCTGCCTGTATGGCGAGGAATACTAATTACGAGTACATTGAGCACACGGCTGCCAGTGTAAAGTAATTTACAATGTCACACTGCTGCCATTGTAAGAAATTGGAAAACAGATTTTCACGCAAAAATCAGTTTCAGAGATGGAACTTCGTCTGAGTTGAAAGCGGACGAAAGAAAAAAGAAAAAAACAAAAACATAAATTAAGAAAGACTGCGAACAAAATAATCTATCACTGATTAACGTGGAGGTGGATGCCCTCTTGAATGACATCATCAATGATACAGATGCGGTTATTTACACCGATGGTTCAGTCATTCGTCAAAAACGCTGTGCGTGGGCTTTTTCAGCACGCTCAGGAGGAAAAATAATAAGAGAGGCCAGTGGGGCCTACGCAACAACCACCAGTAGTTTGACAATGGAGGTTCGGGCGGTTACCGAGGCGGTGAAATGGTTGGCATCTCACAACTACTCTCGTGTTTTCATACTCAGTGACTCCATGAGCATGATTCTTAACGTCGAATCAGGAATGGTGAGACGTAGCTGGGTGGAGGTACTGGTACAGACAATGATCAGAGAAATCACCTTCATCTTTGTCCCTGGGCACGCAGGAGTTAGGGATAATGAACGAGCTAATAGATTGGCTGGCTTGGTTACAATATCAGAGGGACTGCCATGGATCGAAATGACATTCTTCACGCATTGCGAGAGTCTTTCCGAACAGAGGAGTTTCAGGGCTGTGAATCCCACTCGCTGATCAGATTGAAAGAGATGGGTGTCAATACTGGTGCAGCCCAAAGAGAGCGACATACTAGGTATGCAAGGAGATTGATTAATCAACATCGAACTGGCGTGCTGGGCCGCTGGACGTTGCTGGATTTGCTGAGGCGGAGATCGGAGCACCTATGGACGTGTCCGGAGTGCTATGATGATAGTCCTCATATAACTGACAACTAAAAGTGTTACATAAACTGTATCAGGACCATGCGGTATATTTTCTCAGTATGATGCAAGTCTTCGAAATGCAGCCCCTTAAAATATTTTTTAAAATAACCTTCAATTGTGATTTTGATTACGCTGCTTATGCCGCCTCCTTTACGGTTACGCCTGATGCAGCCACCTCTCTGTATCATAGCACAACACGGCCCTAAATTGTATGTTTAACTGTATTTTATTTCTTTCAAAATACAATTTGATATGTCATGTCTATTGGTATTTACTCGTCCCATCATTATTGTCGATGTGTCAATTGATGAAATAAATGGGAGGGGGATACAGATGACTACAGTGTGATGCAATTCTCGACAGCTAAGCTTAATTGGTAACCAGACAAATGAACACAAGACAATTGAACACATAGACAACTGCACACATGGTAACTGTACACATGACAACTGTATACATAGACAACTGAACACCAGACAACTTAACACATAGACAGCTTAACACATAGACAACTGAAAACAAACAACTGAACACATATATCTCAACACATAGACAGCTTAACACATAGACAACTGAACACATATACAACTTAACACATAGACATCTTAACACATAGACAGCTTAACACATAGACACGGATCGAGGGAGAGCTACTCCGGCGTAGGTAGTGGTGCAGACGTAGTCACGTTGGACGAGATCCGCTCGCAATACAGACGAGCGGAATACCTCTGACGTCGGAGAAGGCGCGCCTGTATGGCGGGGGGCACTTATTAAAAGGAAAGCAGGTCTTCGCGCAAAAATAAGACAGGAGAGTTATACCACACGCCTTGACTACGCCAGAATTTATAGCGGGTGAACGCAAGAAGAAAAAGACGAATGGAATCCCAGAGTGACTATTAATGCACGTATCTCCCGGCCGATGGGAAAAGCTGAACGGATAAACATAGAGGGATGACAGGTGTACCCAGAGATAAGACGTGGCTTGTGGGGAGCAAAATTTGGGCCCGAGATGAGTTGCACGTGGGCCAACATAGGGCAAAACTCGGAGCCCTGAGGTGGGGGCCCGAGTTTAGCTCCGTGTTCGGACAGTCTAGAGGCATGGTGGACGTGTGCACAGTGAGAGCTAATAGAGAGCTCTGCCCCGGTGGGCAGGGGCAGAGCGAACACGAATGCAAACGATGCATTGGTGGGCCCACCGGCGGGGCAGACGTGCAAGTGTAGTAGTGGATTTGTACACTACTAATATTCTTGCTATGCTATCCTGTTTTCTAACGGTACCACCAGTAAGAGGTCTATGTTCTGGTCACGAATATATCTCAACGTTCATACCTATAAATCTGAACATTCATATCCAGACATTCTCCCTCTGTCTTACCCAAGTCTGTATCCATTTTAATATATTTATTTAAATCCTTTTTTATCAAAAGAATACATTATTACAAATAACATAAACACAACCAAATAAATATATATAAACAAATATTTAACACATAAAAGAATGTCTCTAACTTTAGTATTTCTAAGTAATTTTCCCATATACATTATTCTCTATACAAACGTACCTATAGTCCAACCATAACTTATCTCCACTGGAAGTAAGACACAACTTGATTCGTCTAGCTGTAGAGTCTCAAAACTATCTCTTCGATGATAATAAAAACTTTAAAGTCATTGGGAGACGGTTGTCTCAGATCGATGGTATAAGTATATGTTCTCTATATGGTTGGATTATTTGGTGAGGTTGAAGACTTCGAAGTGAGTAGGGAGACGGTTGTCTCTGACTATAGCATAAGTGTCTTCTGTGATCAGACTTATAGCCTCTGTGATCAGACTTATAGTCTCTGTGATCAGACTTATAGCCTCTGTGATCAGACTTATAGCCTCTGTGATTAGACTTATAGCCTCTGTGATTAGACCTATAGCCTCCATGAACAGACTTCTCTCTAAATGACACTGGGTATCTATGCCTCTGTGACTGTCTCAGACCTGTCGCTGGGTCTCTGTATTCTATCTCTGATCTGATGTCTGCTGACGAATATTAACTGTTGAGGTCTAACTCATCTAGACAACCCCTGATGATGATCACACAGCACCCGACGTTCTAGCACTAGCAACTGTGATTAGACTTATAGCCTCTGTGATCAGACTTATAGCCTCTGTGATTAGACTTATAGCCTCTGTGATTAGACCTATAGCCTCCGTGATCAGACTTCTCTCTAAATGACACTGGGTATCTATGCCTCTGTGACTGTCTCAGACCTGTCGCTGGTTATCTGTGTTCTATCTCTGATCTGATGTCTGCTGACGAATATTAACTGTTGAGGTCTAACTCATCTAGACAACCCCTGATGATGATCACACAGCACCCGGCGTTCTAGCAACTGTGATTAGACTTATAGCCTCTGTGATCAGACCTATAGCCTCTGTGATTAGACTTATAGCCTCTGTGATTAGACTTATAGCCTCTGTGATTAGACTTATAGCCTCTGTGATCAGACCTATAGCCTCTGTGATTAGACTTATAGCCTCTGTGATCAGACTTCTCTCTGACGGACACTGGATATCTATGTATCTGTGACTGCCTCAGACCTGTCGCTGGGTCTGTCTCTGCGTATGTCTCCGTCTGAAGTAGACTACACTTCCTGACTAACCGAATCTTTCTATCTGTCTCTGTCTCAGACTACCCTATCTGATTGTTCCTGGGTCTGTCTCTGAATGATCTGTTTGATTCTTCGTCTGATGTGTTTCTATCTCTGATCCCAGACTACCTACACTGACTGTTAATAGGGCTATCTCTGAATGTTCTGTTTCTGGGTCTGTATTTGAATGATCTGTTTTTGAATCTCAAAAATCCATTCTATTTATCATATGGCCTTTGTGTTTGTTTCCAATCGGTCATTGGCCTGTAAAAACTCCCACGGTCGAATCTACTAGTTGCAGGTTGGAAAAAACTAGTAGAATTGGTATTCTGACCGGACAATCACCTAAACGTTTGTTAAAAAGAATATAATTAACCTAAACTTGGCTGCAGGGGAAAGAGAACAGGGTAAAAAGTTCAACTCCTATTTAACGAACAAACTGTTGCTAATATATCTGGTCCATAAACGCTCCATATCGACCACTTGTTAACCACTCTGTGCGATTTATGTGATTGAGCCTAAACGCGATTGTATCGTTGTACCAGTTATGCTCCTACAAGTAGGCCAGAGCAACCGATTTCTGCGAGGCTTTTTATTTACTAGGGCATAGATTCCCAAACTTTTTCAGCCCACCGCCCACTTTGAACAATATAAACGTTGTAACGCCTCCCTGTACACTATAACAGTTTGTCAACGCCCCCCTCCCACATATATACATGCTCTATTTTCTCTTTGACATAGAAAATTGATATATATTTCTGTAATAAATGGTCAATTTTCAAATGATTATATGCATGAAATAGAAAATTGATGAACAATGTATCGTGTAAGACGGTCATAAGATGAATTAAAATGTAGAATTCAAATTTTAAATGATTATTAGATCGCAAAATCCCGAAAATAATAAATTTTAAAATATTTATTATCAATTTCTTCATTAAGGAGCCACCGACCCCTAATCGCCTGAACACCTCCCGAATTCTTCTGAACTCACTATTGCCCCCACAGAACGCTTCAGGGCGGTACCGTCCACTTTTGGGAAACGCTGTACTAGGGTAATTTCTCTAGGCCCTACCTCAGTCGCCTCTTACGACATGCCTTGTAGGTTGCAGTGTTACTGTTCTTTGCTTCCCTTGTGAGCCCTGGCAACACAGGGGCCAGACAGAGTCAACGTTTCCACAAACAGAAAATCTACTATTATTTCCTGTGTTCAATTGACATGTCTTCAGTTGTCTTGTAATTGTGTTCATTTGTCTGGTTAAAATAAATCGGTAGTAATGACAGACGTCTAGAAGTTTATGGAGATCCATGTTTGCATAGAACTGTTGGCACGGCACTTGATGATCATTACTGTAAATATCAATGACGAAACGCTTTACTAAACATGTAACGAATACAACATGAGAATAAACATCGACAAAACAGAAGTAATGACATTCGCCAGAGAGGAAAGCACTACCAATATCTCCATCGACAATCGCCCACTAAATCAAGTAAAAGACTTCAGAAACCTGGGAGCATTTTTTCAGCAAACGGAAGACTAACTAATGAAATTCAACACAGATACAACAAAGCAAATCAAATGATAGGGCAAATGGCGCCAATTTTAAGATGCAAAAAGTCACCATGAATCAAAGAGCAAAATGTCATGAACTTCAAGCACAATAAAGTTACCAGTGCCAAACCTGGACGCTGACAACAAACGATAGAAAAAAACTAGTCACGACAGAGATGAAGTGTTTACGCAGAATGCTGGGTGTAACAAGAAGAGTCCGGTTGAGAAATGAAGACATCAGGAAAAAGTGGGTACAACATCAGTACTAGACTTCATCAAGAAACAACAAATTAAAGGTTCGGCCACGTAAGCAGATTACCATCAGACAGTGCACATCAAAGAGCAATGCTGCTCCGATGCAATGGGCACAAAGCAAAAGGCCGGCCACTCAAAAGATGGACCTCAGAGATAACAGAAGCTACGAAAGAGACTATTTATAAAGCGCATACTAGGGCCCGTTTTAGAAATCTCTTCCTGACCTGACACTGTGAGGCAAACAGGATTCGAGAAAGAAAGAAAGACTGGCGATGACAGCGATAAATAATTAGACACTTGACGCACAACTGCAGAAATGACATAACATACTTCTCTCCGCAATGAAAATGTAACACATACAAGACTAAATCAATAGTTATTAGGAATCTCTTTAGATGTATCTACATACTAAAAACGGGGAAATGGGGATACGCCGATGGTTCATTAAATGACAGCTGAAGTAATGGTTCTTGAAAAATTTTCAGTGTAACGCGCATATTTTCGAACGCACTGTAAAAATTGTTTGTTTTGTATGAAATTAAATCATATTTTAAGTCGCAACCTTGCTTTGGTTATATCAGAGTTTGTATGCCAACACACATGACAAATAAAAATTAACTAATTTCGGAGACTCCATGTATTATATATCCTAACTGAAAAGTTATCATTTCTATTTATAACACTGCAACCTTTGACACCAATTCTCATTGGCCCACATCACTGTCACGTGGATTTAAAAATGTATAAATACCCTAAGTACGCACTCTTGACTTCAGTGAGAGAAAGTAGTATTAGTATAATTTGTGTACTATTTCGTGGCCATTTCTGATGTATTCGGACGTTGGATTCTACAACAAAGATTATCGGTGAGTTTCCCCACTATTTCTTTTACAATTTGCAACATAATATTTGAGACCTGTCAACTACATTGCAACTGTGTCGTTAAAACACGGATTTGTATGATTAATGTTGCACATAAAAAATCCGATGATAAATTCTTATATCGGACTTAGTATTAAATATTATTCTCAAGTTAACATTAAAAAAGTAGTACAATTGAACGTTAATTGGCACTAGTCTCAGATCCGTTGGTTTTTGTGGGTTATATTGCAAGTAAACTTGGTTAAGTTTGAAATTGTGCAAAATTGTGTAGTATGTCACTATGTATGCAATTGAGCTAATGCATTATAATGCTGTGCAGCGTGCAAGTGTAATGTTTTTAAAGTTACTTTCATTTAGTCATTCAATACACTTAGTCGACAGTCGTGTTTCTGTGTTTGCAAATTTTGAACCTTGTTTCAAATAGTTCGAAGTTGAAAATGTTTATATATTTTTAAAATTCAGCCAAATGTGAATCATGACATTCAATGAGTAAAGTTGTAAATTATGTTGACTGGTTTCAAAATATAGTTTAATTTTCAGATTAGACTACCCAGTTATCTTACATTGTCAACTAAGTCGCTCGCTGGTATAGTCCGGTTATATAACTTCCGGTATGTTTACAACAGGAGATGGTGTTTTCGAAAGATAGCGTGTTACTTCACTATTGGTCAAGACATTATTTCCACGGGAAAACGATGTACAGTGTACTGCGCTGTCAGTGGAGTAATGAAAAAAACTGCTTTATTTAAGCGTGTTAACTGTTATCTTGTGTATTGTCTAAATTGAATTCACTACAGTGTTTTTGTAGACTGCAAAACATGTATATGAGATGACATGATGTGTAACTAAACTTACACTTACAAGTTACTCAATCATCAAACGTACTGCGTGAGTAACGTATATGTCACATGTTGTGATTGTAAAATAATACACTAACTCTAACATAGGATTACATCATTTTTTAATGCATGTGATCGATCGTTAGATCTGCAGTAGTTATGTGCACTTCATTTAACTTAATACATATCAAATTTGCATATAAATTCGTTACTTTGTCATTGTTGGCTATTAGTATGTAACTGTAACCTACTAGTTGAAGATTATTGTTAACTCCCTGACTGCAGATCACCATTTGCTTACACTAAGTTACACAACTGTATTGAATTGTTAGGGGTATAGTTTGCATTTTGACAATATTTCAAAAATATTGTTTGATACAATAAATGTCACAATAAAAATATTAAACTTTGATATATTGTTTCTTATTCATTTGCTATTGTAAATATGTTTACATATTTGTTGTGCACATAACAAGTTGACCACCTGTTGGCCAATTCTTATTTTTTACTCAGAATAAATGTCAGCATGACTTTTTAAACAAAATTCATAAAATAATACTGTGGTACATAGAAAAAAAAACCACATTGATCTTACAGCATGTGTTACAGTTAGTTAGAACAAATGTCAGCATGTCTTTTTAAACAAAATTCATAAAAGAATACTATGGTACATAGGAAAAAAACCACATTGATCTTACAGCATGTTAGTTAGTTTTTACCTCATGATGAACTGCATACATGTTGTAATCTGGATGAACATTGTCAATATTTTCCCAGTTTCTGCTTTAGGTTTCATGATCATCAAATGCTTATATCTAGTGTATCTTTTCCACTAGAATTAGAGTCTTCTATTTTCATCAGACTAAATTCTTTGATATCGCTATTTGACTATATCTGATCCATCAGCAAAAGAAGGAAAAAATGTTTTATCGGGAAGGATCTCCTTAACGTTGTACTATTTTAAAAAATTGAAAAACTGACATTCCTTAAAAATTGACGTAGAACTCAGTAGTATTTCCAGCAGTTACGAATATAACATTATAGTAGTTTTCAAATTTTTAATTTTCACCCTGCAAGGGTTGCTGGAACAGCACCAATACTTCTTTGAACACTCCTTATCAACCACTTGTTAACCACTCTTGTGATTTGTATGTGATCTGAGCCTAAGAGTGATTGTATGTTGTGCCAGTTATGCACCTACAAGTAGGCCAGCATATGCATTGCTGCGACACTTTATTTACTATGGTAGTTTTCCTAGGTCCTACCTCAGTCGCCTCTTACATGCTTTGTAGGTAGCAGTATTACTGGTCTTTGCTCCCTTGAGAGCCCGGTAACACACAGGTGCACCGATACTATAAGTGTTGCTTTCGGCAACTGTTGATTGAATAGCAGTCAGAGAGTTTGATTTAACTGACAAGGGTTCTTTTACTTGCTCCATTTTAACACAAAACCTTGTGTTGCCAGTCTCCAATTGGACTATGAACTTGATTCCCACCTACATTGAGATCAGAAATCTATGTAAAATTAGCCCATTCACTCCTCATAGGGCAAGAACCAAGTGAGGATGTCCCTTCCTGTAGCATGTCCCTTTAGAACATTGTTTTCTTAAAATCTGAGAGATGCTTGAGCCAGTTCTTCTGTCTTCTCCATCATCACATTCAAGGTTTCCTTAATGTCCTGCTGCCACGTTTCAATATCCCACCAGCATATACTCTTTTATTTTGCACTGCACATTATTCACTTTTTAAAAAATTGATCATTACTTATCCGCTCAATACATATTGTTTCCGAGCTGAACAGCATGTGTGCTTTGCCACTCTTTCTGACAATATGCAGTTGTTTCTTCTTTGAACGCTACATATCGACTACTTGTCAACCACTCTGTGTGATTTGTTTGTAATCTGAGCCTAAGAGCGATTGTACTTTGTGCCTGTTATGCGTCTACAAGTAGGCTAGCAGATTCGATTTCTGCGATGCTTTTTATTTACTAGGGTAGCTTCGCTATGTCCTATATCAGTCGCCTCTTATGACATGCCGTTGTTTCCCTTGCATGACCCGGCACCACACTGACGTGAAGTTGTTTAAAATAAGAGCCATTTTGGGATGAGATTTCACCAAAATATCTAATTTTTGTCTCATTTAGCAGGTTCTTTCTATTTTCTAGTGAGCTTCTATAGCTTAAGCGGTGGTGAACTCGATCACAACCCAGGCTTACCTGGTTCAAACTCTGCAGGGGGCAAGTTTGGAAGCAAATTAAGGGGGGATTCGGGTCTTGAAAATCAAGAATCTATTTTCGTTTTTTTCATATTAATATAAAATTTGTATAAGCATTTTGAAAGAGTATGACTTAGAATAGTAGAAAAAATTAGTAAAAAAAAAAATGTCAAAGTGTTGCCATGAAACAATACAAAATGCGCAAAACAAAATTTCAAATCCTAAGGCTCTGAATCTAATGAATGTAAATGAATTCTCTGAATTATCATTTTACAAATGATAAAAGTAGACATTGAGAAAGCAATGGCAAACTATGGAACGTATAAGTGAGGCCTAGAAAATCGTTGACTTATTTACTGTTGTTGATGGCCACGTTCTGTAAAGGATATGCCATGATTATTTTTTTCACTTCTATTTGTTGAAGTACTTGTTTATTAGTTTTCTTTCCTTGACACTCTGCCTATTCTTATGTATATCCACATTTCACAAGATCAACTCCTTCTATCCATTTGTTTATTGTTCACTTTTCGGCTCCATACTAGGATAAATATATGTAGCATGTGACAGGTTTTATCTTTTGTGTAATTATTTGTTTGGATGTTAATACAGCCTTCATGTTAAGTATGTTCTTGGCTATTGTTATCTTCTTCTGGGCATCCTTTTCATATCTGCTGGACATTTGTTCCTTCCATGCTTCCTCCAATTACCATCATGTTAAGCACCATTATCTTACGATTTTCACCATTGTTTTTGTTTTCTCAATATTAATATCCAGGCCATATATTTTACTTCTGTTGCTTACTTGTTTTAGGTCTCTATGGCATAGAGGTTAGGTAGTCATCTCTCGTGCCAAAGGCACCAGGTTTGCTCCCTTGTGGAGTCATCTGGATATTTTTCCAGAGATCCTGATCCCAGTGTGAGATAGTTCCTAGTCCTATCGGAGACTGGCGATAAAACATAGCTCCAGTGTTCAATTTGAGCAGGCTCGAAAGCTGCTGCCAGGGCAAAATTCATTAGAAAAGATTAAAAATAAAATTCCGACATAAATATCTTCACCGTCTTCAAAATTACATCGAGGACCCTTGCCAGTGCTACAGAGTTAGTGCTCTGCAGCCTAGATCTTTCTGTGTAAGAAAGAGATTGGGGCACACATGGTTACTCACTGAAGTGCAATGATGATGGTTCTATCAATCAACTTGTTCTAATAGTTTCTGCTGATTGTCCTAAATAGCCCTGTATCACCCATGTGTCTCAGGTTATTTATCATTTGTCCATTGATGTTAAGCTTTGGTATCCCTTCAATTTGTTTGAATATTTATGTATAAATGTTTTACTATACTCTCTCAATCCTCTATATGTCGATATATTGGTGAGTAGTTTTTGGCAGCAAGATGGTTGTGTTCAGCCAGACGCTCGACTTTTCACATGTAATGAAAGGAATTGACCCTCCTACCACTTGTACACTTGGGTTTGAAATGAGGAGTGACAGGTCTGAAAACTTTTTGTGGTTGTCTCTTGTATAAGTTGCTGATCATTATGTAAGCCCATCCAAGCCTATCTCTTCCACACTAAATTAGTTTTGAATAGTCAAGGAATGGCCCCTGGCAACATAAGGCCCACTAGCTCAGTTTTCAACCAAAATTCACTAAAAATTCACACTGGCCAAAACCAGTTTACGCCAAATTTCCTTTTTAATGGGTGCTGGTGTTTACAATTGTTTGATAGAACACCGAGATTTTCAATTTTACACAATTCTACATGTCAATTGTTATTTGTTGGAGGCCACTGTCAAGGCCAGGAGGGAATTGCACAATATGCACTGAGGCGATGTACTGTAACATGCAGATCTGAGGTGGTCACGCCTGATCAGATCTGAGGTGGTCACGCCTGATCAGATCTGGAGAACACCTTGGAAAGGATGCTGTAATACTGGGCAATCTGTCACTTGTATACACTTCACTGCCATTTGTAGTTTATACAGAGGTGAACCACATCAAAATCGCACATCATTCAAATGAGAGTATGGGTGTAACCACAGCCAACTCTAGATAACTTTATAGTTTATAGTTGGCTCTGGTGTAACACACATGGCTAAGGGTGGCAATAAAATCTACCAAGTGCTATGTAACAATCTTACCTGGAAAAGGTGAACTTCACTCAATAGGTTTATTTTGACCATTGCTCTCGGCAACATAAGACCCACTAGCTCAGACGGGAATCGAAAATACCTGTTTAATGGGGACTGATTTTTGTATGTGTTTGATAGAGCACTGTACCTTTTTGATGGCGATTTTACACAATTCTAAGAGTCCATGGCTATTTAGTGATATAATAATACTGATATTTCTTAGCGCTAGATTTAATTTTTGACTTAATATAACCTTGTTTTTCGCATGTTGTTCTTAGACTCAATTCATCATTATTTAACAATACTGGAACGTGAGCTTCACGCTATGGTTGTGGTATGATTTACTAGCACTAGCTATGGTTTTGTCAACCACGCCGAGTTGCAGATGACATGAGTATTTGATTCACGAGTTACAGCCGTAACCTAGATATCTCTTATTATTCTGACGCTGTGAGGTAAAACAGAATTGAAGAAACAGCTGTGACCTGGATAGTTGGATAACGATTTGCGAGATGCAGACGAGTTAGAATGAATATAAGGGTTGGGGAACGAAGAGGAGGAATATACGGGTTGGTTGCATTTGTTACCGGTGGCGTAGCTTGATAATGCGAGATAGGTGTGCTGCTATTTAAATGAATATGTGTCTCTCATATTTAACCTGTTCCCTTTTAATTGAAAAGTCAACTATATTCAATTACGCACCGATAGTTATAGAACTACGACAAATATTTTGTTAGTACGCATTTCCACTTACGTTTCACTTGAAGATCAGATACATTCTTCTTTCCTTTTGCAGAAACTTCTGTGACTGCATCGTAAAATGTATTCTTCATTCTAAACTTGCTAAAAAGTTTCTTTTCTGTGGTCAAAAGGCTAAGACTGGAGACAGTGTTTCTTGACCGTGTGTAGATCTGCAGCAACTGTGAATTCAGATTAATGCTGAAAGCGATCTTTCAACAGACGCAGTAGTTCCTGAAATAGTTGTGAACAATTCTGCCAGTTTGAACCGAAATAGTTGCAGTATGTCATGAATTGAATTGACTTATTGTAGAACTCCGAACAATAAACTACATGTACCACAAGTTTATTTTTCAATCGTACATAGTCGAACATTTCTTCATAAACGTATTTTAAACAAGCCCATCAATTGTTAGTGCTGATTTTCCACATACACTTCCTCTATGTGAAACTACATGTCCACAAATCTCGCCCACGTCACAAAACTATATACAGGGTGTTCAACTTAAAGCAGCCCCAGTGATAAATAGAAATTTGCCAGGTACGCATTGCATCTCGTATATTTACTATTTAAACCGGTTCTGACTAGCTCGTCCTACGTCACATTTGTTCATCGCCCCTTCCCGCACTACAATTACACCCATCACACAACCTTGACCTATACTACGTCATAGGGGGGCTGCCTAGAGTAGTTGATAGTAGCTCGGCCTGCTCGCTGTGAGACGCCTCATAGCTCGGGTTCGAACCTACTCTCCGGCATTTGTTCGAGTCCCTTGGTCTTACTCAGGACGATAACGTGAGTACCTATGAAGTCGGAGAAAATCTGCCTGTATGGCGAGGAATACTAATTACGAGTACATTGAGCACACGGCTGCCAGTGTAAAGTAATTTACAATGTGCACGCTGCTGCCATTGTAAGAAATTGGAAAAACGGATTTTCACGCAAAAATCGGTTTCAGAGATGAAACTTCGTTTGAGTTGAAAGCGGACGAAAGAAAAAAACCCACAAAAACTACGTCATAACTGAACCTTCCCATTTCCATACATATATGCCAGATTAGCTCCATTCACATGCTGCTTTTAAGTTGAACACCCTGTAGTTGGATTCCGAAGACCAACATGCGTTAAGACGGAAACCACCGAGCGATTTTCGGAGACATGTGCCGACAAATGTCGTAACTCCGGATTACTAACATACAGCAAACACACCATACGTGTGATAACGCGTTCCTAGAGACCGCTTAAATTTGACAATAGACAGCTACTTGTAGCTATTCTATAAATATTTTACATTAAATATTGCAGTGAATACGTTATAGAGTAATTACTTTATTTGTATTATTCTTCTGGCTTGGCATAGGCCGCACACCTAGCACGCATGGAGAATACGACACTGATTGTTACGGTTAAGATTTGGCGGGAATCATATGTTAAAATATAGCATTATGAAGTTCGGAATAACCGCAATCTAGAGATTGTATTAATATAACATTATAGTTACATGTATTAATATAACATTAAAGTTACATGTATTAATATAACATTAAAGTTACATGTATTAATATAACATTAAAGTTACATGTATTAATATAACATTATAGTTACATGTATTAATATAACATTAAAGTTACATGTATTAATATAACATTATAGTTACATGTATTAATATAACATTAAAGTTACATGTATTAATATAACATTAAAGTTACATGTATTAATATAACATTAAAGTTACATGTATTAATATAACATTATAGTTACATGTATTAATATAACATTATAGTACATGTATTATTATTTCATGTATTAATATAACATTAGTTATGTATTAATATAACATGTTGCTATAAAAATAAGTCACCTGGAATCTATGTATATGATTTTTTCAATAATATCGTGTAGCAGTGCAGGTAGGAAGACATATCTGAGGAAACAATGTATAAACGAAATTACTTTTGATTATACCCTGAACTGTTTTGATTTCAACCAAATAACACAATTTTTACTTTGAGATGATTAGGTTTAGAGGTGGTCTTTGTGACGTAGAGGTTAGGCGCTCGCCTCTCTTCCAAAAGGTACTCGGTTCGTTCCCTCGTGGAGCCACCTTGATATTTTTCCAGAGATCCCTGCTTTCAGTGTAGGTGAGATCGAGTTCCTAGTCCTATCGGAGACTGACGATAAAACACAGGTACCGTGTTCAATTTGAGCCCGTAAAAGTACTCCTGGCAGTTTAAAATCGAGAAGAGCAGGCTGAATAGCAGCTGCCCTGGCACAATTCATTAGAAAAAACATTTAAAATGAAATTCCTACAAAATATAATCCAAATTACATCGGGGACCCTCGCCGGTGCTACGGAGTTTGTGCACTGCCGCTGAGATCTTTCTGTGTACAAAATGATTACTCACTGAAGTGCAATGATCAATCTGTGAAGTAAATTTTAATTTGACCCCAAATACGTGCTGCAGACCGATCGAGCAGAAAAGTTCCAGAAAAAATCAGACAGAATCTACGACAGCATTGAATTAGACTAGGGACAGTCGCGGAGAGATCGCTGACAGTGTCAGACAGTGTTATACATTAAGCAAGAGAGAGAGAGAGAGAGAGAGATCTTGACTGCCCAGATTCGGAGCAGCAGAAAAGAAAAATAAAGAACGTAGATATTTGAGGAATCCAGAAGGAAGCAAATTTGAATCGGAGTCTAGATTGTAGCTAGTTGATACGAATCGGGACAAGTTGGTTCAGAAGTCAGCACTTGAAAATATTTTCAGAAAGTTGTCCTAACTCGATGCAGGACGATAAAACACAGAGAGAGAGAGGGAGAGAGAGATGAGGGTCCCCGATGTAATTTAGAAGATTGTAAAAATTTTGTAGACATTTTATTTTTTTAAATCTTTTATTTTCTAAATGAATATTTTCCCGGGCAGCGACTTTTCAGCCGGATCTTCTCGATTTTCTAACTACCAATAACCTTCAACTTGGACACGGGATCTACGTTGTATAGTTCGTCTCCGATATGACTAGTAACTCGATTTCACCTAAACTGAGATCTCTGAAAAAATATCCCGATGGCTCAACGAGAGAGCGAACCGAGTACCCTTGAAACGATAGGCAAGCACCTAACCTCTACGCCACACTTTTCTATTATGCAGCAATAATAGGGGAACAGAAAGGTTGGTACCACTGATAATTGCCAAAGGAAAATATTTTTAAATGTTAGGAACTTTTCTAGCAAGTTTGCCAAAAACATGTGAATGCCGTGATAACTTATTTTATCTTACGTACATTGGACACATCATTGGATGATAGAAGAAAAAAATCGTACTGTGTGTTGGCTAGTGTTTATTGTGGCAGGCTGACATGACTCACGGTGATTTTCTAGTAATGAAACGTGTTTTGACTTATTCCTAGTTTATATAAGTGTTTGTTGAGTCTGCAGTATCCGGTGCGTAGTCGAAATATAGTGACCTGGTCTGTTCTGCTTAGGTCTTTGTGGGAGTCTTTTCCATAATCATATCCAGTGTTTGTCTTCCCGTCTACTGCAGATTTTCTCTGTATGAGGGTTTTGACCTCTTGAATAGACAGGGGTTGGTAAATGTTCTCTTTGGCATTGCCCTCCTTAGCTAAAACATCGGCACTCTCATTGCCTGCAATGCTACAGTGAGATGGAATTCACTGCAACTGAATTTCTGTCTTTTCTGAAAGCTGAGCAAGTTCTATTTTTAGGTTTTGTACTATGCTGTCAGCAGATTTAGCCTCCAGGGATTGTATAGCTGACAGTGAGTCTGTAAGAAATACCATCTTGCCTGCCGGTGCTTGCAGCTTATTAAAAAAACAATACATGCTGAATCAAGGTTATTTTGTTACAAATTAATTTTAACACTAAGGAATATCAGTATTATTAACATTTTTCACCAATAAATAACCACGGACTCGTAGAATTGTGTAAAATTGCGAAAAACCATACATTGTTACATCAAACACTTATAAAAACCAGCCCCCATTAAACAGAAGTTTTAGTTTTCCCGTCTAAGCTAGTTGGTCGTGTGTTGCCGGGGGCCACAGCCCAACATTTAGTTTGATTAAACATTGTATAAGTAGACTTTGTATAATTGAAGCAGATGAAAATGCTTGACTGGTTTCAATTATCACCATACACTATTGTATATTTCTGTATATTTATTATTTGTTGTATTTATGTCTGCAGTTTTGAACATAGCAGAGAGAAGGGAATTAAGATGTTGTCTTACCGTGTCTGATGGAGTCTATCCTTGGTTTGGGTGGGGGTCTCAAACTTTATCGAAGGTTTAGACCAGCATACCCCAAAGTGGGCGGTACCGCCTCTCAGTGGGCGCTGAAGCGTTATGGGGGTGCAATAGTGGGTTCAGGCGATTAGGGTCGGTGGTTCCTTAAAGAATAAATTAGTAATATGTAATGGTGTCATGTGTGGCGTCTGTGGCCTAGGGTTAGTGACTCGGTCTATTAACCCCGACGTTCTGAGTTCGAATCACGCTGCGGACAGTTTGCTTGCAAATCGTTTCCGTTGATTTTAACAAAGGACGATGGCGTCACCCGTTCAGAAAGCAATGGCAAACTACTGAACGTATAAGTGGTGCCTAGAAAATCAACGACTTGTTTACTGTGGTTGATGGCTACGTCCTTTGGGATATGCCACGATTTTCATTTCAATGGTGTCATAGTGGGTCAAGAAAACTGGAGTTGGATGTGACGGTCACAAAGGTAACCTCAGGTAACTAAACGGTTGACCGATCTGATAACGTTTCAGAATTAAGAACCGACTGAAAAGTGGGACGGAGACTTAAATGCTATTGGCAGCATTGAGTGTTACTACATGTGGCATTTTGTAATGAAACGGTTACATGTCAGAGCTAAGAGCCGACTGGAAGAATGGCTGGAGGCTGAATGCTATTGACAGCATGTAGAGTTACTACAGGTGACCAGCAGATAAGTTAATGGTCGGTAATTAAACCTTTGGATCAATAAGTCAAACAGGGGTGTTAATGACAGAACGACGTGGCAGTATAGCTGGCCCCTCAAGGGACCAGGCAGTCTAGCCAGGTAAATTTCCTAACCACCTGAATGGGTCTAGGAACAAAGGATTGTTGGTTTTGGATTGGCGGATAAATAGACGGGCAGAACACAGAGCAGAGGATAGCTTGGACGGAGGTATGAAGAGGTGGTTGAAGAGAGGTAGTTACCATCAGAACACAGAGCGGAGAGCACAGTCAGCCGATAGGAGCTAGGAGTACAGACGCAGAGAGTTGAACTTAGAATAGAAATTTAGCATAGGAACTTTAGCAGAAGAACTTAGCTCGGTCCAGACACATAGAGAACCAGAAGACAGAGAACTTGAACAGAAACAACGTATGCTGATGACTGTCCGACTGGGATAAGATATCAGGCTACCGGTGTTAGGGTGGACTTAGAACTCACAGTTTAGAATTAAACCAGGTGTAGAAGTCAAACAGATATACCGCCCGAGTGGTTACCGGGGCCCAAATTTGGGGTGTAAAGAATAGAACCACTGTTACCTGCCACGCATGTCGTAAGAGGCGACTAAGGAGGTTTGGATGAAATCGGATGCATGTGCCCTAAATGTATAGAAGTCTTGCTTTTAGGGGCCTACCAAACCAATGTGCAACGTATACACGTTCTTGGCAAAGATCAAACATATCACAAAGAGTGATTATGTAATAGTGTTCGTGGGTGAGCAGGACAAAAAGGTATCAAATTCCAATAGGCCACAGAAAAACAAGTCAAAAGTTCAAAAGTTTAATTAAGTAGGGCGACCCCACGAAGCTGTTTAAAAATGCAACGGCTAGGTTTCCCAAAAATAAATTAGGCAGACGAAGCCATTATGGAAATACTACATGAATTTCCGAAAGATAAGTAGGATGACCTGATTTGTTAAGACTGAGATTGGAAATAACAGGGATGCCGGACAGATTTATGGACGATTTCTCAGGAAGATAGACACCGGTAGAGTCAGTAATCATTAGTATGATAATGAAACAAAATGGAGATATTTTGGGGCAAGACAAAGGTGGGTTTTGGTCCCATATAAATAGACGGTGACGGAAATTCAGAGAAGAGAAGAGACGTGCAGAACGTAGAGAAATTTGCAGAGCTGCAAAGGGCAGAGGAATGGCCCAGTGTGCTGCGTTGAAGAGACCGGAATTGAGTTCGAATATGTGAGTATGGCTAGACACTCCGACAGCCGATAGGACACATAGAGAGAGAAACAACTTAGCAGAAGAGACTTAGCAGAAAGACTTTTAGAACTCGGATAGAGATTTGCCGAACATGGAGAGAGTCTTGCAAAACTCCAAAAAAGGGCAGACGGAATGGCCCAGTGTGCTGAGTTGAAGAGACGACCAACGCTGACTTCGGATATGTGAGTATAACTAGACATGTGTAGTGTGGACAGCAGATTCATAAATAGATCCACACAGCAGAGTAGCCACGATCAGACCTATAGACAAATCTGATAGAGAATAGAAGTAGCATCTTATAGAGACAGACAGCACTAGAGAAAGCCTTACCTGTTCAACTGGAAATATATATCTTCTAAATTGCCATTTGTAGAAAAGTGACCAAGTTATCAGAGCCTCGTTTTACAGATATGATCTTAATGTATAAAAAGCAAACTTTCATCAAGAGACAGAAAATAGACACTTTAAAGGAATATATATCTTTGAAGTCACAAGTAACAGACCCATGGAACACTCAACCGAACAGCTGTTCCACAGAAAACTATTAACATTTTAAAATAGACAGAGGCATTCTAAGGACTTCAGACTAACCTGTACAACACAATTATGTGATGAACTTGTATTAGAGATTCAATAGAGTGTAGGACTTGAATAGTGAAGATTTGTGCTTATATAATCAAGTGGTTATAGTTTAGCATTTTATATTGTAAGGTGATATATCATTTTCAGAGTGAGGTAATCATGTTGGGACTATATTGTATGTTATATATATATGTATGAATATGATATATGTGTTGTAGATGTAAAGGTGCTATATAGAGGAAATATATGCATATAATAAAGATTGAAATACAGAATTGGGTTTCATATATTTATATGAAAGGTTAATTACGGCGTGATTAATATTAGCGGCCAGAGTGATCGCCCACAATTAAAATTGGTCGTAAGAACGACGCAAAGAGAACAGATATACAAGTGTTACCAGTGAGAGATATTACAAGTGTTACCAGATATACAGAGATATCACAAGTGTTTACCAGGTAGACAGTTATTACAAGTGTTTACCAGGTAGACAGTTATTACAAGTGTTACCAGATAGACAGAATATCACAAGTACCAGATAGACAGATATTACAAGTGTTACCAGATGGACAGAGATATCACGAATAGACCGATATATTAAAAGTGTTTACCAGTCAAACAGATATACAAGTGTTTACCAGTTAGAGTATTACAGTTCAAATATCACAAGTGTTTACCGAAGGTTATTACAAGTGACCGATAACAGAATATCACAAGTGTACCAGATAGACAGTATATTACAAGTGTTACCAGATGGACAGAGATATCACGAATAGACCGATATATTAAAAGTGTTTACCAGTCAAACAGATATACAAGTGTTTACCAGTTAGAGAGATATTACAAGTGTTACCAGATATATCACAAGTGTTTCAGAAGAAAGTTACATGTTATTACAGTGTTACTCAGATAGACAGATTACAAGTAGATAAATAGATTTAAAGAATTAATTAGAAGTATTTATGTAGTTTAAATTGTGGATTACATCTTTTCAGGATTTTAATTATTTTATATGTATATGTTTTTTTGTGTATTGAAATAAATAAATAAATAAAAGTTAAGAAGCAGATAGATGAGAAACGGCCATTTCGTTTAGTTGTATGTAGTATAGTAGTGTTGAGCAAACAGTACACACGAGTACGTGTATATATAACGTCCGCCTTGTACAAATACATTTTTAAAAATAAATTATTTTCGTGATTTTGCGGTTGAATAATCATTTAAATCTTGAATTCTGCATTTTTAATTCATGTAATGTCCGTCTTAGACGATCCATTTTTTCATCAATTTTCTATTTCATGCATATAATCATTTGAAAATTGACCATGTATTACAGAACTATATATATCAATTTTCTATGTCAAAGAGAAAATAGAGCGTATGTGTGGGGGGCGTTGGCAAACTGTTATAATGTGGAAGGGGAGGGGGCGTTACAAAGTTTATGTTGTGAAAAGTGGGTGGTGGGCCGAAACAGTTATGGAATCTATGGTTTAGACTGTAGAATAGAATCATTGCTGTCATGGATGCATATCGGCACAGAGAACAGTCGCTGGGAGAATTACTGCGGATATGTCATTATGTCGATATGCATTTGTAACACAGTGCCAGAAAATGTAGACATTACAGTGATTGAAAAATAGTAGCAATTAGTGGGAGAGGAAGACGTCAGCGTTGACAAATATGCTGATTGTGACGACATTGCAGTTTATCAGTCTGTGATAATGAAACGAAATCATTGAAGATTAGATAACAGAGAAAGTGATGAACTAGAGCTGTTTACGGGTCGACTTTCACATGGGTCTCATAAAACCATCGGAAAACATATTTTCGTTGGTCTTAGGAACCGAGACACCGGATAAATATTTCACAATATATAATTACATAATGTTTTTGTGATTAATCACTATGCTTTAATAATGTTCAATTTGTAACAATGAAAATACGTCCTGAATATCAGATATTTACATTACGATTCATAACAGTAGCAATATTACAGTTGGTCTTGGTTGGAGTCACCACAACATGAGGAACTGTATTAAAGCTCGCGGTATTAGGAAGGTTGAGACCACTGAATTAGTGCATCCGCCAGCTCACTGTTGAAAGCAAGCGGGCTCTCAGTTTGTCTGGGAATGCGTTGTTGTTCATAGTTATGGTTCTTTCTGTAATTTTTTGATCGAGATGTTGGATTGACGCTGTGAAATCTCACAAATTATGTCTCAATCAATTGGGTTTTATCTTCCCCGGAACCCTTAAATCTGACTACATAAATTGTTTTTTTGTTAACCAATCCATTACCTGGCCTTTATTTTTAAAATAATAAGTACTTAGCTAAATATACTTCTCTTTCTAAAATCCCATAGAAAACGCTCACTTTCTGATTCGAGCAAACCCTTTGAAATTGTCCCGGTTTGATTTTTTTCAATGGCAGGTAGTGAGCTCGATCACAACCCAAGCGTACCTGGTTCAAACTCCGTGGCTGGCAGTTTGGAAGATTTTTTTAGCATGGGATGTTACGCATTGTAAAATTAGACCAGAAAGCAATGGCAAACTACAGAACGTATAAGTGGTGCCTAGAAAATCGACGATCCGTTTACTGTGGTTGATGGCTAAGTCATCTAAAGGATATGCCAAGATTTTCATTTCACACAATATATATATATATATATATATATATATATATATATATATATATATATATAATACGGAGTATTGCGTCAACCGCTATTTTAAGACACACTAAATGCACTTATTGCAGTCTGTTGCATCATATTTACATTATACATTTTGAAAACAGACTACTGTATTGCTGTATTTTCTCTTTCTCGATCCCCGCCTAGACTGACGTACCAAATTTTCTCATGAATTCTGCTGTTGTTTTTAGGGACTCATATACAGCTTCTTGTTAACTCTCTGGATTTGATATTCACAAGAAAATGCAAAAAAATCCGACACTTTCCGCCATTCAAAGAGTTGAAATAGTAGCTGTACATTGAGAAGAGTACACAGAACGTTACATTTCTGTTTGATTTGACTGTAGCAAGACGGTGGTTCACAATGCCATCACCATGTATTTTTTTTAAGACTGATCGAGGAGTACTTCCCAGAAAAATAACCTAGAGACTATCGAGTAATGAAATCCACTGTTTCACACACTACAACAACTTCGTGTAAAAAGATCCCATCTGATCTGCTTTATAAAAGTGTTGATGTGAGTTAGAAGATTGTGTCTCGCAGATTAGTGGACCAGTTTAGTCTGAAATCACTCAAACCTACACGAAAACAAAGATTAACTTGCAGAATGAGAAGGAAACGCTTGAAATTTGCTTCAAAATATGAACATTGTACTGAAGAGAGTGGAGAAATGTTATGTTTTCTGATGAATCAATGTTTCATCAGTTTTTTAGGAGGTGGACACAATGTAAGAAGATCTCAAGGAATGAGATGATGAAGCATCCACCAAGAAAGATAATTTGTGGTGCGTTATCAAAGTCTGGAATTGCTGGTTTATATTTATCGGTGCCTGGAACAACGATGAGTGGTCAAAAGTACCTGGAGCAGGCTGCTGTCGGAGAAACTGGAGATACACACCGACATACATCATGATATTTATGCATGATGGCGCCCCATGCCACTTAGCTAAAATCTGTAATAAGGTCCAGGTCAAAATACTAGAATGACCCGGGAGTAGCCCGAACGTTACATCTTTATTTCAAAATGTGTAGGCATGTATAAGAAAAATAAGATTGTCGAAAAACAACAATCTAGTGCCAAGCCGCTTATCTAAGTTAAGAACGTTTATATCCATGGCATCTCATAAGATAATTGTCAACAACTCATCTTCAGCATGCATTGACGCATTCAAGCAGTCATCAAGGCAAAAGAGGGACACTGAAGGTACTAAATGAAACAAGAAATTATACGTGACGAAGGATATTAAACAAACACTTATTAGTGAGTATTGCAATGTTATGTGGTGGTTTTTTTTGGATATATCGTTTACGTTGTTTTTGTTGACAATTATTTGGTCTTAAACTCTGGCCATATTATATTTGAGTTTGTCATTTGTAATAATCGCCCGTGTGTTGCCAGGGCTCGCAAGGGGAGCAAAGAATACTAACACTGCTACCTACAAGACATGTAAGAGGTGACTGAGGTAGGGGCCTAGGGAAGCTATCCTAGTAAATAAAAGCGTCGCAGAAATCGGATGTGCTGGCCTACTTGTAAGCGCATAACTAGCAAAACGTACACTGGTTCTTAGGCTCAGATCACACACAAATCCCACAGAGTGGTTAACGAGTGGTCGAAATGGAGCGTTCGAAGAAGAGGCGACGAGATAGGGTCCTGGGGAAGCTATTCTAGTAAATAAAAAGCGTCGCAGAAATCGGATGGTCTTGCCTACTTGTAGGCGCATAGCTGTCACAATGTACAATCGCTCTTAGGCTCGGATCACATACAAATCACAGTGGTGTAACAAGTGGTCGATATGGAGCGTTGAAGAAAGATTTGTAAAAATAGAATAATTTAGAAGTAATGTAGTAAAAATAGCACAGTTGTAAAATGTATATAATATTAACAAGAATGAAGCCATACAAATTGTAAGTATATTATATGTAGCCAACTAAATTGAAAACAAAACAAGATTTCGGGAATTTGGTTCATATGTCAATATGTCAAACACCCGATCACGAGATACGTAAAGAGCAGAATATTGTCGTCGTTAACAAGTAGATGATACTAATTTGATATCTGAAAGCGAGTAGCAAATATTTGGTATGTACCTAATACTCTCGCAAGATAACAAGTGGTGACTAGATACATATACATGTATTTGACAAGTACAGAGTATTTAAAATGTAGTGATTAGATTCTTCGTAACAAATATTTGCAATTTAATGATTATTGGCTATATATACATGAATTCAACAATTACCGATTATTTGATAAGTATAGCGAGTATTCGAAACTAGCGACACTAATATTTCTACCTGATATCTAATGGATCTAAAGCCATAGTATTGACTTCATTGCACCGGGTTATACCCTATATGACTCGGTCCCTCTCCGCAGAAATGACATGCCGAGAGGAATGGACGAACTCTGTAGCTCTGGCAACAATCCTAGGGGTCTGAAAAAAATGCACTCGTGGACAGAACGGCCAGGGCGGATTCGAACCCGTGACCGCCTGAACGCAAGGAAACGGCTTAGCCACAGGGACCCCCTTATATCTGATATATAATTAGGAAGTGGACATCCTGAAGATTGTTAGATAGCACCATCAGGACAATGAACATATTATGCTGAAAATTGGGAGATAAATGTGGGAGAAGCAAACCCTGATGACAAATCGTGACTGTCGTCTTGCTGATCAGCATGGTTATGCTGAAAGGAGTAAATGACGGAAGTTCTTGATTTTTGCGTGAAAATCCTTTTTTTCAATTTCTTGCAATGGCAGCAGCGTGCACATTGTAAATTACTTTACACTGGCAGCCGTGACATTGCTCAATGTATCTCGTAATTAGTATTCCCTCGCCATACAGGCAGATTTTCTCCGACTTCAGAGGTACTCACGTTATCGTCCTGAGTAAGACCAGGGGACTCGAACAAATGCCGGACAGTAGGTTTGAACCCGAGCTATGAGGCGTCTCACAGCTAGCAGGCCGAGCTACTATCAACTACTCTAGGCAGTCCCCCGACGTGGGAAGTAAATCTCGACCACAAGTCTTATTAAGCGAGTCACACTAAGACAGTTGAAGGTTATATATATATATATATATATACTTTAAAAACACTAATACACAAAAAATATACATATACAAAAATACCTACTATTTCCTGGCATTCCCTGCTCACTACCAAACGTATGGACCTGGGTCTTTCTTTTGGATGAAAATAGGTCGAATGGTGGTTTGTGCAATGTGATTTGCACGGCACATTTCACATATTAACTGCATTAGAAAAGGAACATAAATGGAAAACAAGTCACGGGTAATAAGTCCTATCAAATGGGCATGGGCGCCACGTTTCCATAGTGGGAGTAGTTATTCAGCTGCATTGGTGATCTATATAGCCTACCTTAAACTAGAAGCTGCCCAGCGTGTTCATAGCGCGTTGGACTGCGGGTGACTAGCCCTCTGTGCGTGCGGGTTCAATTCCGCAGGCTGGCAGAAAAGCGACAGGTTCCCCAGATTCACGGTGTTCGTGGCACCGAACCAAATGGTTACGATGTCCATGGCACCGAGCCGAGAGAAAGCTCAAGTGCTTCTGGATCAGCAAAAAAAAAAATACAAAAAACTAGACAGCTCTAAATAAGGTGCTGGCTGACCCGTGCCACATCTGCCTTCCTTGTATGTTACACAGAAATAGACCAAAAGTAGAAAAGTAGATGTAAAACTGAACTTAGAAACAAAAAACACTTAGATTTGGTACATGGAACGAAAGGGACCATTTGTACATGTCTGGACAACCTAGACCCGTCAAAAACAGAAGACATAATAAGAAAACCGGTCATAGAAACAAGTTAGCAAACTCTAGGACTGCTGGTGGGTATATCTGCCATAGACAGGACTAACCCAGACTTCCAGATATCGACTCCGTAAAAGAAGAAAACTACACGTGCCTCTCACAGAGCCTAGACACTAAGAGAAACGAACGCAAACTCAGAATTTATGACAGTTACACACTTGCTAAATACACTTCTGTAAAAACGAAACAATACATAAATGCAGTCACATCACTGTACCTCCAGCTAGGATTCCAATATCTTAATATCTCAGAAAGTCCTGGAACCGATATATACTAAGTAAGTGAGTGTATGTGGCTTAAGCGGCAGTGAGCTCGATCAAAACCCAACTATACCTGGTTCTCTCTCTCGCGATCACCGCCCAGACCGATGTACCAGACTTCCCCATAAATTCTATTCATGTGAAAATCCGATTCATGCAGCCTTAGCATTGGTGTGTTTTACGTCACATCTTCAGCACAATTTGGAGCTCTGGTGCTTATCACTTCGGCGATGTGTCCGGTTTCAGCCAGCGTTTACTAGGTTCGCTCACCGTTCGGTAGCCATCTGGTGTTTTTTACGGTGTGGGGTAGCTAGCCCCTCTCCTAACCTCCTTAGACGCCTCTTATGACATGCATGACAGGTAACAGTGGTTCTATTCTTTACACCCCAATTTGGGCCCCGGTAACCACTCGGGCGATACCTGGTTCAAACTCCGCGCCGGTAAGTTACTGTAAAAAAGACATCACCATTCATAAAGCAATGACAAACTACTGAACGTATAAGTGGTGCCTAGAAGATCGACTACTCATTTACTGGGGTTGATTGCTGTCATGTAAAGGATATGCCACGATTTTCATTTCATACTAGGTAAGATTGTTATATAACGAAATAAGTAGGGTTCTATAAGCCGATATACACCTTCAACATAAGAAGGTCTTTTGTGTTTCTATCAGAGCGTGTAGTCCAACACCCATATTAAATAAGAACGAACTATTTACCGAGAATCCACAAGTTTACTCGGCAAGAAGTAGTCGCGCGGGAATTTAACACAGTAAACTGATAACCAAATCTGATTAAACGCGATCTCCTGTCCGGAATGCGGATGCTGATAATTATGGTTTGGCGTCTGTGACTTAGTGGTTAGTGACTCGGTCTATTAACCCCGACGTTCTGAGTTCGAATCCGCTGCGGACAGTGTGGTGGCAAATTGTTTCGCGTAGATTTTTACAAAAGGTCGATGTCACCACCCGTTTAGAAAGCAATGGCAAACTACTGAACGTAGTAATGCCTAGAAAAATCACAACAGCGTTTAAAAGCCGGGGTTGATTCGTAAAGTCCTGTAAAGGATATGCAATTAACTTTTTATACCCAATGTGTAGCGTTGTACGAGAAATGGTGTTAAAACATATTAGGTTGCGTGGTTGCGTTTCAGTATCACTTGTGTATTTTCTTGTAATGTTTCTTTTTCCCAGAAGTGTCTGCATATGTTGTGAAGGGGGAAGTGTTTGTGCACATTTTGTGAAGGCGGAAAGTGTCTGCATATGTTGTGAAGGCGGGACGTGTAGGCACATTTTGTGAAAGGGGGGATATCGCTACCAAATTGCAAGAAGCGAAAGTCGGAGCTGAGAACTTTAATTTTTAGTCATGTGATTGATACGTAGATTCCTACGTTTTCATCGTATACCTCCGTTATGCAAACTATTTTCACCATCTTCTAATTTACACCCGGGAACCCTTGCCGGTGCTACCGAGTCCGTGCAATGCCAATGAGATCTTCCTCTGTAAGAAATATATCATAGCACTGACCGAAGTACAATGATGATAATCCTATCAATCAATCAACTTCCGGTGCCGTGGAACGTATTGGACAGAACGTAATACTAACCAACCACAGTAAACGAGTCGTTGATTTTCAAGGCACCACTTATACGATCAGTAGTTTGAAATTGTTTTCTGCACTGTGTGGTCTATTTTTACCGTTCGTTACCACGTGAACAAATTTGCTTCCAAACTGCCCGTCGTGGAGTTTGAACCAGGTACACTTGGGTTGTGATCGAGATCACTAAAGCTTAATTAAGCTACAGACGCCCACGACTAATCTAGCGATATGCGATTAGTAACTAATCGTTACTAGAAAACTTATTATTGCACGGGTTCCAAGAGGAATTACTTTGAGCCTGGTCTCATAAATAGGTAGAAGTGTTTGTTTCTCTGTGGTTATCTTGAAGACATTTTGCAACTAAGCTCACAAATAAGTACAATGTTTATCTTCACAGCAACTCTAGTGTTTTCTAAAAGACAGACTTTGAGTCGGGATCTTAGACTATGTAGAAGCAGTGGTCATTAAGGGCCATTGGGGCCTGGCCCCATCAAAAATAATGTGTGACGTGTAGTATTTATTGTTTTATAAATTAAAATATAGCCTAACTTAAACCATGATTTTTCCGAAGTTTGTCTGGCCCACCAACAAAAATGATTACGAGCCGCCACTGTGTAAGTTTTTTTCGCGCCGAAATAGCTATCTAGCAGACCTACTTTTGAGGTGAGCTCACGAATAAGTAGAGGTGTCTGTTTTTCTTGCTGCGATAACTGAGACGAACGGACTAACCAAATAGCACTAATCTCTTTATTTTACTATCATCTAGTTTTTACGAAGTACAACTTGAACTCGCCTATTATACGTCTCCCAAAATCTGTCCCTCTCTTTCTGACTTCCTGACTGGAAAGTCCCTCTGTGAGTGACTGGTTATATTATAGCTCAATGTCGGTTCTCTCACTCTCTTTCTCGTGTCACAAGCCCCACCAGAGGGCGGAAGTTTCCTTACTAAAATAATTGCTGATGGCGCCTGGTCCATTGAGACACCTTGGAATGTTGTTTTACAATTATGTTTGCAGTTCAAAATCTGGTTTTCAGTTCAAAATCTGGTCTTCCTAACAAATCTGCAGGTTAAATAAAATAGGTGACTTTCTTGTCTCCTAATTTCTCATCTTAATTCCTACCCTTGTTTGCCCTTCTTAATAAACTTGGAATTTTTACTGGTGACCTTGGTCAACAGGTACGGAGGTTTTTTTTTAATTGGGGAAAAAGTGGGGGCGTAACAATATGGTTACACATTTTATGGTATATAAATTACACACTGTTATATTACTATTTTGTATTATATTGTTATAACTATGTAAATTGTTATAAATCTTTGAACATTAGTACCAAAGGCTAAGTAACGAGTAAGTTGTAAGTACCTAAGTTGTAATACGTATTTGTTGGATAAAAAATTAAAGAATATTTACAATTACTTAAAGGTATCTGAAGCACGCATAACTAGTAGTAACTATTCATTATGTAGCCACTTCTTGATTACGCTCGAGTGGTTACCGGGACTCAAATTAGGGGTTTAAAGAATAGAACCATTGTTACCTGCCACGCATGTCGGAAGAGGCGTCTAAGGAGGTTGGGCTTGGGGCTAGCTTACCCCATTCTGTAAAAATCACTAGATAGCTACAGAAACCACAACCAGGAATATTCATAGCTTGCCACCTGAGGAAAGACCACGCAAGGAGGGACTCATGACAAGAAAATGGGTAGAGATCTGGAAAATATCGTCTTGGGTATGTTGTGGTCCTATGCTTCCCTAGGGGGCGAAGGCTGAAGAAGAAAAAAGATTCTTTATTAGCTTTATATCAGTTGGTTAGGTTTGTAATGGTTAGTTTATTTGCTGCGTTCTGTCGCTCTTATCAGCCAAGTTAACCACTGTCTGTAATATGTTGTTTGCGCCGAGAACGTGAGCAAGTTACGCCCTCGTTAGGCACGAACAGCATGTAGAATATGTACATCCGAATGTTGGCCAGTGGAGCATGCTATCCAACAGGATACACATTTGTACAGAGGGGTGACTATTAATCTTTAGAAACAGAAAAATCCCACTTTAAAGTATCACATCTGGAGTTATACTATAGCACGGTATGAAATCTGATTGGATATAGGGAGGTAATCGGAGCTACCGATAGTAGCCTCCGGAAACATAAGGCAGTATAGCTCTTGGGGGGAAAGTTCCCGAAAATGAGACCTTCCAACATCACGTGACCCTTGCCTTCCAGTATTGTTAGATGATACGAATTCATTTTAAAAACAACACAGCAAGCGAAGACAAGGCTATACGTCACAAATTAAATTTAACGCTTACGTAGGAAGAATACACCATAACGGTAAGTGACAGGGAATGTTGGATGTCTGTTGCAGTAATCTTCGGTGAGGGCACATTATAATAATACTTCATAGCAGACTACTGATTACACCAGTAATTCTAAGTAACGATTATATGTTAAAAGAATGGAAGTTTAAAAGAAAACTATAAGAATAGAAGCAGCTTATGAGAAACTGCAACAGAACAAGCACCATATGTACTCTGTACACCGTAAATCCCATACATTGAGACTAACGCTGAGGAAATTTTGTTAGTTTTGAAAACTAAAACACTAGATCACCTCAACAACTAATATTTAACCTCACTGTGAAGTCGTGCGCCATGTGTGTGATCTTCAAGAAAAACAGTAAGGAAATGAGTGTAATAGTGTCGTGGGTGGTCAAGAAAAATGGAATCAAATTTCTATAGGCCACACCGGTGACGATCACAACAGGTAGGTCAGGTATTAAACTGTTGACCCATCTGATAACGTTTCAAAACTGTAGAGAGGATGGAAAAGAAGAGAAACAATAAACAATTAAGTGAATATATATAACTTATATATATGAAGCAAATACACATAGATTACAAGGCATGAGATGAGAAAGTACTAAGAAGCATAGGAATGTAATGCGTTGAGTCAAAGAGGTCGCAAGGTGCCATACAGTGTTTGTATATCGTCACTGTTTCTGTATTTTGTAAAACTATAGTACTTTGTTTTTACGTGTTTTCGCTATTTTACCAAGTTTTACTGCAGTCTTCCCCTTTTTAGAGAAGATGGGAACGAGTTTAGGGACAAATCAGAAGAATTTAACGACTTGCTAGAAAACCGGTATCAGTTACACTATTACTTTTCCTGGTCAAAATGGGTGGTCCAGAGAAAGACTTTTGGTGGAAATATAAAAGGCAGACACACGGTTAGCAAAGAGGGGGGTAGAAACTTAGACTGAGATGAAGAGGAGACAAGAGAAGAACTTAGCAGAGAACTAGAAGGAAAGACAGGGAAAATTGCAGATCACAGTGAAAGATATAGTGTCTCGGTCCAGTCACATAGAGAACCAGAAGACGGAGAACTTGAACAGTAACAACATATGCTGATGACTGTCCGAGTGGGGCAAGATATCAGACCACGGGAGTTCTTGTGGACTTGAACTAACAGGTTAGAATTTAACAGTGTGTAGAAGATAGACAGATATCATACGAGTGCTTTTCAAGATAGACAGTTCTCAAAGAAGTGTAGCAGATATACCGATTATTCCAGGATGCTGCTAGGACAGGCCAAATCGGTTCATTTTGTGTTCCTCCTTCAATTGTCTGGGTACCCACCTTTAGCACACTTTCTTAAATTTCAATCGATCATGCATTATGCTAAACCACGTGAGCACCGTATTGCAGATACTATAGAGTATATCGCTATTCGCCTGTCACCTCTAATCTTCTCCACCCGCAGCATGGATGCTTCTGCTGCAATCTCAACAGGACGACCACATCGGATTTCATCAACAATTTTAGAGCGTCCTTGAGAAAAGTTTTCTACCCAACTATGCACCGCTTTACGAGACAAACATTTGTCAGCATAAACAGGAAGCATTTCCTTATGAATGTCCTTTGCAGGCAGTCATTTTGTCCACAAAAAAACGCACAACAGCACGTTGCTCTTTGGTTGTACCCTCCGTAAGTACAGTCGCCATTTTGTTTATGCGCATGAGACACATAGCGCCACCTGGCGAACGGAAATATAAAGTTCGATGTTGCTGTCACATGACACCTTTAGAAAACACTAACTACATTTACCTACCATCCCACAGAACTTTGTGGCTCACTTATTGACTCGCCCTCGTATTACAAGGAACAAAATGTGGAAATATTTAGGTCATGTTCTTAGATCAGACGAAATGAGACTAAATCGACAAGTTCTTATGCGGTCACCAGTTGGGAAAAGAAAACATGGGAAACCTAAGACCATACAAAGAACAATTCTACAAGAAAGTAAACTATTGGGATGTAAAACCATATGAGATCTCTAATTGCAAGCAACGAATCGCATCACATGGAGCTCTAAAACCTCTGCCATATGTACCGCCATTGGCACGAAAGGAACAAACTAAACTAAGTTACTTCCATCGCAAGCGATAGGATAACAACTTCAGACGTGTGCTGTTATACCTCTTGGTGCGTGCGTGTAGTCCAATCCTGGGACCCGTCTCCTACCACACATGGGACATATATGATCGGGTCTGGACACGAGTGCTCGTTTCTATGCGTTCATCGGTACGACGATTCTCAACTATGATCAACAAATAAACAGTGTACAGGTATTAAGAGCTTCCGAAAAAACAGACAAACACAGGATTCGAACCACTTACCCTCATTTCTTACGACACCCATCGTGTAATAGTGTTCGTGGGTGAGAAGGACAAAAATGTATCAAATTCCAATAGGCCACAAAAAAACAAGTCAAAAGTTCAAAAGTTTAATTAAGTAGGGCGACCCACGAAGCTGTTTAAAAATGCAGCGGCTAGGTTTCCCCAAAATAAATTAGGCAGACAAGCCATTATGGAAATACTACATGAATTTCCGAAAGATAAGTAGGATGACCTGATTTGTTAAAGACTGAGATTGGAAATTAAGCAGGGATGCCGGACAGATTTATGGACGATTTCTCAGGAAGATAGACACCGGTAGAGTCAGTAATCATTAGTATGATAATGAAACTAAATGGAGATATTTTGGGGCAAGACAAAGGTGGGTTTTAGTCCCATATAAATAGACGGTGACGGAAGTGCAGAACGTAGAGAAACTTGCAGAGCTCGCAAAGGGCAGACGGAATGGCCCAGTGTGCTGCGTTGAAGAGACTGAAATTGAGTTCGAATATGTGAGTATGGCTAGACACTCCGACAGCCGATAGGACACATAGAGAGAGAAACAACTTAGCAGTAGCAACTTAGCAGAAGAGACTTAGCAGAAAGACTTTTAGAACTCGGATAGAGATTTGCCGAACATGGAGAGAGTCTTGCAAAACTCCCAAAGGGCAGACGGAATGGCCCAGTGTGCTGAGTTGAAGAGACGACCAACGCTGACTTCGGATATGTGAGTATAACTAGACATGTGTAGTGTGGACAGCAGATTCATAAATAGATCCACACAGCAGAGTAGCCACGATCAGACCTATAGACAAATCTGATAGAGAATAGAAGTAGCATCTTATAGAGACAGACAGCACTAGAGAAAGCCTTACCTGTTCAACTGTAAATATATATCTTCTAAATTGCCATTTGTAGAAAAGTGACCAAGTTATCAGAGCCTCGTTTTACAGATATGATCTTAATGTATAAAAGCAAACTTTCATCAAGAGACAGAAAATAGACACTTTGAAGAAATATATATCTTTGAAGTTACAAGTAACAGACCAATGGAACACTCAACCGAACAGCTGTTCCACAGAAAACTATTAACATTTTAAAATAGACAGAGGCATTCTAAGGACTTCAGACTAACCTGTACAATACAATTAGGTGATGAACTTGTATTAGATATTCAATAGAGTGTAGGACTTGAATAGTGAAGATTTGTGCTTATATAATCAAGTGGTTATAGTTTAGCATTTTATATTGTAAGGTGATATATCATTTTCAGAGTGAGGTAATCATGTTGGGACTATATTGTATGTTATATATATATATGTATGAATATGATATATGTGTTGTAGATGTAAAGGTGCTATATAGGTGAAATATATGCATATAATAAAGATTGAAATACAGAATTGGGTTTCATATATTTATATGAAGGTTAATTACGGCGTGATTAATATTAGCGGCCAGAGTGATCGCCCACAATCGCCTAGCAATGCGACCGACCTTACGAATACAACCACGATTCTCAACTATGCGAGTTCCTCTTGTGTTATTTGCAGCGCAAAATTTGACGATCTTGCGCAAGAGATTCCTAGCACAAGGTATCTATATCGAGGCATTTTAGAGAGACGCTTTGAAGTGATTATTTCTCTGTCCACCAACTGATCGTTTCACGCCATCTAGCTCGCCCGCCATACATCATCTGTTTCAGGATGCGTTTATCAAACTTCCGATCAACCTGACCGACCCCAACCCATCTCTCTTTTGCCTAAGGATAGTTGGAATTTTGGCTCTCATGAGAACTTTCGGTATGTGAAATTGTTTCCTGCCATTTTACTCAGAACAATCTGAGGAGATAACTTGTGGGGATGTAGTTTAGTTTCTTGTGTGTTTCTGCTATACACTGTCCATGTCTCTCTTACGGGTGGGCGCATAACGGTGATGAGCGCTTATCTCCCCCACACACAGTAATGCGCAGTCTTCCAATTGCAAAACTGGCCTTCCATTGTTGAGCTCGGAGTTGATGTTTGCCACTCTGAATACGTTGCCGCCAAAATAGGCAAAACTGGCAGGATATGCTGGTAATTTAAATATTAATGACGGAGTCGTAGTATAAAACGTGACGTCAGTTTTCCTGTTGTGAATGGTAATGTCAAACGGACCATAGAGGCGTCAGTTTTCCTGTTGTAAATGGCAACGCCAAGTATATCACAGTCCATAGAGGCGTCAGTTTTCCTGTTGTGAATGGCAACGCCAAGTATATCACAGGCCATAGAAAATCTGTCCGTTTAGGTCTCCATGTCTTTCTCACAGTTGGTAGCGAGGGCACAGTTATCAGTGTACAACAGGTTTGAGATTGTTGTTTCTTTCACATTGGTGGAGGATTTTAACATCCTGAGATTGAATAGATGACCACCGTCCGTATCAAATATCTGTATCAAATATAGGTAAGCAATTGGAACGCACATCACTGGTTAACTCTTAACCATTGGCAGGTTTTAGTTTTTTTAATATTTTTGATGTCCTGTCTATATTTAGCAACTCATACAAATTCTTTGCATTGAAAATAAGCATGTTGTATATGGTTGGAAAGCTAATTGGATGGACTGCTAATTGGATGGACTATCAGGATATGTGGTTAACATAAGTGTGATGTAATTTATGATATCCGTGACCTACTTATGAAAAGTCTAAAAATAGATTATTCTACAAATGACAAATTTTTTAACAGTCACAAAGAAGGAAAAAAATAAGTATGGCGAATATAATGGAATCTTTTATTACAGTCTTTTAAAGTCTTCATATTTGCAAAACATATTTGAATTTAAACATGTTTGGAAAATATTAAAGGCAGTAATCATGAAATTTATAATATTCAATATTTCCATATTTTAAATAGTCAATAAATATGGTCTTCAAGAGAAAATGACGCCGAATTGGTCTAGTAATCAGCCTATAAAGAACTAGCACTTATAGTATCATACATAAACATGAAATAGGTATATATTTTCTAAACATTGCAAGTAATAAATAATATGATTACGCAATGATATTTGATAGACAAAATAATCAGGAAAAATAGTTATCGGGCATCTTCCAAACAGACTCAAAGTGACACAGGCACAGAATGTTCATCTGATCCAAGCATAGATATTTCAAGAATCACTGGTGTCTTCATCAGGACAGTAATCTGAGTTATTAGAATCCATTTTATCACATATTTGGGGATTTTTGGATGGAGCAATTTGGGCGTTTCTACAAAATGGAAAAGTGGCAAATGAGGTGTGCTCCAGTCAACGAGATTAGACATCTAAAAATATATAATTAATTTTTTTATAATTTTTTATTAGATTATCATATGTTCTGCATTAGTTAACATAACTTTTACTAACTTAAATGCAAAATGCATACAAAATTATGGCTACTTAAATAGGCATGTTGCATCGATCATATATGATCGAAATCCCATTATCCCAATGGTTAAGGGTTAATACACGACTCCATTACGAATTTCCCTGACCATGTGATATGATGCCGTTGTCGATACTCGGGAATCGGCAACCAACACACGAGTCTTGTTGTGTCGCTTATATTTACTCTCTGGTACGAAAGTGTCTTTCCTTCACGAATAAATAGGTGTATCAAGTATTATACATGCTTCCCACTTTACTCTTTCATCCAGTTATCAGTTATATGTGGACTATCATCATAGTTCTCCGGACATGTCCATAGGTTCTCCGATCCCGGCCTCAACAAATCGTCCAGCGACCCAACACGTCAGTTGGATGTTGATCAATCTTTTTCAATCATTTTGCGTATTTGGTTCTTTTCGGGATGTACCAATATGTGCCGAAAGAGTTCAGTGACAAATCTAACCTTCTGACAATCAAACTGGCCAATTTTTATTTTGGGTAAAGTAGTGTGAAGACGAGTTAGAAGTGCATTTTTATAGTGGGAAGATGCGTTTGAAGCAGCACATTGTGGCAAATTGAAAACAAAAATTACTTAGCAGAGATAGAATGAGAGTGATATATAGATAGAGAGAGATAGATATATAGATGAGCCTATCAGATAAATTACCTGCCGATGTGACCCCTGAGCTGAAAAATTGAGATTGTTTTTTATGGTCCGTGACAAGAATACAGCTCAGCTGTCTGTGGATAGAATGACACTTAACAAAACTCTAGGTAGTGAATAGACTGCGAAAAACAGATTGTCTGTGTGGACAAGCTATCCTATGACACTGTAAAAACCCAGAAGGTAATGAATGGTCCATGCAAAACACAGCCGGGTGGTGTGGACCAGCTTATCCAATGACACTGTAAACAAGACTGTAGGCAGTGTATAGACTATGTAGCTAGTGAATGGACGATGAAAAACAGCTGATCTGTGTGGTCAAGCTATCCTAGACACTGTAAAAACAGGACTGTAGGTATTCCTAAACTAGTTTGATGGAAAAACACAACTGTAGGTAGTGAATGGGCAATGTTGTGTTGGTAATTAGGTTGATACTTTTAGATGTGCATTGGAAAAACTGCCTTACTTTAAAACATTGTGTGTTTATGCTGAACGTTCTACATTGACAAGGTTAATTTCTCAGTTTGTGGTCATAAAGTGGTTCCTTATAGTTTAAGTCGACTCATAAGACCTTAGGGAATAACATACGTTTTTAGTAAGGGATTAAATCCTTTTTAAGCAGAGCACTTTCTTGCTAAGATCAAGTCTTTTTGTGTACTGTATGTGTTATATCTGGACATGTAGACTAGCAAACATAAAAAATAAGAATTAACTTCTTAAGAGAATCCGAAGTGAATATTTTGAATGTGTTTAAGATTTCAACTAGTGAATTTATATCGGTTAAATATCTTGATTTTAGAAGTGCTCAGTGTTTGCTTCCAGTTGGACCTATTCTTCGCAAGATCCTCCCAGTTTGGTCACGTTAAGCTCATATAAGTCTTGTGATAGAAAGTAAACTTAAAAGTAACATAAACTTTATGGTAAAGTGTATTACACGCTAACTGCTAAAGTGTATTGAAGGCATGGATTGACTAGTTAATATTTACATTGAAGGTTGTTTAGTGTCTTCGAGGAGTATAGTGTTCATATAACCAAGCAGGTGATACACTAGTAAATACTACGTAATCACTTTGTGTGTTCTGTATGTACTATCAGTCTCTGTGGCTAAGCCTTTCAGTGCGCTCCGAAGGTCGTGGGTTTGAATCTGGACCGCACTGTTCTGTTCACAAGTGCATTTTTCCAGAGACCCCTAGGATTGTTGCCAGAGTTTGTGCTTTGTGCAGTACTCTCGGCAGGTGTTGTGCCACTTCTGTGGAGAGGAATTGAGCTATATGGAGTAAAACCGATGCAATGAAGTCAATCCTTCAGACGTAGACATTTATATATTCTTCTTTGTCAGTGATAGTTGGGTTAGTAGACATGTGGGGGGTGTTGGGTGAGAAGGTAGGGGTTAGTACCTCACGGAAAATGACAGCTGTATCCTGGTTGTGTCCATGGATAGTCATGCTCATGTTTGGCTCCACGTGCACACCCGGGCAAGCAGTCTCGCTGACTGGCTAAACAACATGAGTGGGCTTGAGTAATCCTGCTTAACCCTCCCATTTCCCCCTTCCCCCCATTTTCCCCTTACGTCCCTTTCCCACTTCCTTCCCAGTTGCGACAAGAAGTGATAAGACACTGGCATTGCACTGAGCCAGATAGGGTCATACTGCTTGCGGGGACCCATGGTGAAGACAGACTCTGTGTGTTGGAAGGGAATAGCTGGAGATGGGTTGACGATGATACCCAAACAGACTATGAAACTGCAGCAGGACCTATACAGCATTCACGGTGAACTGTGCTCCCTAGTTCGATCCAGTGACACCCTGATACCACATATCTGCCCGAAACTACCAGGGGCCCCAGATCAAGTTAGAGATCTATGTCTGACAACCTCTTTGGGATGAAATTGTCGCAACAAAACTCCAGACATAATGCCAATACAACACAAATATATTAGATACGAGCTTGGACGTCGCCTTGGTCAACAAGGTCCCGCACGCAGTGAAGCCCTCGCTCCGTGAAAAATATGTAAAGGGATCCATTAATATACTACAGATAAACATATCAGGACTACAGAATAAAAAGATGGAGCTCGAAAGAACTCTACAACAGAGTAATGTCCACATTGTCCTTATACAAGAAACCATCTTACCTCAAAGAGGAGTTAACATCACTGGTTACACCCAATACAAATCGTAGTGCAACAGATGTCAAGGACTCATGACACTGATAAGAAATGATGTGCAGGCAGAAGTCCACAACAGACCACACAACAACATAAGACACCCAGACCATCCAAGTGTGGTTTGATGGAGTGAGATATACTGTACATAACATCTATTGTCCACCAACATGCACCTCTGACCAGCCGTTCAAGGAACCCATGTACACCAGAACAATTATTGCAGGAGACTTTAATGCACACACACCAGCCCTAGGTTACAAAGATTACAACAAAAGAGGGAGAGACATTGAAGACCTGTGTAACTCATCCAACCTCATTGTAATGCAGAGCTCAGAAACCAAACCAACACTTCTACACAGAGCCCATGGTACGAATAGCAGACCAGATCTTACCATAGTATCAGCTGACATTATAGATGCAACAACTATCACTGTCTTGGATGATATAGGAGCGCCATCTCCCCATACTTATCTCTGTTACCACCAAGCAACTCAGAAGCTCAGTTTATAGAAATAGAAAGTTCTGGAATTTCAGTAAAGCAGACAGGCCGCTCTTCGAGAACCAGACCAACATAGGCATGAACAAAATTGACCTCACTGGAAATATCGATACTGTCTTTGCTAACATATGTTGTAAAATACTGGAAGCTGCAAGAAAGGCCATTCCAAATGGAAACACCAGAAAATATAAGCCACCAGAAAATATAAGCCATACTGGAACAAAGATCTAGAAAAGCAGTGATGGATAGAAGAAAAGCAAGGAAACAAGCTAAAAAAGAACCTAATCGAGTTAATAAAACCAACTATAATCGCTTGACTGCTAAAGTTCGCCTTCTAATTAAAGCAGCAAAGAAGATAAAGTGGCAAGACACGTGTCAGAAACTTGATCTAAATAAAAATGGCCACAAGGCATGGGATCTGATAAACAAACTGACATGCACTAGAAAGAAAGAAAATCCCAGACCCATGAAAAGAAACAATGAAACCATCATAGATGCAAAAAGAAAGCTGAAATATTCAACAAACACTTTGCTAGCGTTAACAGAAGCATAAGAAGAAAACAGCTGGATAAAGCTTTATGGAAAATCTTTAAAAGTAAAAAAATGCACCAGTAGCGAATGTATGTGCATTTGAACAAGAGTTTAGTCTATGCGAGATGGAAACAGCAATGAAAAAACTAAAACCTCAAAGCCCCAGGCCCAGATAAGATTAAGAATGAAATGTTATGCCATATGGGCAAGAAGGCTAGGTTGATATTGCTGTTCGCTATAAATAGAACTTGGAGAGAGGCCGAAATACCTGCTGCTTGGCGAACAGCCAATATCACTCCCATCCTCAAGAAAGGGAAACCAGTAGACGACCCTCTAAGTTACAGGCCCATCTCATTGACCTCATGTTTAGGAAAGCTAGCGAGAGAATGGTTAATAACCAACTTTATTGATGGCTTGAAAACCCAGTCACTTGATAATACCCAGGCAGGGTTTAGAAGGGGTGCAGAACAGAACCAACTCTTCAGACTTGTCAGAATACAATTGATGGATTCCAGAATGAAAAGCACACAACCACGGTTTTCATCGATTTACAGCAAGCATATGACAGAGTCTGGAGGAAGGGCCTCTTGATGAAGATGCTCAATATGGGGATCCATGGAAAGATGTTACAATGGATACAAGCTTTTCTCCAAAACAGGACCATTGGAACATCTTTTAGTGGAACAATGTCTTCCAAGAGAACACTAGAGGAAGGCCTCCCACAGGGCTCTGCCCTTAGCTGCATCCTTTTCCTCATCTTCATCAATGACCTCCCATCCCTTCTAAACACACAGAAAGCCCTTTTGCTGATGACCTTGTAATATGGACAAGTGAGAAATACCCTGTACTAACTTGGGCTAAACTTAATAGAACCCTTGCCATAATCTCAACATATTGCAACCTATGGAAGCTTAAAGTCAATGAACAGAAAACTGTGTATACTACATTCTCCCGCAACCCCAAAACAACTCAAAGAACCTTTCGCTTACAATGAATGGAGCACTGCTGAAAAAAGAGGAAAACCCACTTACCTGGGAGTCAAGTTAGACAAACAACTGAGGATGACAGAACACATTAACAACATAAAAGAAAAAGCATCTAAAAGACTCAACATGGTTAAAAGACTTGCTAGCACCACTTGGGGTGCAGACAAGAGCACCCTTAGGCAACTATATCTTGGCTATGTAAGATCTACAATGGACAACTGCCTTCCTCTCCAAGCTATAACAAGTGAGCACATCACAACATCCCTGGACAGAGTGCAGAATCAGGGTCTCAGGTTTATATGTGGGGAATGAGAACGACCCCAACTGCTGCTTGTGAAATTGACGCCAACATCGAACCACTAGATATTAGGAGACGAAGGGCACTAATAGAAGCAGTCAAGCGATATAAAAGAATAGAAAAAACCATCCCAACAGACAAACTATTGACAGGTGGAAATCCAATCAAAGAATCCAGCAAAATCATTGCTGGAAGTTGGGAAAATCTCAAGAACATTACCATCTCCCAACTGACAGAGAACCGATCACAAGATGCCCGGCCCACCACCATGGCTAAACATAAAACAACCAGTAATCCAGAAATACCTCTTGACAAAACTATAAACAAAGCAACACTTGCACCGATCTTAAAAAACCTGTGCACTGGAGACAATAGACAGTTATCCAACTTCCTCTATCCATGCCTACACTGATGGTTCAGCTTTCAAAGCCACTACTTACGCTGGCTTCGGCATATACCTGAAATATCCAGATGGAACTACCTATAGTTACTGTGCTCCTTGTGGTAATATATGTTCCAACTATGAGGCAGAGATTATAGCCATAAAGACCGCTGTAGAACTAGTCCACCAGCAGTTTGAACTTGAGAGAATATTGCCCAAGACATGATAGTATTCACTGACTCACAGTCCACACTACAAGCTTTAGAAGAACAGCAGAATCAGTCAAGCGAGATCCAGTCATTGGCATTAGTCATCCACAATCTGATTTCCTCCTTTTTTGATTCTACAGTGGATTCCTGGGCACACAAATATCCCAGGAAATGACAAGGCAGATCATCTGGCCAAACAGGGATCATCAAAACCACAAATAGACAAACCTGTTAGCATACAAAGTATAAAACAGATTCTGAAAAACAACTCCAGAGAAGATTGGCTGAACCGATGGGCTATGGGGATGACTGGTCGGTACATGTATGCAGAGATGAATAGACCAAACCCCAAGGACAATATAAATCTGCTACAAAGAAAATATCAAAGCACTATCTTTCAGTTAAGAACAGGACATGTTGGACTAAATTACCACCTACACAGAATAAACCCCACACACCTACCACACTGTAGAAAGTGCAGTCACTCATGTGAGACAGTACAGCATATCTTGCTTGAATGTCCTGGACTACATAAAGCTAGACAAGAACTCCTCCCACCACACCCATCTGTTCATAATACCCTTTACACTAGTCTCCACAATTACAGAACACATGCAGATTCTACAATTGGCATTGGCTGCCCAAGAGTGAAAACTGCAGCCCTGGTTAGAAGAAGAAGAAGAAGAGTAGACATGTGGTGGCGATATGTCTACTACCTTACCATAGAGTTTGGTTCCTGAAGTTGGGATGGCCATATTTGGTTCATCAAGACTATAATTTGGGCATGATTGCAAAATATGAACATTGTTTTGCTGTACTTGACCACAGGGACATACCTCCACTTCCTGCACATTATCTTCTGCTTCTAACGCTCCATAACAACCACCTGTTAAACCACTCTTTGTGATTTGTATGTGATCTGAGCCCAAGAACGATGTGTCAGTTATTTGTACGCTGTGCCAGTTATGCGCCTACAAGCACATCAGATTTCTGCAATGATTTTTATTTACTAGGGTAGCGTCCCTAGGACCTTACCGTAGTCGCCTCCTACGACATACCTTGTAGGTCACAGTGTTACTATTCGTTGCTCTCAATGAGGGCACAGGCGGTACATTTCATATACCGAGGACCGGAGAGTGGATGTTAGACTCCAGGATTATAAATATAAATGTTTCACTCTGTATGACATTCTGCTGGAATACGAGAAAATTTTCCTACCCAGCTGGACAGTTACCAGAATATTCCATCAATTGCACCGGTATACATATAAGTAGTGTGTTATTCACTTAGTCTGCCAAGTGCCACATATGTATACTTTCTGCTGTAAAGTAAGGGGCTGGATCACCGTTTTCTTTCATAATAGAAAGGGAGTGGGGAAGCAAATTTGTTCCAGTGGACTTTTGCAAACAGTAAACCAGACCTCACCGCTCAAAAAGCAATGACAAACTACTGAACGTATAAGTGGTACCTAGAAAATTGACTCATTTATTGTGGTTGATGTTGGCGTCCTGTAAAGGGTATGCCACAATTGTCATTCATTTCATATTTAGTTCTTTCTCCCTTGTACGGGTCTGTATTGCATAATTCATGCATTCTGAAATCCAAAAATCCAAATTAAGTTGTGATATTCTTCGCCATGAGGGAAGCATAGGTCCGCAACCAAGGCCTTCCAAGCCCTCCTATCCAAGGCCATCCTTTCCAGATCTCGCCACTCTCTCCCCGTCCTCTTGCATTCCATCTCTAACTCTTGTCTCCAGGTGTTTCTGGGTCTTCCCTTACTTCTATGCCCTGGGGGTTCCATCGGAGAGCCTGTCTCACGATGCTGTCAGGGGTTTCCTCAGTGTGTGGTCCTATCCATCTCCACCTTCTGCTCATTATCTCTTGTTCCACCTGCCGTTGTCCTGCCCTATCCCACAGTTCTCTGTTTGTGGTCCTGTCGTACCATCTCAGATGGAGTATCCTGCGTAGGCATCTATTGATGAATGTCTGCAACTTTTGGTGTTCACCTTAGTTGTTCTCTATGTCTCTGCTCCATACAGAAGGACTGCTCTATACAGAAGGACAGACTTGACATTTGAGTTAAATATCATTATCTTAGTTTTATTCCTATCATTCTTGAACTCCATATGTTCTTCAGAATGACAAATGCTGATCTTGCCTTTTGTAAGTTGTGATATTGTGAATGCCATATTGACATCTATAGGAATTGTCTCAACCTGACACAAGCTTAACATAGAAAAAGGCCAGGCGTTAACTACTTTACAAATTGTCAAGTATAATCTGAAACAAATATGCTTGAGAGAATTTCAAAGTTCTGGAATATGTTATCAGGTTTACATATTGTCATGAAGTTGTGGGGTTTCTTTAAACGGAACCATTCTATTGACATTTATAGTAGAAACACTGTTTTCATACCATGGAGCTGGTATAGAGGAGATTACGGTTGTTAGGACAGTATTTTCTTTGCTCAACTGCACACAATTGGTGATTGGTTAACCTCACACTTGCCATCATCTTCTCCCAGAGCTGCTGTTAAACCCAGCAGAGAATGGGTTTGGTCTGAGAGCTGTTTGTAGCAGAAAAAATCCTGCGATGGGGGAATCGAACCGAGTCTGCCTGTCTAAGAATCCAGTGCTCTACAATTCTAATGACATGCACAGACAAATCATTTTGCTGAGATATATCACATATATTGCCATCTTGAGCTAAAGATATAATACACATATTGTCATCTTGAGATGTCATGTTCTACTAAAGATCTATTACATATTGTCATCTTGAGATGTCATGCTCCACTAAAGATCTATTACATATTGTCATCTTGAGATGTCAGTGCTCCACTAAAGATCTATTACATATTGTCATCTTGAGATGTCATGCTCTACTAAAGATATATTACATATATTGTCATCTTGAGATGTCATGCTCCACTAAAGATCTATTACATATATTGTCATCTTGAGATGTCATGCTCCACTAAAGATCTATTACATATATTGTCATCTTGAGATGTCATGCTCTACTAAAGATATAATACATATATTGTCATCTTGAGATGTCAATGCTCTACTAAAGATATAATACATATATTGTCATCTTGAGATATCAGTACTCTACTAATGATATATTACATATATTGTCATCTTGAGATGTCAGTGCTCTACTAAAGATATATTACATATATTGTCTATATTGTCAATATAATAATAGCCGTCCATCGCAGCGATGATGACAACAATCTCAGACGTGTACTGTTGCACCTCTTTGGTGTGTGCGGAGGTGACTGTAGAGTCCAATCCTAGAACAGAATCCCCGACCACAGGTGGGGCATACATGATCAAGGTTAGACATGTGCGTGTTGTGTGCTCTGTCTTTTCGCGCTGCTCGTTTTCTCTGTGACTCAACAATACGATGATTCTCAGCTATTCGGGTTCCTCTTTTGTTGTTACAGCGCCACATTTGGCGATCTTGCAAGGGATTCCCAGCATGTATTGTCTATATCGAAGCATTTCAGAGACACTTTAAGAGTGTCTTTAAAGCGTTTTTCTGTCCACCAGCTAAACGTCTGCCCCTTCAAGCTCGCCATACATCAACTGTTTTGGGATGCGTTTATCAGGCATTCGAGCAACGTAACCGACCCATCTCAGTTGGGCCTTCTGCAACAGGGTGTTGCGCTGGGATCTTTACTCTTGTGAGGACTTCGCTGTCTGGAATTTTGTCCTGCCAGTTTATTTTTAGTATTCTCCGTAGACAGCTTGTGTGGAAATGGTTTAATTTTCTTCCGTGTCTGCTATACACTGTCCATGTCTCGCTTGCGTACATCAGCGTGGTTAGCACTATGGCCTGGTAAACTTTCAGCTTTGTGACTATGCTTATCCCCTTCCGTTACCACACAGTGACACGTAACCTTCCGAAGCAGCACTGGCTTTGGATATCCTATTGTGGACCTCAGAATCTATGTTTGCCGATCTGGATAGGAGGCTGCCAAGATAAGCAAAGTTGTCCGTTGACTGGAGACGCTGGTGTTTAATGTTGATGACTGGATCGTAATACTGTTCTCTAGGGCGGGCTGGAACATGACCTCTGTTTTTGGTGTTAATGGTGAGGCCAAACCTATCACAGGCCATTGAGAACTTGTTCATGTAAGTCTGCATTTCTTCCTCAGAGTTGGTAGCGAGGCCACAGTCATCAGCAAACAACAGGTTTGAGATAGTTGATTCTTTTACCTTGGTGGAGGATTTTAACCTCCGAAGATTGAATAGGTTACCGTCTGTCCTGTATCTAATCTTTACCCCATGTTCATCGCCTTCCCAAAAGACATCCGTGAGCATGGCAGCAAACATCATGCTGAAGAGTGTTGGGGCCAGTACACAGCCCTGTTTGACGCCCGTTTGACATGGAAGGCTTCCGACAGCTCCTTCAAGTAACGTGCCATCATTGTCAATATATTACATATATTGAATAACTAATGAAATTCAACACAGATGCAACAAAGTAAATCAAATGATAGGGCAAATGGCGCCAATTTTAAGATGCAAACACGTCACCATGAACACAAAAGAGCAATGTTCAACACAATCTTTCTCCCCACATGTTACCAGTGCCAAACCTGGACGCTGACAACAAACGATAGAAGAAAACTAGTCACAACAGAGATGAAGTGTCTACGCAGAATGCTGGGTGTAACAAGAAGAGACCGTTGAGAAATGAAGACATCAGGATAAAAGTGGCACAACATCAGTACTAGACTTCATCAAGAAACAACAAATTAAATGGTTCGGTCACGTAAGCAGATTACCATCAGACAGTGCACCCCAAAGAGCAATGCTGCTCCGATACAATGGGTACAAAGCAAAAGGCCGGCCACGCAAAAGATGGACCTCAGAGATAACAGAGGCGACGAAAGAGACTCTACGAAGCGCATACTAGGGCCCGTTTTAGAAATCTCTTCCTGACCTGCGCTGTGAGGTCATGACAGGATTCGAGAAAGAAAGATATATTGTCATCTTGAGATGTCAGTGCTCTACTAAAGATCTATTACATATTGTCATCTTGAGATGTCAGTGCTCTACTAAAGATCTATTACGTATATTGTCATCTTGAGATGTCAGTGCTCTACTAAAGATCTATTACGTATTGTCATCTTGAGATGTCATGCTCTACTAAAGATATATTACATATATTGTCATCTTGAGATGTCAGTGCTCTACTAAAAATCTATTACATATATTGTCATCTTGAGATGTCAGTGCTCTACTAAAAATCTATCACATATATTGTTGCCTTGAGATGTCAATGCTCTACTAATCAAATAATATTCATTGAATTTCAGATAGTATGATGTTTAAACAACACTGCACACTATGGCAAGAAACTCAGTTGAAAGTTGTTGGCAAGATCTTAATATTCTGAACTGTAGTCGCTGCAACTTGAAGACATCTGATTCTGCTTTTTATCAAGCTCATCATTGCAAAACCACCAAAGTTCCTCCTATTACAGCAGCTGTAGGCTACAATATTCAAAACAAAAAATTTACTTGCTCATTATGTAGATTTGAATCAGTGGAAGATGAGTTCAGTGAACATCTTGAAGCACATGTGTCACTGAAACCATATCATTGCAAGTACTGTAACGAGGAGTATGTAACCAGAGCTGATATGTTCGAACATATCAAAAATACTCATGAACAGGATGAGCCATTATTTCTTTTGAAGCTATCCCAAAAAACAAAGGATATAATACAGGGAGCTAAACGTAATGGCAAATATTTTTACAAACCGGTTAATCAAGAAGTTGTTCCTGATCAGGTTATACGACAGGCTACTAATAGCATTAATAATTCTACCATTGCTAATACAGGACACTTGCATGATGGGTCTGTCACACATTCAATAGCATTCCCAACAAATGTGATGCACCTACCTTCAGGTCAGTCCTGCTCAACTGCTGCTGTTTCAACTCTTCCACCGGCACGCAGCATACTATCCAGAGTAATTCAGCCAGTGTCTTTGGGAAATCGTTTTCAGTTAATCAACCAACATCCCAATATGAGGTCGGCAGGATCATCGTTTTCAACTAATCAGGCACAAGTTCTATATGTAATACCTCAATTGACAACATTGCCACAAAGTGGAACCCTACCAACATCATCAGCTCACCTTCAAACACAAGTTTCAGTCTCCTGTCCGCTAGTTCAAAAAAATGTTGCACTTCGATCCAGCAGAGTTCAGGCTGGTGAAACAGAAATGCAAACAATATCTCAAACAGAACATAGTTATGTAAGGAATGTGCATCATCTTTCTGTACCACCTGTCACAGATATTGGTGATGGCAATTTAGAAAATAACAGATTGAATACTTCAAGAGTATCAATAAGTTATCAGAATATTGATCAGTACAGAAGTATTGACAGAGTTAACCATGAACAAACGACCAGAGAAAGTCATTCTAGTGATTTCAGTGAAAATATCAAAAATCCCTCATCTGATGTCATATCGTCTGTAGGACACCCGACAGTTTCAAATTCATTCACATATTCTGATGACGTCCGTTGCTTTGAAGGTGTTAAAGATGAAGGTCCTACAGATGAGGATGTAAATTGGCCTATGAGAATACGTGTGGAAAATGTAATAAGTTTGTCTGACTTACAAAAAGATCCAGAAAAAGCTGTGCAAAATATTGAATTAGACGTCCTTACTCCTGAGTCGTCAGTAAATGGATGTGATCAAACACTAGAACATGGAGAATCCACTGGGCCACAAAACTGTTCATTTTTGCGTGTTGTCAAAGGGTATTTTTTGTGTCTCAAATGTCACATGAAATGGTGCACAGATTATGATCTATTTTTTGAGCATATATGGCGGAAGCATGTGCATGGGACAGATTTTTCTTGCTGTCCCATAGGATATTCTACAGGCTGTTCTCGTTTAAAAACTGTCGTAGACACCATCTATAGCAAGTCACAAGTACCAATGTCAGATCAAATTAGAAACTACTTTAAGACACTGCCTTCTGTACCTGTAAACACACATTTTCCAGAGCAAAACATTTATTCTTCAACAACACAACAAAATGTTTCAGTGTGTGTGTCTTCCAGTATTGAGACTCCACCACAGTCTAATGTAGCTATGACAGACGCTCAAACCACTCGAGCAATATCTACGAGTCCAAGTATTCCATCTGGGTGTACACAGCTTTTGCCAACAGAAGCTGTGGTAGATTATAGCAAAAGTGGCGGTCTTGCTAAGACTACTCTTAGTCCAGAGATACAAAGTACAGTTGTACCTTCATGTACACTGAGAACTGGACAGAAGCAGATCACAACTAGTTTAACTGCATGTAATAGAATAGATGAAAATTTACAATACACAGTTACGCCCCCAGTTACTAAAATGGACAATACTGTATCTAATGTTGGAGTAGATGAGTTTTCGAGTTGTCAACACAAGAATTCACAGATAAGTATCACCACCAACAGTATGGTTAATACAGCTACTTCTATCAATTCTAACCAGGACACCAATTCAGTTGCAAATATATTTGAGGATATAACTGATGAGGGGAGCAGTAGAGATACAATAAATACTAATGATTACTATTCTGATGACTTACCTCTGGACTTGTCAATAACAGCACCAAAGTCTGGAAAATCAGTTAGTGAGATGTTAGTGTCATCTAGAGCAGTGTGTGAAACTCTTGTTCCAAGTCTTCTTACACGTGAGGAAAGGATCTCAACAAGTGATGAGGAACAGTTCTTTTTCCATTGTGGAATTCAGGATTGTTTATTTGAAAGTCCCAAATCATTTGATCTTGAAATTCACATTGAGGAGATACATGGATCAGAAAATGAAATCCCCTGTGTATACTGTGGGTTTAGAAGCATTTCAAGCAAGCAATTAATTAAACACATGAAGGAGCATGTTAAAAATGTCAAGGCAAAGACTTTTTCTTGTTCATTGCTTGAAGATTCAGACAAGGTAGCGCAATTTGAGAACAATGATATCAAATTCATTATGAGCATGCTAAAAACAAGTGCTGCTGCAAACAGTGAAAGCAGTTCTGTTATTCATTTTGCATGCAACACATGTCAATCAGAATTTGTTGTTCCTGAAGATCTCAAAGAACATTTGCAAAAGTCATTGTTGAAAGTAATAGAGTGTAAACACTGTGAAAGCTATTTTCTCAATTCTTTTTCATGGCAAAAACATATGTCCACAGAACATCTTGACTTATCCCGAATGTACAACATTAGTAAAAAACTTCTGTGTTACGACCGCAAAATTGAAAATAAGGGCAGTTCTCAAAGAGTCATGGTACTTCAGAAGTCCCATACTGAGAATGAATCGAATGTAGCAGAGCAAGAAAAAGATTATGCAGGCAAGCACCTCAAAGTTTCTTCTGTATCCATACCACATGTCTTTGATAAGACTCACATTGAGAACGAAAGAGTACAGGGAAATCAACCCGAGTCAAATAGAGGAAGTAATCGGAACAATGAGCTTACTGAGACACAGTCTCAGATTGAAAAAGGTTGTGCAGTTCTTTCTGAGAGTACTCAAAATGTAGGACACCAGCAAGTTTCAGTCAATCCCAAATCAGTACATTCAGCTCTACCACTGTCTGCAAGTATAGAAACAGTTACAACTCCAGCTGATTCACCTTTGAACCTGTTGAGATTATTTTATGGAGACGTCAGTGTTGATTGTATTCATCCTGTCTCACAGACACATCCTGTTGTTGATAGTAAAAGAGAGATTGTTGACCACACACAGCACATCTCACGGTCACATACTGCTTCCAGTGGGAAACAGATTGTTGATCAAACACAGCCTCTGTCACGGTCACATACTTTTGACAATGGAAGAGAGATTGTTTACTCAGATATGCATACTATTTACATTTTTCCAAATGAATTTAAGAAGTCAGCTTTGAGCCATGAATACCAGTGTTCAGGAGAAAAGTTAGCACAAATTTCAGTTGAAGTGATTACCACAAGCAGGGATGATGCACAAGTGGACAGTGATGACATGTCACCTGTCCTTGATGTCAATTCTCAAGTTTGTTCTGATAGTGTTCAAGATTGTGTGGCTGTAACTGACAGAAATTCAGATGCTTCATACCCAGTCCAGAATATATCTAATGACAACCACCAAGAAGATTATAATCAAGCATCTGGTAACAATCATATTGCTGTTAATAGATTGGTTATGGATAGGGAAAACTCCATAAAGACCGACAAACATGAAGTTAGTAATGTCTGTAACAAACTGTCCCTACCAGCTACAGTAATTTCTAATGCTAAAGATGTCACAGCTAACAGATTAGTTCCAGAAGCCCAGACAGGTTTGTTAACTGAAAATGAATTGGAAGGTATTGAAAAATCTGTCCAACATGATATTGGACCAAGTAAGATGTACAAAAGAATAGATAGTGGTAATTGTCTATCAATTATGAAGGCACAAGATGCAGGATATACTACATATGACAGTTTTAGGTCTCGTTCACTTCTAGGAAATAAGAAATTAGATGTGGTTACAGACAACAAAAACCAGTTTGTCTCAAAGGATAGAAGGAATACTTCATTGACAGCTAAAATTTTGTCTAGTACCACTGACTGTATTGCAAGTAGGCAAAAAGAATGTGAGCAAACAGATATACTGTCAACTAATAATAATACACATCATACAAATGACATTTTGTCACGTGTCACTGGAAATGATATTCCTATAGCATCTATTGAAAGTGAATTAAGAGATGAAAGAAGTGATCTTCCTGTGCAAGCCTCTGCAACATCTGGTTTCAGTCATCAGACTAAGAATAAAATCAAGTCAACTAAGCATACGGATATTCAACCATTATTTCAGCACAAAGGTATTGCAGCCAAGATGAATCACATTTCTCAAAGCAAAGATTGTTCACAAATAGAAATCCATGACTGTTCTGACTCATCTGTTATTCAACAAACAAATAGTCATGCCAAAACATTGAAGGATACAGAACACCAAACTACAGTTGTATCATTTCAAAAAGCTGTCACTAATAATAAGCTATGTCTGAATCAAAACAAGGCTGACTTGTCTAATGTTGTCCAAATTGGTGATGTTCGGCCAGATATGGACACAGGATGTTTAGTTGCATCTAAAAATTGTAAAAGTAATGTTGAAGAGAGCATTAGGACAGAAACAATTATTGGCTTATTAGAGCGTGATAATGTTTCTAGTGAACAACAAGATGTTTCAAAACAAGGTTTGAGAACAAACCTGAGTGAAAAAAAGAAAATAGCTTGTAAGGATTTGCAGACAATGAACAGTATGGCAATCAGTGCAAAAAACCAGCTGAATAGTTCAGATAAAACAGATATATGTGTAGCAAATAATGATAACACAGTAAGAGAAGGGAACCATATTTCTATTCATGATAGCAGAACAGTGATTACACATACTGCAAACAATACTGAGGCTATTGCTTCTTGTCAGCTTTCAACTCAACCAAAGAACAGCTCTCACATTGATCAGGATTCAGCAGTTATGTCAAAGAAGGCACATGTTCAGAAAAAGAATTCTAATGCGTTCAAGTGTTCCAAATGTGATTTCTGGAATTCTGGTAGTACTGACTCCAATGTTCTTCAAACTAATCACAGTATGTCAAATACCAATCAGCCACACAAGAAACCTGTTTCTATGAGATGTGTCAAGTGCAAATATGTGATGCAGTCAAGTTCAGACTCAAGTAAGAGAATATCAGCACAAAAACATACTTCTTCATCTAGAAGTCATTTTCCCAAGGCAACAACTGATGTCGCCAAGACTATAAATGATTCTACTATGCAGAAAAATATGGACAGGCTTATTGATGAATGTGGAGGTGCTGATTTGAATGAATACTTGAAGCCTCTTTATACCATTTTTGATAGTAAATTTGTTTGTAAACGTTGCAAACGAAATTTTAACTCACTGAAGAGAATTCATTGTCACATATTCTACTGTCAAGGAAAGGTTGGGATTTTTTACTGCTCAAGCTGTATGTATCAAGGAGAACATGAAAGAGCAGTTACTAGTCATATACAATATATACACAGTGACCAGGCGTTGAATTTTACAGCCAAGTTTCGACGCTTAAATTCATCTGAACTTTTGAAAATCTTGCAGGCTCATTCAGTCAATCCTGAAACATTCAAGGATATTTGTGCAAAATTACCACTTCCTGAGCATGAAGATAGCAGTAATAGTAACCTATCAGATACTAACTCCTCATTGAATGTTATTAGCAAAATTACTTCAAAAGATGACGCCCTATGTGTTAATTCTGACAAGAAAGGTTCATTACAAGTCTCAAAGGGGCATCGTGCAGTGCCATTAAATTCACAAGTAGAATCACAGAAAACTAAAGTCTTGTCAGGGATTTCAGAAAACATTGTTGTGGCTAACACAGTAGACATCAATAAAAGTAAAGATGATTGTACATCTGTTACGAGACCTTTGGTTAACCATTTGAAAAATAAGACAGTAACGGATGTTTCTGATATGCCCAATTCCAATGCGAAAGTATCATTGCTCTCAGACAATGCTGTACAATCAATCAAGTCAAAGATTAGCACAGCATTACGTCTTGACAACTTCCCTACCACTCAAAGCCATACAACATTTAGTTCTGGAAAAGATGCAAAGGCCAGTTGCAATGACTTGTCAGTTAAGAAAACATCCCATAGCAATGGATTGTATAACAAAGAGGACAGAGTTGCTAAAATTGACAGGTCAAGTAGAGAAATTAAGTTGGACCAAAATGGTTCAAAAGTGAAGAGAAAGTTAGATGATGATAGACCTGATGAGGGGACTATTTCTAAAAAAGTCATTGTATTAGATAAAGATATCAAGAATAAATCACTGAAAAAAATAATATTGGAGAGGTATGATGAGGGAATCAGGAGTTCTCAAACTGTCAACCCAGACACAGAATCCAATCACGACACAGAACATAAGAAAACATTGAAAGATGGACATATTGAAAATATTATGACTTTGAAAACCACCAGATCAGATAATGTGGACAGAATCAGCCACACTGACAAATCAGTTAGCAAAAAGTCTGAACATAGACACATTGTTGGTAATGGCGATACCTCCAGGTCACACAAAGAAGGCAAGGTTAATCATAATAGCACATCAGTTGATGGAAAGTCTGAAACAATCAAAAGATCAGACACAGGCACCAGTGATATAAACCCTGTAGCAGCTACACACAAAGAAGGCAAGGTTAATCATAATAACACATCAGTTGATGGAAAGTCTGAAACAATCAAAAGATCAGATACAGGCTCCAGTGATACCAACCCTGCAGCAGCTACACACAAAGAAGGCAAGGTTAATCTTAACATATCAGTTAATGGAAAGTCTGAAACAATCAAAAGATCAGATACAGGCTCCAGTGATACCAACCCTGCAGCAGCTACACACAAAGAAGGCAAAGTTAATCATAATAACACATCAATTAGTGGAAAGTCTGAAACAATCAAAAGATCAGATACAGGCTCCAGTGATACCAACCCTGCAGCAGCTACACACAAAGAAGGCAAGGTTAATCTAACATACATCAGTTAATGGAAAGTCTGAAACAATCAAAAGATCAGATACAGGCTTAGTGATACCAACCCTGCAGCAGCTACACACAAAGAAGGCAAGGTTAATCATAATAACACATCAATTAGTGGAAAGTCTGAAACAATCAAAAGATCAGATACAGGCTCCAGTGATACTAAACCCTGCAGCAGCTACACACAAAGAAGGAAGTTAACAAAATCAAAGATCAGATACAGGCTCCAGTGATACCAACCCTGCAGCAGCTACACACAAAGAAGGCAAGGTTAATCTAATAACACATCAGTTAATGGAAAGTCTGAAACAATCAAAAGATCAGATACAGGCTCCAGTGATACCAACCCTGCAGCAGCTACACACAAAGAAGGCAGGTTAATCATAATAACACATCAGTTAGTGGAAAGTCTGAAACAATCAAAAGATCAGATACAGGCTCCAGTGATACCAACCCTGCAGCAGCTACACACAAAGAAGGCAAGGTTAATCATAATAACACATCAATTAGTGGAAAGTCTGAAACAATCAAAAGATCAGATACAGGCTCCAGTGATACCAACCCTGCAGCAGCTACACACAAAGAAGGCAAGGTTAATCATAATAACACATCAATTAGTGGAAAGTCTGAAACAATCAAAAGATCAGATACAGGCTCCAGTGATACCAACCCTGCAGCAGCTACACACAAAGAAGGCAAGGTTAATCATTAACAATCAGTTAATGGAAAGTCTGAAACAATCAAAAGATCAGATACAGGCATTAGTGATACCAACCCTGCAGCAGCTACACACAAAGAAGGCAAGGTTAATCATAATAACACATCAGATTAGTGGAAAGTCTGAAACAATCAAAAGATCAGATACAGGCTCCAGTGATACCAACCCTGCAGCAGCTACACACAAAGAAGGCAAGGTTAATCATAATAATACATCAATTAGTGGAAAGTCTGAAACAATCAAAAGATCAGATACAGGCTCCAGTGATACCAACCCTGCAGCAGCTACACACAAAGAAGGCAAGGTTAATCATAATAACACATCAATTAGTGGAAAGTCTGAAACAATCAAAAGATCAGATACAGGCATTAGTGATACCAACCCTGCAGCAGCTACACACAAAGAAGGCAAAGTTAATCATAATAACACATCAATTAGTGGAAAGTCTGAAACAATCAAAAGATCAGATACAGGCATTAGTGATACCAACCCTGCAGCAGCTACACACAAAGAAGGCAAGGTTAATCATAATAACACATCAGTTAATGGAAAGTCTGAAACAACCAAAAGATCAGATACATGCACCAGTGATACCAACCCTGCAACAGCTACACCCAAGTCCAAAATTAGACATGGGGAGTGAACTTGCTGAAAACACTAGATCAGATAAAGAGATCAAGATTAGCCATTCTGGCAAATCATTAAAGCGAAAGTTGGTGGAAGAGGATGGAAGTAATGAGGTCACTGACCTTGAACATACTACCAAGTCAGACAACAAACTAGATGTGAATGATACATGTACATCAATCAGGAGAAAGTCAGTGGATGTGCATAGTGTTACCAAACATGGAACATCAGGGTCAAATAAAAAGATTAGTGTCAACAATAATGATCCAACAGTTAGATTGCAGTCAGAAGATGGGTGTAACTATGGAACTACTGAAGCTACAAATCCAGTGACCGATCACAATTCTGTAGTTGAAATCATAACTCCTGAAACTCCTATATCATCTCAAAATGTCACTTTCAACCACAATGTGTCATCAGTTGGAAAACATTCAAAGACTATAGATATTGAGGGAACAAAGACACACAAAATTGTCATATCAGATACGAAGAACAATGATTCTGACATCAGATCAAATAAAAATATGAAAATTATCCATTATAACACAGAAGTAATGAAACATTCAGAAGATGAACATGAGATGATGAAAACTCCCAATACTTCATCACCTTTCAGGTCAGATAAAGACGTCAATGTAGTCTGTAATGATTCAACAGTTAGGAATCTGATGGAGACTGAACATGATGATGACTGCAGTATTCTTGAATCTACCAATTCATGTCAGGAGATTGAGTTAAGCCTTGATAACTCAACTGTTAAAGGAATATCGGGTGTGGATAGTGTTACACAGGTGAATAGCGAGACCACAGCCAAATTAAATGCCTCAGCACTAACGAGAAAATCAGAAGGGCATAAAAAGAGAGCTATAGAACAATATAAATCTGAAGGTGCCATTCAGACAAAAGAAGTCCAAGCACTCCCAAGTCAAGTAATTAGCACTTCCAATTCAGACAGTGCTCGTTTCAAGTGTTCTGTTTGCACATCTGTTACATCACAATCATATTCAGAGTTAAAGATGCATATCATATCTCAGCATTCGAATGAAGAATCAGCTAAAGTATGTAGAATACTTTCCAAACGACCACAGCCTGATCCCACAGATAGTAGTATCACTAAAAAAAGGAGACATACCATCTATGAATGTATAAATTCAAAGTGTAACTTTATGTGCGAATGGAATGTTGATAACATGAATGCACATATTAAAAGCAAACATCCCTACTACTGCTGTGGCTACTGTAATGCATCATATACCTTAATCATTTTTTTGAAGAATCATCAGACATTTGTGCATCGTGGGATGAAAACTCTAATAGTGACTAATACAATTTCATTAGAATTATTATTTAAGCCTGTTGAGACAACAGGCCGGCTTGGTGAATCATTATCAAAACGCTCAGTTCAGAAACATAGTAAGTTAAATCCTTTAGAAATGAATGACAAGCATGACTCAAGGAGTTCAAATTCCAATGGGACAAATAATCAGTCATATGGGGCTGCTGGTAGTAGTAGTAGTAGTAGTAGCAGTAGTAAACAACCAAGTGTACTACATGAGAAGACTTTTGAAAAATGTGTGAATCAACCAAAAGTTTCAGAAACAGCAAAGTCGCAGAATACTTTTGAACAGTTTTTAATGGGATCCTCTGTAGATCAAGGGACAGTCTCAGAACAAATTAGTGACACAACCAGTAAAAGTACTGCCTCTGTTAATCTCACAGCTAACAACTCCCAACGTGCACAAAATAGTAGAAATTTATTTGAGATACCATCTTTCATGAATAGTAGTACTAGTCTTGATCATAAGACATTAGTTTCCAGTCAAGTCACTGCCGGTAAAGGGATGAATGCATCCAGTGAGGAAACTAACAGGACAGCAGAACAATTATTGACACCTACAAAGCCAGTGGGAAAGATAATGCAACTGAATTTGTCATTGATTGCACAACAAGTTTTAAAGAAAAATATGAAAAGTGACTCAGTTTCATCACAATCTCATCCCACAGAAATGAGATCACAGCCAAGTAAAATATTGGGTGAGCATCTGGAAAATGTGCAACTAAATTCATTTTATAAAGTTGCATTGCCGAAAAATTATATATCAGCACATGATGCTCATATTAAAAAAACAAAAAGTGAAATGTCTGGAGAGGGGAAACCACCAAGTAAAATAAAAGATTTAAAGTTAAGGCTGTCACAAGCATTTGATTTTGATGCTAGAACGGCCATTGTGCAAGGTGGCCATCCAAAGTCAGTAGGAATGTCAGAGACAGAAGTTCAGAACACTGAGTTTGAGCCTGAAAATATTAGAAATGTGTCCAAGCACTCACAATCTGAATGTGTGTATTCAATGTCAGACCAATGTTTGGATGGAAATGATGACAGACAAGCAACTACAGAGTCACACAATTGCAGATACTGTTCATTCAGAAGCATTACTAGGTGAGAAATAATGGTATTTAATATTTAGGGTATGCCTGTTTGTGTGGTGTAGTGTGATGATGTGAAGTGAGAAAATAAAGGTATCACAAACCATGAATCTATGAACATATCCTTAACTTGGGCATATGTTTTTATTTATAATGTGTTATGGAAAATCTGTTTACATTGTAAAGTAAAAGCCTTTTTATACCTTGAGGTATATCGGGTAATATGGTGTTAGGTCCATATTTTTCATTGATCTACAGCACACCATGGATGATGTAGTTACCATCACGCATGCCACCTTTACTTCCCAGTGCTTTTTCTTGGTACCCAATTGAGGTTGGGTCGACCTGAGAGCCGTTACGGCAGGAAAAACATTCTTCACTCATTGTGGAATTGAACCAGACGACTAACCTAAGAAGTGAGTTCACTAACAACTGCCACAGCGGCTCTCGGTTTAGATTGTTCTGACCAGAAATTGTTTCTCCTAATATATGAAGCAAAATGTATATGTATATGCTGTCATTGTGATATTCTAGGGGTTGGTTTTTAGTATTTTGTCAACATAAACTAACACCTCTATCTGGATAACATGCAACTTATGTAAATGAACATTTTTTGGTAAAACGGTCCAGTTGTCACAGATAGCTGAAGTTCAGTTATATGAGGATTCATCATAGCACTCCAGACATGTCCATAGGTGCTTCAATCTCTGCCTCAACAAATCCTGTGACCCAACACACCAGTTCGATGTTGATTAATCAATCTGTTTTGCATATTCGGTATGTTATTCTTTCGGCTGTACCGATATCAACACCCATCTCTCAATCTGGTCGTCTGGTCAGTGACTGGGATTCACAACCCTGAAACCCCTCTGTTCAGAAAGACTATCAATGCATTAAGAATGTTGTTGCTGTCCATTGCAGCTCCCTGTGGTATCGTAGCCATGCCAGCCAACCTATCAGCTCGCTCATTACCCTGCGTGCTCAGGGACAAAAATGGTGATTTCTCTGATCCCTGTCTGTACCATTACCTCCACCCAGTTTCATCTCACCATTCCTATTCGACTTTACAAACCATACCCATGGAGATAGCTGAAAAGGAGACAATTTTGTCTCTCCACATGTTTCTAGTCTCTTTGGTGAAATTTTTGTTTTTCTATGTAGTTTTGTATTGGCTATTCTGTTTTCTTTGTAGGATGTGCTGTCTGTAGTGCTTGAGACTATCCTATCTATTTTTATTTTTTTTTGTCGGTGTCTGAAACAATCAAGACTCCTTATACTCCCTGCTGAATGAGCGTTAAGAATCTTTGTCTTTTTTTCTGTATTTCAGCATCTGGGTAAGCCTGCTGAGATCTCATTCTTCTCTCTCTCTCTCTTTGCCTTTTTACCCCGGGTTGGGGCATAGGCTCTCAATCAACTCATGCCAAGTCTTCCTATCTCTAGCTATCTCCTGCAGCTCCCTCCAGCTCTTCTTTAAATTGTTTATCTCCGCCTCCAAATCTCGTCTCCATGTATTTCTCAGCCTCCCTTCTTTCGCTGTCCCTGCGGGTTCCAGGCAAGGACCCTTCTTGTTATATTCCTCTTCGGTTTTCGCAAAGTGTGTCCTATCCAGCGCCAGCGTCTTTTTTAAACCTGTTCGTTCACTGGAATCTGTCTTGTTCTCTCCATAAGTTCCTCATTTGTGACCCTATCATACCATCTTATTCCTCTATTCTGCGAGACACCGGTTGATGAATGTTTGCAATTTATGCGCTATTGTTTTAGTTCTCCATGTTTCTGACCCATACAGTAGAACTGCTTTAACATTAGAGTTAAATATCCGAATTTTTGTTCTAGATTTGATTTCTTTAGACTTCCAAATGTTTCCCAGTGCAATGAAAGCTCCTCTTGCCTTCTGTATTCTTATTTTAACATCTCTATCTGTTCCACCTTCTTTGTCTACGTTGCTGCCCAAATATGTGTATGGTTCTACCTCTTAAAGTGGGATTTCACTCTGGGAGATCGTGTTGTCGTTTGCTTGGTTAATTCTCAATATCTTTGTCTTTCCCTTATGAATGTTTAGCTTATCCTGCATCTGATTTTGTGTATGTGACAGAAGGGCTATATTATCAGCGAAGTCCAGATCATCTAGTTGCTCTGCCAGAGTCCATTGGATTCCATTTCTGGTGTTAGTTACTGTGGTCTTCATAATCCAGTCTATTGTCAGTAAGAACAACAAAGTTGATAGAAGACATCCTTGACGCACTCCTGTTTCTATTCCAAAAGTATCTGTTAGTTTACCTTCATGAAGAACTCTACATTTCATATCTGTATATGTTGCTTTTATTAGGTTAATAATTTTCTGGGGATTCCATAATTCCTCATTGATTTCCAAAGGGTTTCCCTATCAATACTGTCAAAAGCCTTCTCATAATCCAAAAATCCGATATAAAGTGGGGATTTCCATTCAATACTTTGCTCTATTATTATACGTAATGTGGCTATCTGGTCAGCACAGGATCTATTTGGTCGGAAGCATGCCTGTTCATCTCTTAGCTTTATATCGTTGGCATCTCTGTCTCTCCAGGATGACTCTGCTTAGTATTTTCCCAGGTACTGACAACAGCATTATTCCCTATAGTTTTCACACTTCTGAAGGTCCCTTTCTTTGGTAGCTTCACCGGGTATCTTTCTCTCCAGTTTGCTGGTATTTCTTTGGTCTCCCAGATTCTGCTAAATAATTTATACAGTATTTCTGTGGATGTGTTTATGTTGGCTTTAACCGCCTCCGCTGGAATACCATCTGGACCGCCGCTTTTCCATCTTTTAAAAGTTTAATGGCTTTACTAATCTCCTCCTTGGATGGTTTCTCACAGTTGATGTCCAAGTCAATTTCTTCCGGTTGGATATCTGGGGGGTTTGTAGGTGCTGGTCTGTTCAGGAGTTCCTTGAAGTATTCCATCCATCTTTCCATTTGGTCTCTAACATTAGTGATAGTTTCCACACTACTATTTTTGATCAACCCATTTGATGGACTGTATTTTCCTGCTAGCTTTCTAGTGATGTTGTAAAGATCCCTAAGGTTTCTTTTTCCTGCAGCTACCTCTGCTTCTCTTGCTAGATCTTCTACGTATTGTCTTTTATCTAACTTTATTTGTTTCTTCACTTTCTTGCTAGCTTCTGTGTACTTTTCCTGGCTATGGCTTTGGCAGTTCTAGTTTTGCTATTATTTAAATCTGCTTTCCTCTTTTTCCTTCTATTTCCTTGAGAGTTTCTGGAGTTATCCATGCCTTATGATTCCGCTCCTTCTTTCCTAATACCTCTGCATGTTTCACAACAAATATTTTTGGCTTGCTGCCAGCATTCCTCTGCACTCACTCATCTTCTAATTGCCGCAAAACCTCATACTTATTAGAGACTGTGACCGTGAACTGTTCCTTTGTTTCTTGACTTCTGAGGTATCCTACATTATATTGGTGTCTATGTTCATGGGATGTTACGTATCGCTTAAGCTTCAGTTTAATTTTACTTATCAGCAAATGGTGATCCGGATCTACATCTGCCCCCCTTAGAACCCTTACATCTTGTAGAGATGACCTGAATTTCTTGTTTATGCATATGTGGTCAATTTGATTTTCTGTTCTGTGATCTGGTAATACCCAAGTTGCTTTATGTATTCTTTTATGTGGAAAGACACTTCCACCTATGACGTATTGATTCGCTGCACAGAAATTAGCAAAGTTCTCCATTTTCGTTCATTATGCCTAGTCCGTGTTTCCCCATGATCTCCTCATAGCCTATGTTGTCCGAACCTATTTTAGCATTGAGGTCACCCATCAGAATTTTGATGTTCCCATTTCTCTGATTACCTATAGTATTTTGAAGTTTTATGTAAAATTCCTCTTTTTCTTTTTCCTCTTTATCATTGGTAGGTGCATAACACTGGGTCACATTCAAGCATACTATCTTTTTGGTGGTTCTGAACGTTGCTGTGATTATCCTAGGACTCACCTCCATTTTATTAGTGCATTCTCTGCTTCTTTAGATAGCATTAAAGCCACTTCTTCACTGTGGGGGGCATTTTCTTCCATATGGCTTGAGAACAGCATTGTTTCTCCTGTGTTTAGACGTTGTTTGCCTGCACCATTCCACCTAGTTTCACATAATCCCAAGATGCCAATCCCATGAAATTTCATCTCATTTACAACCTGTGCTGTCTTTCCCATTTGATACATACTTCTAACATTCCAGGTGCCAATTCTGGAGCTTTTCCTAGGTGAAAGGAAGATAATCTAGGTGTAGACTCCTTGCGGCTTTCTCTGCATCGCTTCATACCTCTTCTAGAAGAGCTTCCTTTCCTCTTGGTTGGCACAGTTTTTATTTTATTTTTATGTGACTTGTTCATGGTTGGTTGGATTTTGTGGCTAAAATTTTCTACTGGATAGGTAGCCAGCCCTACGCCAAACCCCACCTTAGTCGCTCTTACGACATGCCTTGTAGGTCGCAGTGCTGCTGCTCTTTGCTCCCTTGCAGCCCCGGCAGCACACGGGTGATCTCATTCTTGAGTAATCTTATCTTCTGTGGTTTTTCTATCAGCTGTTGGTTTTGTCCGTCTCCATGGTGCTCTCTGTGGTCACTGTCTGTCTTCTTAGCTGACAGTTACTCCTCTTGATTGTATCTACTTGTTCTGTCTGCTTAGCAATCTGTTTATTATCCCTTCTTTTACTGGTAATCTATTATTCATTCCTTTGTCTGGCAATCTCAGTGTTAACTAGCTCCTGGAGTAAGGTAATCTTTCCCATACAATAGTGCCCAGTAATTTTCCAAATTTTTAATTAGAATGTCACCAGTTTAATATTTCCCTTCATCATCAAATAGCTTGTCCTTAGCAGAACTTTGTCACCCTAACAGTCCTTCAGAATTTCTTTCTCTCATAGGCAAGACCACCTGCCTCTGCTTGAAGCCATCATACTCAAATCATCAGTTACATCCTGAATCCATTGTCTCTGTGGTTTTCCTGTTTGCCAGTATGCATCCTTCCATAATGGTCTTCTCAATTTTTTGTGTCTTCTATATGCATAACATACTTCAATTTCTTCATTATTGTTTGTTTTATCAACCGGTTTTCTTTTGAGTTCTTTCCGACTAGATCTATATTTTTCTTTTTTCTATCCATGATATTATCCTTAGAAATGTTAAAATTTGCCCAGTGACCAGATTTAGCTTGTTTTAATATTGGTGTATAGGTACTTTTTAGTCAGGAATGCGTTTTAGCAATGTTGACATGATTGCTTAGCATTCTTTTAATTTGTTCGTGACTATTATATACCGTAATATAATGTAAAGACTTTTTATGTATTCATCCTCAGACTTTTTAAAAACACCATTTTATGTATTCATGCTCAGGTCTGACATAGAAGCCCATGTTAGGATCGCTCATCCCGTAAGCAATGTTGAGGTTTCTTCCTTGCAGAAATCTAGTACACATTTGTCATCTGAGATCACATCTGAACATCAAGGTACATGCACTTAAATTACTTTATACTTACATTATATATACATTTATCTTTGTTTATGTCTTACTGGCATTGACAACCCAGAATGCCAGCAAAAAGTAAACTATTTAGAGTCAGAACAGATTGTCATTCAACATTTCAAGTGCTCAAAACAAAGTGGAACTAATCAAAACCCTCATTTTTAACAACAGACAATTGCATTCCTCTTGAAAACAATTAAAAACAGGACAGTTATTAACATCACTAGATACACACTGTACCTACGCAAATGCAAGATATTCTAAAGCTTCAATACGCTTGTAAGAAATGACATCCAAGTAGAAATGTTAAACGTCACCAATGGTGGAGATATGGATGTTTCTCTGGTTCAGGGGTCCTAAATATGCAATTTATAATGTGTACTGCTCCTGAACATCTGAAGGAAACGACCACAATAACCGTAATATAAGATGAAGTGTCCACTGACCAACATGGAGATACAGAACATACAAAAGAGGGACAGATAGATGGGATAACTCTGCAATATATCTAATGGTGCAGTATACCTAATGACCACCCAACAGAATACAAGATAAGAAACCCACACTTCTACAGAGAGCAACTAGTGTTGTAAGCAAACCTGACCTCACCATGGTATCAGTTGATGCCTCAGATACTTGCACACACAGAGTCCTGGAAGACATTAGAAGTAGCCACAGACCAATGCTAACAACAACAGACATAATACAGGATAGGGTGTTCAAAATAAAAGTAGCCTGATTGACAAATCAAAAGTTGCCAGTTACACATTGCGTTTTTTCTATTTACTATTTAAACCGGTTCTGACTGCTCATCCTACGTCATATTGGTTCATCGCCCCATCCAGCACTATAATTCAACACCTTTACAAAGACTCGCTTACTTGACCTATTACTTACTTACTTAATCCCGTCATGCCTAGTGACACATGGGGCTTCAGAAAGGACTTTCCATGCTCTCCTGTCCTGTGCAACCTTCAGCGCAGAGATGCGGTTTCCAGTTCCTCTTCCATCATGCGCCTCCATGTTGTCCGTGGTCTGCCTTTCTTTCTTTTTCCTTCTGGTGTCCAAGTGAGGGCTACCCTTGCAGGCATTTCTTGTCTCATTCTCATAACATGTCCGAGCCATTTCCATCTTCTCTTTTGAGTATGTCATTCATTGCCTCTTGTCTTGTATCTTGGAGTAATTGGTTATTGGATATTTTTACTGGCCAAAAGATTCCCAAGATTCTGCGAAGACAAAGAGTGGTGGAAAACTGACAGCCTGTTAGTATCTCCTTTGGTCATCCTCCAACACTCCGATCCGTAGAGCAAAACTGGCAAAACAATGCTTTTATAGAGTTTAAGCTTTGTGGTCCTATTGTAGATTTTGGATTTCCATACTGGTTTCATTCTGGCAAAAGCGGTTCTGGCCTTACTTAGACGTGATTTTATATCTTCCTCTGTGCCACCATTTAGTGTCAGTACGCTACCAAGATATGTGAACTGCTCAACCCTTTCCAGTGTTTCATTTTCTAACATTACTGGTTGTTGGATTTCACTGTTTGTCATAATTTTTGTTTTTCCTGTGTTTGTTTTGAGGCCTACTGTCTTTGCCGTGCTGTGAAGTATTGTACTTTTCTCTTGTATATGTTCATATTTGTGTGACACCAGGGCTATATCATCTGCAAAGTCCAGATCCTCAAGCATATCGAAAGGGGTCCATCTTATTCCTCTTGGTGCTTGTTGTTTTATGGCATTTTTAGCACCCAGTCAATTGTAATACTAAACAAAAGAGAGGACATTATGCATCCCTGTACTTGACCTATACTACATCATAATTGAACCCTCTCATTTTCATAAATATATGCCAGATTGGCTCCCTTGACAGGCTACTTTTATCTTGAACACCCTGTATAAGCAGATCTGTAACAACAACAAAAAGTTAACTGGACATCACATGCTACACTTTCAGACAGCAGAATCCGCAGTATTAACCTAATGGTTAGTGTAGACACTACATCATCACAGAGTATATAACTAATATAATATAGCAATATAAAAAAAGGCAACTAGAAATGTTTATGTATCTTTTGATCCCCAGAGATATTATAAATAGCTAGAGAGTAGAAAAACCCACCAAAAAAAATAAGTACTCAGCAGCAAATATAATTCTGTTTAGCACAGCTCAGGCAAATGTTATATTAGAATAACAAAGAAGCAAACAAGAACACAAGCATGTGAATATTTGGATTTCAATAACAGAATATAAATCTTGGAAACTCTCCCGCTGTCTTGATGGAGAAAGAAAGAAGACCAACCCAAAACCATTTAAGAGCTAGTAGAAAAAGCATGAACAACAAAGAAAATGTAGAAAATTCTTGTAGGGCACCAACAAAATTAATGATTTTGTCCCAAGATATTCTGAGAATTTATCACAGGGGGGCTGTATGAAATCTGACAGTCTAGATGTTTTATATTCTATTCTCCCTCATTGAGATACATAAAAAAATACTGAAAATATGCAGCTCTCATATATTCTTCATTTAGTTTTTGTGTTATACTGGGAAGATCTCCAAATGTTGTTGAGATTGGCAAAAACAATTCTGACTTTATAGTTTGTTGATATTCTCGCCTACACCCCCATCTGTTATTACTATACTTCCTAAAATATGTGAAGTATCTGTTGCTGCTAGTTCCTGGTTCTCTTATTTTTCCTGATGTGTGGTTGTTTAAATTTATAGTCGTCACTTACAGTTTTCTTTTTGTTTGTGTTCAGTCCAACTTGTTAGCTGTATTTGTGCGGTCTGCTTGTTTTTTTTCTTGAATATGTAAGTAGGAATGTGCTAATGTCATCTGCATGTTCCAAATCTTCCAACATGGAGAACATTGATCACTGTATTCACCTAGATATATCATCTGTTGTGTCTCATCATCCAATCTATAGCAATCAAGAAGGCCCTGGAAACATGGAAACAATTGGGAGGGATGAGAGGAAGAGCTGGAAGAAGTTTGCTGAAGACCTGTGCTCCGTTAGGAGTTGAAAGGTGAAAAATAGCAGAAATGTACTACATAGTATGAAAACTGCCAGTGTGGTGCCAGGGCCCGCAAGGGAAGCAAAGAATATTACCCCTGTGACTTACAAGACATGTCGTAAGAGGCGACTAATGTAGGACCTAGGGCAGCTACCCCAGTAAATTAAAAGCATCGCAGAAATCGGATGTAGGCGCATAACTGGTGCAACGTACAATTGCTCTTAGGCTCAGATCACATATAAATCACAGAGTGGTTAACAAGTGGTCGATATGGAGCGTTTGAAGAAGTATGAAAACATGTTATCTTATTGACTTTTAACTTCATGGACGAATAGCTAAAACTGATGCAAATTGATCTGCCAGACATCTGTATATAGCAATTACTCATTCTGAGTACAATTCTGTCATTCGAACACATGCAAAAACCTTATACAGCAGCACCACATAACAAATATGAAATTTATCTCTAGATATTTCACTCTTCCTACATTGTGGAATTACACTATTGTCAAATGCTATCAAAGAGCTTTTGGTTTTGTTTTTATTACATTAGAAAATTACATAAAAGCTAGTAGGGTGTATTATTTACTGTTCATGATACAAAGTTTCCCTGTGGCGTAGAGGTGTTTCTCATGACAAAGGTACCAGGGTTGCTCCCTTATGGGGGTCATCTGGATATTTTTCCAGAGATCCATGATCTCAGCATAGGTGATAAATCGTGTTTCTAGTCCTATTGGAGACAGACAATAAAACATAGGTCACGTTTCCAATTCCACGAGCATGTAAAAGAACTCTTGGCAGTTCAAAATTGAGAAGAGCAGAGAAAAGGTTACAAATAAAATTCCTACAAAAATATCTTCACCATCTTCGTTTGTGTTATACAGCAATATTGACTTAAAAAATTACTTTTGTTTTTCTCCAACAGCGCCCAGAAGTAATCCACCATCTACAAAACATTACAATTGTAACAGATGCAGTGACGTTGAGAGCAGTGAGTTTTTGTTTAAACTTCATCTTGCCAAGCATCCATGCTTCAAATACACGTCAGTTTTATCTAGTGCTACACTCATATGCCATACCTGTGGCTATATTGCGAAGAACAATAGGGACCTTGCTGAACATACAGGAGAACACATGTCCGAAAGAAGATTTAAATGTTTCATGTGTGAGCACGATAGTCACAAGAAACGAGGTGTGAGGGTTCATATTAAAAGTGTACATAACATAAATATGGATGATGATACTGGAGTGATTGACCGAAAAGAACAAAGAAGTAATTTGGACTTACGACCCAGACTTGTCAACATTGATCCAAAAGTTTCATTAGTGAACCCTTTCAAACAATCTGCAACTTATCTCAGGCAGCTGCTACTCAAACATGACATTAGAGAGCTTGATTAACTTAAAGATGTTGATGAAAACACTCTGACAAACAGAAATAGTGTGAAGTATACCCACAGAATTATATTCCAAAGAATTTCTATCTCAAATCTCAGAACAACCAGAGACCTGCAAAGAATTTAGTCCCTACACAAGCATACCTGGCTCAAACTCCACTGCCAGCATTTTGTAAGCAAATTTGTTACTACGTGGATTAAGCAAATTTGTTACTACGTGGATTTTTACAAATGGTTAAAATAGATCTCACCGTTCAGAAAGCAATGGCAAACTACTGAACGTATGAGTGGTGCCTAGAAAATCGACAACTTGTTTGCTGTGGTTGATGGCAAAGTTCTGTAAAGGATATGCCACAATTTTCATTTCAGTTATTATGTCACTTTTCTGTCCACTATATACTGTACATATTTTATACATGTTTATTTTACTGCTATATTTAAATGTGTGTTTTTTTTCCACAATAATAATAAAAATGTTAAATATTTACTGAAAATAAGTGTTTTCTTATACCCCAAAAGTACCAGAGTATCCATTTTATCGCTATTTATTCCATATTAGCTGCAGAGAATAAATAAAACACTTCACTTCCTGCTCAGACTTTTCATTAATCACTGGTTAACAATTCACTAATCATTTTCATAATAATCATTATAAAATATTATGTAGATATATATATATATATTAGACATTTTGGGATCTCTACGTTTTCTTAAATTCTGCTTTTTTCCTAGTTTAACAAAAATGTATATGTTATTTTTGATCTGTTCATGTGATCCACCATCTTTTGCCAAGATGTTCAGCATTTTCATTTCCTATTGTGCCACAGTGAATTGGGATCGATTGCAATACTGTTTCTTTGGTGATGATAAAGAGCTGCAGTAAAGAGTATGTGATTTCAGTCATGAGACTATTAATGCGGTCTTTTGGCTGTTTAATGCTTATTTTGCATCAGTGAAGACGATTATCTGGCTGTTTTGTGTATCAATGCGATTTATGATTATATTGATTTCCTTTGCTGTATTTTCTATGTCATCTTTAAAATGTGTTTACTGTTTTGTATGTTTTCATTCTCTATTTCTTCTCCACCTGGTGTCACAATAAAAATGCCAGCTTCTCCATCTAACACTGTCTTTTTTGCTAACCCATTTGTATACAGGTATGCCCATATATCTTTTGGATATGGTTTTCTGCTGCCTCATTTAGCATTTGTACTTGGGCTTGAGTTTTTGTGATGATATCTGGTGTACTATCAATGATTTTGGAAAATGTTATTCTGTCCTAGGATGGATATGTATTGAAGGTGTTTAGGGAACTTTGAGAGTTTGTCAGAGAGGGGATCTCAAGCTGTTTTGCTGTGCGCAGAAAACTGATCCTCTTCATTACCCTTTTATAGGTCTACTAGTCTCTTTTCCACTGGCTGCATGCATGTGGATGCTTCCATTGTCAAGTTTGGGGTAGTTTTCATGCTGCATGTTATAATTTTATAGTTTCAGTTTTTTTTTATCAATCTTGTAGATATTACTTTTTGCTACAGTACCACATTCCCACATCCTATATCCTGAAGCTGATCTTAGATATCATGTGTATGTTCCTTTTAGAACTTTTTCATTTGCTCCTGTCTGTTCTAGCAAGTTTTTCAGGGGCTGTTCTGACTATCACTTTTGTTTGGCACATGTCAGTATGCTACTTTTCATGTTAGTCTTGGATCAAATGGGACTTCGCATGGTATAGGTAATATCTTTGCCTTGTTTTGCAACAGCTTGATATTAAAAATAGAGTTGGCTATTAAAGAACATAAAAACAAGGAGAATTAAATATTTTGGACACATCAAATGAAGGGAATGATGCCTGGAAGAATAATGAGAGGAAGACTTAGAAGACGATGGCTGCAAGACGCCATTGACGATCCGAGAATGACTGATGCTGGTCAACTTGCACAGAATAGAGTTTTTCAGGGCTGCTGTCATGGGAGCCAAGTTCTGGAAGGGACAAGCTACATGATGATATCTTGTAATATGCTTCATCTCCAATACCTTGCCAGCTATATGCTTCATATCAGATGGATTTAAAATATTGATCTGAGGACAAGTACAAGACAGAAACATATCTATTTTAGAGAGAAAATAAATGAGAAAATAAATAAAAGTTAAGAGGATTTTGCATGCTTTCAACACACACTGACATATATGAAAAGTTATATCATAAACTAAAATCAAAGAATTGTAACACAACTTTGAAGGAAACTTGATGACTGCTCCAACAATTGATCCAACAAATAACTGATAAAGATCTTTAGTTTTACTATCATTTATGCAGAGAAGCTTCTCTGCAAGCTTCATTGAAACTGTAAATGGTTAGGTAAAGTGAACATAAATGCTGAAAAAAAGGTGCAGTTCAGTGTATTATACTTCCATGATTAATATCAAGGGTGTCTGTGGCATAGAGGTTAGCTGCTCACCTCTCATTCCAAAGTTACTCGGTTCACTCCCTCGCAGAGCCATCAGGATATTTTTCCAGAGTTCCCTGATCTCATTGTAGGTGAGATTGAGTTCCTAGTCCTATTGGAGATGGACGATAAGACACATAGGTCCCATGTTAAAGTTGAGCACATAAAAGAACATGTGTCAGTTCAAAATAGCTGAAAAGCCGCTACCAGGGGAAAATTCATAAGAAAGATTACAAAATAAAAATTAATACAAAATATTTTTATCATCTTTTAAATTACATTAGGGACCCTCACCAGTACTACAGAGTTCATGCACTGCCACTGAGATCTTCCTGTGTAAGAAAACGATTAAAACATAGATGGTTATGCACCGAAGTGCAATGATAGTGGTCCAATAAATTGATTAGTATCACACCGAAAAATGTATGTGATAAACTAGAGTGAATGAAGATGTTCTACATGAACAAATGATATACTGTATAATGACACTGACATTGCAACCAATTTATAGTGTCTCTTATTTATCAAATTTCTCAAAAGTGATATAATAAATTTTCAACTTAAATTCAAACTCTTGACATGATTGTTCTTCTTTGAACGCTCCATATCGACCGCCTCTTAAACCACTCTTTGTGATCTGAGCCTAACAGTGATTGTATGTTGTGCCAGTTATGTGCTTGTAGCGCATATCCAATTTCTGCGACACTTTTTATTTACTAGTGTAGCTTCCGTAGGCCCCTACCTCAATCGCCTCTTTACGACATGCCTTGTAGGTAGCAGTGTTACCATTCTTTGCTCCCCTTGTAAGCCCCAGCAACACACCTACAGCATGGTTGTACTAGAATTGTCATAGATTTGGTAAATCAAAACTCACCTGTCTACCAGACCTGATAATTATCTACTCTATAGGACTATTGTTACTGTTGCATTTATTAAACCTTCTAACATTTAAGAAAGCAGTGAGTCACCTGGTTGTCAACTTCTCTAAAGAGCTTGTCATGCAACGGCACAGGTAGTGGTCACATAAGTCTTCTCTGCTATTCAGAAGCTGGACATCTTCGTACAGGATGTTCAGAAGTGATTTTTTCAGTGTCATAATCACAATCATCATGTTTCTATCATGTGCTTGTTGAAAAGATGCTATCTTTGTCTGTTGTATCCTATACGAGGTCTGGATATTACAACTTGTACTTTTCTGCTGAGCTGGTAATATGGATCATTTGTCTGGTGACCCTGATGTTCTGTTTCATCATGTGTTGTCTTTTCTAATTCAGTGTAATGACCCTGTCTTTGTGATTTGATCTGACAGTACTTTCTTTAAAGAACTGAGAATGCTCACTGTCATGTCAGTCGGGTTCATATTTCTCCAGAGTTTGTATGCTATGTGGTTGGATTTTATTTAGTTGATGTATTGTTGGCATTTGCTTTTATTTGTTTTCATTGTTTCTACAAAGTTTATCCTGTTTCAGACATCCCCTTTAAAAGTCATTTATTCTTTTATACATCGAGTGATTTGTCAGTCTTAATGAATTTTTCAGATTGTTTCTCAGCATTGCTGTCTCTCTTATCTTCCAATAGCTGAAGGTATGTGGGTTTCTTTTCTACAGGGTGTTGAAGATAAAAGTAGCCCCATTGACAAATTAAAAGTTGCCAGGTACGCAATGCATTTTATCTATTTTGACTAGCTCGTCCTTTCGTCACATTTGTTCATCGCCCTTCCCGAACAATAATTACACACCATTACAAAAAGATTTGCTCACTTGACCTATACTACGTCATAATGAACCTTCCCATTTTCATAAGCATGTGCCAGATTGGCTCCCTGGACAGGGCAGGGCTACTTTTATCTTGAACACCCTGTAGTTATGTAGTTGGTATTTTCGTGCCTTGCGTTATGTCTTTCACTGCTTGGTTTTGTATTTAATTTGTTTAAATTTGACTTTGCTGCTGTTGCCCCAAAGCCATATTATAGGACTGGTCTCACATGTCCAGTATATAATCTTTTTTTTGTAGGTATATCAGTGTAAAATAGGTTCTAAAGCTCTTATTTAAGGTATCACAAAAAATTCTCCCTATTGAATTTCAGACCGCCTATTTGGGAGGACAGAATAAACCTACCAAGAATGTTGTAAAATGTGACTAATTTTGGTAGTTATATTATGTCAGTTTTCAGCAGTGTCTGTGTATTACTTCTCGGCACAGCATTGTTGGGGATTGGGTGTGCCTTCTCTCTTGGATTTTTACTTTAATAATCTGAATTACTATCTGGAAACTGTGGACACTGACAGAACTTGCTGGGATTAGCTGCATGGTACTATTGACAAGTCTGCGGTGCATGTGCTTGGGGATATTGATTGATGTGGGAACATATCTTCTTTCAGAGATATGTGCTGGAGACATTAATGCAACGACTACTAGCAGGAACAAATCTCATTTTTAGAGATATCTATTGGAGAGACAGATACTCTGCAGGATATGTCAACCAGACTGTCATGCCTACCCATGTAACTGTCAGTGACACTACTTAAACTATTGTGATCAGAAATGTTTGGTAGGCAATCAAATCTAATTTCAGTGATAGCCGACACAGACACGACATGTGCAGTACATGTGCTTGAATTGATTCCATATGCATTAGCTAGGCAAATCTTGTACATTGTTTTCAGGATGCACTGCATGGAGATGCATCTTGATTTGTGTTCACATGAGAGTAATATAAATGTTTTTTGCATCTCACGAGACTAATCTGATTTCATACAAATATATTTATTTTCTAAATATTGATGTAGAGGATGCAGGTATGCTCCTGGTTAATTATTATTGCATAGTTATCACTGGCTTTTAAAATGTTTTACCTAGCGTAACTTGATTTGAATACTCAATGAGAAAGTAAAGCAGAAACACAAATATTATCAATTCATTCAGTTCAATTAATTGTTTGGACTTGCAAAAGTTTTCTGGGTCTCTATGGCGGAGTGGTTAAGAAGTTTGCCTCAGGAGCATAAATATTATCAATTCATTCAGTTTAAATCTTTGCAGTTTCAAAAGTTTTGGGTGTCTATGGCGGAGTGGTTAAGAAGTTTGCCTCAGGAGCATAAATATTATCAATTCATTCAGTTTAATTAAATCTTTGCAATTTCAAAAGTTTTTGGTGTCTATGGTGGAGTGGTTAAGAAGTTGACTGTTCTGAATTTTGTGGATTTGAATCTGCACCAAGTAACATGTGCAAATTTGTCACGAGATTCCAAGGATTGTTCTGGAGCTACGAAGTTTGTGCTTTGTGCAACACTCTCGGAAGAATGTGTGCCATCTCTGCTGTTAGGGACAGAGCCATATGGGGAAACCTGATGCAATGAAGTTAATTATTTGCCGTTAGACCCTTTATTCTTTCAAAAGTTAGCAGGTTCAAATATTTATATTTAATGTCCTGATAGTATGCATGTATATACCTAAATGTAAATGGATTTGAATACTTTGAGAAAATAATGCAGCAACACAAATATCATCAATTCAATCAGTTTAATTCAATGTTTGCCCTTTCAATACTTATGACGAAACACATAAAAACAAAGTACTGTAGTTTTACAAAATGATAGTTTTACTGCAGTCTTCCCTTATATCGATAATGCTTTCAATAGTTAGCAGGTTCACATAATTTTATTTGATATCTTGAGAGTTTGCATGTATGATATATTTATAGTATATGACATATCAGTAACAAATATTAGCAGTATACAACTTGCTGTCTTTTATGAAGAGTTCAGCCAGAACTGAAGAAACAGCAGTCTAGCAGAAAAGTACTATTAGTCATTCTCAGGGCTAACCAATTGTTATCATCTAATTCAGATCAGCCTGTTAATCTGTATTGCAGAAAAGAATTTTTTTGCTTATGTCACAGAGTAGTAAATAATAACATGCAAATAGAACCAACAGAACAACTGACTATGGTTGAATGGTTTAAAATAAGGAACAATCTGAAGAGTTTATTTTTTTAAACTTTTAAAGTCATCTTTTCTCGCCACTGTTTTTCTATATATCAGGTGCTATATAAGCATCACTGCGATAGACCTCCAACATCACCTGTCGCTTGACTTGATGTTGTACTCTACTATGCTGTAATTTGTCCATCTCTTGATGTCCCCTTCCAAACTGTGTCTCAATGTACCTCTTGCTCAACTTGCCCCACTAAGGTTTCTTGCTTAACTTGCACCACTAAGGTTTTGAACATCAATTTGTTGGGTCAGATATAATTTTGATTTTTATTTCCTGTAGTAATTCTTCATTACTAGTTTTTTCTAGAACTTCATTATTTGTCTGTTTTTCTATCCATGAAATATGACATATTTTTCTGCATATCTACATCTTAACATTATTCATTCTGTCTTCCAAATGCTTGTTCATATTTCTGAACAAAACAAAAATATAGAGTAAATATTGCACTTGATAATTCTCATTGTTAGCTTATTTGTTATCTGTTTAGATATTAGAGAACTTGCTACCTATGAAGTCGGAGAAGTCCCCGCCTGTATAGGAGGAAACCAATAAAACTGTAAACAGACTTTCACGCAAAAATCAGCCAGAAATGCCACACCAGGCGCCATGGCTACGTCTGAATTCATAGCTGGCCAATGCAGAAGAAGAGAACTTGCTCATTGAATGTACTTAAACTATCCCAAGCATGTGATTACCTCAGTATAAAGTTTGACATTCAACACCCACTCTATGATGTGCTGACTACACCTAAAGGAAAAAGACTTATAAGAGGTAAATCATGGATGAGATGTGCAGATGATGTTATCCAACAGGTGTGTAGATCTACAGATATTAATCTTAGCAGTGATTGGATTACAATGCCTGTGGATACCAACATTACCATCTCTGTCCACATCACACTTAACAGAAACTGTGCATAACAAATTTCTACTATAGTAAATGTGGAGTTCACGGTGATGGTGGAGGAATACACACAGGATGGTGATGATGTGGGATACACAGATGGCTCAGTGATTCGAGGCAAGTGAGATGCTTGGGCATTTACTGTGAGCTTGAGATACAAAACTATCAAAGACAGCTATACGTTTGCGATAATGATGAGCAGCTCAAAGTGGTAACTATGGCTCTGAAATGGTCAAGTACACAGGAATTTACACATGCATGTATACTGAGAAACTCAATGAATATGCTTAATAAAATTCAGGCTGGCTGTATAAGGCAGGAATTACATGTCACATTGCTCACATCTTGAATAACAACCCATTTAACTTTTATTTTTGAACCAGGGCATGCAGGAGTACAAGGCAAGGAGCATGCAGATCATATAGCAGAGGTCAAGGAAGGACAGTCAATGGATAATACAGACACCATAAGGGATGAATGTCTTATGGATGACTGAAAACATTTATAAATCTGCATCACTATCCAGAGTGAAAGAGGTGGGAGTGAAAATGTGAACTTCCAAACATAACTTTGTTAGAGGCACAAGACATTTGATTAATCAACACAGAAGGGGTGCATAAATTTGTGATATTTTCATTTCCAAAGTGCTCTAAACCTGTGACTATCTCTACTGTTATAGTGTCTTAAAAAACTACTGCTTTTCTTTTTTTCATTGAGTCTCTCTATCCACTTCTGACTTTAGTATATTGGGCCATCATTGTTTTGTATTCTGGGTTTATTGTCCCTTTGGTTGTCAAATCATCTGCTACATATTCTGCCCATTTTGTCAGTATCTTTAATTTATCCTATAAAATGTTACCATTGCTTTTTTATGCAGTTCCTCTTATTTTATGCAGTTTATGCAATTTGTCTTATTTCTTTGCGCATCTCTCTGGTCTTGTGGTTTAGTGACATCTCTTCAATTTCCTTGCATTCTGTCTCCAAATAACTTTCTCCTTTGTGTCGCTGCACAGTTATGTGTTTTTTGGTCTAACATTTCATATTGATGTGTGTTTTTGTTCTTTCTGACATTTTGTTTATAATCTTGTCTGTCATTCACATTTTATTTTGTGTGAGCTCCTTGGCAGACAGGTTTTCATTTACTGCATGGATGCTCATTTTTAGACATTCTCACTTATTGACTACATTTTCTTCCGCATTCTGTCCCTAAGGATTATTATTTATTCTTTATGTTTACAAGATTCTTCTGCTGTGTGTCTGTTTCATTGCTGATGTCTTTCAATGTCTTCATACGTTTTGTGTTTGTCGTTTTATATTTAATTTTATTACCACTGTTATTTTTTTCCCCTTCATTTGTCCACTATGAATTCAGGCTTAGTCATTGCGCCTAATATGGGCCTATGACTGATTACTGAGTGAAGACTTGCTTTCCATATCACCGCCAGGATTATAATCTTAGTTGATATTTGCTCCCCGGTATATTTTGGTATTTTTTATATTGTTTTTAAATCTGTTTTTTTACCATAATAAATCTATCCCACTTCATATATCTTGTACATTTCTGAATTTCATACTGATTTATCATAAGGAAAGGTGACCACAAGGTTACAAATCTCAACAAAAGTGTATATACTTGTAATTAATTCTCTAAATATGTTTGAAAAGTGGTGAAGGAAGTATATGTAGTACATACTTGCATATAATGATGAGTTTAAATATTGAGAGAATTTCATTGATATTGTGTTCTGTCTGACTGAAGAATCAGTCCCTGTCTGTGATGTTGTATTTGAAATAAAGATGTCTCTAGATAAGACTACTGAATTGAGGAATATAGGGGAGGGGGTGGATGTAGTTTCTTCAGTGATCTCTGGTCATGCGCTTAGTTTACTGTGGATCACAAACTGGGCAGTCAGCTTCAGGTCTGTCAGGTTTACCCAAAGTTTTGTTTTTAGGTCGACTTGGTGTGGCCACATGTTGCTTCTCAGCTCACCCAGGAGAGGACAGTCTTGCAGGACATTCTCTGGTTTCTGTTCCACCTGCTGACACTGGCAGAGAGCTGTTTGACTTATTCCTAGTCCATGTAATCGTCTACAGTGTACAATACGTAGGCAAAATATAATGACCTGGTCTGTTCTGCTTAGGTCTATGAGGAAGTCTTCCATAAAAATATCCTGTGTTTGTCTTCCAGTCTACTGCAAATTTTCTCTGTATGAGGGTTTTGACCTCTTGAAAAGATAGAACAGTTTGATATGGTTGTATTTTTCTTGACATCCTCTTCCTCTTCAACAATTTAGTAATGCTTGTATTTTGTCCTTTTGTTGAGTACCATGTAGTATTTATGTTCTACATATCATTGAAGAGTTGGATGTGTGGTTTTTCTACCTACTCCTAACACGAGCCAGAATTGGACTTCCCTGACACTAAAGGACAGGGTTTTTTTTTCCTACTGATTGATATAGCAGCCACAGTAGGGTTCACTTTGCTCATCCCCTGTCACCTCATACACTTTGCTGGTCATGTTGAGTTCTGCTATATTCTAATCATGTTCAAGGCAAGAGGATCATCGCATCCTGAGTCACTGCGTCTTTACAATGGGTGTCAGTTGTCAAAAATTTGCACATACTTTCTACAGATTTAGTCAGTATCATTCTTCATTCTTTCCAACTACATAGGATTTACATTGTTTACTATTTTCCTAATCCTTGCCTTTCTCAATAGGACTGCAACTTAACATTTATATTAGTGTTTAAGTTCAGTGTTTCTGGTGATCATAGTTCTGAACTTGTTCCAAACACTTATGTCAGGGTTTTTTAGTGCAATTTGTGTAGCAAAGACATTTTTAAAGATTTGAGTTGTTGACTATAATCTAAAGAGATGGACTATTGGTTTTTACAAACAGAAAACCCCACTTTATAGTACCACATTTGCTGAGTTATACTTAGCATGGTGCCAAATATGATAGGTCTTAACAGACTGTCAGAGCTGGCTATTCAATGTAGCTAGTTATTATGCTCAGTGCAGTCAAGTTATTTAAATTATATGTGTACTTGTGCACTCTAGTGATGATAGAACATCAGTACAAAGTTTTGAGAACCATAGAAATATTGTATACTTTTCAGCACCAGTCTTGAGTAAACTTGTAGGACCTCATTGTCAATACAAAATAAAATTTCTTTAAGGAAAAGTTATTCAAGCTATATTGGAAAATTTATCATGGGAATTTTATAGAAATGATATCACTGATTATAAAACTGAGCTGGTGGTCTCTGTGGCTAAGTGCGTTACGCTGCCTTGCATTCAAAGGTGTAGTTTGAACCCAGACCACCCGTCTGAAGTGCATTTGTCCAGAGACCCTAGGATTGTTGCCGAGCTACAGAGTTTGTGCAACACTTTGACAGCAGTGCCATTTATGCTGAGAGGGATCATAGAGTGACACCCAGAGAATGAGTGCCCTTCACTTTAGAACTGAGGCTGCAGGAATGTTATTAATTTATTTGAAATGAGCTAAGCTTGCTAGTTTGGACATTTTGACACTCAAATTTGACATGAGTAGCCTGACATGGATGTCATCAATTTTGAAAGTGTAATTGATCAGTGTAATTTGACATGGGATGTCGTTATAAATTTGTGAAAGTGTAACTTAATCAGAGTAAATTGACATGGGATGTCATTATAAATGTGTGAAGTGTAACTAATCGAGTAAATTGACATGGGATGTCATTATAAATTTGTGAAAGTGTAACTTGACATGGGATGTCATTATAAATTTGTGGTTTACATGCTCAGAGAATTTGACATGGGATGTCATCAATTTGTGAAGAGTTAACTTGATCAGTATACCATTGATGACTTATGACTATCATATTATAATTTTGTTGTTTGTTACTGCATGTACATGTGTTTATATGATTCTACAGATACTATATAATTGCTAAGAGCATTGCTAAATTCAAATAAAGAGGCTATGTGTTTAGTTGTATTTGCTAGAAGTTATTGGCTATAATAAGCTATCCACCAGTTTAAGATGTAACATTTTATTTTTAATAATTTGTGTGTATATTTTAAAATGTTGAAAATTAATGATCTGTTTCATGTTTTACAGTTTTATTGTTGCTTTACTTACTCATTAAACTTTTATCACATTTTTATTTGTTTTCTAGTTATTTTACATGTTTCTTTACTGTGGAAGCGGGTGTCTGAGTAGTTTAAACATGTGTGTTTTTCTGAGACATTCATGTTTGACGCCCGTGTAATGTAAAGTTTGTTCTGTTGATGAAAATGAACTCTGACTGCACTCTGCAGACAGCTTTGTGCAAGACTAGAGTATCATCAACAGTGTTATATATTCATCACTATCCTCCTTCATACAGCAACTCTAATAATCGAAGGTATAATATCTGTAGTAACTAACACCAGAAATGGAATCCAATGGACTCTGACAGAGCAACTAGATGATCTGGACTTCGCTGATGATATAGCCCTTCTGTCACATACACAAACTCAGATGCAGGATAAGCTAAACACATTGAATTTAAGGTCCCAGCAACTAGGGCTGAACATTCATAAGGGAAAGACAAAAGATATTGAGAATTAACCAAGCAAACGACAACACGATCTTCCTGAGTGAAATCCCACTTTAAGAGGTAGAATCATACACATATTTGGGCAGCAACGTAGACAAAGAGGGTGGAACAGATAGAGATGTCAAAATAAGAATACAGAAGGCAAGAGGAGCTTTCATTGCACTGCGAAACATTTGGAAGTCTAAAGAAATCAAATCTAGAACAAAAATTTGGATATTTAACTCTAATGTTAAAGCAGTTCTACTGTATGGGTCAGAAACATGGAGAACAACTAAAACAATAGCGCATAAATTGCAAACATTCATCAACTGGTGTCTGCGCAGAATAGAGGGAATAAGATGGTATGATAGGGTCACAAATGAGGAACTTATGGAGAGAACAAGACAGATTCCAGTGAACGAACAGGTTTAAAAAAGACGCTGGCACTGGATAGGACACACTTTGTGAAAACCGGAGGGAATATAACAAGAAGGGTCCTTGCCTGGAACCCGCAGGGACAACGAAAGAAGGAGAGGCCGAGAAATACATGGAGACGAGATTTGGAGGCGGAGATCAACAATATAAAGAAGAGCTGGAGGGAGCTGCAGGAGATAGCTAGAGATTTGGCATGAAAAGACTTGGCATGAGTTGGTTGAGGGCCTATGCCCCAATCCGGGGTTAAAAAGGCAAAGAGAGAGAGATAATATCTGTAATATAAGCAAATCAGTTGTTTATTTTTCATTCGATTTGTCATTTAGCAATCCACCACTCAAATAAAACTATCAATAACATGTCTTCCTGAACATAAGAATGATACATCATCATACTAGGACAAAGTTCTATCTTCAAATATAACTATATATTCTTATTAAATAGTAGAATATACTTATCACTTCTGCAAAAATGTTTCTGTTCAGAAATCCCTGAATATCTCACTACTAAATGTTTATTGAAATGTCTCCCTTGCTATCTAGTTGCAGCTATCTATAACAGAGGTGAAACCAAACTGTCACGGCTGCCTTGTTGCTAATACTAAAGGATAGCAAGTTCTCTTCTGTGTACTGAAATCTCATTTGCTTCTATCCTATTTATTTCGATATGAGATTACTTTGGCAACAGCCGGTTCTTTAAGGCTAGTCACATGGAGTAATTATTATTCGACTGAAAAAAGTTCTTGGGCTACTTTCCCTAGTTTTTACGCTATGTTTGACACCTATACTTCTCTTATGTTCCGTCCACTACCAGAGACTCGTTGACAGTGTGATCGTGAGCCTGGTCTTACCGATGGGTCGGTTCATCGTGGTGAGAAGTTAGGCTGGGGTTTCTTGGCTAATGCGCATGGTAGGGTTGTTGTGGTGCGTACAAGACAACTTCTAGTATGAGGATGAAGTTTGAGGCCGTTACTGCTGCCCTGCTCTCTGGGACTTCATTTACTGGGACCGTTGTTGTATCTCTCAGTCGATGCTTCACAAGATCCAGAAGGGCAGGTTTCGGTATGAGTGGATGTCGTCTATAGAAGTTTCTAACCTGCAGAGGCTTACGTGGATATACTATCCTGGGCATGCGGGTGTTTGCGGAAAGGAGAGAACGGGCAGACTTGCACCCGATTTGAAGATGGATAAGGGAGATGTTCTTAGGTCTCTTTGAGACTGTCTTGGATGGGGACACTAAAATAGATGCTGAATCGATCCAGCCATTTAGGCAGTTTGGAGTTACCTGTTGTACAGGTAGAACTGGATGCCTGAGTGGCAGCGTGAGAGGTGTGTTTAATCAGCAAACCACAGGAACCATCAGTATGTATACTCTTCGATATCTGTTGGGGAAGACTGAGCACCTATGGGTCTGCCCGGAGTGCAATGACGTCAGTTTAGTAACCAATAACTAGTCCTTCATCTCTTCTGTGACAGTGTTCACTTCTAATCTGCCCTAATAAATTCAAATCTCCAATAGTTCTATCTTCTACGTGAAGTTCTCCGGTTCTCTTCTGCTTTCTATCTCAGTTCTCTATCTTCCTGGTTCTCTATGTGTCCGAACAGAGGCACTATCACCCTCTGTGTTTCTGTCTGTGTGTTCTGATACTCTTATTTTCTATTCTGGCTACACTCTCTCAACCAACCTACCCATAGATCTCTCCAAGCTGTTCTGTAGCTAGCTATCCTGGTTCTCACGTTCCCCGTCTACTTATCTGGTGAACATAATTCTTTGTTCAAAGACCTTTCAGCTGGTCGGGAAATTTCCTTACTAAAACTGAATTGTGACTGGTCCCTTGAGAACACTACCGACTTGTTCGGGTTTGCTTTGCATATTCCCCACTAGCTAAACTCCAGATTATCATAAATCGTGACTACACTGTGATCTTCTCTATCTCGGGTACGATTTATGATGTCATTTTTATCTGAACTTCCCAAACGTTCCTTGTCTGCCTTCATCAATCTTGGAGAAACTGGTCGTTAAATTCAGCTGTCCGATCTAGTACAATAGTAAGGGGAAGGGGGGTAACAATACTGTTACATATGTGTTTGAAAAGTTCTGTGTTATATCGTTGTTGTTCGTGTTTTGCTTTGTTTCTGCATAGCCAGATGAGGTATCTAAATTCTGCTAGCAGTGTGAGGTTTATTTTCTGCGAACTTTTGTGTCTGTATATGAGAAACTAAAACACAACCTGACTAAGACCATCTGCAGACTCCTAGTCACAAGAAAAGAGCCTTCGCTGCACAACAGAATCAAACGAGGTTATACTCACTTCATAACAGACTATCCACAAATCTTTAGAAGCCTGCACAAAAAAAATCAATAACAAGCAAAAGAAATAATGTACATATTACTCTTCAACATAACACCAGTCGCATATAGAAAAACACGCAGATCACAACAAACCAGACGCACATTCTGCAGACAAAACAAACAACTGGAATTTACCACATCTGTTACTCTCTTGGAAAAGACCTATTTTCTTCGCCTAACAACATTCGTCTGTCACTATAATTGAAATCTATGTCCACATTAGCCACACCTTCTCAATCTGCTGCTAAACATGATAAACAGAATCGCATGCTCTTCTACTTTAATCGATATCTCCAAGCATTCTTCTGACCAATTCTATTTTGGTTTTCACATGCACCCAAAAATGGTATGCCTCTTGAACAACACAGAGATAGTAGCCAAAACCTCCAGACAAGTGAAGAAAGAACATTCTTGGCCACTGAGTATCTAGAGGAACACTTCCCTAACAGCAGTTGGACCTCATTATATACAGATGGGTTTGCTATAAATGCAACTGAAAATGTAGGAAGATGAGCCCTCATAGTGCTCAGTGACATGAAACATAGGAAGCTAAAATTAGCAACAGGAAGGTTCTCCAGCAACTACAGAACAGAGGCCATAAAAGCGAGAGCAGAAGCCATAATTTCATAGGAACGTGTAAAAGAAAACATAGTGTTCTTGACGGATGTATCAGTAATTACTGCTCTAAAAAATCAAGAAGATAACAACTTGAAGGAACTGCAAGCATCACTGCACCAAGTATGCAACATTTTTTCAAGAGTGGTAATACAGTGGATACCATCCCACTGCGGAATGCCTGGCATCGAGACTGCAAATATGTCGGCAGAAGCAGGCAGCAGTCTACCACAAACAGACACCAGTATGACATGAGGAAACAAAAGTATGGATAAAAATGGCATACAAAAACAAATGGTTGAGAGATCACCCAGGGCATTAAAAGGATGATGCATACCACCAAGTAGAGAAGAACAGGTTGTCATTTTTCGTCTATGAATAGGGCACAATAGGCTGAGGTACCATCTGTTTAACAAGTACAAGATAGGCCCTTCTGACATATGCACGTGGCACCAACAAGATCAAAAAGACACACATACTGAAAGCATGTCCAACATACACTGAACAGAGATAAAACACATATCCAATTGAAATCTCCATATCAGTCAAAGACAAGCTATAGGCCTATGGAGATGTACATGGTTGACCACTAACTACTTTAAAAGTATACAAATCGATGTCTGAAAACGTTGGAAGAAAGAAGGAAGAAGTACGCCTCTTTATAATGTCTTCCTAAGTTCCCTGTGCTAATTATGCAAACTACAAAATGCGTGAGATATTCTAAAACCACCTGCTGCAATCCCGCTGCCCAGTGAGTATTCCATTACTTTTGTAATCAAAATAATAGCTCATAACTTGTATCGAAGTTAAGCCCTTTGACATTTCTTGATCGTTCTTCTTATTGTAACTAACATTCCAAACTAAATAACACTTCTGGTAAACTTTCTGGGGTAGAAATATAATATACGTGGACAAAAATGAACGACGCGCAAAACTAAGTAACAGTACTCTGCCGAATACTGTTACACAAGCAGCCTTAATTTTTCTTGCCTTATTCAATCCCTTAGCGATTTTTTTAACAAACTATCGCATAATACTACTGTCTCGAGTCACATACAGAAACATAAGATGCCATGGCTTTACAAAGTGATCCGGTAACAGGTTTGTCTTACGAAGGAAAGGACGACGTGATATAGTCTGCTGGAGAACTACATGTCTGCTTGGTGGAAATTAAGCTAGCTTAAATAAAAGAGAGTATACAACATTGCCGTATTTCCATTTTATAAGTCGACTTCCTTTCAATATTAAAATAACTGGTCTTATCATGGATGTAGAGTATTGTAGAGGGACATCCTATTATAAAACGTGTCTGTTTATCTATTCATATATGGTAATATTCTTTCTATAATACGGCTTTCATTATTTTAGATTGATCTAATTCAGCGTTTCCCAAAGTGGGCGGTACCGCACACCCCCTCCCCGTCGTGGGCGTGAAGCGTTCTATGAGGGCGATAGTGGGTTCAGAAGAATGTGGGGGTAGGGGTGTTCAGGCGATTAGGGTCGGTGGCTCCTTAAAGAAGAAATTAATAATAAATATTTTTAAATTAATAATTTTCCTGATTTTGCGGTTGAATAATCATTTAAAATTTGAATTCTGTATTTAAATTCATCTTATGCCTATCTTACACGATCCATTTTTTCATCTTATCTTATCTTAACCACATTTGCCGTGAAGCGTCGTGGGGAGAGTTAGTTTCCTATCTTGTGCCAGGTGTGTTGCGCTTGACGTTGTCAGTCCATGCTTTCGCAGGGACTCTGAGATGTTATCTATCCATCTTGTTCTTGGCCTGCCTCGTGCTCTGCGCCCTGAGCGTCGATTATATAGGCACGTGATGGTAGTAAATGTGGTAGTAAATGTGGTTCCATTCTCATTAAATGGCCGAACCACTTGAATCTTTGCTTCTCGATGTACTGTATGCATGGTATAGTACCAACGATGCTTCTGATATTCTCGTTTCTCACTCTATCTCGCCTTGTAACGTTGACAGCTTTTCGTAGACATCTCATTTCACATGTTGTAATCTTTCTTTCTTGTGTCTTAGTCAGGGCCATGTTTGGCACTGATAGCAGAGAATTGGAAAAATATGCAGTTTATCAGTTGTCGTTTGACTGCCATGTTAATGCTTGGATGTTTTAATAGTGGTGACAGTTGGTATGTCACTGCATTTGCCTTCTGGCATCTAGTCTCGATTTCTCTGTCCATCTTTCCATCTGCTGTGAATATACTCCCGAGATATTTGAATTCTGGAGTCTGTTGTATTTTTACATTATTCACGTGTATATTTAGTTGACCTGTTGACCTGCTTATTGTCATGACTTCTGTTTTGGAGGTGTTAATTTTCATGTCATATTTTTCGCATGTGGCTTGCAGGGCATTTATGTGTTGTTGAAGTTTGTGTTCGTTGTTGTAAATTATACTCTGATCATCTGCAAAGAGTAGTTCGTTTATTCAATTGTAGTTGTTATCGAGGTTGTTATCTGTCTTGGTTTCTTGCGTTATCCTGTCTATGTAAATTTTTTCATCAATTTACTATTTCATGCATATAATCATTTGAAAATTGACCATGTATGACAGAAGTATATATCAATTTTCGATGTCAAAGAGTAAAAAGAGCATGTATATATGGCGGTGGGGAGGGGGACTTGGCAAACTGTTATAATGTGGAGGGCACACTTCTTCGACACGGTTCTTCGGCCTGCGAGGCAGGTAGAACAGCACGGATGGAACAAAAACGTCAAAACAGAAAGGCAGTAAAACTTCCCACAAGTGCAAGTATACCTTGACCACACTGTACAAGAACATTTCAAGCCCGTATCGGGCTCACTAGTCATCTACGCACACACAGACAAACATAACGCAACTACATTCCCTTGGATGAAAATTTGTGTGGTCATCATCACCCGTGATGGACGAGCATCATCATCATGTTGGGCAATGTGGGCGGTGGACCGAAAAAGTTTGTGAATCTATGATCTAGTTGAATATTTTCAATGCTCTGTTTAGCAGCCTCAGATGTAAGTATATTCGTTAAGCTGCATATTTACAAGTATTAACGCATTACGTCATCATCTTGTTATTCGTCCACTCTACACGAACCACTTGTTAAAACAACTCATTGTGGTCGGTATGTGATTTAGAGCGCGATTTCGTTGTGCCAGATAGGCGCATACAGACTTCTAAACCAGCACATCGTATTTCTGCATTCCTTTTTATTCGGCTTCGTCTCTTGCGAAGGACAAACAAAACTGATCTAAAGGAATACCCCTCCCCCTTTTCCCTAGGCGAGTCAGAGCCCCGCTGACCTCTGTGTCAAAGTATTCCGGTCTACCACCACTGGAAGGTGGGGTTTGCTCTTGATGTACTAGATGATGTACTAGATGATGTACTAGGTGATGTACGGAAACCTACAAATCTGAGGTGGTCAGACCAGATCAGATCTGGAGAAAACCGTGGGGTTTCATAATTATATAGTACACAAGCGACGAGTTCGATAGCAAGATTACTAATCATTTAAAAGTAGACATGTGGTTACCAGCACTTCATGCCAATCAACTGACAACGCTAGATTATCTTTCGCTGCCACATATCGGAGGGAAATATTGATCGCCAATTTGCAAGACAAAGATAATCGTGGAGTGATTGTACAATTGTCTAATTTCTGGACTGCGGCAAAAATATATATATAATTTCCTTATAATTACATGTCAATTGATAATTGTCATAATTATCGCTAGCCACATTCATTATAGCCGAAGGCAAAACAAGTTAGTAATAAGTTAGGCGCGAACGTAGTTCGATAGTTTCCATTGTTGTGTGAAAGATAGAAGATATTCTACGAAGTTAACAAAAAAACATGAAGTGCTGAAATCACAAGCCTGCTGATATTTTGACGTTGCCAATGTGGAGATTGCTGAGAATCTATAAGCATCTTCTGCCGCAACTACTATATGGCACATTATTCAAGGGGTTACCGTTGCCACATTTTTTAAGTACTAAACACTATTACGAGCTGGAGTTTCAAGACTCGTGCAGACCTAAGATTTTAGCAGACATCTGCCCGGCAAGAGGAGAAGTGTTCGAAATTGTTTCTGTGAAGACTTTAGAAGTTAAAAAATACAGATCCCACATGACGGTGATTTTAAATATTATTGGCAATGGTGATATTTCATAATTCTGATAATAAAACTGATAGTGTTTCGTTGTAAATATATTATAATGAGTTCGTATAGAATTGCAATGTTCCGATCCGGTGCTTGCATTGGTTTTTGAACTTGAATTTCGTAATAAAGAGTTATAAGAACCAAATTTATGATGTACGGTAGTTTCTGTGCTTTCCATTGGCTTTTTAAAACTCTGGATTCACTTGTTACATGCATACTTGAAGTTACCTAAGATTGATGCGTGAATGTATGTTAATTGTGTATACTACTTATGTTTGTGCGTGTATGCGGTTCTTCTTCTTTGCGTTCGTTCTTTACAACCAATTTTAATCACTTTTTGTGATATGTTTGATCTTTGCCAAGAACGTGTATACGTTGCACATTGGTTTGGTAGGCCCCTAAACGCATAGATGTCTACGTGTTTAGGACACGTGCATTCGATTTCAGCCAATGTATGCGGTTGTTTCGTCTCATATATATAAGTACGATAGCTAGATATACATGTGCTTGTGTCAACATTGTAGAATATGACCTGGTGTTTATGTTGTGTAGTTGCTGCTGTTGATAATACACGACAAAAGCGAGGTTCGAGAGGGGAGCTAGCTGGTCGTGATCTTAAAACACTCATCTTCACGATAGGAGATGGACACCGAGAGAAATAAATGTAGTGGTTCAAGTTAGTGTTTGGTTATGGTTTTTTACTTGGATCCCCAAACACTTGTTTAATGTTTACTTATTTACCATCACATTGATCTCATGCACTTGCCCCTGAGTGCTTATACTCTATTCACTTGTTACAAATGTTGTGTGTTTGTTTTCTGTTCTCATTGTATCGTCATTTCTCTTGTTTCGTGGAATATCTTCATTGTTGACAACCACGCTCCGATTGTCATCGTCACTTTGTATCTCTTTGTTTCAGTTTGGAATATCTTCATTGCTCTCTGGACATGACCACACGCTCTCCGATTGTCATCGTCACTTTTGTATTTTTTGTTTCAGTTAATATCTTCATTGCTTGACATGACATAGCGCTGTTGTCATCGTCACTAAATTCTTATTGTTTCATTTGGAATATGTCATTACCTCCGGACATGACCATAGGCGCTCCTATCTTCTTCTTCTTCTTTGGATCGTTCTAAGGTCATTGTTATCATTCTCTTTGTGATATATAAACAGCCAAACATCGGAACGTAATGTACGTGCACCAGCATTCAGCACCTATTGGAGCACAGTTGATTATCTTTGGGTGGGGTGTTCGATTTCAGCCAGCGTTTGTGTGCGGTACGCTTTCCGCTAGCCTTTGGTTGTCCCCAGCCAAATCCACAAGGCAGCGGGTTGCCATTTTCTTTCAGGGCAGCGACCCTTAGACGACCTGCCCTCCCGGGCTTATGAGCGCCATCTGCCCAGCAAAACCGGTCGTTTTAATGAACACATTGGTTTGCCGCCCGTTCAGGTTTGTTTACGGTTTGCTCCGCTAGCCTTTTAAATGTTCACAATCAAACTACAAGGCAGCAGTAGTTCCCTGCGAGCGGAAACGCGCACTGGCTTTACCTCTGTTGGGATTTCCAGTTATTCTGCACATTTGGGTGGGACGCACACCCTCTTGCCTGCCATGCTTGCCGCTGCCGCGCTTGCACTGGTTTTGACTCTGCTGGGCTTTCCAGTTGTTCTGCTCATGTGGGTGGAACGCACACCCTCTTGCCTGCCATGCTCGCCGCTGCAGTGCTTACCTCGCTTTCCGCGCCAGCCTCGATGGGCCCACTATGGCTTTGCCAGCGTGCGTGCTCGCTCTGCCCTGGTGCCTATCTCACCATGTCCATCAATTTCCATTGGGCTGTCCAGCTTCGAGGGGCAAAACCGAGTTTCGCCCCATGATTCCCACGTGCAACTCAACTCGACTCCCAGCATACTCATCGGCTCTAGAGTAGAGGCTAAAGAGAGCATGCTTGGGCTCCGAATTTCTCCACACGCGGGTTAACGTCGCTTCGATGGCTTTGGCCGTGCCCCCATTCTGTGGTGGGGGCCAGTACTTAGACCTATGTGGCCCAGCTTGCCGTTCAACTCGGCACCCAGCATACTCATCGGCTCTAGAGAGGCGGCTCAAGAAGAGCATGCGCGGGCTCCGAATTTCGCCACACGAGGGTCAACGTCCCTTCGATGGTTTTGATTCGTGCCCCCATCTCTGTGATGGGGCTAGACTTTTGACCTATGTGGACCACCAAGGACCACCATAGATATTATATATATATATATATATATATATATATATATATATATATATATATATATATATATATAAGATCTGTCTAGTATATCTTTTTCCCTACCTGTTTGTTTCTGCTATTCAAAGAGTTGTAGAGGCAACAAATCCACAACAAACACCCACAAGATACCGTCAGCAGACTAAACAGAAAACATCACACAACAATCTTTCGTCCAAGAACATGACACTGCAGGCTAAACCATCACATGCATAGAATAAAGCCTGCTCAGACTGCACAGTGTGCATGTCAGACTGAAACAAACTCCAGAGCACATCATGCAGTCATATCGACCATCATACGTACACCAATGAACGAAATATGGCCTCATGAACGAAGGTTACAGAGCAATTTATGGTAAACTCTCGAGGAACTCCAACTGACATGTAGCTTCATAGAGGTAACCCATCTTATGGTTAAGACAAGCATACGAAACGCAAAGAAGGAAAAGATACTGCATTCGTTCTTTACGACCAATTTTAATCACTCTTGTGATATGTTTGATCTTTGCCAAGAAAGTGTATACGTTTCACATTGGTTTGGTAGGCCTAAACCGACTTCTACCACGGCCTTCTTATAGAGAAGGCCGTGCTTCTACAAGCTTAGGACACATGCATTCGATTTCATCCAAACCTCCTTTGTCGCCTCTTACTACATGAGTGGCAGGTAACAGTGGTTTTATTCTTTACACCCAAATTTGGGCTCCGGTAACCATTCGGGCAGGAAAAGATACTGAATTACAGCTGGTTTCCAGTTGGCAAATTACAATTCTACGACCTTCACCTTAACTTTCGAAATCAAGTAAGCAACAGAATGATAGTCACAATAATCTGCCAACAGCTTTAGCCTCAATAACTTTGACAAAGTGACGGAAATTGACCTGACAATCTTTAGTAAAACTGTGACAGACTAGATCTGTGTGACCTGTGGTATGTTTAGTTGTGGTGAAAAGTTATATTTTTGTAAAATGCACTAAGTAATTGAAACATATACAAACAAATATGTGCAGATCCAGTGTATTTTTCCCGACTATATATTTTATAGTTGATCCAGAGTTCAGTACCAGCTGACTCTTGAGTCTGAGTCAGACAGAGTGCACTGCTCGCTTTCGTCTTTCGATCGAGTTCGTTCCGCTACGGTTGTTCTAAATGTTTGTTAATTGCACTGAAGTTTAAAGCGTTAGTTGCCAAATCAATTGTTATAAAAGGAAGAAATATTTTTGTCAAGATGCTAATATATTGTTTCGCACTTTTTTCTTACCAGTGTTGTCAAAGGGGCATGGTGGAAAAAACTTATGTTTGCTTGCATGATAAAAATAAAAATGTATGTGATGTTGCTTAGACTATCATTATTATGATGATTATCGCCATCCATGCATTTTTTTCATTTACAGTCAGTCAGAGCAACGAGCAAGTTGGTCAGTCAAAACAATCAGTAGTCACATTTTGACCTTTTAATTACGGAATTTCGGTTTCCACCAACATGCATTTATTTTGCCAATGCAAATTTCAGTAAATGTCAAGTACTTTAGACTGTCATATTAGATACCAAATACACACCAAACAAACAAGAAGTGATACAAGATGTTACTGTTAGTAAGTAGTGTTAGTAATAGTACGAATAGTAGTGTTAGCTCCTAGAAGAACAACAATGTAACGATGAATTTATAGCAGAGATTGCCAAGATAGACCAAAGTGTGACAGCAAATGTATAATGTATACTTTATTGGAACCATTCAGTCCATTGTTTGTAATCCTTCTTCCTTTCGTTGCTGAATTTGTCTATATATTCAATGTTGTCTCTTGTATGAACTTCAATTGTTTGTAATGATTTAGGAGAAGGAAGAATTTCCCACCAATTGAATACAAGAATAGTAATTAAGGTTCATAAAAAAGGAGATCTTGCAGATTGCAGTACTTGGAGAGAAATCACTCTGCTTTTAATTTCATGCAAGATATTTTGCTAAATTATTATAATGCTATTAGAGGAAAACAAAGAAAAGTCTTATATATAGAACAGGCAGGTTTTAGAAAAAGAAGAGGAACAAATGAACTCATATTTACCCTTCATAATATTTTGGAACAATATAATGTGGGGCAGAGAAACATACACATGAACTTTGTGAACTTCAAGAACTCTTTTCATAGCACAGAGGCGACCTCTAGAGGACATTGTTGTTTGTATATGTTCATGTACACATATTTTGTGTGCCAACGTGAATCTGTGATATAGATGGTGCCACAGTCCATTTTGTCATTGCATTGTTGGAAAATTATGACCTAGTCCCATCTGGTGAACTGATGATACACATAATTTTTGAATGACTTGGGTAGTCTTGTTCCCATTTTGATTTTATTGTGGCTTTGATAGTTGTTTTAGAAACTTCATATGTTGTTTCCTTGTTATTTTATTACAGCACCTCACCTACTTTGGCAAGTTTATCTGTTGCTTCATTTTCTGAAATTTTGAAATGAACTGATATCTACTTAATTGTTCTCTTCTTCAAGCACTGGGCCAACTGTACAAGTAAGTATCAGCACACATAGAACACTGCTAGTTTAACACCTTAGTACTTGTGTAACTGACAGAGCATCTCTGAAGATGACAATTATTTGTTCTGCTGGGCTTATTTAAAATTAATGGTGCCTCTTGCATGTCTCAGATCTTCAGCTTCAAAGTTGTTGCAGTATTTCCCAGTATTAATTGATAAGTGATTCCACTTCTTGCACAAAAAATTACAAGTTAAAAAATATACTACTTCTGAAGTTGGAGTAAGTTTTGCCTGAATGACGAGGGACACTGGTGATAAGGAAAGTAAGCTTTCACTGAAAAATCTGTCAGAGGCCATATTAGACACCATGGCAGTTTTGAAGTCGGGAATACTATACCAAAAGGCACACCAAAAATCATAGTATTGCACATCTTACCCTTATATATGATGATTATACCATCCAATAAATCTTTTACTGTTGATCGACCTAACAAGCTTCGTGTAGTTAAGTCACTACTTTCTCTCTCTCTCGTGATCCCGATCACTACTTTCAAAAACTACACAGCATCAGAGATGAACTCCAGACAACAGTTGACTTTATCATAAGAACATATTTAACAGTATAATTATCCAAATAGAAATCGTAAGAAGAAGGTGCCATGCCTATGCCTGAACTCATAGTGGGTGAAAAAAAGCGATAATATAACAAAAACTAACACATACTATGTGTTTACTTTACAAAAGGAGTAATGTTCTGCATACTGTATATTAATGTGTGATCCACGATCAGGTTTGCTGTCATCTGACGGTTCTAGTCTCTATTAGGTACCCACATTTCTTGTGTATGATAGATTTAGAATATATGCTCAACATCAAAGGTTAACGGCAATGGATCTTGCACTACTGGTATACTCAAACAGGCTGATGTTTGTGAATTGCTTTGGATTATCCTCTTTTTGGTAGTGCTGTTTTCCCCTTGCCCATTAACTATTAATCTTTTCTTCTTGTGTGATCTTTAGCAGAATGTTCTGTCATTTTATGTGGTCAAAATAGCAGACTTGTTTATTTCATCCAGTAACTCCCTTCTCATTCCCAATATTTACAATACTTATTTGTTTGTTTTCATGTATAACATGAAGTTCTCTGCAAAAGACATTATGCTGTTCTGACCAAATACTATTTCTAACCAAGAACTGCTTGTGCAGTGTCAAGAAGAGAATATGAGCACCATCGTCCAAAAAAGATGCTGGAGATGGATTGGATATGTAATATGCATGAAGAAAAACTCTATCATGAAGACTGCACTGGTATGAACAGCAGAGGATAAATGAAAACCTGGAAGACCCAAAACGACCTGGAGGAGAACAGTAGAACAATAACTGAGAAATGAATCACATCTGGAACACAACACAGAGGTCGGCCAAGAATAGAGAAGAATGGTGTGCATTTGTTGAGGCCCTAAGTGCCTGGGGTGTCACAGGTTAGAGAGAGATATATAAAACATTCATCCCAATTTTGAAAAGATCACGGGAGAAAACCATGAGCAAATGATGTTATTGACATGTCTAAATACACTTTTACATCATCAATTTTACATATTTAAGTTTGGATGGAGCAGGAACTTTTTATACACTTTGTTTTAATAATGTATTAATTTAATTTCCATCCAGAGAAATAACAGATGAGTAAAGTCATTTAACCTCCTTCTCCTGATTGTGAAAGATGTTGAGCCAAAGAGCGGTCACTGTTATTTGTGGTCATCCACATTTTAGCAGTTCCCACTTACTTAGACGTATCCATCTCTTCAAAACTAAATGCTACAGCAATGTACAGACTAATAACTCTGGCAATGTTGTGCAAACTGGTGCTGCACTTTTAAGAAGTGATCTAAACAAGGCAAGTTTATTTGTTATATTTTAAATGTGTTGCATGTTTTAGTTATATATTGAATTTATTGTCCAAATCAGAGTTGAAGTTTTAGTTATTTTCTATGTTACTGTTATGTGCGAGAGCTACGATAGCATAGTGGTTAGTGTGCTTGCTTCATAAGCGTGTGGCCCTAGGATCAAATTCCACAGTTGAGGTGGGATTGTTTTCTGGCTGTAGGACTTGCAGGTTGGCCCAGCCTCAGTTGAGTTAGAAAACGTTGATTACCTTTGTATTTTCATTATTATCTTCATGGTGTGATACATTCTGCTAGTTTTTATTGGTTTTTTAAAATTTAATGATTTTAATTTATGATAAATATCATTATCTCTGAAAAAATGTTGACAATCTTAGCACAGTCAATTTCTTGTTTAACCATGTTATTATAATATCATTTTGATGAACACTTTTAATACACAGGTGAAAAGAATTGTGGTAAAACTTGGCAGTGCAGTGATTACCAGAGAAGATGAGTGTGGACTTGCCCTCGGTCGACTGGGGTCGATAGTTGAACAGGTGAGGGTATGTCCATAGTTGAACAGGTGAGAGCATGTCCATAGCTGAACAGATGATTGCATGGGGTCAAAAGGCTCATGAGGTCATGGTGGTAACATGAGCCAGGGTTAGCGAGGCGGCGCGCTAACCAAGACCCTGCCCCCAACCTCCACGCGGTGACCCTGGAAACAGACTCTGGTTCCGGTCTGGCTAAGAGGGGCAGGGATCGGGAGAGAAAACTACTGGTAGTGGTAGCAGTGCAATACGAAAATACAATAAAGATACATACAGGCAAACGCACAAATCTCCTGACCGATGTCCAACAAGATATTGCCAAAGTCCCTGAACGCAAAGAAACAGCAACGAAACGCCTCAGACATGGATGAGAGGTGCATCCAGTGACCAAACGTATGCCCACGTAGGGCGAAGCTCGAAGCCCTGAGGAGGGGGCAAACAGTGCCAGCCCGTCGGCAAGAATAAATAAGACAGGACCGTAACGAATAAAAGTCTACCCTCGTGTTGGTGCGAGAGAGATTGCAGCTGACCCCGCATCGGTAGCCTGGTGCAGATACATGTACTGGGCAAGGTTTGCAGCGAAAAAACAAGTTGCGTTTAGTGCATAACTGAAACTACTCGCCCTGGGAAAACCGTGCAAGGTACTGTGCGATTAAAATTAACATCCCCGGAATAACTGAGGTTGGTGATGCCAAACGGAACTGCCAGCCTTGGGGCAACCGGGCAAGGTTCGATTGCAGTCGTAACTAACATCCCGGAATAACTGGGGCGGGTGATGGCGGCGAGCGCAAAATCCACAGTTCCGCTGATAGCGCCGACTGAAACGACCCTCTACATCGTTTGTACTCGGCCCCATGCCAGTGCTTTCGAGGTTAATTGCAAATTGCCACGTACCAATGCGCGTCTAGAAAAGGCAGAGAATGTTCCTTCTCCGGATCAAACTCAAAAATGTACGGTAAAGCAAGGCCGACAATGTATGGATCAGACAGGAAGTTCGGGTCTGAACATTGGCGAAAGCCGATACTTTACACGGTGTTTTATACGAGTAAGAAGCCGTCCGAGGATAAGCTTACAAGCCCCGAGAAATATTTCTCAGTCAGAACGGGCATAAATAGCGTAACTCACTGTCCCGGCGTAGATCACAAAGCCCAAAAATACGGTAAAGCTGATCGAACCCTAGGAAAGCTCACCTAGTAAATCAAAAGCTGGCTGAAAACGAACACCCCACCGAAGGATAAGCAACTGAGCTCAAATAGGTGCTGAAGGCTGGTGCACGTACATTACGTTCTGATGTTTGGCTGTTTATATATCACAATGAGAATGATTAAAACAGGCCTAGAACGATCGAAGAAGAAGAAGATGATTGCATGTCCATAGTTGAACAAGTGAGAGCATGTCTATAGTTAAACAGGTGAGGGAATGTTATATCTCTGAAAGTAATGCATGTTTCATGCATAAACATATTAGGAAATATAGTTATCTCTTTTTAAGAAATCTTCTGACAGCAGTGGTTATGGAAATTGATATAAAGAACACTTTTTCTAACGACAAGAGGCATGAAACAGTTAGCAAAACCAACCTTTCAAGCAACAAATAATAATAATTCCTCTATTTTTACAGTTGCAGTTTAAATACTGCATAAATTACTGTGTCTTCATTCAATCACCAGTCATTGAACTACTTCTGTATGTCATCCATATATTTCAATTTTAATTTAATTCACAACCAGTATGTAAACTGCTTTGTTTCTATGAATTCCATCGAGAACATTATATACAACCCCCATAATGTGTCCATATCAAGATCTCTTCTTTAACTTATCATCCTAAATATGCTTTTTTTTCTCCCTGTTTATATGTTGACACTCACCATTATGATCTGCATTATTAATAGACTTACCCCCTATATATATTGAAGGTTGCAGAGCTCCAGAACCAAGGGAGAGAAATGATTATTGTGACGAGTGGAGCTGTGGCATTTGGAAAGCAGAAATTACGCCAGGAAGCTATTTTTTCAATAGGCATGAGACAAAACCTGCATAATATTGAAAATGGAGTAAGCTTTTCTTATATATTTATGATTATTGATTGCTATCACGTACACAACAGACTAAAACACATATACCTCATATATATTTATATCATGCTCAGAATTAGAAGACTAAGATGGCTAGGGTATGTGAAAAGAATGGACAATAGCCGCATACCACCAGTGTTGTTCTGTGAACTTTGGAGGGAAAGAGGCACCAAGGCAGACCACTGCTCAGATTAATTTTTCTATCGGTTCAAACAAATGGGGAAAAAGTAGCTGATGACTGAGTTATGTGGAAAATAACAGTACGCAAAGGTGAAGATTATTTTGAAAAAGACTTAGGGATGGGCTTAAAGGGAGAGAGACAAGCGCAAACTTATAAATTGACACAGTAAAACAATTGACCGTCTGTAAAGATGAAAAAGGCTATATATATATATAATGCATAAAATGTCTGATAATTTTCTGTTTCAATGGTCTGCATTATATATGTTTTTCTAGTGGTGAATAACCAATATATTGATGCTAGAATCCGCAGGTAAACATTTTTATTAAAAAGCACAAACGAATATTTAAGGTATATTTTTTATCGTGTACTTTAGTCGCCTTAACAAGGTTATTGTAATAATTACTGGCCTGGAAGACATAAATAAAGAGATACCAAAGAGACGATGGATTGGACATGTCCTCAGGATAAGTAGAGAAAGGCCGCCAAGATGTGCAATGCAGTGCACACCACAAGGACAGCGGAATAAAGGGAGACATCTCTGGAAAAAATATCCTGATGTCTCCACCTGAGAGCGAACCAACTACCTTTGAAACAAGAGGCGAGTACCTAACCTCTACGCCACAGAGATCTAACCTTATTATATTGCCATGTGGTAGTGTGTTAACTCACAGAGGCATGCTACATCTTGTGATGTGTGAGTGATAAAATGTATTGACTGGATTTAAAATCTAAATATTTTTGAATGTTATTATTTTTTCTCCTGTTACATCACATTCTAGATTAACATTTGACTATGTAAATAAATAAACAGTTATTCTTGCACATTTCTATATACAAAATATTTTCATTATATTTGGTATATTCACTTTTTATCAAAATTAGTTAGTCACAATTATCAAAGCTAGTATTCAAACATTTTTTACAAACTGTCCTACATATATGCCAAGTTTCATTAAACTGTTATTATTAGTTTTTGATAAACCTTGGCATGATAATGAATGCAAATTTTACCATTATCTACGTAAAATATAATCTTTTCAGCATCTTGTCTGAAAACTATTGTAAATTTACCTCTAAAATTTCATTTTTCTGAAATCTTCAATTATTATATACATACTGAAAGCATTGTTTCCAGTAGAAACAGTCAAATTCAATATACCAGTTTTACCTATCATTATAAACCATGATTTTATTGTACATCTACTAAAAAGCTTATTTCATGGTTTCTTTGTAATATTTTGAGTTGGATAAAGGACATGAAATTCTAATGATATTCATGAACATTCCATTTTTTATCTACACAGCAACAAAGTGCATGGAGCAAGGTAAATATATTTTGCTTATAACTGTAGTGTGCTGCTGTGCATGCTGCCACTGTACTACCTTGGTATTCTTGCTCATAGAAATTACACAGACAATTTAGTAGTATGTTAGTAAATAACAAGACAGGTATAAATATGTACTCATGGTTGCATATTGATTTAACTTGAGCTCGTAGGACAGGCAGACCGGTTGTAATCTTATTTCTCCATATGCCGTAGAACCATGTACAGTAGTTGAATAAAGGTTCATTTGTATTGATGGATGAAAAAAAGTCAATAAATTTCAGCATATTGGATATGCTTGGATTTGTTTCTTTATTGCATCATACAATTTGTCTGCACACACCAAAAGGTGTGTCAAGTGAGTTTTATATTAAAATTATGTGAATTTTCGTCATGAAACAAACAGAACCTTCTAGCTTGGAACTTTTGAAACAAAACATAAATGTATTGCACTGTTGACAGTGCAAGAAGTGATAGATAGTTTAGATGATTTGAATGTGGTAGATGATTTGAAAGATCATGATTATTCTGAGAGTGATATGGAGTAGATAAATCTCTCTAAATAAATCAACATTAATTACCACCATCATGTAGGTTAATAGAATATGATGGCTAGGGCATATTGAAAGAGTGGCAGAGAACAGAGAGAGTACAATTGCATATTAAAAAAAGATAAAGTGGAAGAGACCACACGGCAGACCTCAAAAAATGCCTGGAGAGATTACATTGAAGTATACCTGTATCTTCTCTCTCTTTGCCTTTTACCCCGGGTTGGGGCATATGCCCTCAACCAACTCATGCCAAGTCTTCCTATCTCTAGCTATCTCCTGCAGCTCCTCCAAGCTCTTCTTTATATTGTTTATCTCCGCCTCCAAATCTCATCTCCATGTATTTCTCGACCTCCCCTTCTTTCGCTGTCCCTGTGGGTTCCAGGCAAGGACCCTTCTTGTTATATTCCTCTCCGGTTTTCGCAAAGTGTGTCCTATCCAGCGCCAGCATCTTTTTTAACCTGTTCATTCACTGGAATTTGTCTTGTTCTCTCCAAAAGTTCCTCATTTGTGACCCTATCATACCATCTTATTCCCTCTATTCTGCGCAGACACCAGTTGATGAATGTTTGCAATTTATGCGCTATTGTTTTAGTTGTTCTCCATGTTTCTGACCCATACAGTAGAACTGCTTTAACATTAGAGTTAAATATCCAAATTTTTGTTCTAGATTTGATTTCTTTAGACTTCCATATATTTCCCAGTGCAATGAAAGCTCCTCTTGCCTTCTGTATTCTTATTTTGACATCTCTATCTGTTCCACCATCTTTGTCTACATTGCTGCCCAAATATGTGTATGATTCTACCTCTTAAAGTGGGATTTCACCCAGGGAGATCAAGTTTTCGTTGGCTTGGTTAATTCTCATTATCTTTGTCTTTCCCTTATGAATGTTAAGCCCTAGTTGCTGGGACCTTTGATTCAATGTGTTTAGCTTATCCTGCATCTGATTTCGTGTATGTGACGGGCTATATCATCAGCAAAGTCCAGATCTTCTAGTTGCTCTGTCAGAGTCCATTGGATTCCATTTCTGGTGTTAGTTACTGTGGTCTTCATAATCCAGTCTATTGTCAGTAAGAACAACAAAGGTATACCTAGTTATACTAGTATTCAACAATTGGGAAGAGAAGGCTAAGAAAAAAAGTGAGTGGAGGTGAGTGATATCTGCAGCAATGAATCCTCATAGGCTCTGAAGAGGAAGAAAGAAGTCTGTTAGAAATGTACATGTCAAAATTTTGTTTATCTGTACATATCCATTATTAGAACTCTTTACCTCCTTCCATACCAATCACAGCACACTGCGTCACAACGCATTTCCATTGAACGTCATTCGCTGTGTAAAACAGAAAATAACTGCGTACGGAAAGAGTTAATGTACCTATACTTAATTTAGGCTAAAGCTATTCAGGTGCTTATGAACAGGATCATGGTAGAACTTGGATCTCAGAGCTATAGAAATTAAGAGCTTCTTTAATTGACTGTTATTCTATCTAATGAATGACAGACTGTATAGATAGTTCCTAAAGAATTCCAACTCATGTTCTGTACCTGGCCAACTGTAGCATAAGACCAACTAAATTAGTTGGGAAATAGAAAATTCCCATAGCAGTGGGCTGACTTTTTACATATGTTTGATAGGGGATCGAGAGAGAGAGAGATATGTTTGATAGGAAATTGAATGATTGATTGTAATTGTGCACGAGTCTATGAGTATGTGGTTATTAATTGAAGAAAAGTGTTAAATATATTGATTTTCCTTAATGTTACATTTAAATTTTAAACTACTTACACCATCTTTAGCCTCTGTACCTAGACCACAGAAAATCTCACTCTCTATCAAAGGACAAATTCTGCCAAAGGATGAATCACCTAGATACCTCGGAGGGACCGTCTACCAAAGACTTACTTGGAAATAACGCATTGACAAGTGCAGCAAAAAAGGAATTGTGAGAATATCACTTCTGAAAAAAAAATGCTGGAACAGATTGATTGATTGATAGGACCTTCATCATTGCACTTCAGTGAGTAACCATGTGTGCTCCGATCTCTTTCTTACACAGGAAGATCTCAGCTGCAGTTCATGATCTACCTAGCACCGCGAGGGCCCCGATGTAATTTTGCAGATAGTGAAGATATTTTTGTAGGAATTTTATTTGTAATCTTTTTGCTGGAATAGACTAGGGAACAAATGGAAACATTGTAAATAGATAATATCCAGCATATGTGAGATCAGCACTGGTATATGGGATGTCAGCATGGGGTACTGAAGCAATAAGTAACATTCGCAAGGTTTCTAAGATACAAAACTGGTTATAAGAGGAAGTATGAGATTTATCCCAATCTCAAAAATGGAAGCATCCACAGGTATGAAGTTAGAGAAAGAGAAGAAATAAAAGAAAAATTCAAAAACAGTATGCAAAAGTCCCCCATGCCAGAAAAACCACCAAATGAAACAAATAGCAAGAAAATTATGTTAAAAATGTAAGAATGAATTCTATTCACTAACATACTTGTTTGTTACTTTTTCAATGTATGTTATAAAACTTGCTGTTAATTAGTAGGAAAATGTATATAGAAATTTGCTCATCACATTCATCAGGGTCGTCCACCTACGTTGGAGCCTAGGGCATGTGCTGCTGCAGGTCAGAGTGGTCTTATGAACTTATACGATGCTATGTTTACTCAATATGGTGTCAAAACTGCCCAGGTAACGCATTTTTCTTTTACTTGTTTATTTACTTTTTTTTTTAATCGCAAACAGCTGATGTATTTAATCTGATTATAACTGGCCTTCCTTCCTTTCATTTGCTTGAAATACTGTCTACATATTTAATGTTGTCATAATGATGGACGAGGTGAGATAACTAGCTAGAGATTCAAGCAGGCTGTGATAAAATGACATTCTACAAAAAACATGTTACACCGACAATAGCATGTAATTTTACTGACAAATTTGACAGTCAAACTGGCATCTTTGTGACATGTTTTCTTAACTTCCACTCTATAAAACATGTTTTCCTAACAGTACAGCTTTTCATTTGTTGTATATTTCTATTAAATTGTACTATTTATTGTTAAATATTCTTTATCTGTTTGGGTTGTTATTGTATTTATACCCATCTCTGTTGAAAACTATACAAGAAGGAAATATTGTGAGCAAGATGACAACAACATTAGTTAAAGAAAGCATTAAGAAGTGGATAAATAACACTTTGACATAATGTATGACAATGGCAAGAGACATACAAATTTAGAGATTCATTACAGCTGACCTTTGATGCAGAGATGGCCACTGTTCTGATCTGAACTGTATAAAACAGAACACTTTAGACAATATATATATCTCTAATGTTTCTTGTTTTATTCTCCCTGGTAGATATTGTTGACCAAACCAGACTTTCAGAATCAACACAGCAAAGAGAATCTACGAGGAACATTGAATGAGTTGCTCAAGTTAAGCATTATTCCCATTGTTAATGCCAACGATGCAGTAGCAGCCCCTCCTGAACCAGATATGGATTTAGCTGGGGTCAGTGTTGGTCTGTTTTTATCATTCTTATTATATCATCAGTGGAGACTTTAGAAAATGAATGCAGAATTGAGATATTTGGAATGTTATACACTGATCTATTCACACATCAATCACTCGCTAATGTTGTCTTCTCACCTTTAACATAGCTCAGGTAAATATTTCACTGCATGAGATCTGATCTTTGTTGGACAGACAAATCGGTTATTGATTATTGGTTACTAAACTGATGTCATTGCACTCCTGGCAGACCCATAGGTACTCAGTCTCCCCCAACAGATATCGAGGAGTAGGCATACTGATGGTTCCCTTGACTCGCTGGTTAAACACACTCCGCACTCTGCACCTCAGACAGCCAGTTCTACTTGTACAACGGGTAACTCCAAACTGCTTAAATCGCTGGATCGATTCAACATCTATTTTTAGTGTCTTCATCCAACTACATTAGCATACCCAAAAGCGAATCCTTGCATGCAGTAAAATGATATAACAAAAGTCAAAGTCATCAAAGGAGAGTTGACTTAGACCCTACTATTCCTCCAAATGATGAAACTGGTAACGGGCCATATTACTGCAATCTGGTCAAGTGAACAGAGATAAAAAAAAGACAAGGCAAACCTGTAGTAACGGAATGAATGTGTTGTGCTGAAAGGCACATATAATGCATCCTTGCTGTAAACTGCAACACATAACAAACATCCTTCTCAGGATGAGCTAAGATGAAGAAGATAACCAAAAGTTACAAAAACAAGAGAATATACTGGACTCATTCAATGACCACATGTAAGAAAGCTTCTTAATAGTGCTGCTGAAACTGCAGGAATTTGCAATAAAATGATATCAAAGTAGTTCATTATCTACTATTACATTAGGATATCAAAGTAGTTCATGTTATGTTCATTATCTACTATTACATTAGGATATCAAAGTAGTTCATGTTATGTTCATTATCTACTATTACATTAGGATATCAAAGTAGTTCATTATCTACTATTACATTAGGATATCAATGTAGTCCATGTCATGTTCATTATCTACTATTACATTAGGATATCAAAGTAGTTCATGTTATGTTCATTATCTACTATTACATTAGGATATCAAAGTAGTTCATGTTATGTTCATTATCTACTATTACATTAGGATATCAAAGTAGTTCATGTTATGTTCATTATCTACTATTACATTAGGATATCAAAGTAGTTAATGTTATGCTCACAATCTACTATTACATTAGGATGAGCTGTCTTAGAATGTAAAGAACTGTATCATATTCATTGTTTTGTCCTGAATGTTGTTCATTACTTCAGGTAATAAGTGTGAAGGACAATGACAGTCTTGCAGCTCGACTAGCATCAGAGCTAAACTGTGAACTGCTGATTATAATGAGCGATGTCAATGGGTTGTACACATCACCACCTGGTATGCCAGACTCAAGGCTCCTTCAAACATACTGTCCAGAGATGGATCATGTCATTATTGCTGGCAAATCTAGAGTTGGAACTGGTGGTATGGACTCAAAGGTCAGTGAAGCTCAGATTGGAAAGTTGAAAGCTAAAGGGAAAATATATACACAGTATAAAAGCTACAGAATATTTTGTTTTATTAAAATATCAACTTTTTTTTCTTTTCCACCATTTACTTTTATAGAAGTGTTGGGGGTAATGTGTGTGGAGTGTTCTTGTTTTTGCTTGTTCTACGGCACTTTGTTAGTTATTTAGAAATTCAGACTTCTTTTACCGCAAGACATAACATATACAATCAGACAATGACCATTGCAATGCATAATGTTATGAAAGGAATATAATAATAATAAAAACAGTCCTTTTTAAATACCAGACATAAGGTTACACAAAGATATACAGCCAACATACTCCTTAGGTTGAAAGAGGCATACCTTGCCTTGAAGAGGCTTTAGTCTACTAGAAAACAAAAAAAACAGACAACCTCTTGCTTATCTCATATTCTCTTCTCCGTGAGTTATGAGAACCTAATCTTTATTACATCTCATGCCAAGTTTAGCTGACTATCAGGTGAATCCACAACCATTTGTCTCTAGTGTGTCATCATTTTGGATGCTCACAGTTTTCCAATGGGACTTTGTCTCATTTGATAATACTTAGAGGCATCAGAACAAAACTTTAAATCTCACACTATCCAAATCTTGTAAAAGTAGTATTTCTAAAACTTTTACATTGATCTTAATGCATCCATTGTTTCCATATGTTTAAATATTTGTTTAAATCTACAACCCTAACCAGACTGCAAGAAGTCAAATATGGTGTAGCTAGACAAGAGCACTATTCTGGTAACCAAAGAAGTATAGTAAATCAACAAAGAACTGGTGTAGTTAGTTGCCACACGCTGAGAAACATACTGAGGAGGAGATCGGAGCATTTATGGACTAAATGGTTCGATGTGCAGTGATGATGATCCGACAACTAAACTAAACTAAAATATTTGTTATCAAATATAATATTTGATGATTTCTTTCAATCTTCAGTTAAAGGCAGCAACTTATGCTTTAGCAAGAAACTGTTCTGTTGTTATTTGTAATGGTTGTGAGGAGCAAGCTATTGTCAATATTGTCAAGGGAAAGAAAGTTGGTACATTCTTTACCAAAGCTCAAGCAAGGGGAACTCCAGTTGATCTTCAAGCCAAAAAAGGTAATTTCTTTTGTGTGCTAATTCTAAATTCTGTTGTGCCATTTAATGTAATTTCCAAATATAAAACTGTTTTACAAATCAAAATATGAGTTGATAAACTTACTGTACACATTTTTATTTAAAGTCAAGGTTTCTAGAACTATATTTTAACTCCTTACAAGATAAGGAAAGCAAACTTTCACCCAAAAATATGTCAGAAGCGCCATATTAAAAGCCATGATTATGCCTGAGTTCATAGCGGGCAAACAAAAAATAAAGTACTTGGATTATCAGAGGTGAGGACAATAAAGAAATTGTTGCCAAAGCTACTGGGTAAGTGCTCTAACTAACTGATGCTTTTAACTTGCTGAAAGGGACTGAGTAACTATGGGGATGCAGTGAGTGCATAGACATGGGTTCTATTCAGCTTTCCAGTTTTTAAAATGTATTTTGGTAGACTACATTGCGCAATTTTAGTACTAAAATTCTACTTTTTAGCAGCAGTTTATATATTTAAAACTGAATTATTCTACTCATTTACAAAATGAATGATAAATTATTTGACTTTGGATAAACATTATTTTACTTTAGCTCGTGATGGAAGTAGGACATTACAGTCTTTGTCTGGTATTCACCGAGCAGCCATTGTCAATAAGTTTGCAGATCTTTTAATAACACGCAAGTCTGATGTTCTGCAAGCCAACCAACAGGATGTGCAAGAAGCATTTGCTTCGGGTAATTTTGTTGTTGTCTCAAAAAGTAGAAATATTAGATAGTGAACATAACGTGAACAACTTATTGATTTTCAACTGCCAAGGGTTATTTTACATGCTCAATTTGAACACACTACCTGCATTTTATCATCTCTCTTCGATAGGACTAGAAAATCAATCTCATCTACATTGAGATCAGGGATCTCTGGTAAAATATCTAGATTACTCCACGGGGAATGAACCAAGTACCTTTAGAGCAAGAAATAAGCAGTATATGAAGATGTATTTTATTTCCAAAATAAGTGAATTATAATTCTAAATTTGATCTACATAATGGAATTAGTAAATATTTTTTGTTGACTTTAGTTTTACAACTTTTATTTTAATTTATTACAGTAAAAAGAAGTGTTTATGTAAACATGGTTGCTTTCATGACTTGTTTTATCCATCCATTTCTGAATATTTTGCTACTTCTTCATATTTTGTCCTCACACTGTTACCGGGTTGTTGCCCAGTGTCATGGTTTTATGTTTTTGTCTTGCGCTGCTCTAGTGGTGTCTTGGGTGATAGTTAGTTTTGCTTTCTGACAGGATTCTGCTATGCCATCTATCCATCCTTTTCATGGTCTTCTTCTTTCCTGATGTTCTGTTGTAGAAGACTGTATACAGTGGTAGGAAGCAAAGGTATACAGTGTGCATTGTTGCATTCTTATTAAGTGGCTGAACCACTGCTTTCCATGTTTCTCAATGTAATTCAAGCAAGGTTCTGTCCCAACCTTCTTTCTTATACTGATATTGGTGATTCTGTCTTTCCTGGAGATGTTGGTAACTTTTCAGAAGCTTTGCATTTCACATGTAGCTATTTTTTGTGACTGCGCTTTGTTCATCAATATTTGGCTCTGTAACACAAAGTAGGCATGAAAATGCTGTTGATCATCTGTTGTTTAGCTGTCAATGAGGTGTTTGGGTGCCTTAACAATGGGACAAACTCGTAGGTTACAGCATTTGCTTTTCAGCCTCTATCTATCTGTTTAGTCTTCCATCTTCTGTGAATATGCTTTATAAGTATTTGAATTCTTACACTTGGTTGATTGATTGTAGTGCCATTGACATGTATGTTTAGTTTATTATGTTTTCTTCCTATATTCATTATTTTGGTTTGAGTGTTATTGATTTTCATGTAATGATTTATACGTTTTTGGTTCAATGTGTCAGTAGGTCTTGTTCTTTTTTGGTGTTTCAGGCACTGATCATCGGCTAAAAGTTCATTTATTTCATCATCTTCTCTCTCTCTCGCGTGATCGTATTTCATCATTATCTGAATTTAACTCTTGAGTTATTTTATCCATATATGTGATCGAGAGTAATGGAGAGAGGACACATCCTTGTCTGACACCTGATGTAACGGAGAACCAGTTGGTCATTCTTTTTGTTGTTCTTACTGTGCTCTGGCTACCTAATAGTTGTCCCTGGACACCAAATTCTTCAAGGATCTTCCATAATTTTGTTACAGAACTTGTTTATGTAGACAATGCATCAAAGAAGTTACTGACCAAATACAAAAGTTACTAAAGGTTACATAAATTATTCGAAAAATCCTTATTGAGACAGCATTGTAGGGAGGCATCTTAGTTGCTAATATTAGTCATCTGGTTTACACGTTTGAGTTGTGATGTGTAAATAGCTTTTATTATTTATAATTAAGCAGAATGTATCAACTTTTTCCTCTATAGGTATGTCACAAGCTGATATGGCTCGTTTGTATTTAAGTGAGCAAAAACTGGAAACTTTAGCTAAAGGAATTCGTCAAATTGGTGCAGACTCTGTGAATGCCTTGGGAAGGGTCGTTCAGAGAACCTGTCTAGCAGATGGTATGATTTTGGAAAAGATAACAGTGCCTATTGGTGTATTGTTGGTAATCTTTGAATCCCGTCCAGATACCTTGCCTCAGGTAAAAATAACACAGTTGTATATATATATATTGTCTCAGTGGTATACATAAAAATAGTTAGTGATATATATATATATATATATATAGCAGAATAATATTGATTTATGTTATGTATTCAGTATTGTTTAGTATGTATGTTCACTTTAAAAAAATACATTCTCTTATCAGTGTGTGTTCAGCATTTCTAGATTCTGTGTGTTCAGCATTTTCTGGTTTAGTTTAGTTTATTTGTCGAATAATCATCACTGCACATCAAACCAATTAGTTCATATATGTCCAATGAACAGTCTAATCACTTCCTCAGTATGTCTCTCAGTGTGTGACAACTAACGACACCAGTTCTCTGTTATCAGTTATATGAGGACTATCATCATAGCACTCGGACATGTCCATAGGTGCTCCGATCTCCGCCTCAGCAAATCCAGCAGCGACCAGCGGCCCAACACACCAGTTCGATGTTGATTAATCAATCTCCTTGCATATTTAGTATATCGTTCTTTTTGGGCTTCACCAATATTGACACCCATCTCTCTCAATCTGGTCAGCAAGTGGAATTCACAGCCCTGAAACTCCTCTGTTCGGAAGGACTCTCTCAATGCGTGAAGAATGTCATTTCGATCCATGGCAGCTCCCTCTGATATTGTAGCCAAGCCAGCCAATCTATCAGCTCGTTCATTACCCCTAACTCCTGCGTGTCCAGGGACAAAAATGAAGGTGATTTCTCTGATCATTGTCTGTACCAGTACCTCCACCCAGTTGTGTCTCACCATTCCTGATTCGACTTTATGAATCATGCTCATGGAGTCACTGAGTATGAAAATACGAGAGTAGTTGTGAGATGCCAACCAGTTCACCGCCTCCGTAACCGCCCGAACCTCCATTATCAAATTACTTGTGGTTGTTGCATAGGCCCCACTGGCCTCTCTTATTATTTTTCCTCCTGAGTGTACTGAAAAAGCCCACGCACAGCACTGTTGGCGAATGACTGAACCATCGGTGTAAATAACCACATCTGTGTCATTGATGTTGTCATTCAAGAGGGCTTCCACCTCCACATTAATCAGTGATAGATTATTTTGTTTGCAGTTTTTTTTTAATAGATGTAATAGCGGTGAAAGCAGTCTGAAATTGAGGTGGCACAGCAATCCATTCCTCTCCTGTTTCAGTTCCCGGAAGGATCACATATTTTCCTAAGAGTATCTTCCGCCTGACTCAGCCATGATCTGCCTCTCTTGAGTCTACACCCTTTCTCCTTAATGAATTCTTCATGGAGTTCTCTGTTGGTTTACTATTCTTCTTTGACTTTCAGTATAGTGCTCTTGTGTAGCTACACCACATTTGACTTGGTGTTCTTGCCTTTTGGTTAGGTTTGTAGATTCACCACTATGACTTGAATCATGTACACATCCTCTCTCCCTTAGTTAGTTAGTCTTTCCTCTTGGGCCTGTGGGCGGCGCATAGGGCAGAGGTCATAGCTCTCCATGTCTCGCTGTTCGTTGCTATTTGTTTTAAGTCTTTAATGTTTACTAGGCCCATCGTTGAGCCTTCTCTGGTGATGGTTCTACGCAGAGTCTCTCTTGGTCTTCCTCGTTTTCTTTTCCCTCTGGTGTCCATATGAGGGATTGGTAAGGGAGTCTTCTCTCATCCATTCTAAGTGTGTGGCCGATGTCGGTTCATTTAGAGCCTAAACTCTGTTTCTCAAACAGTGGTGATTTTTACGATGACGACTTGTCGGGCCGACGATCAACAGTTTGTTGGCCAGCTAGAAGAAACACGTCCGCCATCTTGAACAACAAACCGAAATCTCTCCTTAGGGAATTCCAAATATCGGCCTGATCCATTGTTTGCCCGTTTTTTACAGCAGCCATACCTGCAAGTCTCAGACACATTTATTTCCCCTTACACCTGCATGCGCTGGCACAAAAATAAAATTTATTTTTGTCAGCCTAGACCTCTTCAGTGACTCCAACCAGTCTTTGAGCCCAACCTGTTTCAATCTTGCTGAGCATAATCATTTAGTCACTGAGAAAACAGGCATGGATTCAAGTCTGTGACTCCAGCCAGACCAACACTTTAGTTACTGCCATGATTTCCATAGTGAGACTGCTTGTAGTCACAGCAAATCCACCACTGCCTTCTATCACAACATCCCTTCTGTTTTGGGTAGTGAAAGCCAATACACATGTCAAATTACTGACCCATCTGATTACATCATTCTCAGACAAGTTCTCAGAAATTAAAGTCTGAACTTTCTGCCTCCACAACTGCTAGGTTTTCTTGTCTGCATTCATTATCAAGTCTGATATATACTGAAAATATGTATTGATTCCTGTTGGCATTTGTATCCATTCTTCACCGGGTTCAATGTCTTCAAGTGAACACACCTGTTGAATAGTCCTCGGCCTGACCCATTTAAGATTATCTTATTTTTAATTTTTTCTCTCTTTATTTCCATGTGCAGGGGATGTTGTGTGTCAGCACTGACTTGAAGGTATGACCATGCATGCACATCCTTGTTCTGTCTCCTATAGTAGGATAATCAAGAAGGTATCGCATCACCCTACAAGACTTGTCTTTAGTGCGCCTAGTATGATGCGTATAGTCTCATTCTGTATTTTTTCCAGTCTTTCTGCATATGGCTGAAAGTCAGAATCACCAGAGCATACTCAATCACAGACAGGAACATACCTTGGTATAAGATACAAAGATAGCGCTGCGCACAATTAGCCGCAGCTATTACCCTTATCACCCGCAGGGAAAGAGGAGTAGGGAAGGCCTAGGCAGACCTGGAGAAGAGAGCTGGAGGCGGATATAAAGAGGATAGGCAAAACATGGAAAGAATTGGAAGGGATGGCAAGAGAGAGGAAGAGATGGAAGAAGTTTGTTGAAGACCTGTGCTCCGATGGGAGTTGAAAGGTGATGATGATGATTACCCTTATCACAATCATAATTTACCTAGCCTTCATTATCACATAGTAACAAGCAATATTTTCTAGTTTTTGTGTGTTCAACATTTTCTAGACTGCGCGTTCAACATTTTCTACTATATTTGTTCATCATTTTCTAATATATTTGTTCATCATTTTCTAGTCTGTAATGTCAGTATTTTATAGTCTGTATGTATTCAACAAATTATGTATGTGGATAAAATTGACACTGCTACCATATTATATGTTGTAGTTGTTATTTTGTCATCCCACCATTTCTGCACAATTTATTTATGATGTATATTGTAGGTGGCAGCACTCTCTATATGTAGTGGTAATGGTCTTCTACTGAAAGGTGGCAATGAAGCTAAGCACAGTAACAAGCTACTTTTCTCATTAGTACAAGAAGCATTAGAACCCTATGCACCTGTTGATACAGTAGCCTTGGTAACTATTTATGACAATCACAATTAATAATTGATTCATTCATCCTATCACTCTTCATCCTTTGTTTATTTGGTTCAGAAAATGAAGCGAGTATAAGTGCAATCGAGTGATTAGAGTGCTAGTTTAACAATTCAGTTTCCAGGAACAACCCCAAATGCAAAAATAGTACCTGACTGGCAGAGTTGAGAAAGGGAAGTTAATTAATCTGGGTCATCTAACCTTTACATACCAAGGCCTTGTACTTTAAGGTCTCATTAGGTCCCCAATTACTGTCTATGCTTTTTGAGCAGGGTGTGCTCCCGCCTAGTCCTGATGAAGATTGGGATCTGTCTATGCGCTATTGGGACCAGCCTTGGTTGCATCTATATGAGGATTTGTTCTGCCAGAGGTTTCAGGAGGACTACCTCACCCATAGAGCCGCTGTATCGTAGTTGTTAGTGAACTCGCTTCGCAAGACTGGTGGTCTGGGTTCAGCTCCCGCAATGTGCGTGGAATTTTTCCCGACCACGACGGCTCTCAGGTCGACTCCAGCCCCAACTGGGTACCAGACATGCTCTGGGAAAGTAAAGGCGGCCGGCATGATGCTGACCACATCACCCATCGTGTGCCGACGGTCAATGAAAAATACAGGCCTAACACTGTATTGACCTATATACCACAAGGTATGAAAGGGTTCCTTTACTTTTTTTTTTTTTTTTTTTTTTTTAACCTTACCCATAGTCTAAAGTGTAGTCCCGATAGACCAGAGATGTTGTCCTAGAACAATATGTCACCATTACTCGTATGGTCGTTGTATCATACCCTATGATAGATTAAGTTGAGTTGAAAGGCACAGATTTCACAGTCTGGCAGTAAGCTATGACACAACATAGCAAACATCCAATTCAGATCAAACGAGAAAGAAAAAAGAAGTATTATCAAGTAAGACAGAAAATACTGAAGATCTATTAATAATAATAATTCCTCTCGCATCTATATGCTACATAGGGCCTGCAAGTAATTTCTCCATACCGCTCTATCCTGGGCAACTCGCTCAATCTCCTCCATGGAACTGAGACCAATATTTCCTGCCTCTCTCAGCAAAGTTCGTTTCAGGGTCTCTTTAGGTTGACCTCTCTTTCTTGAACCCTTTGCATCCCACTTCAATGCCTGCTTTGATATTCGTTGATCATTTCTCCTCAAGGTGTGCCCAACATATCTCCATCTTCTCTTTCTTATAACAGTTGTCACTAGTGGTTGACCAGACATGTCTCTGATTTCATCACTTCTTCTGAATTCGTTCCATTTTATATTCATTATTTTTCGCAGACAATCTATTACAGCCAACATTTGATGAGAACTTGATTTTTCTGAAAATATTAATGCAGCACAGAAATCTCAGATACAACAGATACAAAGCAAAAGACCGGCTACGCAAAAGGTGGAGATAACAGGGGTAACAAAAGACACTATTTATGAAGCACACACAAGGGCTCGTTCTAGAAATCTCTTCTTATCCTGACACTGTAAGACAAAACAGAATTGGAGAAAAGAAAGAAAGAGAAAGACAGAAATTCTATTGACAGCAGTCCACTATAGAAAATTAGAAGTGACCAAGTATAGAAAAAAGTTAATAATTGTGATTGCAGCAAAGGACATAAACAACTTGAATCACTGTAATTAAAAACATTTATTTTTGCCAGAATTGTGCCGCCAATTGTCTCATGGTTTGTAACTAGAACCTTTATCCTTTGTTATATTTAATATTAGATTTTTGTAAATTTCAGAACTATTTGTTGGACTGTGCTAGACACTTATTCTTGACTAAATCTTGACTAATTTCATCCTAGAACTTTTGTTGTTGTAGTTGTTGTTTTCTAATCTGTACTATGTTTTATTAAAACTCTTTTCTTGGTTATTGAAATATATCCCCCGTAAAGCTAAGCAGAGTTCAAAATCAGGCCTCACGGATCATCATTGGAGCCATGAAGTCTACCCCCATAGTACTGGAAACTGTGACAGGGCTCCAGCCAATGGAGGACAGACGGGACATGAAGGTTCTTCAACAAGGAGAAAAATTCAAGAGACTGACGAACCATCCAATGCACCTCCGAATCAACAGCTACGTAGGGGCAGATTAAAAAGAAGTAACTTCGTGGCAAACTCCAAAGACCTTGCTCACAAAGACGCAATATTGGCACTGGCTCAACCAAAACACATCCAACCAGCCAGCACCTCCTCCTCCTGGGCATGCAGTCTCCCAGAGCTCTCAGAAGAAATAAGTGGCATTGGCAGGAAAGGCACACAGACAGACCTGGAGAGAAGGCTCATTGCAGGAAAAACACATAAATGAAAACTACCCAATGGACACATGCATACACGGATGGCTCTGCTACAGATGCCACCCACAATGGAGGAGGGGAGTTGTCCTCAGACTAAAAATGGAGAAGAACTAACCTTAGCTCTGGCCACCGGCAAGTTCTCAACCAATTTCAGGGCGGAAGTAGAGGCCCTCAGTGCAGCTGCAAAAATGGCACTACAAAATATGACCCAAATACATGGAAAAATAGTGCTCTTGACTGACGCATTGTCCGCTATCTCAGCACTGAAATCTGAAAGGAACAAAGAACTAAGTGATCTCAGATCAACTTTAGCCCAGTTATCCCATGAATCGGAGAGGGTAGTAATCCAGTGGATACCCTCACACTGCAAGATCAAGGGGAATGAAGATGCTGACAGACTGGCTAAAGAGGAGCAGGAATGCCCCAAGATGACAACCTGGTTAGTTATGAAGAAGCAAAAACCATCACCAAAGAGCACTACAGGGCAAAGTGGGATAAAGAACACCCAAAACACAACAAGAATGATGGATATTACCAACTGTCCAGAAGGGACCAGACAGCTATACTTGGACGGGTCACAACAGAATGAGACACCACCTGTACACCAAATTCAAGATAGGCACCAACGACCTGTGCCCCTGTGGCTTAGCAAGTATGACAACAGAACATATCCTACAGAACTGCCCCCAGTATGCAGACCTGAGAAGAAAGAGGTGGCCCACTTACACCAGCGTCCAAGACAAACTGTATGGCGTGGCTGATGATCTGAGGCAGACGGCTGCCTTTGTTAGAGAACCCGAAATCCCAATCCAGTGAGAATGCAGAAGAAGAAGAAGAAATATATCCTAATTTGAGTATAGAGCTGAATTTCTTTTTTTTGGGTTGTATCTAAAACTGTCCTGGGTTTTTTCTAGTGTACCATGGACTTCTGTTCTGCAGTAGCTTGATATTAAAGAGAATTTATTATTAAAGAAAAGAGCTCAGCAAGATCTCTACCAACAAAGAGTTACACTTCAGTGGGTACCATCACATTGCGGAGTGCCAGGTAACGAGAAGGCAGACAAACTTGCTAAAAGGGAGCAGAATGTGAACAAATAGATAATCTTCTCCTTCTTTGCATTCGTTCTTTACGACCAATTTTAATCACTCTTTGTGATATGTTTGATCTTGCCAGGAACGTGTATACGTTGCACATTGGTTTGGTGCATAGACTTTTACACGTTTAGGACACATGCATCCGATTTCAGCCAAACCTTCTTAGTCGCCTCTTACGACCTGCGTGGCAGGTAACAGTGGTTCTATTCTTTACACCCCAAATTTGGGCCCGGTAACCACTCGGGTGAAATAGATAATGAAATCACATACTTTGAAAAAAAAAAGCTATCATGGACATTAGAAAAGAACCTAAACCATCCAACGATGACTACCACACACTTGACAGACAAGGACAGACTATCATCTTCCGACTCAGGATAGGTCATAACAGACTGAACAAACACCTACACAGGCTGCGATTGTCCCCAACCCCTCTGTGCCCTTGTGGCTCCGCTGAACAAACTACAGAACATGTCCTGCAAGACTGCCCACTGTGTGTCCTCCCAAGAAAGGAATGCTGGCCCTACAACACAACACTACATTCAAAACTACATGGCACTAGAGATGAGCTCCAGACAACAGGCGATTTCATCATAAGAACGCGTCTAACGGTATAATCATCAAAAGATAGCGATCGCAAAGAAGAAGAAGATTATTAAAGAACCGCCTGGTTGCCTGGGCCTAAGGGAAGCAAAGAATTGTACCACTGCAACCTACAATGCATGTTGTAAGAGGCGCTTGATGTAGGCCCTAGGGATGCTACCCTAGTAAATAAAAAGCAGTGCATAAATTGGATGTGCTGGCCTACTTTTAGGCGCATAACTTGTAGGCGCATAACTTGCACAATGTACAATCGCTCTTAGACTCAGATCACATACAAATCAAACAAGTGGTTGTCAAGTGTTCGATATGAAGCGTTCGAAGAAGTTATTAAAGAACATAAAAACAAGAAATATTAAATATTTCGGACACATTAAATGACAAGAGCGCCGGGAGAAGAAAATTCTAGAAGGAATGGTGTGGTGCCTGGAAGAAGACCTAGATGATGATGGGTGTAGGGTGTCATTGACGAGCTGAGAATGACTGCTGCGGATGCCGGGCATCTTGCGCAGAATAGAGAGTTTTTCAGAGCTGCTGTGATGGGAGCCAAGTTCCAGAAGGGACAAGCTACTTGATGATCATGATGATAAACATGGGTGTACAGCTATGTTAAAGTTGTTTTACTATTCCACCTATCTTCCACTTGTCCATTTCACCTCTGAGCATTTTAATGTTAAATAAATCACAGTATGCATCTCTCTTGTGTTATTATTTGCAGGTCAGTCGCAGAGAAGATATCTCAGACCTCCTTCAGCTCAATAATTTAATTGACTTGGTGATTCCACGATGCTCAGAGGAACTTGTGACTCGCATAAGACAGCTTAGTCAAGGGATTCCAGTACTTGGCCCCAGTAATGGTGTTTGTCATGTGTATGTTGACAAAGATGTAGATCCAGAAATGGCACTTAACATTGGTAAGATTGTGTCTCTGACATTATTTGGCAATAAATATTTTCTACAAATATATGATACTATATATTTTTTTGAAAATAAAATGTAGAAGAATACTACAAATATAACGTATGATAGTCACATTAGTATCTGTCATTGCGCCTGTGTGTTGCCGGGTCACTCGAAGGGAGCAAATAATAGTAACACTACAACTTACAAGGCATGTCGTAAGAGGCGACTGAGGTAGGAAGCTGCCTAGTAAATAAAAATCATCACAGAAATCAGATATGATGGCTTACTTGTAGGCGCATAACTGGTACAACATACAATTGCTCTTGGTGCTATGATGATAGTCCTCATATAGAAGACAACTGAGAAGACAGATATTAGGTATCACCAAACGACTCACTTGGAACAAACACATAGAAATCACAGAAGGAAAGGCCAGAAGAAAAATTGGACTACTCAGAAAAATGGCAGGCACCAACTGGGGACCTAATGAACATACACTAAAGAAAGTTTATAATGGAACAATAAGACCCCACCCAGAGTTTGGCTCAACAGCATGGGCTACAGCTGCCAACTTACACCTGCAGACATTGGATAGAGTTCAAAATCAAGCACTCAGGATCATCACCGGAGCCATGAAATCGACTCCTATCACGGAGATGCAAAAAACTACTGGAGTACAAGAATGTTTAGTAGTAGTTGTAGTAATTCTGAAAACAGTAGTATTGTATTCTGTTAAAGAGAGGAGCAACAAATATTTACCTTTGCCACAGACAAATAGAGATGTTATTCTGCACTGAGAGCCGCTGTATCGCAGTTGTTAGTGAACTCGCTTCGCAAGGCTGGTGGTCTGGGTTCAGCTCCCGCAATGTGCGTGGAATTTTCCCGACCACGACGGCTCTCAGGTCGACCCAGCCTCAACTGGGTATCAGACATGCTCTGGGAAGTAAAGGTGGCCTGCGTGATGCTGACCACATCACCCATTGTGTGCCGACGGACAATGAAAAATACAGGCCTAACACTGTATTGACCTATATACCACGAGGTATGAAAGGGTTCCTCCTTTTCCTTTACTGGACATGGAATGTTGTTTCAATAAAAGCTTTAGCACCAGGTTATTGTGGGATTTTAACTATATTACACACCCCCAAGGAAACCAAGAATACACTTTCAAGCAGCAGGAGAAACATGCACCAACTTCAGAGCAGAGTAAGCAGGCCTTCAATGCAGCCTTACAAGTTCTCAACAACCAACAAGTGACAGCGAAAACAATTGAAGTTTTCGGTGACTCAAGATCCATTCTACAGGCCATCTCATGTTCCAAACAAGACAAACTCATCCAGGATATAAGGCACAAAATCAGCTTGCTGTCCATCTCAGAGCACACCTCTATAAAATGGGTCTCAGGGACTTGACTGCCTAATGGAGCACCAAGCAATCCCACAGCACTATGTGGGGATCAGTGGAGATCTTAAACGCACATCCATGTTTATGACCCAAATCAGAGTAGTTGCATAGCAGAAGTTGATCTCAGAAAAAGAAGTGTGACGATTTTTTTCTAAATGGTAGATTGTCTTATTATGAAAGAATGTTCATCTTTTATTGTCCAGTGAAAGATGCCAAATGTGATTATCCTGCTGCATGTAATAGTATGGAGACCTTACTTGTTCACAAATCTCACAGAGAAGGTACACTCTTTGATAAATTGTGTGAGATGCTCAGACTTCAGGGGGTGAGTTGCTGGATTTTTCAGTTAACTTTCTGTAAATATTAGTCATATCATATTCATGATTGATAGGACCATCACCATTGCAATTTGGTGAGTTACCATATGTGCTCTGATCTCTTTCTTGGACAGGTAGATCTCAGCGGCAGTGTACAATCTCCGTAGCACCGCGAGGTCTGTGATGTAATTTAGAAGATGGTGAACATATATTGTAGAAATACTTTTTTAAAAACTTTGTCTAATGAATTTTGCCCTGCAGCGGCTTTCCAGCCTACTCTTCTTGATTTTGTACTGTCAGGGGTCTTTTACATGTTTAAATTGAACCCAGGGCCTACATTTCATCGTCCGTCTCCGATAGAATTAGGAACTCGATCTCACCTACACTGAGATCAGGGATCTCTGAAACAAATATCTCAATGGCTCTACGAAGAAATGAACTGAGTACCTTTGGAACGAGAGGCGAGCACCTAACCTCTACGCCACAGATATATAATATTCATATACTTTCTATAAATATTAGTCATATTTTTTTTTCCGATCCAGATACACTTGAGCTTTTCAGCTCTTCGGCTCGGTACCATGGACATCGTAACCCTTCGGTTTGGTGCCACGATCACCGTAAATCTGGGGAATCTGTGGCTTTTCTGCCAGCCGCGGAATTGAACCCGCACACACAGAGGGATAGTCACCCGTAGTCCAACGCGCTACGAACACGCTGGGCAGACGGGCATATTAGTCATATAATATTCATATACTTTCTATAAATATTAGTCATATAATATTCAATCTAGATATTCGCAACTCCATGTCTCTCACCATTTCATTGACTGCTTTTTTTGTGTGATTTTTATTTGGTGTAGGTGAAAATCCACGCTGGACCAAATTTGGGTCAGGCTCTTAGATTTGGACCTGCTGTAGCTGCATCAATGTGCACAGAATATGGAGCTTTGGAGTGTGCTGTAGAAATTGTAGATGATGTTGATGGTGCAATACAACATATAAATACCTACGGAAGCTCAAATACTGATACCATTGTCACAAATAATGGTTGGTTGTTATATATGTCATGTCTGTGTTGTCTGAACCTCTAGCTGGCTCAGATGTTATCAGTTCATCGCCAAATTGGTGAAAGAAATCAGTTTGTTGAATTAAGTCTATGTCATTTGCTTGTATTAGTTCTGTATCAGAGTTAAATAGTCATAGAAAAGATTGCAAATTTTGCCATGACGTTACACTGGTTTTTCCTTTCGCCACTGTAAATTCAAGCGTAGTCATGGTACCTAATATGGCCTATCTGACAGATTTTTGCGTGAAGGCTTGCTTTCATTATCACCAGTGTATCTCACCATTCAGGCGAACCTTTTTCTGATTTCAGAGGTATTTGTAATTTAAATCCCCAAGTAAAGGATCAGGGATTCCTGTAGTCCCAACTGAGTACATTGTGCACACTGAAAATTGTTGTCCCATGTTTGTCTCAAACTCTGAAATTTCCACAGAATGTGATCACTAGTGCAGTATGTTATCAACTCTGCTATTGACGATCCTCTTATAAATTTGATAATCTAGCATGACAAGCGATCTAAAGACATGACAAGCAAAATTTTGAGTTTTCTCCTTGCTGTTTTTTCATCCCATTTTAACAATCATGCTGCATCATACCTAGTGGCATGAATATTCTCTTCCCTACATGCATTTGTGGTTTGACTGTGTCACTACTTCAGATGCTTGTTCTTTTCCCACCCATATTGTCATGACATCTCACATATTTTTCAGTCTCCTTGACTTGGTTTGCACTCAGTTTTTCCTATTGTCACCTGGTTTCCTAGCCCACCATTTCCAAGTATGTCTCCAATTAATTGTGCCCTAATTTTTATTTTAGTTAGTCTAGAATTGTTTATATTGTTCTCATTTTATATTTCTTAATTGTTTTCTTAACTCTTTCCATATGCAGTTATTTCCTCAGTTTTACACAGTTAATTCAAGGAGGCTAAAAAAGCAGTTTAAAAAAAAAAACATAACTACTCATCACTAAATAAAAATCTATATATCCTATCATATACTAATTTGAAGAAAACTGGTCAGCCTATTAGAATAATAAGGTTCAAAAGTAGTAGAAGTAAAATAGTAGAAGTAAAACTAGAAAGACTTCTTATAAGGAAACAACTCCAATAGCGTAGTGTACAGCAATTGGCGTTCAATGGAGTGCCGCTGTGATTGGCGTTGAAAGAGTTAAATGTTCATAGTTCACTTTACAATCTCCTCAGAAACCACATTTATGTTGCAGTAAAGGATTGTTCTTTCTATGAGTTAGCTATCAGTCTACCCTATGACCAATTAAAGCAGACACTAAGCTGCAGTAGATTTAATAGATAGTGTTATTTGTTATCAGATCTAGCAATTATTTTCTTACCTAATTCTATAATTCATTGAGAGCTCCTATTTTTTTTGGTCATTACTCAACATTTTCATGATAATAACTAACAACTATTGTTACCTGGTTTACTCATATTCATTCAAATGGTTTACGTTCTTTAACCCTTGCACTCCGTAATTGTTTTCACCTCCGGGTGCATCTATTTTGCAATGTATACTAAATTAGTAAGTAAGAATCATGTTAAAACTACAGCGAGCTGGTATATCGGATCCGAAGGGTGAAGGGGTTAAAACTTCTGGTAATGCTTAATTGTGCACAGTGATGTCAACAGTTTCAGTTTGGAATATCTTCATTGCACTTCGGACATGTCCATAGGTGCTCCGATCTTGTCAACAGTGAGTAGAGAAGTCAACTTTATTTATAACCTCTGAACTATTGTTTGTTTACATTGATGGGTTCAAAGTTCATATTTGTTTTATATTTCTATTCAACAGAAGAAACTGCTGCCAAGTTTTTGAAGATGGTTGACAGTGCCAGTGTGTTCAAGAATGCTAGTACTAGATTTGCAGATGGATATAGATTTGGACTTGGTAAATATGTTTTTTTTTTTATACTTTGCAAATTATGAACAATCAAATTGTTACAACTTACAGATTTCTGAACATGGGATTGACTTTGAAAGAACAGTTAAACTGGATAATTGGAGTATTTCTGAAGCTCTGACTCCTGCTGGATAGAGCAGAAAATTACTTTCATAATAAAACAATTGTCTCTTCACTGTCTTGAGAGACTCGAACTAAAATAGAGATCAATGTGCTTATTACTTGCCACTTGTTGGCCGTTCTGAAACTTCCTGGATGCTGGGCTTGTCACCAAAACAGAATGTTAACAAAATAGGCATCAATGCACTCTTTTTCTTCTTCAATGATCCAGTGGCACTTGGTCTTGAAAATCAGTTATCCACGTAAAGAAGGAACCCATAATTTAGGTAGTTTCCTCATTCTCAGCAGCTACATCCCCACTCTGGGCTAATCCAGCAACAGCTGTTTGTTGGTCATCACAGTGTTTGTCTCTATAGAGAGAGAAGCCAAGAATGTATCATGTTACTGAATCACACAACATGAACAGCTTTATACCCCACTTGTGAGGATGTTTATTTGGGAGGTACATGATCAGCCGAATCCTGTTCTTTGTTCCAATCATGGTTTCATCAATACAGACTTCTCAGTTGGTTGTGTAAAGCGCCTGAATAAATTATTTGCATGGTCAAGAAGAGGACTAAATCTTCTGCAAGGATCATACTGTGGCTCACCAGGTTTGGCTAATCTCATATTGTCCACTATATTGAAAAACTTGAGAAGTAGTTCAAACCTATCTCTACACATCACTTCTGAAAACCAGTGCATTCTTTGAAATGATGATGTAGACCAGTATGATTTTATTGTTAGCTTGCAAATCAAACCAATATTGAGAATTATGGCGAAGATGGTCTTCATCTCAATCACAGTAACCTCATACCAGCTATGAACCAAAGATCCTCTCTTAAGTACAATGTCACTTTCTTGCAATGCCAGCATAAGTCCAACCAGCGAGGTAGCTTTCAAGATGAGTACTAAACACACTAGAAATCAATATAAGCTTTTCATTGGCTGGGCTATTTAAATACTAGCCATTCAGATCACTCGTATCATGGGGTCTACGAGATCTATGTATCCGTTGATCTGACTTTCTTGCTAGATCAATGGTGACCAAGTCGACCTGATCGTCACAAGAGGGTTAAAGTTCTATTTAGTAAACACTCTATTTCCCATTCCTTCAGTATTGCAGTTTATTACTTATATTGTTCAACAGTGACATTTTTTGCATTTTGTATTCTATAGGAGCTGAAGTTGGAGTGAGCACATCTCGTATTCACGCACGTGGTCCAGTTGGTCTGGAAGGTCTGCTCACATACAAGTGGGTTTTGTCAGGAACAGGACAGGGCGTCTCAGATTTCTCTAGTGGAAAGTTGAAGTTTATCCATGAACGACTGCCACTTGATAGTGAGGAATCGGATTCATGATACTTGTCTAATTGGAAGTAATCCTGACTTGTGTGTGTGTGTGATCAGAGTTGTTGTTCTTGCACAGAACAATGGTATTTTGTAATGGATACTGTAAGAATATTTTATTGTTGTGATATCTAATCTAACAGGATGATATTCTATGGTTGATACCCTCATTATAGAAGTATTATTGATTTGTCTGATGCTACTAATAAGAAAGAGAAAATTGAAGTATTTAAGACATATTAAGAGAAATAAATGGTTGGAGAAGACCATTATGGAAGGAGGCTTCCCTGCGAAGAGGAAGACCATGGAGAAGATGGATTCAGGATGTAACTAATGACTTGAGCATGGCGGGTGCAGAGGTGGAACATGTGATCTATGAGAGAGAAATTCAGGACGACTGTTAGGATGGAAAGTATTGCTCAAGATAAACTATTTGATGATGATATTTTGTCTTCTCTTGTATAAACTTCTATTAAGCCTTTACAGCTCAATACTTTCAGAAACACCAACCGTTATAGTTATTGTTACTATTCTGGACGCTGAATGTTTTATTTAGAAGAAATTTCAACACATATTTGGAAGGAAGTTTCATTGTTTTATATTTTGTGATCTTTTTTTTTTTAAAGACTTTGCAACGTTATGATAATGTCTTGTCAGAGCATGGAAGAGATTTGTATGAGTGATGTTAATCTAAATTATTTGATTATTTCTATAGGGACAGTTATTAATTTTACATCCATTTTTGCTATTGACACTTATGTAACCACCAATCATGGACATTCTTGTCTCCTACTATCAAGCTTGTTGGCAGATTTCATTAAAAATCCACTGGTTTTGAAAAAAAAATAATGAATTAAAAAAATAATAAATAATTGCTCCACCCTAAACCATTCTGCTACCACATATCGGATAAAAGTTAAACATCCAAAAATGTGCCCTTTGTTGCCATATCTAACTATTGTTATTTTTACATTCAATCCTGCCACCATATTCTCCTTCATTTAGGCTCCCATAAAATATATTTCGGTTGAGAAATACACTTATGTTAGTCACGAAAACTGTAAGTCTCTTTGTTTTATTTAATTTTAGCGCTGAAAATTAATCACTTCCAGTCACATAATTAAATTTGAGAACTACCTGTTAGAAGTCTGGTTTACTTAATTACTCATTTTTAAAAGCAACCAAAATAATTAAATTTCAGGAAAAGTGTTTACTTCTAACATCTTTACAAGATAGTAATGTGCATTTATATTACTTTCAAGTAATTAGAATGACTCATTACTTTCTGAAAAACTTGTGTAAAACGTTCACTAAATCCCAGCCAAAATCACAATCAACTATTTACACCACCTAATGAATGATAGCTTTAACTCTTTCCACGCTTTAAGCCGCACACTGCGCCACGGCGGAAATCCGTTGCACGCTTTAAGCCGCACACTGCGCCATAGAGTTGCTTCCCTTATAAGAAGTCTTTCTAGTTTTACTTCTACTGTTTTACTTATACTACTTTTCAACCTTGCTATTCTATTGGGTTGTCCAGTTTTCTTTAATTTAGTATATAATAAGATATATATGTTTATTTATTGACGAGTAGTTGGGATCGTAATTTAAAAAAATTTTTTTTTTTACTTCCCTTGAATTAACTGCTTAAAAATTGAGAAAATAAATGGGCGTGGAAAGAGTTAATACTCAATATATGTAATGAAAAAATGAAATATAGATAGAATCTTTGTAGACTGAGATGGTTGGGGCATATATGAAGGATAGTAGAATGAAGACATCAAGAGAAAAGTGGATACAACATCAGTACTGAATTTCATCCAGAAAAAACAAATTAAATGAATTGACCGTATAAGACAGTGGATACAAAGCAAAAGGCCTTCTACGCAAAAGGTGGACCTCAGAGATAACAGAGGCAATGAAAAACACTGTTTATGAAGTGCACACAAAAGCCGTTTAAAAAATCTTTTCTTATCCTGACGCTGTGAGGCAAAACAGAATTAGAGAAAAGAAGAGAATACCAAAAGATCGCATCTATTTCTTCTTGAACGTCCATTCCCCTATCAACCACTCTGTGTGATTTGTATTTGATCTGATCCTAAGAGCGATTGTACGTTGTACCAGTTATGCGCCTAAAATTAGGCCAGCACAGTTGATTTCTGTGCTGCTTTTTATTTACTAGCATCCCTATGGCCTACATCAGTCGCTTCTTACGACATGCATTATTGGCTGCAGTGGTACTATTCTTTGCTTCCCTTGCGGCCGCAGTATCACACGGGCGCCATCTATTTGAAATTACAGACAAGTAGGAAATATTGTATATAGATGACCTGGCAAGAGAAGCAGAAGAGGCAGCAGCTAAGGGTAACCTGAAAGATTTATACGATAACACAAGGAAATTGACAGGAAAATACCAACAAATAAATAAACCAATTAAGGACAAGGCTGGAAGATTACTCGGCAATGCTCAAGAACAGATGCAGAGGTGGGCAGAACATTTCAAAGACCTTTTAAATAGGCCAGTTCCCCTAGGCCAACCGGACATAGATCCAGCTGCAAAAGATCTAACAATCGACTGTAGCAAGCCAAGCAAAGTGGAAATAAAGAAGGCCATTCTCCAACTACGAAATGGTAAAGCTACAGGCCCAGATGGTATACCTGCAGAGGCCATAAAAGCAAATGCTGACATCTCAACAGACATGCTACATGACTTGTTGGGAAAAATTTGGGAGAGGGAAGAAATACCAAAAGACTGGAGAGAGGGCTATATAGTCAAACTACCTAAAAGGGTGATCTCCAAGAATGCCCGAACTATAGAGGAATAATGCTCCTGTCTGTACCAGGCAAAATACTAAGTCGAATCATCCTAGAGACTCAAGGAAACTACAGATGCAGTACTAAGGGATGAACAAGCAGGATTTAGGCAAAACAGATCCTGCACAGATCAAATATCAACGCTACGTATCATAGTGGAGCAAAGCATCGAGTGGAACTCATCCCTCTACATAAACTTTGTGGACTATGAAAAGGTATTCGATAGCCTAGACAGGGAAACACTCTGGAAACTTCTACGACACTATGGCGTCCCCAGAAGCTAACCAATTTAATAAAGAAAATGTATGAGGAGACTACGGCTAGAGTACTGCATCAAGGAAAACTGACAGAGGCCTTCGAAATAAAGACTGGTGTGCGACAGGGCTGCCTTTATCGCCCTTCCTTTTCCTGCTGGCTATTGACTGGATAATGAGATCAACAACTGTCAGGGGAAGAAATGGAATACAATGGACCATGATGAGTCAATTGGAGGATCTGGATTTTGCAGATGATCTAGCACTCCTCTCTCACAACCATCAGCAGATGCAAGAGAAAATAACAAAACTAGAAACAGTCTCACAGCAACTAGGCCTGACTATTCATGGGGAGAAAACAAAGATCATGAGATTAAATGCTGGTTCCAGAGACCCAATTTTATTGAGAGGATCACCACTAAAAGAGGTGGACACATTTACATATCTGGGAAGTGTCGTCAACATTCAAGGTGGCACAGATGAAGATGTTAAGGTTAGAATACAAAAGGCAAGATCAGCATTTGCCATTCTGAAGAACATATGGAGTTCAAGAATGATTAGGAATAAAACTAAGATAATGATATTTAACTCAAATGTCAAGTCTGTCCTTCTGTATGGAGCAGAGACATGGAGAACAACTAAAGGGAACACCAAAAAGTTGCAGACATTCATCAATAGATGCCTACGCAAGATACTACATCTGAGATGGTACGACAGGACCACAAACAGAGAACTGTGGGATAGGACAGGACAACGGCAGGTGGAACAAGAGATAATGAGCAGAAGGTGGAGATGGATAGGACACACACTGAGGAAACCCCTGACAGCATCGTGAGACAGGCTCTCCGATGGAACCCCAGGGCAATAGAAGTAAGGAAGACCCAGAAACACCTGGAGATGGGAGTTAGAGATGGAATGCAAGAGGACGGGGAGAGAGTGGCGAGATCTGGAAAGGATGGCCTTGGATAGGCGGGCTTGGAAGGCCTTGGTTGCGGACCCATGCTTCCCTAGGGGCGAAGGGTGAAGAAGAAGAGGGGAAAAATTGTGGTCGTCCTCAGCTTGAATTTCTGCCAGAATCTGCAGTTACTCAAGACTTAGCAAAATGACATCATACTGTTTTAACATTGGATATTCTATAAATAATTTGCTCAGTATTAAGTGAAACAGAAAAGCTCTGTTTTTAACCATTCAGGGATACATTGTATACATTTTATGGAACTGGGAAGCTAAAATGTTGCAGTGTGTGTTCATTATTTTTTTGTTTTGGTAATATTTAAATGTACATACATTGTATGGCAGTGAATCATGGACAATTAATAAACAATCAATAAGATTGCTGGAAGTCACTAGATGCAGTTTTCAGAAGAATGCTGAAATTCCATGGACAGCTAAGATAACAAATGGTGAGGTTTTAAAACAGGCCTGCACACAAAGAAACCTGATTAAAAAAGTAATAATCAGGCAATCAATGTTCTTCAGGCATTTAATTCAAAGAGGAGGTTTCAAACATTTGGTGACAACAGGAAAATACAAGGAAGCAGAGATCGTGAAAGGCAGAGAATGAAGATATAGGATGTTCTGACATCGTGGTCCGACAAAAGATCACCATCAGAACTGATTAACTACCCTATGGAGAGAGAGCAGTGAAGAGACATGAATGCCTATGCCGACAGACATGGCACTTAATACATTATTTTGAACTGGAAAGGGTTAAATTTCAATGTGTGTTCATTGTGTTTTATTTTGTTTATAATTGAATTTATATGGTTGTTTCTGATGTTTATTCTTGAATGTAGATTTATTCCTTGATTAAACAACAGCTTTCTTATAGCTGTTTGAAAGATATACAGATATTATTTGTCTACTGTAACTTCCTGGGGCCATTTGTAAATTTATGGAGACTACATTACTGGTTGTTGTATTCGGTAACAACAATTGATGTAAGAACAATGGGTTGATTTACATGTAATTGTTGTGTGAATAGTTTATTGGTTTATATACCTATAATTGATGTGTAAATGATTTTAATCCACAGCAAAGTGTACATATTTTCTGGTTATTTTGAGTGAACTATTTTAAAAGTATTTCAATGAACCAGAGCAAGAGTTACCAAAATTGTAACCTATTTGTTTGTGTGACAAATTTACCACTGACTGATTTTATATTTGTAAGATACTACATTTGTGGAGCTGTATTGTGCATTATGAAATGTAATTTTTACTGCTGCCTTGTTTTAAGTGCCAC